>CM061749.1:95658181-96258181 GCA_030979885.1 Lolium multiflorum
CAGAAGTGTTAGAATGATTGTGTCACCTCTGAACATGTGAATTTTTAATTATGCACTAACCCTCTAATGAGTTTGCTTAAAGTTTGGTGTGGAGGAAGTTTTCAAGGGTCAATAGAAGAGGGTGATATAATATGATCAAGAAGAGTGAAAATTCTAAGCTTGGGGATGCCCAGTGGTTCATCCCTGCATATTTCAAGAAGACTCAAGCATCTAAGCTTGGGGATGCCCAAGGCATCCCCTTCTTCATCGACAACTTATCAGGTTTCTTCTAGTGAAACTATATTTTTATTCAGTCACATCTTATGTACTTTGCTTGGAGCGTCTGTGTGCTTTTATTTTTGTTTTGTTATTTTCATTCTCGGAATAAATACATGCTTGTGTGGGAGAGAGACACGCTCCGCTGGTTCGTATGTCGCTTTATCTTTTAGTGTTCATGGCGAAGTTTCCTCTTCGTTAAATTGTTATATGGTTGGAATTGGAAAATGCTGCATGTAGTAATTGCTATAATGTCTTGGATAATTTGATACTTGGCAATTGTTGTGCTCATGTTTAAGCTCTTGCATCATATGCTTTGCACCTATTAGTGAAGAAATACATAGAGCATGCTAAAATTTGGTTTGCATAATTGGTCTCTCTAAGGTCTAGATAATTTCTAGTATTGAGTTTGAACAACAAGGAAGACGGTGTAGAGTCTTATAATGTTTTCAATATGTCTTTTATGTGAGTTTTGCTGCACCGTTCATCCTTGTGTTTTGTTTCAAATAACCTTGCTAGCCTAAACCTTGTATCGAGAGGGAATACTTCTCATGCATCCAAATCCTTGAGCCAACCACTATGCCATTTGTGTCCACCATACCTACCTACTACATGGTATTTCTCCGCCAATTCAAAGTAAATTGCTTGAGTGCTACCTTTAAACAATTCAAAATTTATCACCTCTGATTTGTGTCAATGTTTTATAGCTCATGAGGAGGTATGTGGTGTTTTATCTTTCAATCTTGTTGGGAAACTTTCACCAATGGACTAGTGGCTTCATCCGCTTATCCAATAATTTTTGCAAAAGGAGCTGGCAATGGGATTCCCAGTCCAAATTAATTAACAAAAATAGACACTCCTCCATGGTATGTGATTGTTAGACCGACACCCGAAGGATTCGGTTAGCCATGGCTTGAGAAAGCAAGGTGGGGAGGAGTGTCAACATAATAAAACAAAAAAAAAGGCCCTCCTTCATGGTATGAGATTGTTGGCGGGCACCGGATTCGATTAGCCATGGTTTGTGAAAGAAAGGTTAGGAAGAATTGCCACCAAAAATGAAATAAAATAGGGCCGCTCTTTGAAGGTTTAATAGAAACAAAGAGAGAGTTAGAGTACCCGCTACCATTCGTTGACAACAACAAACACCTCTCAAAACTTTTATTTTATGCTCTCTTTATGTTTACAAAACCAAAGCTCTAGCACAAATATAGCAATCGATGCTTTCCTCTTTGAAGGGCCTTTCTTTTACATTTATGTTGAGTCAGTTCACCTATTTCTCTCCACCTCAAGAAGCAAACACTTGTGTGAACTGTGCATTGATTCTTACATACTTGTATATTGCATTTGTTATATTACTCTATGTTGACAATTATCCATGAGATATACATGTTACAAGTTGAAGCAACCGCTGAAACTTAATCTTCCATTATGTTGCTTCAATGTCTATACTTTAAATTATTGCTTTATGAGTTAACTCTTATGCAAGACTTATTGATGCTTGTCTTGAAAGTGCTATTCATGAAAAGTCATTGCTTTATGATTCATTTGTTTACTCATGTCATTACCATTGTTTTGATAAGCTGCATTCATTACATATGTTTACAATATGATCAAGTTTATGATGGCATGTCACTTAGAAATTATCTTTGTTATCGTTTTACCTTTCAGGACGAAGCGAAACTAAGCAGGGATGCGATACGTCATCAACGTATCGATAATTTCTTATGTTCCATGCTACTTTATTGATGATATCTCCATGTTTATACACATTACATGTCGTATTTGTGCATTTTTCTGGAACTAACCTATTAACAAGTTGCAGTGCCGGTTCTGTTTTCTATTTGTTTTAGTTTCAAAATCCTAATGTAAAAATATTCTCAGAATCGGACAGGCTCCTTCCAAAGATCTTAGAGATCTAGGAAGCATCGGAACACACAGGAGAGAGATTCGAGAGGGCCACGAATACAAACCCTAGGCACAAGCGCTGACCGAGAGACCGCGCCGCCTATGGTGTGGCCTCTGTCGGCCCTCCTGCCCCGCCTCTTCGCCTATAAAGCCTCCCTGACCTAAACCTGATGGGCGGAGCCACGATACGGAAAACCTTCCGGAGCCGCCGCCATCGAAGCCAAGATCTGGGGGGACGGGAGTCTGTTCCAGAGCGCCTGCGGGGAAGTGCCCCCGGAAAGCTTCTCCATCGACACCACCGCCATCTCCATGAATAATCCCATGGTGGTTCTCATTTGCTGCTCATAGGAGGAGCAGGTTCTCCATCGAGGCTTGGGGTTGTACCGGTAGGCTATGTGTTTAATCTCTCTCCTATGTGCTAATACAATAATCTCATGAGCTGCCTTACATGATTGATTCATATGATGATGCTTGTAATCTGGAGTCGTTATGCTAGTCAAGTGGGTTTTACTTATGTGATCTCAGGAGACTCCTTGTCCCACGTGTGTAAAGGTGACGGTGTGTGCACCGTGTGGGTCTCTTGGGCTATATTTCGAAGTACTTATTCACTATTGAAGAGCGTAGTGAAGTGCTTATTTATATCTCTTTATGATTGCAATGTGCATCGTATCACAATTTATCTATGTGCTACTCTAGTGATGTGTTATTAAAGTAGTTTTTATTCCTCCTGCATGTGTGCAAAGGTGACAGTGCGTGCTGCCAAGTGTTAGTACTTAGTTTATGCTATGATCATGATCTCTTGTAGATTGTGAAGTTAACTATTGCTATGATAATATTGATGTGATCTATTCCTCCTACATATGCATGAAGGTGACGGTGTGCATGCTATGCTAGTACTTGGTTTAGTTATGTTGATCTATCTTACACTAAAGGTTACTTAAACATGAGCATTATTGTGGAGCTTGTTAACTCAGGCATTGAGGGTTCGTGTAATCCTACGCTTAATGTGTTCATCATCCAACAAAGTGTAGAGTATGCATTTATCTATTCTGTTATGTGATCAATGTTGAAAGTGTCCACTAGTGAAAGTCTATTCCTAGGCCTTGTTCTAAATCTGCTATCGCTACTTGTTTCTTGTTTCTTTGCGTTACTACGCTGCGTTACTCACGCTGTGTTACTCCTGCTGCAATACTACCACCATCAACTACACGCCCGCAAGCTATTTTCTGGCACCGTTGCTACTGCTCATACTTATTTATACCACCTGTGTTTCACTATCTCTTCGCCGAACTAGTGCACCTATTAGGTGTGTTGGGGACACAAGAGACTTCTTGCTTTGTGGTTGCAGGGTTGCATGAGAGGGATGTCTTTGACCTCTTCCTCCCACGAGTTCGATAAACCTTGGGTATCCACTTAAGGGGAAACTGCTGGCATTCTACAAACCTCTGCACTTGGAGGCCCAACACTGTCTACAGGAAAGGAGGGGGAACGTAGGCATCAATGCTCCTAACTTTTTAGAGCTCAGGACATCTGATTGTGTACATATTAATTGTGATCTAAAATCACTCATGTGTTTTTACTCATTGAGTGTTAGATACACTCAAGTCTTGTTAAAACTTCACATGCCAAGAACACTTTCTTAACATTTCTATATTGAACTACTTCAATATTCTTTCTATGTACTTTGACTTAAACTTATTATGTGTTTCAATCTATCTTCATAGATCTTGACACTAAATATGTTTCAGTCCATATTCTTTCATTGAATTTAATTCTCAATGAAACCTTTTATAATCAAGTATATAATTACATCATTTATATCCAACTATATGTCATCTACATAAAGTATTATAAATATGTCTCAGTGCTCCCACTTAATTTCTTGCAAATGCAAGCATCTTCATCGTTTCTGATGAAATCAAAAACTCTTTGACTATTTCATCCGGTGAAGATTCCAACTCCGTGATACTCACTTCACCCAATTGAAGTTCATATACCTATCTAGTATTCCACGGACTAGCAAAACTATTGGTTGTATGTTGTATACACCTTTAATACACACTTATGTTAAGTAATGTATTTTGCCATCCTACTAGCATATCTCATAAAAGAAATATGTAGCGATTACTAGAATAATCCACGTAGACTATAAGCATCGCTACGAAGATCTAATCTTATCGTAGTCAACTCTTTGAACTTTGTCGTAAGCAACTTTTCGACAAGTCGAGCTTCTTCAAGGATATTTCATCCAAGTCCATCAATTTTATAGATCCATTTGCAAAAAAAATTCATCTATCTTGGATTTCATGGCGTATAGCCATTTCAACGGTAGGGGCCATCATAACTTCTTTGTTTGTAGTTGGTTTATCATTATTCAAAATCAATCCTTTGTTCACAAATCATTTATTTGATCACAAAGTGAAAACCATACCTACAAGGTTCAATAGGTACTTTGATCTCCATGACTATAACATTTTGTGAACATGGAGCCATGATCGTCGTCAGGTAAACCGGAACCAATTCCGATCTTTAGCTATACGATCATTATGCTCAGGTTCATAAACCTTATCAAGTTCTATTGTCTCCTCCCACTCAAATACTTCGCTAGAAAATAATTTCTTGGAAATAAAAAAAACATCGACAAACACTTTTGTCTTTGTCTCCCTTAGTGGAAAGAATTCCCAATCAATCCTTTGGGATAACCAACAAAGACATTCATCCGATTTTGGTTTTTAAACTCTTAGACCAAAATTTAAAGAAAGGACTATTAGAGTTCATACCCATGCCATATCGTATGGTGTCATTTCAACGGATCATGATGATGCTCTATTCAGTGTAAAAGCGGTAGTCTCTAAAGCATAATTCACAAAAATATAACGGCTTCATTTTATTTTATCTCATCATTAATGCAACAAAGGTTTGGATACATCTCTCGGATACTCCATCATCACTATGATACTCAAAGAAACGTGAGTTGTAGAACAACTTCATAACTCTCTTAGATGTTCGCTAAAACTCGTAATTCAAATATTTCCACTATGATCCAATCATAGATATTTGACTTTTCTATTGCGATGATTTCCACTTCATGCTGAAATTTATTTGAATCCATTCAAATGTTTCAAACTTCTTCCTTACTCGAATATATCCACATATATAATCAATTCATTGTTGATTTTCATGAAGTATAAGAATCTCCCGCACATAACTGCCCAGTGAACCACATACATTATCATGTATATTTCCACTAAGTTAGTTGCCGTTTCAACTCTTGGCCTATGAGCAGTATTTTAGTCATTCTCTTTAGAAAAAGATTTGCAAGCGCGCCAAGCGATTCAAAAATCAAATGACTCCAAAACTCCATTTGCATGGAGTTCCTTCATGCGTTCCTCTCAACATGACCTAAATGGCGGTTCCACAAATAAGTGGAATTCAAATCATTGCCTTATGGCATTTTAGCGTCAGGCGTTATGTATGTGTGTTTCACCATAAGATTTATAATAACTTATCTATCGTATATGGAGTAATGTCACATAATTTGAACAACTCATTGTTTTCATTTGACCCGAAACAAAATAACAATTATTAAGTTCTTTATTATAAATTCTAAGGCTAGATAGAATACTCATGACTTGTTTTTATATCTTTATTTTTGTTTCGAGGAAGTGCATTCCTATCATATTCCTTGTAAGGTCACTTAGGCCATTGAATTCTTGTATTGTAATTTGTTTGTATGACACTTCATACCAACCAATATGGTACTAATACCAGAATTTCATTGTGTGATCAAACTAGGAATACAACCATAACATGTATATCATTTATATATACCCGAGCTAGACTTTCTAGTCTTTTCTTTTCTTTCTGCCAAAATATCTTTTGTAGTTTCTCTTTTAGCTTTCCTCATTATTGAGAAAAACACTTCAACATCAATAACTTCTAGGTTTGTTGGTCAAATACCAATAACCTTGAGGTTATTACTTTGAAGTTGACAAGTATTCCAGATTTCACTATTAGTAACTTTGTAATATGATGAACAATTGCACTCATAATTTTATCCATTATATCATGACAAATTTAAGGACCGTAATACGTACATACTAAGCTAAGTGAAGTTTAACTCAGTATTAGCATGTACCAAATCTGGTTCGCCCGTTGTATGCACGTAGAATCTATACCTTAGTATTAAGCAGTCTTTAGCAATTGCATACTAAGGACGATCACTTCATGAATATGCGAATATACATTAGTGACTTAATAGTTATGGAGGATTGGGACGCCTTTAATCTTCAGCAACCGTGCACATTCCCATAAAACTTATGAGTTTATGTAGTCTACTCCAAAATATATTCTATCATCTTGAAATAAGGTCTTAGATATCACATATATCTCATACCTTTGATTATTCTGAAAACTAAAATTTTCAGCTCCTTACTTTTCAAACAGATTTGAACTTCCAAGTTTCATGGAGACAAGATGACTTTAGGTACTAAGTATGGAAACCATAGCTCTTTGAATCAACAATATGAGGTTTACTAAAAGTTTGAGCGATAGGACTTAATCATTTCTTGATTCTTTAACAATACGGTACCGATCCGTAAAGTTTACTTGTCAGACTTAACGGTATTTCTATCTCAATTTCAAGACTAGCGCATGGTAGAAAAGCAGGCCAATACTTGCAGATAATTCAAAATACTATTCAGACTATGTTTATGATAATTAGTTCATGTTTTAATCCAATTACTAATGAACTTCCCACTTAATACAACATCCTCATAGTTGTTAGAGGTAATTCAAATCCACTACATCAAAACCGATCATCACGTGAAATGATGTAGCTTCAATGGTGAACATCAACATGTTGATCATATCATCCATATGACCGTGTTCAGCCTTTTAGGTTTCCGTTGTCGAGGTATGTCTGTACATACTAGGCTCGTCAAGCAAACCCAAGTATTCCGCGTGTGCAACATGGCTTACACCCGTTGTATGTGAGCGTTGAGTCTATCACATCCGATCATCACGAGATGCTTCGAAACGACGAACTATATCAACGGTGCATACGAGGGAGAACACTTTATTATCTTGATATTAATGTGAGGGATCATCTTATAATGCTAACATCGCGTTCTAAGCAAAATAAGATGCATAAAGGATTAACATCACATGCAATTCATATGTGATATGATATAGCCCTTTAGTCTTTGCGCCTTCGATCTTCATCTCCAAAGCACGGACATGATCTCACCTCATCAACGGGCATGATCTCCCTCATCATCGTCGGCGTAGCGTCAAGGTCCATGGCGCAGTCTTCATGGTTGTTCACCTCATGTAGCAACTATTACAACTACTTTGAAATACTACTCAACATGAAATTTAAAGACAACCATAAGGCTCTTGCCGGTTGCCACAATACAATAATGATCATCTCATACATATTCATCATCACATCATGGCCATATCACATCACCAAACCACGCAAAACAAGTTACACGTCTCTAATTTGGTTTGCATATTTTACATGGGGTTTAGGGTTTCGAGTAAGATCTAATCTACGAACATGAACCACAACGGTGATACTAGTGTTGTCAATAGAAAGAGTAAATTGAATCTTCACTATGGTGGGAGAGACAGACACTAAAGCCACTTATGCAATACAAGTTGCATGTCGAACGTGGAGCAAGTCTCATGAACGCGGTCATGTAAAGTTAGCCCGAGTCGCTTCATCCCACCATGCCACAAAGATGCAAAGTACTCGAACTAAAGACAACAAAGCATCAACGCCCACAAAACAATTGTGTTCTACTCGTGCAACCATCTATGCATAGACACGGCTCTGATACCACTGTAGGGATTCGTAGCATAGAAAACAAAAAATTTCCTATCGCGAGAACGCAATCCAAGCCAAGATGCAATCTAGAAGATGGTCGCAACGAGGGGATGAACGAGACTAACCCTTGAAGATTTCCAAAGCCTACAAGAGGAGGCTCTCGTTGCTGCGGTAGACGATCACTTGCCGCTTTCAAGCGCGTAGAAGATCTTGACGGTGCCACAATCGGGCGCACCTCCGTACTCGGTCACACGTTCGGTGTTGATGAAGACGACGTCCTTCTCCCCGTTCCAGCAGCGGAAGTAGTAGATCCTCCTTGGAATCCCGGCAGCACGACGGCGTGGTGGCGGTGATGGTGAGAACTCCGGCAGGGCTTCGCCTAAGCGTATGCGAGTTATGTGGAGGAGAGGTAGCTAGGGTTTGGGAGAGGGGGCTTGGGCGCCGGCCCTCAAAGGGGTGCGGCCAAGGTGGTGGCAAGAGTGGCCGGCCAGCCCCTCCCCTCCTCTCTTTATATAGGTGGAAGCCCCAAGGATTAGGTCAAAAGTCTCCGAATAAGACCCCAACATAAACCTTCCATATGACCAAACCTAGGGGGAGTGGGACTCCCCCCTTTCCTTGGTGGGGTGGCCGGCCACCATGGGGAGGAGTCCACTTGGACTCCTCCTCCTAGGCTGGCCGGCCAAGGTGGGTGGAGTCCCTCTGGGACTCCACCTTCCATGCTGATTTCTTACGGACTCTTCTAGAACCTTCTAGAACCTTCCAGAAAAATACCGGATCATTTTCAAACCTAGAAAATGACTTCCTATATATGAATCTTATTCTCCGGACCATTCCTGACCTCCTCGTGATGTCTTGGATCCCATCCGAGACTCCAACAAAACTTCGAACTCCATTCCATATTTCCATATCTACTTAAACGACATCAAACCTTAAGTGTGTCACCCTACGGTTCGCGAACTATGTAGACATGGTTGAGACTTCTCTCCGACCAATAACCAATAGCGGGATCTGGAGATCCTGCGGCTCCCACATATCCAACGATGACTTTAGTGATCGAAGAACCATTTACATATGATCTTGATTCCCTTTGTCACGCGATATTTCTTTGTCCGAGGTTTGATCTTCGGTATCTCTGCTATACGTTCAACCTCGTCTCCGACAAGTACTCTTTACTCGTACCGTGGCATGTATCTCTTGTGAACTTATTCATATGCTTGCAAGACATTAGACGACATTCCACCGAGAGGGCCCAGAGTATATCTATCAGTCATCGGGATGGACAAATCCCATTGTTGATCCATATGCCTCAACTCATACTTTCGGATACTTAATCCCACCTTTATAACCACCCATTTACGTGTGGCGTTTGATGTAATCAAAGTCCTTTCCAGTATATGATTTGTTGAAATGTATATGGATTGCCCAGCCCTTTCCATCGTCGGACTTTTGGTTCAAGTGGCTAGTGCATGAAGCTTAACATGGTATCAGAGCACCAGGTCTCAAGTTCAAATCCTGGCTTTCCATGGTTTTCGCAATTAAGCCTAAAGATTGTTGTTGCCCCCTCTTTAGTCACCGCTGTTTCGGTGTGCTCTTCTTCTTTCACGTGTTGACTTTCTCTTCTCCCGTCACACGCGAGTGGGGGTGTTGTGAAGTGTATGTGGATTGCCTAGCCCTTTCTATCAGTTCGGACTTTTGGTTCAAGTGGCTAGTGCATGAAGCTTAACAAGATTTACATGATCTCATGGTCATAAGGACTAGGTAACTATGTATCGAAAGCTTATAGCAAATAACTTAATGAGTGATCTTATACCTAAACAGGGTTGTGTCCATTACATCATTCATATAATGGTATAACCTTGTTATTAATAACATCCAATGTTCATGATTATGAAACTAATCATCTATTAATCAACAAGCTAGTTAAGAGGCTTACTAGGGACTCATTGTTTGTTTACATAACACACATGTATCAATGTTTCGGTTAATACAATTATAGCATGGTATATAAACATTTATCATAAACACAAAGATATATAATAACCACTTTTATTATTGCCTCTTGGGCATATCTCCAACAATCTCCCACTTGCACTAGAGTCAATAATCTAGTTTACATATGTAAAGATATAACACCTTGGCCTTCTGGTGCTTTATCATGTTTTGCTCACGGGAGAGGTTTTAGTCAACGGTTCTGACACACTCAGAAACGTATGTATTTTGCAATTCATTTGCGTCTTCACGCATCACTCATTTTCCAAATGAGTCGGCATTAAATATGTTTGGTCTTCGGTGGAACCTTAATTCCGCGGTCTGAAATATGTCACTAATATTGTCACACACAATATAGCTTCAAAGTTCTGACACTATCGGAACTACACCAAGTTCTCAAAGAACTTCTTGACTCAACATCCTCAATCATTGTCAAAATAATGACATATTCTGCCTTCTTTTGTAGAATCCGTCACAATATTTAGAACTCTTCTAAATCTAGCATTGTGCTACCTTTTTAATAACACTTAGCCTAATTGAGATTGAAATTTATTTTTATATGTGACCAAACTAATATCGGTGCAACACTTTACAACGATTTTGTTTGTCATTACCCATATAAAACTATATATATATCCTTGGTTCTTCTAAAGCACACATGGATATTCTTCCTGTTTGTCAATGATCATCACATGAATCATTCTGGTATATGCTCCTAACTTTTTAGAGCTCAGGACATCTGATTGTGTACATATTAATTGTGATCTAAAATCACTCATGTGTTTTTACTCATTGAGTGTTAGATACACTCAAGTCTTGTTAAAACTTCACATGACAAGAACATTTTCTTAACATTTCTATATTGAACTACTTCAATATTTTTTCTATGTACTTTGACTTAAACTTATTATGTGTTTCAATCTATCTTCATAGATCTTGACACTAAATATGTTTCAGTCCATATTCTTTCATTGAATTTCTCAATGAAACCTTTTATAATCAAGTATATAATTACATCATTTATATCCAACTATATGTCATCTACATAAATATTATAAATATGTCTCAGCGCTCCCACTTAATTTCTTGCAAATGCAAGCATCTTCATCGTTTGATGAAATCAAAAACTCTTTGACTATTTCATCGGTGAAGATTCCAACTCCGTGATACTCACTTCATCCAATTGAAGTTCATATACCTATCTAGTATTCCACGGACTAGCAAAACTATTGGTTGTATGTTGTATACACCTTTAATACACACTTCTGTTAAGTAATGTATTTTGCCATCCTACTAGCATATCTCATAAAAGAAATATGTAGCGATTACTAGAATAATCCACATAGACTATAAGCATCGCTACGAAAGATCTAATCTTATCGTAGTCAACTCTTTGAACTTTGTCGTAAACTACTTTCCGACAAGTCGATCTTATTCAAGGATATTCCATCCAAGTCCATCAATTTTATAGATCCATTTACTTTCAAAAAGTATTCATCTATCTTGGATTTCATGGCGTATAGCCATTTTAACGGAGTCAGGGCCCATCATAACTTCTTTGTTTGTAGTTGGTTTATCATTATTCAAAATCAATCCTTTGTTCACAAATCATTTATTTGATCACAAAGTAAACCATACCTACAAGGTTCAATAGGTACTTTGATCTCCATGACTATAACATTTTGTAGACATGGGAGCCATGATCGTCGTGGTCGCTTCCAGAACCAATTCCGATCTCGCTACTCTGATCATTATGCTCAGGTTCATAAACCTTATCAAGTTCTATTGTCCTCCCACTCAAATACTTCGCTAGAAAATAATTTCTTGGAAATAAGTAAGAAACATCGACAAACACTTTTGTCTTTGTCTCCCATAGTGGAAAGAATTCCCAATCAATCCTTTGGGATAACCAACAAAGACATTCATCCGATTTTGGTTGTAAACTCTTAGACCAAAATTTAAAGAAAGGACTATTAGGGTTCATACCCATGCCATAAGTCGTATGGTGTCATTTCAACGGATCATGATGATGCTCTATTCAGTGTAAAAGCGGTAGTCTCTAAAGCATAATTCACAAAAATATAATGGCTTCATTTTATTTTATCTCATCATTAATGCAACAAGGTTTGGATACATCTCTCGGATACTCCATCATCACTATGATACTCCAAGAAACGTGAGTTGTAGAACAACTTCATAACTCTCTTAGATGTTCGCTAAAACTCGTAATTCAAATATTTCCACTACAATCCAATCATAGATATTTGACTTTTCTATTACGATGATTTCCACTTCATGCTGAAATTTATTTGAATCCATTCAAATGTTTCAAACTTCTTCCTTATCGAATATATCCACATATATACTCAATTCATTGTTGGAAGTTTTCATGAAGTAGAAGAATCTCCCGCACACAACTATGCCTGAACCACATACATCATCATGTATGTTTCCACTAAGTTAGTTGCCCGTTCAACTCTTGGCCTATGAACGGTATTTTAGTCATTCTCTTTAGAAAAGATTTCAAGCGCCAAACGATTCAAAATCAAATGACTCCAAAACTCCATTTGCATGGAGTTCCTTCATGCGTTCCTCTCTAACATGACCTAAATGGCGGTTCCACAAATAAGTGGAATTCAAATCATTTGCCTTATGGCATAGCGTCAGTGTTATGTATGTGTGTTTCACCATTAAGATTTATAATAACTTATCCATCGTATATGAAGTAATGTCATAATTTGAACAACTCATTGTTTTCATTTGCCAGAGCAAAATAACAATTATTAAGTTCTTTATTATAAATTCTAAGGGCTAGATAGAATGCCAACGGCGAACATAATAACACTTTATTTTTGTTCCAGACGTGCATTCCTATCATATTCCTTGTCAGTCACTTAGGCCATTGAATTCTTGTATTGCGTTGTTTTGTATGACACTTCATACCAACCAATATGGTACTAATACCCAAGAATTTCATTGTGTGATCAAACTAGGAATACAACCATAACATGTATATCATTTATATATACCTGAGCTAGACTTTCTAGTCTTTTCTTTTCTTTCTGCCAAAATATCTTTTGTAGTTTCTCTTTTAGCTTTCCTCATTATTCAGAAAAACACTTCAACATCAATAACTTCTAGGTTTGTTGGTAAAATACCAATAACCTTGAGGTTATGAAGTTGATCATCATATGACAAGTGTTCCAGATTTCACTATTAGTAACTTTGTAATATGATGAACAATTTCACTCATAATTTTATCCATCATATCATGACGACTTTCTGAGACCATGTCTGTACATGCTAGGCTCGTAAAGTTTAACCTCAGTATTCGCATGTGCAAATATGGTTTGCGCCCGTTGTATGCACACGTAGAATCTATACCTTAGTATTCGAAACGACGAGTCTTTAGCAACGGTGCATACTAAGGACGATCACTTCATGGATATGCGAATATCGTTAGTGCCCCAATAGTTGGAGGATTGGGACGCCTTGCGTCTTCAACCTTCGTACATTCCCATAAAACTTATGAGTTTATGTAGTCTCACCAAAATATATTCTATCATCTTGAAATAAGGTCTTAGATATCACATATATCTCATACCTTTGATTATTTCTGAAAACTAAAATTTTCAGCTCCTTACTTTTCAAACAGATTTGAACTTCAAGTTTCATGGAGACAAGATGACTTTAGGTACTACTGAAACCATAGCTCTTTGAATCAACAATGTGAGGTTTACTAAAAGTTTGCAATAGGACTTAATCATTTCTTGATTCTTTAACAATACGGTACCAGTCCGTAAAGTTTCTTGTCAGACTTAACAGTATTTCTATCTCAATTACAAGACTAGCGCATGGTAGAAAAACGGATGCCAATACTACAAAATTAATTCAAAATACTACTCAGACTATGTTTATGATAATTAGTTCATGTTTTAATCTAATTATTAAAGAACTCCCACATAATACAACATCCCTCATAGTTGTTAAGTGGTACACGATCCAAATCCACTACATCAAAACCGATCATCACGTGAGATGCTGTAGCTTCAATGGTGAACATCAACATGTTGATCATATCATCCATATGACTCGTGTTCAACCTTTCGGTTTCCGTTGTCCCGAGGCCATGTGTACATGCTAGGCTCGTCAAGCAAACCCAAGTATTCCGCGTGTGCAACATGGCTTACACCCGTTGTATGTGAACGTTGAGTCTATCACATCCGATCATCACGAGATGCTTCGAAACGACGAACTATATCAACGGTGCATGAGGGAGAACACTTTATTATCTTGATATTAATGTGAGGGATCATCTTATAATGCTACCATCGCGTTCTAAGCAAAATAAGATGCATAAAGGATTAACATCACATGCAATTCATATGTGATATGATATGGCCCTTTAGTCTTTGCGCCTTCGATCTTCATCTCCAAAGCACGGACATGATCTCCATCATCAACGGGCATGATCTCCATCATCATCGGCGTAGCGTCAAGGTCCATGGCGCCGTCTTCATGGTTGTTCACCTCATGTAGCAACTATTACAACTACTCTGAAATACTACTCAACATGAAATTTAAAGACAACCATAAGGCTCCTGCCGGTTGCCACAATACAATAATGATCATCTCATACATATTCATCATCACATCATGGTCATATCACATCACCAAACCCTGCAAAACAAGTTAGACGTCTCTAATTTGGTTTGCATATTTTACGTGGTTTAGGGTTTTCGAGTAAGATCTAATCTGCCTACGAACATGAATCACAACGGTGATACTAGTGTTGTCAATAGAAAGAGTAATTGAATCTTCACTATGGTGGGAGAGACAGACACCCGCAAAGCCACTTATGCAATACAAGTTGCATGTCGGCGTGGAGCAAGTCTCATGAACGCGGTCATGTAAAGTTAGCCCGAGCCGCTTCATCCCACCATGCCACAAAGATGCAAAGTACTCGAACTAAAGACAACAAAGCATCAACGCCCACAAAACAATTGTGTTCTACTCGTGCAACCATCTATGCATAGACACGGCTCTGATACCACTGTAGGATTCGTAGCATAGAAAACAAAAATTTCCTATCGCGAAACGCAATCCAAGCCAAGATGCAATCTAGAAGATGGTCGCAACGAGGGGATGAACGAGACTAACCCTTGAAGATTTCCAAAGCCTACAAGAGGAGGCTCTCGTTGCTGCGGTAGATGATCACTTGCCGCTTTCAAAAGCGCGTAGAAGATCTTGACGGTGCCACAATCGGGCAGCACCTCCGTACTCGGTCACACGTTCGGTGTTGATGAAGGCGACGTCCTTCTCCCCGTTCCAGCGGGCAGCGGAAGTAGTAGATCCTCCTTGAATCCCGGCGGCACGACGGCGTGGTGGCGGTGATGGTGGAGAACTCCGGCAGGGCTTCGCCTAAGCGTATGCGGGAGTTGTATGTGGAGGAGAGGTAGCTAGGGTTTGGGAGAGGGGGCTTGGGCGCCGGCCCTCAAAGGGGTGCGGCCAAGGTGGTGGCAAGAGTGGCCTGTCGGGGGGAAGACCCCGGGTAGGGCAATGGACGCGGAGCAGCCGGCTGACCACTGGCCGGCTCGCGGCAAAGGCCGGCTGAGGAGCAGCCGGCTGGCCCGTAGCCGGCTGGTCGGAAGTCGGCTGGCTCTAGGTCCTAGTCGGCGCTACGGCCGCCAATGCTGTAGCTGGGCCGGCTTCTACAAGCCATATCCGGCGGGGGTCTGTACCTCAGACCGACTCGAGGTGGCGAGTCTTGCACTGGAAGGAACCGGGTTGGTGATCCGGGTTCCCAAAGTCCACGCTGACTTCATCTTCCGTAAAGCGCGGGGCACTGGAGCAATAGTGCCACGCGCCGGACAGGCCATCATGGCTTACGACGCGCCGTACAGGCTACAGTGGCTGACGGCGACAGAGACGCTTCCTCTCCATACCGCTGACCGTGGCAGCCGGATGGGACAGGCCATGACGCCTCAACGGCTCCTGACGTCACCGCCTCGGGAAGGAGCGGAAGCCGAAGCCGGCCAAGCCGGCTAGTAGACTATAGGGTCTTATATGTAAAGTGCCGGCGCCTATATAAACCGCACTACCCCCTCTCATGCAGGGGGGATCGATCATTCTCACCTCTTTCCACCTCTAGCGCTGCCCTGTGAGAGAGACCATCGTCTCCCTTAACCTCCCAGGAGCAGCCGGACACAGCTCTAGGAGCACCATTGTACTGTGTGATAGCTTATACACTCTAGCAGGAGTAGAGGTTTTACCTCCATCGGAGGGCCTCGAACCTGGGTACGTCGCCATGTCGCTCGTGCCCATACCCGCTTCCGGATACCGCCGTGAGATCTCTCAGGAGCCCCTTCGATTAGCCACCCTATGGCATATGCCGTGACAATACCACGACATTTGGCGCCCACCGTGGGGCCTTCAGCATCCTCGGCCGGTGTCTTCATCCGGACGGGCCTCACCATCACCCCGGCGAGCGAGTCGCCGGAGCTTGATCTGGAGATTCGGCTCCTCGACTGCGTCGCGACAACGCGGGCTGCTTCGCCGACCGGCCATTCCACGCCGGCGGCAACGTCATCAGCTTCGGCGGTTCGACGTCTACGTCGCCATCGTCGCAGCCGGCGCTACCGCGGCGGCAGGTCCTGCGTCGCGCCCTCCTCCGCGAGCCGGCAGCAGCGCTCCCGCCAGCCCCGATGTCGTGCAAGTCATGATGGCTGGCGAGGAGCTCCCCGTGAAGAACCCGCGCACCCGCGGGCCCAACCTGGAGCGCAACATCGACCCCAACGCCTCCGGCTCGGGCGCAAAGGCGCCGCCACCACCGTCCCGGCTGGAGGAAGTTCGGGCAAGCTGAGCACTCCGCTCACGCCTGGCGCCGACCCCGCCACCATCGAGAAGGATTTGGAGGAGCACCGCCAGCTCCTCCTCAGGCAAACAGAAGAGCTGGCTGCTACAAAGCGCCAGTGGGAAATCTCCCAGCGCGAGTTCAACCGCGCCCACGGCCTCACCCCAGGCGGCGACGAGCCTAGCCGAGCCGGCCATATCCGCCGCAGGGGCCGCGACCTAGGCGCCGAGATCGCCCGCGACGGCGCCCCCTCGCCGCTCCTCGTGGAGCTCCCCCGTCTACAACCCCGACAAGAACATGCGCGGCTGAAGCGCTGCGGAAGAGCTGCACCGCCTCGAGGCGAAGAACTACGCCGCCGCCAAGCGGGTGAAAGACCTGCTGAAGGCGGCCAACCAGCGGTCGAAAGACCCAGGTGCACCCCATGCCCCAGGCTTCTCGCTCGTGGCGTTGCAGGCAACGACCGGGAAGGTGCCAAGGACACGGCTGAGTCCGCCTCCCCAGCACCAAGCCGGCACCGCGACTCGCGGGCCACGCCCCAACTCAGAACGCCAAGCCGCCGCCGAGTGGCATCAGCGGCCGCAGCCGCCCACCTCAAGCCGGAACCGGGCATGACTCCGAGCCCCGCCGACCTCGTCGGCCGGCTCCAGAAGCAGCGGCTCTCGCCGACCGGCTCACTCCGGCTCGGCCGCGCATCGAGCCAACCGACCGCGGGACCGCCTCGACTCGGCTGGTTCAATCCCGCATCGCGAAGAAGAAGAACCAGCCGGCCAAAGTGTTCGGGCCGCGGATCCTCAACGAGCCCATGGTCGACGGCTTCCAGCTCCCCCGCGACACGCCCAAGTATGACGGCACGGCCAAGCCGGAGGACTGGGACTACTCCACCGCGGTCGGCATCGCCAAGGGCAACAAGCGGCTGGGCGTGCGCTACTCCCCCTCATGCTGGTCGGCTCCGCCCGCACATGGCTCAACAACCTGCCGGCCGGCAGCATCAACGGCTGGCTGGACTTCGAAGCCGCCTTCGTCGGCAACTTCACCGGCACCTATCGCGGCCGGGTGCCCTCAACAGCTCGAGATGTGCAAGCAGGGCCCGGACGAGACGGATCGCGCGTACCTAACGCGCTGGTGCGAGATGCGCAACTCTGCGCGAGGCGTGCACGAGATGCAAGCCATCAGCTTCTTCATGGGAGGCTGCCGGACCAACACCATGCTGTGGCACAAGCTGCGCCGCAGCGAGCCCAAGTCAATGGCCGCCTTGATGGCCATCGCCGACAAGTACGCGCTGGCTGAGGAAGCCGGCAAGGCGCCGGCTGAGATTTCGCCGGCTCCATCCAGGCGGGACAACAACAAGCCGGCCGAGCACAAGCCGGCCGCGGCGGCCACCACGGCAGCCGGCGGGACAATTACCGCGGCAAGAGGCACAGCGACCAACCGGACGCCGTGCAGCTCCGCCCATGTGGCAGCCGTGTCGACCACGCGGCGGCTGGCGGAAGCCGGCGCGAGCGGACGGACCGGGCACAGGCCGAAGTACACCTTCGAGCAGATGCTCGACTCGCCGTGCAAGTACCACAGCGGCAAGAACCCCTCCAACCACTCCACCCGCGACTGCCACTTCATGAAGCGGCTGACGAGCGGTGAGCCACTACCGCCTCCACCCCCGCCTCCGCCAGCCGGCGGGCCGGGTGGCCAAGCGGCCGCGAACGCCAACCTCGAGCACCACGAGGCTAACCAAGTGCACCATGGCGGCCGTGCACGGCTGAGGACGCCGCCTACATCATCTTCACCACCAAGCCGGGACAAAACGAGCCAGCAGCGCCGTTCCCTCGAAGTCAACGCGGTCATGCCGCCGGTCCCCCGGTACCTAAACTGGTCGGAGCAGAGCCATCATTTGATCGCCGCGACACCGGCTGTCTGAAGCCGGGCAGCTACGCCATGGTCCTCGACCCCACCCTTGGCACAACCCGGCGCGGCGTGCGCTTCTCGCGTGTCCTCATCGATGGGGGCAGCAGCATCAGCATCCTCTACCGCGACACCGCCCGCAAGCTGGGCATCCGAGGCGGGTTGCGCTCCTCCCCCACCGTCTTCCATGGCATCGTGCCAGGCCACGCTGCCAGCCGATCGGCGGATCACCCTGGAGGTCATGTTCGGCAAGCGGACAACTTCCGCACGGAGAACATCGAGTTCGAGGTGGTGGACCTCGTCAGTCCCTACCACGCGCTCTCCTGGGCAGGCCGGCCCTGACCAAGTTCATGGCGGTGCCCCACTATGGGTACTGAAGATGAAGCTGCCTGGCCCTAAAGGGGTCATCACCGTAGCCGGCGACTACCGCCGCTCCATGGTGCGCCACGCAGAGCTCCAGATGGCCCAGACGCTGGTCATCGCCACCGAGAAGCAGCTCATCCACGACGCCGTCGCCCCTGGCCTGGGCCGCGCGGCGGACATGCCGGCTGTGGGCAGCCCGGCTGGGACGACTCACTTCCAGCCGGCCGACAACACCAAGAAGATCTGCTCGACCGGGCACAGCCGGACAAGTACGTCACCATCGGTGCCGGCTTGAGCAGCAAATAGGAAAGCGAGCTCACCAACTTCCTCCGTGAGAATCGGGACATCTTCGCATGGTCTCCAAGGGACATGCGGGTGTGCCGAGGGAGTTGGCTGAGCACCACCTCCACGTCAGGCCTGAAGCCAAGCCGGTGAAGCAGCCTCTCGGCGCTTCGCCGAAGAACGAAGGAAGGCCATCGGTGAAGAAATCGCCCGGCTCCTAGCTGCCGGCTTCATCATGGAAGTGCTGCACCCGGACTGGTTGGCGAACCCGGTCCTGGTTTTGAAGAAGAACGGCTCCTGGCGCATGTGTATCGACTACACCAGCCTCAACAAGGCGTGCCCAAAGGACCCCTTCCCCCTGCCGCGCATAGACCAAGTCATAGACTCGACTGCCGGCTGTGAACCGTTGTCTTTCCTAGATGCCTACTCAGGCTACCACCAGATTCCTTTGAATCCGGCTGATCAAATAAAGACTTCGTTCATTACCCCGTATGGGGCTTACTGCTACACGACTATGCCATTCGGCTTGAAAAATGCAGGCGCCACCTACCAAAGGTGCATGCAAAAGTGTTTGCAGGATCAAATCGGCAGAAATGTTCACGCATATGTGGATGATGTCGTTGTAAAAACCAAGGAGATGCCTACCCTCCTTGATGACCTGAGAGAAACCTTCACCAATCTGCGAAGATTCCGGATGAAGCTCAACCCGGCCAAGTGCACGTTCGGCGTGCCAGCCGGCCAACTCCTGGGCTACCTCGTCTCTCAGCGAGGAATCGAAGCCCGGAGAAGATCGGTGCCATTGAGAAGATGGAATTGCCGCAGTGCCTCAAGGACGTCCGAAGTTCACCGGATGCCTGGCCTCCTTGAGCCGCTTCGTCGGCCGGCCGGGGGAGAAGGCACTGCCCCTGTATCAGTTGATGAGGAGTCGGACAAATTTTATCTGGTCACCGCAGCGAGATGAAGCCTTCCGTGACTTAAAGCGCGTGCTCTCAACCGCGCCAATCCTGCAACGCCGGTTCAATGGAGCCAATGTTGTTGTACATCGCAGCCACCAACCGAGTGGTTAGCGTTGTCCAGTGGTGGAGCGCAAAGAAGCCGAAAACGAGAGCAGCCCGGTCCAACGCCCAGTCTACTACCTCGGCGAAGTGCTCTCCCGGTCGAAGCAAAACTACCCCCACTACGAGAAGAGGTCACCTACGGTGTCTACATGGCGGCCAAGAAGCTCAAGCACTACTTCCAAGAGCATCCCATCAGGGTGGTTGCCACAGCGCCTCTGGCAGAAATCATCGGCAGCATGGATGCCAACGGCCGGGTCGCCAAGTGGGCCCTGGAGCTAGCCGCCCACACCATCCTCTACGAGCCACGCACAGCCATCAAGTCGCAGATCCTCGCGGACTTCTTCGTCGACTGGGCTGAGATGCAATACCTGCCGCCTGTGCCGGACTCCACACATTGGAAGATGCACTTCGACGGCTCGAAGATGCGCAACGGCTTGGGAGCCGGCATCGTCATCACCTCTCCCAGGGAGACAGGCTGGACTACGTCCTGCGAGATCCACTTCGCCGCATCCAACAACGTGGCGGAGTATGAAGCGCTCATTCATGGGCTGAAGCTGGCCAAGGAACTGGCGTGCGTCGCATACTTTGCTTCGCGACTCCGACTTGGTCATACAACAAGCATCGGCGGCGGGACGCGAAGGACGCCAACATGGCCTCATACCGCTTCCATGTCCAGCAGGCTATCCAGAAGCTTCTTCGACGGCTGCGAATTCCACCATGTGCCACGAGCAAACAACGAGGCGGCTGATGCTTTGTCCAAGATTGGCTCAACCCGGCAAGCCATTCCGCCGGGCATCGCCTTGGCGGTCATCAAGAAGCCGTCCATCATACCGTCACCGGATTCGGATTCAATATTCGTCTTGGCTGACCCGGGGGCTGCTCGCCGAACCGGGGGCTACATCGCCCAAGTCGGGGGCTAACAAGCCGAACCCGCCGGCTACCACGCCGAACCCGGAGACTCCTCGGTCTAACCGGGGGCTTCATCGCCAAACTCGGGGGCTAGCAAGCCAAACCCGCCGGCTAGCAAGCCGAACCCGGCGACCACGCAGTCGAACCCGGAAGCTCCGAAGATGGAGGCCTTGGTGGTCAGCGTATTTGAAATAAAATGCGTACCATCATGGGCACAAGAATTCCTCTCCTACCTCGCCGACGGTGTGCTGATGATAGAGTCCAGGCCAGGCAGATTGAGAGAAGGGCCAAGGCCTATACAATCATCAACCACGAGCTGTACAAACGCGGCGTAAGTGGGGTGTTCCAGCGGTGCGTCGAGCCGGCTGAAGGGATTGAACTCCTAAGGGAAATCCATCAGGGCGAGTGCGGCCACCACGCCTCCTCCCGGAGCCATAGTGGCCAAAGCCTTCCGGCACGGTTTCTTGGCCCTGCGCTCAGAGACGCAGAAGAACTGGTGAAGAAGTGCAACGGCTGCCAACGCTTTGCCAAGCAAAGAAACACGCCGGCTTCCGCCTTGAAGACCATCCCCATTACTTGGCCATTTGCCGTATGGGGCTTGGACATGGTGGGCCCATTCAAAACAGCCCGAGTCGGCATGACTCATCTCTTGGTGATGATTGACAAGTTCACTAAGTGGATCGAAGCCAAGCCAATAAAGAAGCTGGACGGCTCCACAGCCGTCACATTCCTCAAGGAAATAATCGTGAGATATGGCTACCCGCATAGCATCATCACCGACAATGGCAGCAACTTCGCCGAAGGCATCTTCAAGCGCTACTGCGGAGAGATGGGGATCCGGATGGACCTATCGTCCGTAGCACACCCGGAGACAAACGGCCAAGTGGAGAAGGCTAACGGCTTGATCCTAGCCGGCATCCGGCCCCGGCAGTGGAGCCGCTTGAGCGCTGACCAACTGGATTGAAGAGCTGCCAGCGTCTTGTGGAGCAGCGCACGCAGCCAAACCGCTCGATCGGCTTCACACCCTTCCTCGTATACGGAGCCGTCTGCCGGCGATATCGAGCACGACGCGCCAAGAATCAAGCTGTAAAGCTGAAGCCAAAGAAGCTCGCGAAGATAGAGTCGACCTGGTTGAAGAGGTCCGGATGGCCGAGTCCGGAGTCAGCAGTATACCAGCAAAGCCTCGCGTCGCTACCACAGCCGGAAGGTTAAGACCTTAGCATTCAGAAGGAGACCTAGTGCTCCGGCTGATCCAACGGACAGCGGACGAGCATAAACTAGCATCCCCATGGGAGGGTCCCTTTATCGTGAGCAAGGCGGTAGGCAATGATTCCTACTATCTCATAGATGCCCAAGAGGCTAAGAAAAACAAGCCGGACAAGGCTGACGAGGAGACTAAACGTCCCTGGAATGTCAGGTTGCTCCGCCCATTTTACACATGAGAGGAGGAATGTATGTATCCCTTGTATCCCTTTTGTGAGTTATGAAAAAGCTCGCGCCAAGAGCGCCGTTTCCGACAAGTTTTTCGCATACTTTACCTTGTTTCGCCAATTGGCTTGAACCCTCTCACGCGGTCGGCTCAGTAACGTGATCCGGTTTCCGACAGTCGGCTTCCGGCTACAGACCGCAACCCGGCTGTCCGGCTGGCGGGAGTAAGGCCTAGGGAGCCGGCACGCGAAAACGATTAAGGGAAAGAGTAAGCGAGTTGACTTGCAACCTACAAAGTGCCGGATTGCCGAATTCAGCTCGTTCGGCGGAAATCTGTCGGCCTCACCCGCGACCCGCTCTTGATCCGGCGACGGATCGCAAGTCGGACGTGCGACCGGCAAGGGCACAGCCAAAGAGTGGGGCGGATGGGAAAAAGCGAACGAGTCGAAAGAAAGCAACTCGGCACATAAATGATTAACAAACACATTAAAGTATGACATAATTAAAGGGCGATAATATTCATACATATGCACCCGGCATCCCGGGATTTAATAAATTGTCTTGGCAAAAGAACAAGCTGAAACGAAATCTAAGCCGGAGGGGCATCGGTGGAGCCGGCTGCGGGTCGTCTCAGGCACGTTCTCCGCCTCCTCATCGTCCATGTAATCTCCATCGGACGGAGGAGGGTTCGGGTCCGCGACGAAGAGGGTCTTGTCGGCGAAGTCGGCGATGGTGCTGGCTCGAGAAAGGCGGGGCGGCGCGAGATCGGGGGAGGCTTGGTCTCCACGCCGCTCGGAACTCGCTGCCCGGGTCCACCTCGTTGTACCAGGAGAGGACGAAGGACAGCGCCATGTCGGCACCGGCGCGCGTGGCCGACTCCTTCCGGTCGAGGAACGGTCCGGCGCCCGCTCCATCGCGGAGATGAGGCCGGAGATATCTTGCGGCGCCGCCTCTTCAGGCCACAGCATGGGCACCAGCTCTTGGCCGCCTTCCGAAGCTCCCAGCCGAGCTTGGTGATGGGCTCGACGCGGGCAGCCATGGACGCAAGTGTCCTCCATGAAATACTCCGAGCTGCCCTCGCCAGTCGCCTGCCTCCTGGACTCGCGCGCAATACCAACGGCCGCCAAGGCCGCATCCTGCGTCTCCGGGAAGGCCGCTGCAAGAAAAAGCATGTTAGAAGCCATCAAAACCGAAATAAGCTGAAAAATGCAAACTTTCGAAGTCCTAAAGTAAGACTAGCGGCAGCCGGCAAAGACAGCCCGAAGATGGAGATTCCGAAGTCCTAAAGTAAGACTGGCGGCAGCACGAACAGAGCCCTGACCCCAGAGGGGATTTCGAAGGATCAAGCAAAAACCAGCCGGCAAAGCCAGAACCGATCCCCCAGACCGAAGATGGAGATATCGAAAAAAAATTCTGCTGCCGGCTACCAACCTAGGCCGGCAGCCGACAGCCGAAAGCCGGCAAAGGGGAGGAAACATAGATGCACTCACCCGCCAGGCCGCGATCAAGCGCGCCAATCCCCTCCGTCCAGTGCTTGGCAGTGGCCGTCAGCTCCGTGGACTTGGTGGTGACCTCCTCCTGAAGCGCAAGCCGCTGCCTCTCCACCTCATCCAGCCGCCGGCTCAGATCATCCACCTTCTCCTTCTCCGCCGTCCTGAGGGAGTTGAGCTCGGCGAGGTGGTTCTGCTGGCGCAGCCGCGTCAGCTCCTGCTCAGCCAGCTTGAGCTTGCGGGCGGCGGATCGGCCCGCCTCCTCGCTCACGCCGCACTGGGCGCGAGCGGCTCGGAGATCCGACTCCAGCTGCGGGACCTTGGCGGCTTCAACTACGAGGCGGCCAGAAAGAAATGTCAGCCAACCAAGACTAGAAAGAAAACAAGACATCAAGTCGAAAGAAGCATAGAGCTTACCCTTGACGGCTTCCAGCTCGCGGGCCAAGTCGGCCCGGCCCAGCTTGGCCTTGTGGTAATGGGTGACGGCGCGATTATACAAAGTAGTGCGCCGGTCCATCACAGCCTGAGGAAAAGAAAAAGTTAGTCGATCAGGCGAAACCCGTGCCGGCTCCAAGCAGCCGGCCCATGCCCCGGAGGGCTACCAGGATAATAATCAGATCAAAAACAGTCGAAGCTTACCTTGCCGGCTTCCTCTACCTTGGCGACGTTAGCCGCGGCCTCTTCTGCCCTGGCCTTGAGATTGGCCTGCAGGCTGGAGAAGAACATCTCCACTGATGTTTGGCCGGTGTTCCCCTCCCGGCTGGTCACCTCGTAGGAGTCGGCACGGAGCCACGCTTGCTCCATAGTGCCAGCCGAGCCGAGGCTGGCGTCGGAGGCGGACGGCACCTGAAGAAGAAGTGCGCCCTTGGCCACGTGCAGGCCTTGTGGCGATGCCGATGGGGTCCCCGTCCTCACCAGCGCGCGCGAGTCGGCGCCCTCCGTGCGCGCCGGCTCGTCCCTCGCCGGCTCCTGCCGAGCCGGCCCCTCCGTCGTCGGCTGCGGCGGCGGCGTCGCTCCGGGCGCAGCGGATGGCCCGGCCGGCCCAGTCGTCTCCGGCGCCTGGGGTGCCCCCTCCGGGCTCTCGTCCAGCTCCACCACGCTCGGCCTCTGCCGGCTCCAATCGCAGGCGGCGCAGCCCTGCCAGGGTCCGGGCGGCGCAGCCGCCGGCTCGGCTCCGGTCGACGGCGGCATGCCGAGGCCTGCCCAGGCAGCTGAGCCGGAAGACGAGTCCGGCCGGGAACATCGTCGGCGTCACCTGGCGGGCGGCTCAACGCGCGTGCCGCGTCGCGCGAGGCCAGCGGCACGGCGAAGGAAGGCGCCCCTGCGGCAGGCGGAGTACTCGCAGGCGGCGGCGGCGTAGGTGCGCGCGAGGAAGGCTGCGGCGTCTGCTCCCTCCTCTGGCGGGGAAGCGGCGACACAACGCGTGGAGCTTGCCGGGAGCCGCCGCCCTGGGCAAACTTGATAGGGACCCTAACCGGATAAACAGAGAGATAATAAGTATAAAAGTAAGGAAAGAAAAGGAATCAAACAAGAAAAAGAGAGAAAGAACTCACCCGGCCTGCTCCGGGACCATCTTCGGCTGCAGCCGGCGCTGTTTCTTCGCCTTCGCCTCCAAGGCGGCGGTGGAGCCGCTCGCTTCGTGCCCTTGGGCGCCGAAGTCGCCGTGGTGCTTGGCGGCCTCGTACGCAGAGGCACGGCAGGGATGGGCCCCGTGCCGGACGTCGCCGGCTCCTCCTCCTCGTGCTGCTCAGGTGAAGGGGGCGGATTGTGCTCCCCCTGGCCGCCTAGATCAGGCGCCTGCGGCAGGTCGTCGTCGCCGGCCGTCTCGCCGGTCTGGTCAGCCGGATCGGCGTGATCCGGCGTCCACCTCTTCGTCGCCAGGTCGCCGTCCTCGACGTTCTGGCGCTCAAAAAGCTAGAAAGACAGAAAAAACATGAACATATGACAAGCCGGAAGTCGGCAGAAGAAAAAGGAAGTCGGCCTCGCAGCCGCAAGCCGGAAAATGGCAAAGACACGAGGCTTACCCGCGCCGGTGGATGGTCCCTGTCGCAAGGCGCCAGCCCGTAGCTCCAGTCCTCCGACAGGTTCGCCTTGGTGATGTGGTTCACCCGGCTGGCCACCTGGGCCTTGTTGAGCAGCACCTTGGACGTACGGTTCGGATCGAACCGGCCGGACATGTGCCCGATCTTGTGGGTGCGCATCTGGAGCGGCAGCACCCGGCGCTCGGCGATGGTGCAGAGGAGATCTTCGGCAGTCAGCCCGCCAGTGGCGGCTGTCGCCAGGAAGTCCCAAAGCAGGTTCACCTCGGCGTTCTGATCCGTCGAGCGGGCGTTGTGGCTCCAGTTGATCCGGCCGACTGGAGGAGCCGGGTTGAACTCCGGCAGGTTGATCCGGTCGACAAGCCCCCCGTGCGCACATAGAAGAATGACATTTGCCAGTTCTTCACCGAGTCGACGGTGGGGATTTTGGGGAAAGGCGTACCAGGCCGGGTGTAGATCGAGGCGGCGCCGCAGGCCCGCAGGCGGCCGTCGTTGGTTTGGGCCTTCAGGTAGAAGAGCCGGCTCCAGAAGTCGATGTCGGGCCACAAACCGGCGTAAGCCTCCATGAACGCTACGAAGCAGCTCAGGAGGACGCACGCGTTGGCCGGCAGGTGATGCGGCTGGAGACCGAAGTGGTCGAGGAAGCGCCGGAAGAACGTTGAAGCCGGCAGGCCCAGCCCGCGATCGAGGTGCGCGCCGAAGACGACGCGCTCGCCGGGCTCCGGCGTGGGCTCCAACTCCCCGCCGGGCACCCGCGTGATCACCGACCGCGGGATCCGCCGGAGGCGCGCCAGGCGCTCGATGTCATCCTCCCGCATGTAGGAACCCCTCCACGATCCGCTGGGAGACGCCATTGACGAGGACGAGGAAGAAGATGACCAGGAGAGGCTGAACGGCGAGGAAGAGCCTTGCGACCGCGGCGGCGACAACGGCGGCTGAGGACGTCCGTCGAGCGCGCGGCCCCGGGCGCTGAGGGGCGGCGGCGGCGGGAGAGTGGGGTAGACGCCGCGCCCGGGAGACGTTCGCGGAGCAGCAGCGAGCTCGAGCGCGCGGAGAGCGATGAAAGCAAGAGCGCGAGGAGGAAGAAGATGGCAAGTGGACGCCTCGATGCCTCCCCCACGGCATTTATAGCCGCCTGCCGCGGGCGGTTGGCCTCCAAGTGGTAGTCGTGGGCCACGTCCCCGGATTTACTGCGCCGTAACTCCTCCCACGTCCACAGCGGTTATCAAAAACGGCCACACCACGTCGCCCACTGCCGCACCGGATCCGGGGGAACATTGATGTGACCAGACGAACCGACGGCCAGGCCAGGCGTCAGACCGGTCAAGTCGGGCGCAGGACCCGAGGCGGCGGAGACCCCGGCGCACAGCAAGCCGGAGCCGGACAAAAAGCTCCACTCGAACCAAAATTTATCAGCAAGGCGGAGGCGCCATCAAATCTTGCGAAAGCAAAAACTATACAAGTGTAAATAGCGGCCGGCTGGAAGCAGCCGGCAAGAGCGAGCCGGATGAGGGTGCAGCCAGCTGAATGAGAATTCTCAGTCGGCCCCTCCAAGTGCCGCCAAGTACATTCAGAAGCCGGAAAACCTGCCTAGGTCCTTCTAAACGCAGGACCTTGCCAGCTTCGGGGGCTAATGTCGGGGGGAAGACCCCGGGTAGGGCAATGGACGCGGAGCAGCCGGCTGACCACCGGCTCGCGGCAAAGGCCGGCGGAGCAGCCGGTGGCGCGTGCCGGCTGGTCCGGAAGTCGGCTGGCTCTAGGTCCTAGTCGGCCAGCTACGGCCGCCAATGCTGTGGCTGGGCCGGCTTCTACAAGCCATATCCGGCTGGGGTTGTACCTGACCGACTCGAGGCTGGCGAGTCTTGCACTGGAAGGAACCGGGTTGGTGATCCGGGTTCCAAAGTCCACGCTGACTTCATCTTCCGTAAAGCGCGGGGCCTGTGGAGCAATAGTGCCACGCGCCGGACAGGCCATCATGGCGACGCGCCGTACGGCTACAGTGGCTGACGGCGACAGGGACGCTTCCTCTCCATACCGCTGACCGTGGCAGCCGGATGGGACAGGCCATGACGCCTCAACGGCTCCTGACGTCACCGCCTCGGAAGGAGCGGAGCCGAAGCCGGCCAAGCCGGCTAGTAGACTATAGGGTCTTATATGTAAAGTGCCGGCGCCTATATAAGCCGCACTACCCCCTCTCGTGCAGGGGATCGATCATTCTCACCTCTTTCCACCCTTAGCGCTGCCCTGTGAGAGAGACCATCGTCTCCCTTAGCCTCCCAGGAGCAGCCGGACACAGCTCTAGGAGCACCATTGTACTGTGTGATAGCTTATACACTCTAGCAGGAGTAGAGGTTTTACCTCCATCGGAGGGCCTCGAACCTGGTGGAGGAGAGTGTCGCTCGTGCCCTTACCCGCTTCGGATAGCCAGTGAGATCTCTCGAGGCCCTTCGATTAGCCACCCTATGGCATAGGCCGTGACAATACCACGACACCGGCCCTCCCCCTCTCTTTATATAGGTGGAAGCCCCAAGGATTAGGTCAAAGTCTCCGAATAAGACCCCAACATAAACCTTCCATATGACCAAACCTAGGGGGAGTGGGACTCCCCCCTTTCCTTGGTGGGGTGGCCGGCCACCATGGGGAGGAGTCCACTTGGGACTCCTCCTCCCTTAGGCTGGCCGGCCAAGGTGGGTGGAGTCCCTCTGGGACTCCACCTTCCATGCTGATTTCTTCCGGACTCTTCTAGAACCTTCTAGAACCTTCTAGAACCTTCCAGAGAAAATACCGGATCATTTTCAAAACTAGAAAATGACTTCCTATATATGAATCTTATTCTCCGACCATTCCGGACCTCCTCGTGATGTCTTGGATCCCATCCGAGACTCCAAACAAACTTCGAACTCCATTCCATATTTCCATATCTACTTAAACGACATCAAACCTTAAGTGTGTCATACGGTTCGCGAACTATGTAGACATGGTTGAGACTTCTCTCCGACCAATAACCAATAGCGGGATCTGGAGATCCATAACGGCTCCCACATATCCAACGATGACTTTAGTGATCGACTGAACCATTTACATATGATACTGATTCCCTTTGTCACGCGATATTTTACTTGTCCGAGTTTGATCATCGGTATCTCTATACCTCGTTCAACCTCGTCTCTGACAAGTACTCTTTACTCGTATCGTGGTATGTGGTCTCTTATGAACTTATTCATATGCTTGCAAGACATTAGACGACATTCCACCGAGAGGGCCCAGAGTATATCTATCCGTCATCGGGATGGACAAATCCCACTGTTGATCCATATGCCTCAACTCATACTTTCCGGATACTTAATCCCACCTTTATAACCACCCATTTACGCAGTGGCGTTTGATGTAATCAAAGTACCTTTCCAGTATAAGTGATTTGTTGTGAAGTGTATGTGGATTGCCTAGCCCTTTCCATCAGTTCGGACTTTTGGTTCAAGTGGCTAGTGCATGAAGCTTAACATGGTATCAGAGCACCAGGTCTCAAGTTCAAATCCTGGCTTTCCCATGGTTTTCGCAATTAAGCCTAAAAATTGCTGTTGCCCCCTCTTTAGCCACCGCTGTGTTTCGGTGTGCTCTTCTTCTTTCACGTGTTGACTTTCTCTTCTCTCGTCACACGCGAGTGGGGGTATTGTGAAGTGTATGTGGATTGCCTAGCCCTTTCCATCAGTTCGGACTTTTGGTTCAAGTGGTTAGTGCATGAAGCTTAACATGATTTACATGATCTCATGGTCATAAGGACTAGGTAACTATGTATCGAAAGCTTATAGCAAATAACTTAATGACGTGATCTTATGCTACGCTTAATTGGGTGTGTCCATTACATCATTCATATAATGGTATAACCTTGTTATTAATAACATCCAATGTTCATGATTATGAAACTAATCATCTATTAATCAACAAGCTAGTTAAGAGGCTTACTAGGGACTCATTGTTTGTTTACATAACACACATGTATCAATGTTTCGGTTAATACAATTATAGCATGGTATATAAACATTTATCATAAACACAAAGATATATAATAACCACTTTTATTATTGCCTCTTGGGCATATCTCCAACAGTCTCCCACTTGCACTAGAGTCAATAATCTAGTTTACATATGTAAAGATATAACACCTTGGCCTTCTGGTGCTTTATCATGTTTTGCTCACGGGAGAGGTTTTAGTCAACGGTTCTGACACACTCAGAAACGTATGTATTTTGCAATTCATTTGCGTCTTCAACACATCACTCATTTTCCAAATGAGTCGGCATTAAATATGTTTGGTCTTCTGGTGGAACCTTAATTCCGCGGTCTGAAATATGTCACTAATATTGTCACACACAATATAGCTTCAAAGTTCTGACACTATCGGAACTACACCAAGTTCTCAAAGAACTTCTTGACTCAACATCCTCAATCATTGTCAAAATAATGACATATTCTGCCTTCTTTTGTAGAATCCGTCACAATATTTAGAACTCTTCTAAATCTAGCATTGTGCTACCTTTTTAATAACACTTAGCCTAATTGAGATTGAAATTTATTTTTATATGTGACCAAACTAATATCGGTGCAACACTTTACAACGATTTTGTTTGTCATTACCCATATAAAACTATATATATATCCTTGGTTCTTCTAAAGCACACATGGATATTCTTACTGTTTGTCAATGATCATCACATGAATCATTCTGGTATATGCTCCTAACTTTTTAGAGCTCAGGACATCTGATTGTGTACATATTAATTGTGATCTAAAATCACTCATGTGTTTTTACTCATTGAGTGTTAGATACACTCAAGTCTTGTTAAAACTTCACATGACAAGAACATTTTCTTAACATTTCTATATTGAACTACTTCAATATTCTTTCTATGTACTTTGACTTAAACTTATTATGTGTTTCAATCTATCTTCATAGATCTTGACACTAAATATGTTTCAGTCCATATTCTTTCATTGAATTAATTCTCAATGAAACCTTTTATAATCAAGTATATAATTACATTATTTATAACCAACTATATGTCATCTACATAAAGTATTATAAATATGTCTCAGCGCTCCCACTTAATTTCTTGCAAATGCAAGCATCTTCATCGTTTCCGATGAAATCAAAAACTCTTTGACTATTTCATCCGGTGAAGATTCCAACTCCGTGATACTCACTTCATCCAATTGAAGTTCATATACCTATCTAGTATTCCACGGACTAGCAAAACTATTGGTTGTATCTTGTATACACCTTTAATACACACTTCTGTTAAGTAATGTATTTTGCCATCCTACTAGCATATCTCATAAAAGAAATATGTAGCGATTACTAGAATAATCCACATAGACTATAAGCATCGCTACGGAAGATCTAATCTTATCGTAGTCAACTCTTTGAACTTTGTCGTAAACTACTTTCCGACAAGTCGATCTTATTCAAGGATATTCCATCCAAGTCCATCAATTTTATAGATCCATTTACTTTCAAAAAGTATTCATCTATCTTGGATTTCATGGCGTATAGCCATTTTAACGGAGTCAGGGCCCATCATAACTTCTTTGTTTGTAGTTGGTTTATCATTATTCAAAATCAATCCTTTGTTCACAAATCATTTATTTGATCACAAAGTAAACCATACCTACAAGGTTCAATAGGTACTTTGATCTCCATGACTATAACATTTTGTAGACATGGGAGCCATGATCGTCGTGGTCGCTTCCGGAACCAATTCCGATGCTGCGCTACTCTGATCATTATGCTCAGGTTCATAAACCTTATCAAGTTCTATTGTCCTCCCACTCAAATACTTCGCTAGAAAATAATTTCTTGGAAATAAGTAAGAAACATCGACAAACACTTTTGTCTTTGTCTCCATAGTGGAAAGAATTCCCAATCAATCCTTTGGGATAACCAACAAAGACATTCATCCGATTTTGGTTGTAAACTCTTAGACCAAAATTTAAAGAAAGGACTATTAGGGTTCATACCCATGCCATAACTCGTATGGTGTCATTTCAACGGATCATGATGATGCTCTATTCAGTGTAAAAGCGGTAGTCTCTAAAGCATAATTCACAAAAATATAATGGCTTCATTTTATTTTATCTCATCATTAATCCAACAAGGTTTGGATACATCTCTCGGATACTCCATCATCACTATGATACTCCAAGAAACGTGAGTTGTAGAACAACTTCATAACTCTCTTAGATGTTCGCTAAAACTCGTAATTCAAATATTTCCACTATAATCCAATCATAGATATTTGACTTTTCTATTACGATGATTTCCACTTCATGCTGAAATTTATTTGAATCCATTCAAATGTTTCAAACTTCTTCCTTATCGAATATATCCACATATATATGATACGTCTCCAACGTATCTATAATTTCTTATGTTCCATGCTTGTTTTATGACAATACCTACATGTTTTATACACACTTTATGTCATATTTATGCATTTTACGGAACTAACCTATTAACAAGATGCCGAAGTGCCAGTTCCTGTTTTCTGTTGTAAATTAGTAACGAAATATTCTCGGAATTGGACGAAATCAACCCGGGTTCCTATTTTGCCCGGAGCATCCGAGAACACCGAGAGCCGCCGGAGGGGCCACAGGGCCCCCGGATGATAGGGTGGCGGCCCAACCGGCCGCGCGGCCCTATGGTGGCCCCTTGACCCCTCTGCGCCGCCTCTTCGCCTATATAAAGCCCCGCATCGAAAACCCTTACGGAGAGAGCCACCAATTGACGAAACTCCGTAAAGACTCAGGGCGCGCCACATCGCGAAACTCAATTCGGGGACAGAAGTCTGTTCCGGCACCCCCCGGGGAATTGCCGGAGCCATCTCCACCGCCGTCTTCACCATCTTCACCTCCATCGCTGCCTCCATGATGAGGAGGGAGTAATCCACCCCCGAGGCTGAGGGCTCCGCTGTAGCTATGTGGTTCATCTCTCTCTCTGCTCAATACAATGATCTCGTGAGTTGCTTTGCATGATTGAGATCCATATGATGAGTTTTGTATCGCAATTTATCTATGTGCTACTCTAGCAAAGTTATTAAAGTAGTTCTATTCCTCCTGCACGTGTGTAATGGTGACAGTGTGTGCACCGTGTTAGTACTTGGTTTATGCTATGATCATGATCTCTTGTAGATTGCGAAGTTAACTATTGCTATGATAATATTGATGTGATCTATTCCTCCTACATATGCATGAAGGTGACAGTGTGCATGCTATGCTAGTACTTGGTTTAGTCGTATTGATCTATCTTACACTAAAGGTTACTTAAACATGAGCATTATTGTGGAGCTTGTTAACTCCGGCATTGAGGGTTCGTGTAATCCTACGCAATGTGTTCATCATCCAACAAAAGTGTAGAGTATGCACTTATCTATTCTGTTATGTGATCAATGTTGAGAGTGTCCACTAGCGAAAGTGTAATCCCTAGGCCTTGTTCCTAAATACTGCTATCGCTACTTGTTTACCGTTTCTTCGTTACTACGCTGCAATACTACCATCAACTACACGCCGACAAGCTATTTTGCACCGTTGCTACTGCTCATATATATTCCATACCACCTGTTCACTATCTCTTCGCCGAACTAGTGCACCTATTTGGTGTGTTGGGACACAAGAGACTTCTTGCTTTGTGGTTGCGGGGTTGCATGAGAGGGATATCTTTGACCTCTTCCTCCCTGAGTTCGATAAACCTTGGGTGATCCACTAGGGAAAACCTGTTCTACAAACCTCTGCACTTGGAGGCCCAACATGTCTAGAAAGGAGGGGGAACGTGACATCAAGCACTTTTCCGGCGTGTTGCAGGAAAGCTACACAAGGATTTCCTCCCTCGTCAACCCCGCTTGATCCTGGACAGCATCAAGTATTTTCTGCGCGTTGCCGGGAGGAAAGGTAAAAGGTACTCACACTCCGGACCTTGGCTACCAAGCTATTTTCCGCCATTGTAAGTACTCGAAGCTATTTCCTTTAGATCCTGCAATTGCAACTTTTTGTTTCTTGTTTACACTAGCTAGGCATAATGGAAAACAACAACAAAATTAGTGAGCTTTTTAATCTTTTTTCTGATTTAGAATTGTTTGATGCGAAAATTAAAAAACCTATGGAACCTTATTTACATGATAGTAGCAATGTTATTAGTATGAATGCAATTACTGCTAATGCTATGAAGAAGTCTAAGCTTGGGGAAGCTAGTTTACATAAAAATAATCTTTTTTGCTCCTCAGCTTTGGAAGAAATATTTTGCTCTGATAATGCTTTATCTCCCATATGCGATAACTCTAATGATGCTTCTGATATTTTAAATCCACCTGCTGAAAGTATTCCGTATAAAATACCTATGAAAATTATTGAACGTGTTATGGATAACCGCTATAAAGGGGATGGAACTGTCCATCCTGGAGATCATTTATTGTTTTTGCATGAATTATGCGGGTTATTCAAGTGTGCAGGTATCTCTATGGATGAAGTGAGGAAGAAGCTATTCTCTATTTCGCTGTCTGGTAAAGCGGCGCATTGGTATAAATTGTTGAAGAATAGTCATTCTCTTGGTTGGGAGGAAATTGTACCTCTCTTTTATTCTAAATTTTATCCTCCTCATGAAGTGCATATTGATAGGAATTATATTTATAACTTTTATCCTCGTGATGGAGAGAGTATTTCTCAAGCATGGGGGAGATTGAAGTCACTAATGCTCAAATGTCCCATTCATGAGCTTCCCCGTAATGTTATTGTTAATAATTTTTATGCGAGGCTTTCAGGACAACACAAGGACTATCTGGACGCGTGTTCGGAGGGATCTTTCACAAGCAAGGAAGTTGAAGCTAGGTGGGATCTTCTTGATCGGATTGAGGACAACGCTGAAGGATGGGAGAACGACAAAGGTAAAGAGTCAGGTATAAATTATGATTATGAATGCATTGAAACTTTTATGGATACCGATAAATTTCGAAATATGAGTGCTACTTATGGTCTTGACTCTCAAGTTGCTGCAAATCTTTATAAAGCCTTTGCTTCTCACATTGAATTGCCTAGGAAGAATTTTGATAAGTATCATGAACCTTTTAAAGACGCTTGCATGAAGGATGAAACTGTTATTAATGATTGCAATGAACATGTTGAAACTTCTGAAAATGTTATTTCCTATAAGCATGTTAATTTTTGTGGAATACATAGACCTTGTGGAGTTAATCAAATAGAAGATGAATATTGTATCCATCACAGAAATGAAAAAACTAGAAAGTGGTCTAGAGCTCTAGATGATCTTGGAGAAAAAGTGTGTGCCCTCTATCCTTTTATTTGTGAACTTTGCCATAGAGTTGGTCATTTTAATTTTCAATGCTCCTCCAATGATAATTCGAACCCCATGAGTGCTGCAAATTTGTATTGTGATGATGAAATTATTCCTAATCAGCATGATGAACTTACCTTATTTTTGAAGTGTGAAGAGTTATCAAGAAAAATTTCTTTGTTAAATATTAACGATCTTGATATTGATGATGTCCTGCATGGGTGTTTTTCTTATTGCATTAATAATTGCCATACAAATACTTACATACAAAATATTTTAGAAGATGACACCTTGCCAAAATATGATAGGACCGCTGTGTGTTTTCAACTAATTAATGAAAAGGAGGGATCCTCCCAAGTTTCTTCTATTGTTTCTGAAAGTAAATCAGGTTATGCGGACAAGCCACCCTTCAAGCCTCTCCCTCCTGAAGAAGGGAACGAGGAAAAGGAGAAGGAGAAGAAGAAGAAGGGAACGAAGAAGAAGAAGAAAAATAAGGGGAATAAAAAGAAAGAGGTAACAACATATCCCCGCGTATATGAGATAACGATAGGTAACCGTAAGTATGTTGCTCCTGATGATTATTGTGATAATGAATCTAAATACGATGATCTTCCTATGCCCTTTACATACATTAGCAATCATGATTTGAATGAGCACACTACTTTTGATATTGCAAATCTCTGGGAAATTAATTCTGAAAATGATAATGATAATGATTGCCATAGTGTCAGTGTTATCCATGCTTCCTCCCATAATGATATAGAAAGCTCTAAGCTTGGGGAGGAGGTGTTTGCAAATCCTTTAGCTACTGGTCATTATGTTCTTGATACATCTCCTTCTAATAACAATAATGGTGTGGACACAGATAAACCGATTGTGAAAGATAACTATTCTATTTCCTATGATGACACTGTGCCTCCGATCTCTGATGTTCATTACAAAGAATGCTATGATATAGGTTCTAACTATCCTTATGAAACTTGTCATAGTCATGATTGGGTTACCAAAAACAATTCCCTTAATATGCAATTTGTTTACCATATTCAAATTCTTGATAATAATCTTACTCCAATTACTATTAATGAGAATGATTCTTCTTATGCCAAATTTAATGATACTTCTATGCATATGAACCATGATAAGAATGTTTTAAGTGATGGGTATATTGTGGATTTCATCAATGATGCTACTGAAAGTTATTATGAGAGAGGGAAATACGGTTGTATGCATCTTAATAATATTCGGTTTCCCCTCTTTATGTCGAGAATCTTGAAGTTACTCGTGTTTTATCCTCTTATGCTTGTCACTTTGTTCTTCATGAATTCATTTGTGTACAAGATTCCTCTGCATAGGAAGCATGTTAGACTTAAATATGTTTTGGATTTGCTTCTTGATGCTCTCTTTTTGCTCCAAATACTATTTCCTGCGAGCGCAACATTAAAACTGCTGAGCCCATCTTAATGGCTATAAAGAAAGAACTTCTTGGGAGATAACCCATGTGCTATTTTGCTACAGTACTTTGTTTTATATTTGTGTCTTGGAAGTTGTTTACTACTGTAGCAACCTCTCCTTATCTTAGTTTTGTGTTTTGTTGTGCCAAGCAAAGTCTCTATGGCAAAGTTGATGCTAGATTTGGATTGCTGCGCAGAAACAGCATTGCTGTCTGTCACGAATCTGGGTCTAATTCTCTGTAGGTAACTCAGAAAATTATGCCAATTTACGTGCGTGATCCTCAGATATGTACGCAACTTTCATTAGTTTTGAGTTTTTCCGTTTGAGCAAGTCTGGTGCCATTTTAAAATTCGTCTTTACGGACTGTTCTGTTTTTGACAGATTCTGCCTTTTATTTCGCATTGCTTCTTTCGCTGTGTTGGGTGGATTTCTTTGTTCCATTACCTTCCAGTAGCTTTGAGCAATGTCCAGAAGTGTTAAGAATGATTGTGTCACCTCTGAACATGTGAATTTTTGATTATGCACTAACCCTCTAATGAGTTTGCTTAAAGTTTGGTGTGGAAGAAGTTTTCAAGGGTCAAGAGAGGAGGATGATATACTATGATCAAGAAGAGTGAAGAGTCTAAGCTTGGGGATGCCCCCATGGTTCATCCCTGCATATTTCAAGAAGACTCAAGCATCTAAGCTTGGGGATGCCCAAGGCATCCCCTTCTTCATCGACAAAATTATCAGGTTCCTTCTCTTGAAACTATATTTTTATTCGATCACATCTTATGTACTTTGCTTGGAGCGTCTGTTTGTTTTTGTTTTTGCTTTGCTTGAATAAGTTCATCCTTGTGTGGGAGAGAGACACGCTCCGCTGGTTCGTATGAACACATGTGTTCTTAGCTTTTAATGTTCATGGCGAAGTTTCTGCTTCGTTAAATTGTTATTCGGTTGGTTAAGGAAATATTGCATGTGGTAGTGGTATAATGAAACACTTGCATAATCTTGTAGATCATTGAGCTTTGATAACTTGATTCTTTGCAAATGTTTTGAGGTATTTAGATGGTAAAACTTGTTGGTTGAATAAGTTAAAATTAGTAGTGGATTGTTGTCTTTAAGCTTGTGCCGTACTACAAACTCTATTTAAATAGTTGAAGGCGTAGTTGGACTTGATAGCTTTCCATGTCTAAAGGTTTATCGTAATGACTAAGTTGTGCTGAAGGTCGGTAAAATTTTAAATTATGTTCTTAATGTTGAACCTGCTAGATGTTTGCAATAAGCTTGTGAGTTCTTTTTGACTAATGTTAAGCTACGGTTTTTGGCACTTCCACCATCCATATTTGCTAGCCTCTTCGGTACTGTGCATTGCCTTTTGCTCACATTGAGAATTGTGCATACTTCGCCGGTACATCCAAACCCGTGGGAGGACTTCCTCTTGTTCTCCTGCACATAAGCCCATACATCTCCTCAAAACAGCCACCATACCTACCTACCACAGCATTTCCATAGCTGTTCCGAGATATATTGCCATGCAACATCCATTTTACATTACATGCCATGTTGTCATTTATTATTTGTATATTGCTTTGCATGATTCTATACAGCTGACGTGTGGTTTACCCATGTTACGCTAGATCATTGCACATCCTGCTACACTGGCAGAGGCATACAGTTTCATACTTCATGTTTTATTCATTATGAGTTATTTGTACCAAAAAGTGTGTTGTCATATTAGGATGTTGCCCCTAAAAATGAAAAGAGCCGTGGAGGCCATCAAAAAGAAAAAAAAAGAGAAAAAGAAAAGAAAGAAAAAAATAGAAAAGAAAAAGAAAAAAAAAAAAGAATAAAGAAAAAGGGGGCAGCATTACTATCTTTTATCCACACTTGTGCTCATGTTTTAGCACCTGCATATTCATAGTCATCATTTGTGCTCATGTTTAGCACCTACACTCCATATGAGAGAGTTTTCATGTTTTACTAGTATAACTATGTGGGGAATTTACACTATAGAACTTGGGTTGTATATTCCAATGATGAGCCTCCTCAAAAGTGCTCTAGGTCTTCGTGAGCAACCAAGTTGGATGCACCCCCACTAGTTCCATTGGAGAGCTTTCATACACATATAGCTCTATGTGCATCCGTTGCATGGCAATCACTACTCCTTGCATAGCTTCGATTATAAGACTTCCTCTTGTCTAGTAATCATTTACAGCTTTGTAAGACTTTCTCTCATTGGCCTTCCAAACCCCCATTAACGTTCTTTATGCCATAACATCCTGGTGCTAATACCAAATGCTTGCGCTCACCGGTTGAGTAGACTTCGAAACAGTTGATTCATGACGTTCATGTTTATGTTTACTTGACTGAATCCTTCTTATGTTGTGAAAATTTACTTGATGCTTGGAATGAAGGATAGAACTTCTACGCTGAATACTTAACACATCTTTAATGAACCTTGTGCGGTTTCATGTCTTTGAAGCAATAGTTCATGAAAACTTCTAGCTTGTTTAACTCTTGCATTATCATCTCTTATATCAATATAGATATTTGCTTTGAGTGATTTGATCTCAGTTCACATGCTTTACATCATTATTGGATCAAGATTATGTTGGTAGCATGTCACTTAAGAAATTATCTTTGTTATCGTTTTACCTGCTCGGGACGAGTAAGCTTGGGGATGTGATACGTCTCCAACGTATCTATAATTTCTTATGTTCCATGCTTGTTTTATGACAATACCTACATGTTTTATACACACTTTATGTCATATTTATGCATTTTCGGAACTAACCTATTAACAAGATGCAAGTGCAGTTCCTGTTTTCTTTTTGGTTTCGAAATCCTAGTAACGAAATATTCTCGGAATTGGACGAAATCAACGCCAGGTTCCTATTTTGCCGGAAGCATCCGGAACACCCGAGAGCCGCCGGAGGGGGCCACGGGGCCCCAGGATGATAGGTGGCGCGGCCCACCCCCAGCGCGCGGCCCTGGTGGTCCCCCTTTGACCCTCCTGCGCCGCCTCTTCGCCTATATAAAGCCCCTGCATCGAAAACCCTTACGGAGAGAGCCACCAATTGACGAAACTCCAGAAAGACTCCAGGGGCGCCGCCACATCGCGAAACTCCAATTCGGGGGACAGAAGTCTCTGTTCCGGCACCCTGCCGGGACGGGGAATTGCCCCGGAGCCATCTCCACCGCCGTCTTCACCGCCATCTTCACCGCATCGCTGCCTCCATGATGAGGAGGGAGTAATCCACCCCCGGGGCTGAGCGGTAGCTATGTGGTTCATCTCTCTCTCTGTACTCCAATACAATGATCTCGTGAGTTGCTTTGCATGATTGAGATCCATATGATGAGTTTTGTATCGCAATTTATCTATGTGCTACTCTAGCAAAGTTATTAAAGTAGTTCTATTCCTCCTGCACGTGTGTAATGGTGACAGTGTGTGCACCGTGTTAGTACTTGGTTTATGCTATGATCATGATCTCTTGTAGATTGCGAAGTTAACTATTGCTATGATAATATTGATGTGATCTATTCCTCCTACATATGCATGAAGGTGACAGTGTGCATGCTATGCTAGTACTTGGTTTAGTCGTATTGATCTATCTTACACTAAAGGTTACTTAAACATGAGCATTATTGTGGAGCTTGTTAACTCCGGCATTGAGGGTTCGTGTAATCCTACGCAATGTGTTCATCATCCAACAAAAGTGTAGAGTATGCACTTATCTATTCTGTTATGTGATCAATGTTGAGAGTGTCCACTAGCGAAAGTGTAATCCCTAGGCCTTGTTCCTAAATACTGCTATCGCTACTTGTTTACCGTTTTTTACTGCGTTACTACTGCTGCAATACTACCACCATCAACTACACGCCAGCAAGCTATTTTCTGGCACCGTTGCTATTGCTCATATATATTCATACCACTGTATTTCACTATCTCTTCGCCGAACTAGTGCACCTATTTGGTGTGTTGGGGACACAAGAGACTTCTTGCTTTGTGGTTGCGGGGTTGCATGAGAGGGATATCTTTGACCTCTTCCTCCCGAGTTCGATAAACCTTGGGTGATCCACTTAAGGGAAAACCTGCTGCTGTTCTACAAACCTCTGCACTTGGAGGCCCAACACTGTCTACAGGAAAGGAGGGGGAACGTAGACATCAATATACTCAATTCATTGTTGGAAGTTTTCATGAAGTAGAAGAATCTCCCGCACACAACTATGCCCAGTGAACCACATACATTATCATGTATATTTCCACTAAGTTAGTTGCCCGTTTCAACTCTTGGCCTATGAACGGTATTTTAGTCATTCTCTTTAGAAAAGATTTGCAAGCGCCAAACGATTCAAAAATCAAATGACTCCAAAACTCCATTTGCATGGAGTTCCTTCATGCGTTCCTCTCTAACATGACCTAAATGGCGGTTCCACAAATAAGTGGAATTCAAATCATTTGCCTTATGGCATTTTAGCGTCAGTGTTATGTATGTGTGTTTCACCATTAAGATTTATAATAACTTATCCATCGTATATGAGTAATGTCATAATTTGAACAACTCATTGTTTTCATTTGACCAGAGCAAAATAACAATTATTAAGTTCTTTATTATAAATTCTAAGGGCTAGATAGAATGCCAACGACGAACATAATAACACTTTATTTTTGTTCCAGTGCATTCCTATCATATTCCTTGTCAGTCACTTAGGCCATTGAATTCTTGTATTGCGTTGTTTTGTATGACACTTCATACCAACCAATATGGTACTAATACCCAAGAATTTCATTGTGTGATCAAACTAGGAATACAACCATAACATGTATATCATTTATATATACCCGAGCTAGACTTTCTAGTCTTTTCTTTTCTTTCTGCCAAAATATCTTTTGTAGTTTCTCTTTTAGCTTTCCTCATTATTCAGAAAAACACTTCAACATCAATAACTTCTAGGTTTGTTGGTAAAATACCAATAACCTTGAGGTTCTGAAGTTGATCATCATATGACAAGTATTCCAGATTTCACTATTAGTAACTTTGTAATATGATGAACAATTTCACTCATAATTTTATCCATTATATCATGACAAATTTCTGAGACCATGTCTGTACATGCTAGGCTCGTAAAGTTTAACCTCAGTATTCGCATGTGCAAATCTGGTTTGCGCCCGTTGTATGCACACGTAGAATCTATACCTTAGTATTCGAAACGACGAGTCTTTAGCAACGGTGCATACTAAGGACGATCACTTCATGGATATGCGAATATCGTTAGTGCCCCAATAGTTGGAGGATTGGGACGCCTTGCGTCTTCAACCTTCGTACATTCCCATAAAACTTATGAGTTTATGTAGTCTCACCAAAATATATTCTATCATCTTGAAATAAGGTCTTAGATATCACATATATCTCATACCTTTGATTATTTCTGAAAACTAAAATTTTCAGCTCCTTACTTTTCAAACAGATTTGAACTTCAAGTTTCATGGAGACAAGATGACTTTAGGTACTAACTGAAACCATAGCTCTTTGAATCAACAATGTGAGGTTTACTAAAAGTTTGCAATAGGACTTAATCATTTCTTGATTCTTTAACAATACGGTACAGTCCGTAAAGTTTCTTGTCAAATTTTAACAGTATTTCTATCTCAATTTCAAGACTAGCGCATGGTAGAAAAACGGATGCCAATACTACAAAATTAATTCAAAATACTACTCAGACTATGTTTATGATAATTAGTTCATGTTTTAATCTAATTATTAAAGAACTCCCACATAATACAACATCCCTCATAGTTGTTAAGTGGTACACGATCCAAATCCACTACATCAAAACCGATCATCACGTGAGATGATGTAGCTTCAATGGTGAACATCAACATGTTGATCATATCATCCATATGACTCGTGTTCAACCTTTCGGTTTCCGTTGTCCGAGGCCATGTCTGTACATGCTAGGCTCGTCAAGCAAACCCAAGTATTCCGCGTGTGCAACATGGCTTACACCCGTTGTATGTGAACGTTGAGTCTATCACATCCGATCATCACGAGATGCTTCGAAACGACGAACTATATCAACGGTGCATACGAGGAGAACACTTTATTATCTTGATATTAATGTGAGGGATCATCTTATAATGCTACCATCGCGTTCTAAGCAAAATAAGATGCATAAAGGATTAACATCACATGCAATTCATATGTGATATGATATGGCCCTTTAGTCTTTGCGCCTTCGATCTTCATCTCCAAAGCACGGACATGATCTCCATCATCAGCGGGCATGATCTCCATCATCATCGGCGTAGCGTCAAGGTCCATGGCGCCGTCTTCATGGTTGTTCACCTCATGTAGCAACTATTACAACTACTTTGAAATACTACTCAACATGAAATTTAAAGACAACCATAAGGCTCCTGCCGGTTGCCACAATACAATAATGATCATCTCATACATATTCATCATCACATCATGGCCATATCACATCACCAAACCCTGCAAAAACAAGTTAGACGTCTCTAATTTGGTTTGCATATTTTACGTGGTTTAGGGTTTTCGAGTAAGATCTAATCTACCTACGAACATGAACCACAACGGTGATACTAGTGTTGTCAAAGAGTAAATTGAATCTTCACTATGGTGGGAGAGACAGACACCCGCAAAGCCACTTATGCAATACAAGTTGCATGTCGAACGTGGAGCAAGTCTCATGAACGCGGTCATGTAAAGTTAGCCCGAGCCGCTTCATCCCACCATGCCACAAAGATGCAAAGTACTCGAACTAAAGACAACAAAGCATCAACGCCCACAAAACAATTGTGTTCTACTCGTGCAACCATCTATGCATAGACACGGCTCGATACCATGTAGGGATTCGTAGCATAGAAAACAAAAATTTCCTATCGCGAACGCAATCCAAGCCAAGATGCAATCTAGAAGATGGTCGCAACGAGGGGATGAACGAGACTAACCCTTGAAGATTTCCAAAGCCTACAAGAGGAGGCTCTCGTTGCTGCGGTAGACGATCACTTGCCGCTTTCAAAAGCGCGTAGAAGATCTTGACGGTGCCACAATCGGGCAGCACCTCCGTACTCGGTCACACGTTCGGTGTTGATGAAGACGACGTCCTTCTCCCGTTCCAGCGGGCAGCGGAAGTAGTAGATCCTCCTTGGAATCCCGTAGCACGACGGCGTGGTGGCGGTGATGGTGGAGAACTCCGGCGGGGCTTCGCCTAAGCGTATGCGGGAGTTGTATGTGGAGGAGAGGTAGCTAGGGTTTGGGAGAGGGGGCTTGGGCGCCGGCCCTCAGGGGTGCGGCCAAGGTGGTGGTAAGAGTGGCCGGCCAGCCCCTCCTCTCTTTATATAGGTGGAAGCCCCAAGGATTAGGTCAAAAGTCTCCGAATAAGACCCCAACATAAACCTTCCATATGACCAAACCTAGGGGAGTGGGACTCCCCCCTTCCTTGGTGGGGTGGCCGGCCACCATGGGGAGGAGTCCACTTGGGACTCCTCCTCCCTTAGGCTGGCCGGCCAAGGTGGGTGGAGTCCCTCTGGGACTCCACCTTCCATGCTGATTTCTTCTGGACTCTTCTAGAACCTTCTAGAACCTTCTAGAACCTTCCAGGAAAAATACCGGATCATTTTCAAAACTAGAAAATGACTTCCTATATATGAATCTTATTCTCCGGACCATTCCGGACCTCCTCGTGATGTCTTGGATCCCATCAGAGACTCCGAACAAAACTTCGAACTCCATTCCATATTTCCATATCTACTTAACGACATCAAACCTTAAGTGTGTCACCCTACGGTTCGCGAACTATGTAGACATGGTTGAGACTTCTCTCCGACCAATAACGGGATACGGGAGATCCATAATGGCTCCCACATATCCAACGATGACTTTAGTGATCGATGAACCATTTACATATGATACCGATTCCCTTTGTCACGCGATATTTTACTTGTCCGAGGTTTGATCATCGGTCTCTCTATACCTCGTTCAACCTCGTCTCTGACAAGTACCCTTTACTCGTACCGTGGTATGTGGTCTCTTATGAACTTATTCATATGCTTGCAAGACATTAGACGACATTCCACCGAGAGGGAGAGTATATCTATCAGTCATCGGAATGGACAAATCCCACTGTTGATCCATATGCCTCAACTCATACTTTCGGATACTTAATCCCACCTTTATAACCACCCATTTACGCAGTGGCGTTTGATGTAATCAAAGTACCTTTCCGGTATAAGTGATTTACATGATCTCATGGTCATAAGGACTAGGTAACTATGTATCGAAAGCTTATAGCAAATAACTTAATGACGTGATCTTATGCTACGCTTAATTGGGTGTGTCCATTACATCATTCATATAATGGTATAACCTTGTTATTAATAACATCCAATGTTCATCATTATGAAACTGATCATCTATTAATCAACAAGCTAGTTAAGAGGCTTACTAGGGACTCATTGTTTGTTTACATAACACACATGTATCAATGTTTCGGTTAATACAATTATAGCATGGTATATAAACATTTATCATAAACACAAAGATATATAATAACCACTTTTATTATTGCCTCTTGGGCATATCTCCAACAAGCCTATTATCACATAAAGATCACATCATAAGAGAGAGAGAGATTGAACCACATAGCTACGGTAGAGCCCTCAGCCTCGGGGGAGAACTACTCCCTCATCATCATGGGAGACAGCAACGGCGATGGAGATGGATTCCGGGGGCACTTCCCCGTCCCGGCGTGCCAGAGACTCTGTCCCCGAACTTGGCTTCGTGATGGTGGCGGCTACGGAACTCTTCGTGGAATATGACTTGACGATTTAGGGTTTTCGCATCCGAGAGAATATATAGGCGAAGGGGCAGCGTCGGGGGAGCCAGGGGGCTCCTCCCCACATCTGGGCGCGGCCGGGGCCCAGCCCGCGCCGCCCTATGGGGTGGCCTGCTGGCCGTCTCCGACTCTTCTTCGATGTTGGAACCCTCCGTGGAAAATAGAGCCGTGGGCTTTTGTTTCGTCCAATTCCGAGAATATTTCCTGTGGGATTTCTGAAACCAAAGCAGAAAACAGCGGCGCTTCGGCATCTTGTTAATAGGTTAGTTCCAGAAAATGCATAAAAATGATATAAAGTGTGAACAAAACATGTAGGTATTTTCATAAAACTAGCATGGAACATCAGAAATTATAGATACGTTGGAGACGTATCAGTGGGGTGTAGGTCGGGATCGGGTCCGATGGTGTGTACAAGGCGTGGCTCTGGGGAGGCCGGTGCTCTCGACTGGGAGTGGTCGGCCTAGAGCTGCAGGAGGGGATGGGAGTACTGCGGACTTTGTCCGGACGGCGTGTGGGTGTGGTGGCCGGCGTCTCTGCAGGCGGTGGTGGTGAAAATCGCACAGGGAACTTGCCCACATCCTTGGGCGCCGACGAGGTGTGGTGGATCGGCGAAGAGGAGTCGGTGTCCGACGGTGATGCGCGTAGATGTACACGTCCGTTGGAAACCCCAAGAGGAAGGTATGATGCGGCAGCAAGTTTTCCCTCAGAAAGAAACCAAGGTTTATCGAACCAGGAGGAGCCAAGAAGCACGTTGAAGGTTGATGGCGGCGGGATGTAGTGCGGCGCAACACCAGGGATTCGGCGCCAACGTGGAACTGCACAACACAACCAAGTACTTTGCCCCAGTGAGGTTGTCAATCTCACTGCCTTGCTGTAACAAAGGATTAACCGTATTGTGTGGAAGATGATTGTTTGCAAGAAAATAGTAAAACAAGTATTGCAGCAGATTTGTATTTCGGTATAAAAGAATGGACCGGGGTTCACTAGAGGTGTCTCTCCCATAAGATAAAGCATGTTGGGTGAACAAATTACAGTCGGGCAATTGACAAATAGAGAGAGCATAACAATGCACATACATGGCATGATAAATATAGTGAGATTTAATTGGGCATTACGACAAAGTACATAGACCGCCATCCATTGCATCTATGCCTAAAAAGTCCACCTTCAGGTTATCATCCGAACCCCTTCCGGTATTAAGTTGCAAAGCAACAGACAATTGCATTAAGTATGGTGCGTAATGTAATCAACTACATCCTTAGACATAGCATCAATGTTTTATCCCTAGTGGCAACATCACAACACAACCTTAGAACTTTGTCCTGTCCCAGGTATCAATGAAGGCATGAACCCACTATCGAGCATAAATACCCCTCTTGGAGTTAAGAGTAAAAACTTGGCCAGAGCCTCTACTAATAGCGGAGAGCATGCAAGATCATAAACAACACATAGGTAATAGATTGATAATCACCATAACATAGTATTCTCTATCCATCGGATCCCGACAAACACAACATATAGAATTACGGATAGATGATTTTGATCATGTTAGGCAGCTCACAAGATCCAACAATGAAGCATAATTAGGAAGACAACCATCTAGCTACGCTATGGACCCATAGTCCAGGGGTGAACTACTCACTCATCACTCCGGAGGCGACCATGGCGGTGTAGAGTCCTCCGGGAGATGAATCCCCTCTCCGCAGGGTGCCGGACGATCTCCTGAATCCCCGAGATGGGATTGGCGGCGCGCGTCTCGAGGTTTTCCGTATCGTGGCTCTCGATGTTTGGGGTTTCGCGACGGAGGCTTTAAGTAGGCGGAAGGGCAACGTGGGGGCCACACGAGGCCCCACACCATAGGTCGGCGCGGCCAGGGCACGGGCCGCGCCGCCTATGGTGGCGCGCCTCGTGGCCCCCGACTCCTGGTCTTGGAAGCTTCGTGGCAAAATAGGACCACTGGCGTTGATTTCGTTCAATTAAGAGAATATTTCCTTACTAGGATTTAAAGAAAAAAACAGAGAAAACAACAAGGCTCTTCGGCATCTTGTTAATAGGTTAGTTCAGAAAATGCACGAATATGACATAAAGTGTGCATAAAACATGTAGATATCATCAATAATGTGGCATGGAACATAAGAAATTATCGATACGTTGGAGACGTATCAGACGGCGCTGTCGATCCAGGTAGAGCTGGGGTGGGTAGCGATGTGGCTTCAGGTTGCGGATTTGGGCCGATTTGTGTGGGGGTGGTGGCCTCGTGCGTTGGGTAAGATGATTCAGTGGGGAACAAATCGAACATGGTAGGATGGGAGATCGCGGTGGAGGTGTCGTACGCCGGGGAGGGAGAGAAGCCAGTAGCAGCCGTGTACGCGGAAGCGGAAGGCGGGTGCGTGTAGGGGAAAGAAGTTGGTGCGCCGTAGAAGGGGAAATGGAAGGGGTAGTAGCCCCCGGGAAAAGGAGCAGGTGGATAGGCGGCGGCGGGGGAAAAGTTGCCGGCGGCGTAAGCTGGTGCTCCGCAGCAACACGGGGGCGGGGGAACAACGGTAGCAGGTGAGCTCGCCATGAATGCGAATTCGGAGCAAACCTTGATCGATTTGGGGAAGGGAGGGTGGGAATCGCCGGTGCGACTGGAAGAGGAGGATTCCTCGATGGAATCTGAAGACGAGGGAGGGACGGGTGGGGAGCATGCCGATCGATCGACCGCTCTGATACCACTCTGTCAGGATCCCGATGGATCGCTGACGATAAATCGATGGAAAAGGGGGAAATTGGAGCACTCGGGGCTCAGATCGATAAATTGCAGGAAATAAAATTAGGGTTTATAATATTGGTTGATTGCAACAGGATACAAGTGCTAGGTTATATAGACCTAACCAACTACAACATGACAACCACAGGTGAAATACCGATACTACCCTTACAGCTATTAACACACTATTCCATACTACTAATCTTACTATTACACACCACTACTAGTTCCTGACACAGGCATCTCACCGTCCTCATCCCAATCTCCACTCCACTCTGGATCGTGGCTGCACGGTCCTCATTCCATTCCCCACCGGATCGTGGCCACGATCGAGAGCCACGCACGCAGGCACAATCTCGGACGGAGCATGGACGCGACGGAGCCAAATTGCATGCCCAGCCGTTAGGAGAGACGTCGCAGTCGAAGCACGCATAATGCACCCGATACGGACGAGGACCCACGCGGCCGAGCCACCGCCGCAGCAGCTGCGTGCCGGCGGCCGGGCCAACCCGTCAGCCGGCGAGGAGGACGCGGTTGTTGCGAGGTCGCCATCGGAGCCGGATCAGGGATCATGCAGCGCAACGTTGCAGGGGGTGGACCGACAGCTTGCTTGGCTTTGGCTTCTTCCTAGTTTGTTCTTCTTGAGATTTGGCTATGGCTTTTGACCGGTGGCCGGAAAAGTGCCAACGAAAACGAGGGATAGGTGGTTTCCAGCCTAGTTTCTGACGGAAGATGACAGCTAACTATGAACGGTTTGCTGCCCACCAGATTTTGAATGGCTTGTAGCTAGGGGTATTGAATTTGCGAGAGGTGCATGATCTGTCGAGCTCAGTGCATGAACAGGTGTGGCTCAAATCGATCACCTTGTTAAGTTACTCCAATGTATACGTGGTCTGGCCAGAGTCGGTGGCGAGGGGTCGCAAGCAAAGGGCCGAGAAAACATGCACTGTACATATACAACATAGAAATCCAACGCTTACAACACCACAAAACAACATTGCAGCATGAAGACAGATGCCCAAAATAATCGTAATCATGTGGGTCCTGTGCATACAACAAGTTTATAACATATCAAGGGAACATACCCATCAGTGAAAGTCAATACTACCAAATCGGTAATCTTCTCCGCACAAGTTCGAAATATGACACATGGTCTAAATGCATCTAAAAGCCCTACAGAACATCAAGAATCATAACACAACATTTTTATAAGCCCGCCCGGATTACTCACCCGTCGTCGTCCCCCCCCCCGGCCTCTATGGTGTCAACTATCTTTGTGCCATGTCAAGACAAAAATATGTAGTGAAAAGTTATTTTGGAACACCGACAATTATTTTTATACACAACCACCGAACGTACATTTTTGCGGTCATAAAATGTCTAGATATACACCCACATAATAATTTTTGGAATGCTTAGACATTCTGGAGTATGTTATTTTTTGGAATACGTGTAGATGCACTACTATCCGGAAAATGGCGGTCAGCTGGTGTCGGCGAGCATGCGGCTCCTGGCGCAAGCATCCAATGTTGATGGAGAGTTCCCCATCTGCTATGGTCATGTGGATCAGGAGAGGACAATAGGAATTTTCAACACGCCGTTTAACCGGATCTTGTCAATGTTGGGATGCATCATGGAAGACAGCCTTCCTGCAGCCCAAGGGCGCACCAGCGGCTACTCTAGCACCGAGGCAACGACACTAGGACAAGGTGGACATTGTTCATCGGCTTGAGTCTTTATGGAGTGACATCAGTCACTTCCGCGGCGCGACATGGGCACCCCCCGATAGCCGTGGCGTGGGTATTCGGTGGGAGGACGTCCCACCAATCTTCTAAAGTCTTTTTTCATAGCATAGAGTACTTGTTGCTACAACTTGTGAAGATCTGGCATCAATATTTTGATTAGCGCAATGCTTTATTCCTGGGGTGAAAACTCTAGCCTTTAGTGGTCAGGCTCACCGGGTATAAACTTGCATTGTTACCTTCTTGAAGGTGTCGCCCCCTTGCCATTGTGTCGGCTTTCAATAGTTTTCTCGGCCGCCATGATGAAAATCATTGTTGTGTTGTGACCTCTCAACCCGGACATGGCGACGGTGACACGATGGCATGCTTTCCTTCTTGAAGATTTTGATGTGGAAGAAACTGACTTAGTCGTAGGTGTTAATTTCCTATATAGTAATGGTTCTATGTTATGTACTTTACTTGTTGATGGCAATGTCCTCGTTTTGTTGATCAACTTTAATTAAAAAAAATGGTGTGTACATCATTTTTACGCAAAGGCCGGGCTTTCAGCCTCCTTTACAAAAAAACAGGGTCATAAGACTTGTTTTCTTAGCTTGTGTTAGAGGCCTGTTTCATTTGTCACATGTGAAGAAATATTGACTTATTTCATGTATAGCCTCTTCGTTCTATTAATATCAAGAACCTTCAGTACAAGAAACTTCTAGATTAGGCAATAGGCATTATGTATTATTGAGGCAGAAGATCTTTTAAAACCAAGTGTTCCTATCCTGCCCTATGGGGATAATCAGCTACATATATAGATGAGTGTATTTGCATACTTAATATACATATATGAGAGAGTGAAGTCCATCTATGAAAGAATTTGTATTGGGACAATTATGATAGATCGCTTAAATTCTTAGAAGACCGGTTTAGATTATCAAAATAAGTGAGTAAAATTAGTACGCATATAAGTTGTCATAGAAAAATATCGTAGGCTAGCATAGTAAATCGTCATCCCTCGAAACTCTATCTAATGGATCTCAATAGTACTCAGGGTATTAGGGGACCACATAGATGAAAATTCAATGCTCTGCTGAGCTAAAATATCTAAATAAAACTAGGAGGCATGCATAGTTCCCAAAGAATAAATCAATGCATTTAATAGATGTATTTATCACATAGAAAAATTAAATGAAAAATAATGCAATTTAAAATAGTGTTGTAACTATATTCAACACAAAACTGGAAGAATATTGTAATTCAGAATTTAAAAACTAGGAGTTCTAAACTAGAATTGACTCGTCGGGCAAGCTTGGCATGAGTGAAGGAACCTCCGTAGCCGCCTCCTCTAGGTGTGGCTTGAAAGCAACAAATCATGTATGGCGGGCACACGCCACTCTCTAGACATGAGAGTGAATGAGGACTTTTGGAAATTGGGGTGACAGGAGACCATTATGTGATTAAAGGTAACATGTCAGGGCTAGAAATTGTGTACATTTGAGAATAAATTTTCAGGGTATAATACGATAGCGGTAGATGTATTGGGAGTGTCTATTTGTAAGTCCACAGAGGACTAATTATTTGTAGTTCGACGATCATTGCCATTGATTATTTATCCAACAAGTTTGTAGAAGAGAATTTTCTAAACCGTGCACAAGTGCTCACATTGCTAAATAAAGATGGTGGAGACCAACTTATAATGTGTTCTAAAATTTTATAAAAACCTAGAGATTTGCACCACATGCACAATGAGTGTCATGTATTTTTCATGTAGTATATGCATAACTCGCGACAATGGATAGCTGCATTTCTTCCTAATAGTTATATTTTACAAGTTTTAATTGACTGATTATCACTAATAACATATGGGTGCAGTTATTATATGAGAGATCAAAAGATATCCTCATTTAATACACAAATTCGCCAACCATTTCTCTCAATTTATCCTCTGCTAAGTAATCCACCACCTGAACTTATCTTCCTACATATTAGGTCATACAAGACCACTACATAGACAGAACATGACGGCGCACAACCACCGCAATGAGAGGATAGACATGGTGAGGATGGTCACGAGCCTCATAGGAAACCATTTCTTTTTGAGATTTTATGCCACCAATTTTTCTTTTAAAAATGCTATGCTAATTTCGTCGTTCAACTAGCGCTCCATGGTGGTTATAAAAAAATACATTTACAACATTCAAATTTATTATAATAACTAACATGTCCATGGTTTCATAATCAATGTAATTGAACCATTTAGAATAACTAAACTTATATTTTTGAAACTCGAGAGATAATTTTTATGTGGGATTTTTATTTTGGAAATCTACCAAGCTATCCATGTGGTTGCTATGGTTTTGTAATTTGCTAAAAAATATTGCATTAAGCCGCGAGGGCATCTGATGAGCCTTCGGACTATTGATAGGGCGTTCACTACCAAACCCCCTTTTTACGTCATTACGAAGATGGAATATGATTTTCCTAGTTTATAGAGTTTGTACCTTGATTTCCAACGGGAAATTAATATCTAATAGATGACTAAATTGATGCTTTCATGCGAGGGTAGGGTATGTACTAGTTTGTTTTTCCTTGTCACAAGATATTGAGAACGGATCAAAGGGTATTCCTAACTACAATCCTTACTCGATGCCACATTACTATTTTCTTCACAAGGTCCATTCTTGACATTGACCGAGGCCTTTATCTTCCTAGATACGGTTTCATGTCGAGTTCCCTGAACAACTTTATTGGGTTCTCAAAATATTTCACATAGTTCTTACAAGTTCCCTGGAAACCATAGATTATGAATTGTCTTCATTAAAACACAATGGGTTAGTTCTAACGAAATTCCGGTCTCTAAATGCAAGTTTCTAAATTTATGAGCACATAGGGTGTGGAAGGTATGTACTATGTGGGAATTGATGTTGATATGCGCCTTGAATCACCTACATTTGTGTTTGTGATTAGGTACGGGAGGCGCCGACGGTGTCCATAACCACGATAACAATCCCCTGGTCCTTGCTGCAGGAAGCTAAGACAGTTTCCGGTTCATGACAGTAACGTGCAACTTATTCATCAACAGATGAATATAACTCAGCAATCCCCTGGTCTCCTATGAGCGTTGAGCGGACAACAGTTGAACAAAGACCGGCTGGAGCATGGGCAGGCTAAAACAGACCATCGATATGTACATGCCACGATTGTGTTAGATTTATGAGCACATACGGCAGTACTGGTCCATTTCGGAAAAAAAATACGGCAGTACTGGTAGTGTGTACTATGTGCCATCTAGTAGTTGATGCTGATATGTGCCTGGACTCCACCTACATTTGTTTGTGATTAGGTGCGGGATCCAGCGGCCGACAGTGGCGATAACTATGAAAACAATGCCGTGGTCCATCCAGGAGCGAGGAGTTGAGACCGTTATCGATTTAATCCAATATACTAACACGGAACTTTATTCATCTACCACAAGTTAATGAATTTTCTTCTTCTTCAGATAAGAATGTTCTTCTTCAGATAACGATTATCTATGTGCGCCATCCGGACCACACTGAGGTTGTCCTACGCAATATCGATTCATTGTTCCGTTTCAGTGGAACTTGGGGCTGGAATCTGGTGTGTTTCCAGCTATTTTTTGGCCCCTCCCTCCGGGTTTTATGACTGCATTTTTCTGGGATGTTATACTAGTGGACAATATGAATTCTTCAAAAGTCCAATAATTTCCCCCACCTACTCGGCACTTCGGTTTTGCCATTATACGGCACTCACAAAAGAGTATATTCAAAGAATACGAGAATGTGTGTATCTGGATAGCGTTGTTTTTCTTTATATATTTCTCTGCTGTCTGATGAAGGATGTTCACTTTAAATTCTCAATCTTCAGTCGGACACAACCGAGCGCGCACAATGCCTACCTCCTCTGCTCCCCGCCTCCTCTTCCTCTGCTTCACTCTGCTCTCCCACTTCCACTCCTCCGTCGCTACGCCGCGCCACCTCCGCCTCTCCGTCCAGGACATCGCCACCGTCGAGGCGGCACAGCCGGCTCGACACCGTGCCAAGGCCAAGACCACCTTCTTCGAGGTCGACCGGCCGCTCCACCCGCCGCGTGGGAGCTCGGGGCCCTGCTCCACGCTCCTCCTCTCCCACTCATTCGCGCTCACGCTCACCAAGCCGCCCGTCACCACCGCCTACTCACCGCCGTCCTGCCTGCGCGGCGCGGGGGACGTCTCCCTCGCCGTCCTCGAGTGGCGCGCCGACTGCCACGGCGTCCAGTACGACCGCATCTTCGGCGTCTGGCTCGGCGGCGCCGAGCTCCTCCGCGGCAGCACCGCCGAGCCGCGCCCCGGCGGCGTCACCTGGTCGGTGCACAAGGACGTCACTAAATACACGTCCCTCCTCGCCACGGGCAACTCCACCCTCGCCGTCTACCTCGGCAACCTCATCGACGACACCTACAACGGCATCTACTACGCCAACCTCACGCTCCACCTCTACTTCCACCGCAAGGCCCAGTCGGCCCCAACCCCGGCAGCGTCGGCTCCCGCCGATCTGATCGTGCCCGTGTCAAGGAGCCAGCCTCTCGACGATGGTCTATGGTTCGTTGTCCAGAACGGCACCGACGTCGAGTCCACGCGCGTCACCGTGCCGGCCAACGCATACCGCGCCGTGCTCGAGGTCTACGTCTCCTCCCACTACTCGGACGAGTTCTGGTACATGAACACGCCGGACCAGAACGGGCCGTTCCGCGAGGTCACGGTCCAGCTCGACGGCGACGTCGTGGGCGCCGTGTGGCCGTTCCCGGTGATCTACACCGGCGGCATCAACCCGCTCATCTGGCGCCCCATCACCAGCATTGGCTCCTTTAACCTGCCCACCTACGACATCGAGCTCACCCCTTTCCTGGGCAAGCTGTTAGACAACAAGGAGCACGAGGTCGGGTTCGCGGTCACCAACGCGCAGAACTCGTGGTACGTCAACGCCAACCTCCACCTCTGGCTCGACCCCAAGGCGTCCACCACCGCCGGCGGCCTCATCTCCCACGACGCGCCTAAGCTGGCCGGAGGCATCAACTCACACTCCTTGGACGGCATCGACGGCGAGTACCGCGCGACGGCGAGCCGCAACATCTCGGCGACAGGGTGGGTGAGCTCGTCCCGCGGCAACATCACCACCACGTTCGCCCAGCGGCTGAACTTCGCGAACACGAACGTGGTGAGCAAGAACGGAAGCGAGCAGACGATCAACCAGACCATCGACGCGCACACCGAGGTCGGCGGCGGCGGCGCGTACGCGCACCAGCTGCACCACAGCTTCCCGCTCTACATCTTCCTCGGCGGCAACGGCAGCGGCACCTCCTCGCAGCGGCTGATGCGGAAGGTGCAGATCGGGTTCGTGGAGTCCCGCTCCGGCGCCGTCGCCGGAACGAGCACGCTGCGCAACGAGCAGGTGGCGGAGGCGGTGGTGGTGCTCCGGGACGACCAGGTGGCCGGCGCGTCGTGGCGGATGCACCAGGTCTACAACTACGGCGCCAGCAACGGCGCCTGCTACGTCAGGAACGTCACCAGCGTCGGCTACGACGTGCTTTTCGACCATGATGAGGCGTCGTGCGGCGGCACGGCCCGACGTTGACGCCTGTCGGCCGGCGCCCGCTTGCGTGGCGCGCGCGAGTAGATATCCGGGATAACGGCTGGTTGTGTAAACTGTAACGGGAACACAAGTTGGCCGTGTTAGTTTCGTTTCTTAGGCTTTGTTGTTATATGATGGGTCGTTTCGTGTCCTTAGCTATGAATAAGAAAAGTGTGATGTGATGTATACTATGTAATAAACCAATCATAGATTATTACAGATCCCTAACTTGAATTTTCCTGAATTTGAATGTCCATTTCATACGAGTCGATGTGCTCGATCCTCCTCTTGATGAAGATAGAAAATTCTTCAGGTTCAGCCGACATTCATACTATGCGTTCAATTCTGTTTTAATTTTTTATCAGCAATGCTACACTTACGGAAGAAAGTTACGGAATTCACTTACGGGCACATGCGTGGCATCAAACAATTGGGTAGACACATCGTGGTGGGTCCAAGAGAATTCAGCCCAAAGAAGCAACTGCAGGCCACGTATGTTAGGAAAATTTCCGTAACCATCGTCCGTAGACCCAGCATTATTGATTTTTTATATAGAAACTAGTATCTACTAGTAGGTGGTTATTGTGTCATATAATATCCTGAAAATCCCTACATATATTTGTATTAAAACAACAACAAGAATTATAAAACAAACTACTATGTTAAATAATGTATCACATCCGCGGCTAACACCATATGTATCACTGACCCGTATGTCATCTGTATGATACCAAACTAAAACATAGGATTAAATGTTCTAACCGCAAAAATGGCAATAGTTTGTATCTGGTGTAGAGAAAAAAATGCAAATGGAGGCCAAGCTCCATGTAGCTCTTTATTTTCAAAAAACTGAAAATTATATCTTAGTGTTTTAAAAAAATCTAAAAGATCCTAGATGTAGCCAATGATGTATGCTAAAAAGGTGTAAAATCTCAATGTGGAATTCTTAGTATTCTAGGATGACAAAATCTAAAATATGCTATTCACTATACTCACATCCAAACATTTGTGATTTTTATGTAGCCTAAAATACAAGAAATTCACATTGCGAATTTGCACGTTTGTAAATTTCATTGTCGGCTACATCCATGATTTTTTCAGTTTTTTTTTACTTACGAATATGATTTCTGAATTTTTAGATAGAAGGTTATATGTAGCTCGGCCTCTATTTGTCCACTCTCATGTACACCACTATACAATGTCAATGTTTGTTTGTCGGTCTTTTGTAGTAGAAGTACAACTACAAACATATGTCACATGTGCCTACTTCCTCTAGTCCGATTCTCTACCAATTTTATTTTTTTCATCATGTTATTTTATCTATCATCTTTTTCATTCTACGTTTTTAAATAAATATATAAATTGTTGTTTCATACATGGTTTCTTTTGTATTGGTGAATATTTTTTAAATGTGGAGATGCATGAATATTTTTCAATGCAATAACACCTTTTTCAAATACATTTTTCTAAAACCACCACCATTATTTTCCTTTTTGTAGGTGTATGCTTTTTTAACCCAAAACATTGTTCATGCACATTCAAAATATGTTCATGTTTTGAAAATAATGTTCGTGGGATTGAAGAAAAAGTTTACAAATACCAAAGAAATTCACGGGGTTTGAAAATAGTTCACCGGTTTGAAAAATGTTCAACGGTTCACAATTATATATCTATGCACACGAAAATATTAAAAAAATATGAGGAAAGAAAATGAAAAGGAAAAAAATAAAATAAAAAGAAGAAGAAGTAGAAAAATGAAACAAGGAAAACGGAAAATAAAAAATACCCAAAAAGAGAAAACAAAAGGTACACATAAAAAGTGAAGCAAACAAACCACATGGTTTGACCCATCTAGGAGATCGCCGTGAGCTGAGTCGGCACTACTACTATAGGCGATAGATATCGCGGAAACAACACAAATGAAGCCCGAGCTCCATGGTGGCTGGTTTTGAAATTTTGAAATTGACATTTGAAGTTTAAAAAAAATCAGAAGAAAAAACCCTAGTTGTAGGTAATGTAGAATTTTACCATGATACAAAATCTTAATTCAAAATTCATTATATTCTAGGATACATAGAAATGACAAATGTTCAAGTTTTGAAAATGTGCAGAGTTCACCGCACCCAGATTTAGACAATTGTCATTTTTCTCAGCCTAAAATGCAATGAATTTTGGCTTGGCTTTTTGCACACCGGTAGATTTGCTTATATTTATTTGCTGATTTTTATATAACTTTGAATGTTATTGTTGAATTTTTCAAAGAACGAGCTATATGGAGCTCGCGAGCCATTTGTCCGCTCTTATAAACACTGTTTGCGGCTCAGTGAAGAACCACCGAAGCATACCTGCCATGGTACTAGAGAAGAATTCTTGGACTCGTTGGCTCCAACAAGAAGAGCATGGTTCGTCATGGAGAACTGAAGCCAAGTGTAAGAGGTATTTCCTCTTAATATCAACTAGTTTGAGTTACTGCCATGAACCTCAGAGGGACAAGGTGGGGATACAGGAGGAAGAAGAAGGACAAGCCTCGGACGATTCCGCCGTTCCCGTCCGGTTCCAAGCCCAATTTTTTTGTAGGCACCTCAGCTTGCATTTGTAGCGCCGCCTCTAGCATCTTAGCAGGCCGAAGCCCAACAGTTTCAGCCCACCATTCGTGCCGAGCGTAGAGTAGGATGGTCGCTGACAGTAAGAATGAGACTAACAAAGGATAGCAAGGCTTCCAGTGTTCTAGATGGTAGGCTCAAGATGAGCCATGCTTTAAATTAATAAAACCACACCAGCATCGTACACAAGTTATAGAACCAAAACGAAAAAACAAGACAAAAATGAGGGCTTTAACAGTTTCAGATGTCTCCGACCAATCATCCACACAAGTGTACCACACAGATAGATGCACACGCCTGATAGCCACAACTACACAGACGGCAAGACCTAGGGATACAAAGGGCAGACACAGATCAAGCTGACGGTGGAACCTCCCAAACTTAAGCGTGAAGCGCTCTAATCCGGCCGGCCGGCATCTCCAGTGCCTCACGGTCGCGTCTCCTAGCCACTGGCCTCCACACTTAAAGATACATGTACATTTTATATAGAATATCAGCAGGTTGCGAAGGGAGCTTCCAGTGTTCTCGCAGAGATTTGTGGTAAAACTGCACTTCTCTTCTCCGAGTAACCTTCATACCTCAGTGTGGTTGGCCAGACTTGTAGCCACTAGGAGAGCACTCCAAGTCAGGTCGCCATGCAACACACATAGCAAGGATTCCACTAGGAGAGCACTCCTTGTCCTTCATGAAGTCCTGGAGGAATAAGAGCCACCATTCGGAAGCTTCTGAAAGAAGAATCAGGATATGTGGATGCACTAGAAACCACCAAATTCATTGGTGCCACACAATCAGATTCTTCAGTACTACGGGAGGAGGAACTCAAATGGCTTACGGGAATTAGTTCTCATTAATTCAGTACTTACTAATATGGTACTGTATATGATTTCTTTCTTCCAGTTGCCTAAAGGAGTCTTACATAGATTGGATTATTTTCGATCAAGATTCTTTTGGCAAGGGGATAATGAGAAGAAAAAATATCGGTTGACCAAATGGAGTGTTGTTTGCCGCCCAAAAGATCAAGGTGGACTTGGGGTTCATGATCTTGAAGTTAAAAACAGGGCCTTGCTTGGAAAATGGCTGGCCAGGTTGTTAACTGAGGATGGCAGATGGCAGCAACTATTACGGAGAAAGTACGTGGGCTCGAAAGCAATATCTCAGGTTATTTGGAAACCAGGAGACTCACACTTTTGGGCTGGCATTATGGCAACTAAAAAGTACTTTTTCCCTTTTGGTTCGTTCTCCATTAGGAATGGGTCGAAGATAAGGTTCTGGGAGGATAGATGGTTGGGTACAACCACTCTCCGAGAACAATATCCGGCTTTGTACAACATTGTTCGTCATAAGAGTGATACATTGCAAAAGGTAATGGAAACCACTCCACCATCTATGTCGTTCAGACGAGATCTCATCGGTCCTAGACTGGCTTCATGGAATGAATTGCTACAGAGGTTAGCTTCAATCCAGTTGGTCCAAGGGACTGATGAGTTTCGCTGGAATCTAACCAAGAATGGTAAATTCTCGGTCAGTTCCATGTACAAGGCCTTAATTATACCCAGCCAACCGATTATGAATAATAAATCCATCTGGAAGATGAAGATACCTCTCAAAACAAAGGTTTTTGCATGGTATCTTCGTCGGGGTGTGATTCTTACTAAGGATAACCTTGCCAAACGCAATTGGCACGGCTGTACGAAATGTGTTTTTTGTCATGAACAAGAAACAATAAAACACCTTTTCTTCAGTTGTCGAGTTGCTAGGTCTATATGGTCAATCATTCAGATAGGTTCTACCTTATATCCACCTCGTAGCATTGCAAATATTTTTGGCAATTGGCTAAACGGGGTTGACGCTAGGTACAAAACACTTATCCGGGTGGGAGCGATTGCTGTTGTATGGTCGCTTTGGCTATGTAGAAATGACAAGGTTTTTAATGACAAAAATTCTTCTCTCTTGCAGGTTGTCTACCGCGTTACGGCTTTGCTCCGTTCATGGTCGCCTCTCCAACGCTTGGAGGACCGCAACCTCTTTACGGAGGTGTCTACACGATTGGAGAACACGGCGAAGGAGTTTATTTCCCAACATGGGTGGCAACACAATAGGCGAATTGAAGCAAATTAGGCTCAGCCTAAAACCGTCACCTGCTTTTTTTCCTTTTTCTTTTTTTTTTGAACTCTTGGATCTTTGAACGGCTGTGTGCATCCTAGTTATGCAGAGGCTGGGTGTATTGCTTCAAAACTTTTTGAGTAATAAATCGTCCTTTATCGAAAAATCAGATTCTTCAGTAGCTGGAGGTCCTGTAGAATGCAAATATGTTACCATCGCAAAGGTTGCCAGAGTTGTGCTAAGAGGAATCAGGTTACCATAACATGATTAACACTGGACAATACAGCAGGAAATTTTTTTTTTTTGAAACGAGGCAAAAGCTTTGCCTTTCATTGATATAGGAGAAAAGAGTTAGCCCGTTTATGAGGAAAACTGGCCGAAAAACCGTTACAACACGACACCACACGCCAGCCCCGAGGCTGCGCTCCACGGGTCGACGACCAACCAGGTCGACACCACACCTCAACGCAACAGGCGGAGGCGAAAAAGACTGGAGTCATCGCTCCAACTACCACACCGACCCCGAGCGCGTCCCTGGCCGACGAACCCGCCTCCACCGAACCGCCAAAACACTCCACAAACCCCTCGACCAGTGGACGTCAGCGAGGCCCCAAGAGGCAAGCGACACAAGAGCGCCGCCCTCGCCCGATCCCGTGAGGAATCTAGGGTTTCCCCGGAGAGCCGGGCGGAGATCGGGAGACACCCGCTTCGACGACGCCTTCAAGAAGGAAGCGGCGCCCACAGGCGTCACCGTCGTCGGTCCTGGCCGGCCGCCAAGACAAAGCATTCGCCCAGCGAAGAGACCCAGAAACTCACGCCCGCCCAAGAGGACCGGCACAAACCACCACCTGCATCCGCCGGATCGCAACCTCGGAGCAACGCGCCTGCAGCCAACGGAGCAACGCCGAAGAACACCGTGAGCGCCGCCGGAACGCCACATAGAGGGGACGCCGACCAACACCAACACGGGGCCCGAAGACGAACGCCGAAGCCCGCAGACAAGAACTCCCAGATCCGATCGCCACGCCGCCCACGCGGCCGCCACACCGCCGAGGAAACCGAGGCCGCCGTCCCGTCGCGCCCCTCACCGAGCTCCTTCTCCCAGGGACATGTCGCGCCCGCCCTGGCCTCCACACGCCGGCGACGGCACTCCACCACCGCGCCGCACGCAAACCACGCCGCCAACGCAGACCTCTCGCAGCAAACTCGTGGCCAACCCGAAGCCGCCGCCGCGCAGCCCTCCCGGCCCAGGGCCCTCGCCGTGGCCGCCGTCGCTGCCCGGGGGCACCGCCCCAGCACTGCTCCTCACACCTCGCGGAGATCAGATCCGCACCGCCAACGCCTGAAATCCGCAGGCCGGCGAAGCAAACCGCCGCTTCCAGGGTGCCGACGCCGGCAGGATCCAATCCCACCTCCCAGCCGCCATCATGGAGGTCCCGGGTCGCCGCCGCCAAAGACAGAGGCGCCTCCCCTGCCGTCCGTCCACGCCCTAGCGACGGCCGCCGCCACGCGCAACCGAGGAGGACGCCGTGGCACCCGGTAGCGCCACGCCTCCGCCAAGGACACCGGCCCGCGCCGGCCCCCTCGACTCGGGAGGACAAACGATCCTCGCCGCCGCCGGCCAGCCAGGCCGAGCCCGGCCGAGATCGACGGCGACGGCGAGGGGAGGGAGCAGAGAGGGACGACCGAGGGGCTAGATTTAGGGTTTCCCCTCCCGCCGCCACACGGGGGCGGACGAGAGGAGGACGGGTTTGAGCTCGTTCCCACGTGCAGCTCCCACGTGCAGGAAATTTGGCAACTGTGAGCTGCTCCCACGTGCAGCTCAACTTCCCGACAGTGGAACAAAATCGTTTGTGTAAAACTCTTTGTAGTTGCATATAATGTTCCATCTCGGACTTGAGGAGGAGTGAGAAAAAGTGCTCAATTTGGAGAAGGCCTTGGTTGGTGTAGCTCACGACTCTGACATGAAAACTGAGATTGCACACCACAAATTATCCCATCTCCAGGCATGAGCCTCATATGCCCATGAATACTTAGAGGTAGTTTCCATGAGTTCGTCTCAATAGGAAGAGAATGAGCCATGTGATTAGGTGATATCACTAGATACCATGCGATTTCCCACTGGACAGAATCGGAGCCATAATGAATAGTATCTTCAGACATGAGTACGATACAACTAGAGTCCTTCCCCCTTTGTCCACTGAACTGCATGTTTTGAACAAGTGTTGCATGAGAAATTGTAGTCCGAACAAACAATATGATTTGTTTGTACCTTGTGGCTGTGAATTACCCAGGTAGCACCCAATACCCAAAATATTGGCTGTTACTAGTATGAAGTGGTACTGTATCATCTTGAATTCAACCAATGTTTCTGAATGCTCCAACCTACTTCAACTGCAGATACAATGAACAACGTGAATGATGCAGTGTCTCTTTAATATCTTGTCAGTAGGAACGACATCGATATGCCGTCCCAACCGCAAAACAACCATTGTTGTTCCGTGCCTTTGTAACTGACCCTGGATTGCAACCACCTCCCATGAACTCCCCCAGGAATGTGGATTGCACTACATATGCAGTAGGGCGACTGTGCCAGTGTCGACGCAATCTGTCAAACACTTGGTGGGCGCCAGTGCTCCGAGCTCCAGGATGTGTAATGGCTCACGTCACGTGGTAAGATTGGCATTTGATGAAGTCTATGTGTGTCCACCTTAATTTTGGGAAACCGCTTTACATCTGCCGACTGATCGCACGCAAAAAAATCGGTCGTCCCGAGCGACGCGCCTTTTTTCGTGCTTTTCGTCTAGTCTCGCGTGTTTGAGCCCCGGCATGCATGTCTCGTGGGCCACTATGCCAGGAGGTGTTGCTAGCTACTGAGTCACATGCATGGTCGTACGGTCACACTCACTGAGCCATCTGCATGTTGATGTTAGAGCATCCCCACTCGTTGGCGCTCACGTCCAAATCCGGCGAAATTTTCGTCCGGATTGGATCAATTTTTGGCATGGGGGCAGTATATTTCCGTCGTGTGCTCCAGCGGTGTTTCTCGGGAAAAAAGAGGATGGCGAGAGTCGGACGAAAGAGGAGACGCGTGGGCGTGGGCGGTTGGTTTTTTCATCGGAGTCCGAGCGCTGGGCCGGGGATGGCGTGGGATCGCCGGATGAATTTAGGCCCAAATCCGGACGAAATCGAGGAACCGGGGGCGCGACTGGGCCGGATTTCGCCGTCCGGATGTAAAAAACGGCTCGTGGGGGCTTCTCGGGGAGACTAGTGAAGATGCTCTTACGTGAGATAGCTAGTAGCATGAGCCTTCTTTTGCAACGGCCACTCTAAATGTACACTTACATTTTCCTACAACCTAGAGGTGACCTATGAAACTATGTAGCCAACTTTCCTTTTTAATGAGCACACTGGGACTCGGCCACCGAGGGCTCGCACAAATCTGACTGTCTCGCTTGAATCCTTTCGCCACGTGCTTCATCTTATCAGTGTCCTCTCAAAATGTTGTAATTATGATTGCGAATTAACTTGTTGTGAGCCACTTCATCGTCGATGAGCCAATGTAGCTCACGCGCCGCCATAGACGTTGTGGCCTTATATAGCTTCAACGGGCCCCGACGAGCCGGATTTAAGGTCGGCGATGGCGACTCAACAATTCTGGTTTGGCATGGACAAGGTTTCCTGTGATTTTTCTGATGTTGCATAAGCTAGTTATATTTGTAACAAACATGTATTATTTTTGTGGCGAAAACACACCCACGATGAACTCTTAATGTTGGAATTGTTATTTACTTGTGTTGTAACTACATGTTTGTTTTGTTGTAATCTGTTAAAATTATTGTTGCAAATGAATTTGAGATTTGATGTAAACTATTTCGCACAACAAACTCTTAATGTTGGAATTAATATTTAGTTTTGTTGTAATGTGTTAAACTTGTTGTTGCAAATGATTCGTTATAAAAATATTTTGCACGATGAACTCTTAATGTTTGAACTATTATTTTTTTTGTGCTAACTGCTAGGTTGTTTTGTTGTAATCTATTAAAATTATTGTTGCAAATGAATTTGCTATAAAATATTTCGCCTGATGAACTCTTAATGTTGGAATTGTTACTTTTTTTGTTGTAATTGTTGATTTTTGATGATATTTACGTGATTTTCCAAATGTCACAAACATATGTATTTTTTGTTGTAATTAGCGTGATTTTTTAAAAATAGTAGGTGATGTTGGTTGCAAATGAATTTGTACCCAAATTTTTTTTTCTTAACCACTTTTTAATTAATGCAAAATAGTTTTTTTTGTAAACCGTTGTGATTTTTTTTAAGAACACACGGAAGAATCGTGTGTCTTTTGTTTTACAACAAATCTCTGTTAAAAAAAAAACAAATCTCTAGTTGTCTCGTGTAGAATTAGAAGTTCATTGTGTGGAGCTAGCTGTGACAAATTAAACATTATTTTGGCCATGCACATGGGTGAGTTCCACATCAAAATGCGTGCAGAGGTAGCATACTCCACGGTCATATGCATGAAGCGGCAGGCAGAAGGCTGCGCAGCGTGGACGACAGCGACATGGCCAAAAGCAGCTCCTGACAAAGCGCAAAAGCGCAGTAGCAACAGATAAAGTGGTTAATTCGTGACCGCAAGATGGTGATCAAACGGGCGGAAATGCAACCGATCCTTGCGCGAGGATCCGCCGACCGACACCTAGCGCGCCCCTTAATTTTGTTGCTGTGCTACTGATCGATGTGCACCAGTCCGACGAGGTCGCGGACTTGCTCGGTTCCGGGTCATTGCCAAGCTCCCCGAGGACAGCTTCGGGGCATACGTTATCTCCATGGCCACTGTGCCGTCCCACGTTAAATGCTCTATGCACTCACGAACACATATGCTGCAACCTGGTTTCGCCGCCCGTGGCGTAAATGTTTCTCGGCATAGTCGTTCCTGACTGACTAGAGTCCTCCGACGATTTCATTACTTTCCTTGGCTTGGCTGTCTGTTTCACATCCCTTCGCCGTTCGAGTCGAGGCTGCAACGGTGAGGACCAGGAGACTAGGAGGGCACCGGCACTCGAGGCGCTAAGGAGGGCATGCAGAGGACACGATCGTGCCCTGATCGTGCTCGACTCGGTTACGGAGCCAGCCACCGATCGTTCGACAAAGTCCCGTGCCAAGTACAGTACATCACGTGATTCCTAATTCGATTCGATCAACGCAATATACTACGTACATAGTATATAAATAGAAGGGGTTGTCAAGTCCTCAACGATCGATCTGCACTTCTTTTCAGAACTCTTACCAAGGAATTGCAATGTCGATCTTGCTGAGCGCATCGACGTGCACAGTGGAGTCGGAGCAGGGCGAGCACTTGTTCAAGATACTCGATCACAGCCTTCACAGGGGCATGGGCGTCGGCCACTACATCCAGTCGTCATGCTTCGCCGTTGGCGGCCATGACTGGTGCATCCGCTATTACCCGGACGGACGTGATGGACCTACGGAAGATAACAAGGACGCCATAACACTCGTTCTGGAGCTGGTCGAAATGGACCCGAACGAAGACCAGGCGCGGGTATCCTGCACAATCAGCTTCTTCGACTGGAGGACCAAGCGGTTTTCTTCGTTGGTGGCCTTCACGGAGAAATTTTCCAATTCAGACTGCCTTGTCTCGCGCACCATAGACAGGGCCACGGTGGAAGCATCGGACTATGTTGTTGATGATCGTCTCACTCTCAAATGCACTATGACCGTCATCAAGGATCCGTATGTTATGGAGGACCATATCGAGGTGCCACCGTCCGACATCACGGAGCAACTCGGGAAGCTGCTAGATGCAAAGGAGGGCGCAGATGTGACGTTCGAGGTCCAAGGAGAGGAACTCCCCGCCCACAAGCTCGTGCTAGCGATGCGGTCGCCGGTTTTCAAGGCTCTGCTTTACGGGCCGATGAAGGAGAAGGACTCAAACAGGGTCATCATTGATGATATGCAGCCTGCCATCTTCAAGGTTTTGCTCCACTTCATCTATACCGATTCGTTGCCTCCCAAGATGGACGACGACTTGGAGGGGGATGATAAGAAAGAGGTGACAAGACACCTGCTTGTGGCTGCGGATCGTTATGCCATGGAAAGGCTGAAGCTTATGTGCGAAAACATCCTCTGCAAAGACCTCGATGCCGAGTCTGTTGCAACTGTATTGGCTTTAGCCGATCAGCATAGTTGTTCCGGACTAAAAGATGCTTGCATTCGATTTATTGCTTCTTGTACTAAAATAGATGATGTGGTGGCAAGCAGAGGGTACATTCAGCTAAAGAGATCTTGTCCGGATAGTGTAATGGAAATGTGGGAAAAAGCATGTAAACTCCGCAAAATCTAGAGTTACTACTTTGTCCATATCAATAGCTGATCTTAGTAGCTATTCGTCCTAGAAAGAGTACCTTGTCCTCAATAATTCTTTGTGGCCTTCTATGCTCCTCATACATGTTTTTTCAGAAAACTGTAGTGCGCATACATGTTTTATTTTAATTGTGCGCATACTTGTTTTTTATGGTATGGAACACAACCGATGAAGTTGATCTACGAGACAAGTAGGGCTGGTAGCGTTTTATCACACCCAACTGTTAGGAATTTTTGGTGTGATGTCTAGGTTTTAGGATTACAAGCTAGACAGAAACATTTGTGAAACACAACATGTGTGCTTTCCTTGTAAGGTTATGAACCATGAGATGGTCTACACATCTAGAACCGAGTGCTTTTCCTTTCTTGAGCACGAATGTTCATGGGGATTAAAAATTTCTTGGTGTGATTAGTTGTGACCTAATTGGACGATCTTACACATGTTCCAGCACAAAGGCAAAACTAATTCCTCTCAAGAATACACAGGGGCACATGACAAATATTCAAAACTCTCTTTCTATGAACAATCATATATCTGTTGAATATAAATACACTGCCTAGTCTCTTTCCATCAGTTCGGACTTTTGGTTAAACTGACTAGTGCAACAATTTTTCATGGTAGTCTCCACCACGCCACCAATGTTTCGAGTAGCGGTATAGTGCGCCCGCCCGGGACTTGGGTTTGGCACGCGCCCGCCCGGAAGAATTTGGGATTAATAATTGCATCAACTCCATACAGAAAGGAAGAGTTCGATCGATTCTCGCACGAGGTTAGTTTCTTCTTCACGAACGCACCGCGGCGGAAGAGATGCTGCGTCTACGGGTACGGGAGAGAGAGGAATGGAAAAGAAGAACACGGTCAAGCCGCGGATTTGGGGAGAGAGAGCAGAAAGAAAATGAAGAGGGGAGGCGATGGATTGATTTGCCAGCTGGCGACAGCACAACCATCGTAGGAAGTGGTGCATGGCCTTGGCCAGTTCGGGACCATCATTGTTTCTTGGAAAAAGTTCAAAACAAACCTTGAATCCATAGGCAAAAGTTAAATCAAACCTTGAACTTGCAATCCTTGAAATTGGCACTCCGAACTCATCAATCCCGGTCTATTTTAAACCTTGGAACGTTTTTTGACAGAAAAAATAAATAATCTAAAACAGAATAATTCGCTACCTTCACCGACAAGGTGGGCCCACTTTTCATATGTATCATATACCTCTAATCTCTCATTCCCAATCGATTTCTCTCTCATACATCTGGTTCTCATGGGGCACGCCCCGCGCGAGCAGCAGGTCTTCCACACCAAAAATGCGACGGTCCAATGGGCGGAGGGGACGACCTGGAGGAGCACCCGCGGGGATGGTGGCGGAACGCCATTGCTACTCGTACAGGAGGCACAACTGATGCTGCTCTGGACAGGTTATCACTGCCGATGTGTGCACCGTTCAATCCCCTTTCTCGATTGCCATGTCCGTCGTCCCTGCCCGGCTTCCACGACCCGTCCCGCTCGGCCACTGCAAGGCCCGTCCATCTCAGCCCCAACATCTGCAGGCACCAGCGAGAGGAGCACGCAGAGCACGTACGCCTGCACAAGCCCGTGTGTCCTGCACGCGCCCCAGCATGGCTCCTGCAAAAGCCACTCGCCTCATGCTCGCCATATCGCCGACGAGCGACACGGCCAGCGACTGCGGAATAGCCGGTGGGAGGGTTGGAATCGGGTGGTTTGCTGTGAGAAAGATTTGGGGAAAGAGATGTATATGACATATGGGTCCCATTGTCAGTGAGTGAAGCAGAATATCCCGGCCGGGATTGTAGTATCCCCACGTGCCAAACAGGTCTAAAATAGATCGGGATTGAAGAGTTCAGAATGTCAATTTCAAGGATTGCAAGTTCAGGGTTTAATTTAACTTTTGTCTATGAATTCAAGGTTTGTTTTTTGACTTTTTTCTTATTTCTTCCGAGCATTGACCAAATTGACGCGCCGATCGGGACCCAACATCCGCAGGCGTTCAGCGTGACTGGATGCCTCTTTCTCTCTTTTCTATCAACCAGAAGAAGGATAGATTCCTTTGTTTATTTTGAGTTAATAGTATAAAACCACCACTTTGATGGTGTAATTTGCCGTATACCACCATTTTACATTTGCAGGATAAAAAACCACCAGATTTTGCGAGGTTTGCGAAATGCGCTAATAGCTGATTTGGCGCGAATTGACACGAAATTCCAACGGTTGGCCCCATTGTCAGGGCTGAGGTGGCATTGGTCCCACTTGTTAGACCATTTTATGAAATAAAATATATTTAAAAAACAAAAAATGTGTAAAAATAATATCCCTAATGATCCTGTCAGCCGTGCCGCTGCCCACCAGTTCGCCGACGTGCACGTCCGCCAGCGCGCCCCGCCGTGCCGGCCCACCGCAGATCCCACCTGCCTCCGAGCGCCTCGCTGCAGAGCTCGCCCGCTGTTGTGTGCCACACCGCAGACCCGGATGCCGCGCGCCTCGCCGCCGAGCCTGCCCGTAGCTCTCCTCGCTCCCAAGCAGGGCGCCGGTGAAGAGTAGCAGTGCGGTGGGCTCGACGGGTCTCGACCTTGGAGACCCCGGACAGTGATAAAAGGGGAAGCGGCAACGCTTTGATGGGGGGCGGGGGCCGCGCCGGTGGTGGCTCCGGCTCTAGCCCCGGCCTCCTCCTCCTCCTCTCCCGCAGGAGCCGCCTCTGCCGCCTCAATCTCGTAACGGCACTCGAACCTGCGACGACGATGGCCCCGGCGGAGCCCTGCGAGTGTGGCGGCCGGAGGCAGGTGAGCGCGCGGACGGGCACGGCCAGACGGCGACATGCGGGCTCGGCCAGGCGGCGGGTTCAGAGGCGTGGGATTTTATTTTACATATTTTTTGGATTTTTTTAATTGAACTATTATATGGGTCCTCTCCATCTCACATATTCCTGCCACATCATCACTTATAGCGGACCCCACCGGTCAGAAACTGTGTCAATTGTAAAGTGGTGGTACATCATAAATTTCATCATTAAAGTGGTGGTTTTATGTCGTTGACTCTTTTATTTTTGTTGCTGCAGGCGTTCAGCGTGACAGCAGAGCGGGAACTACACGGGACCCTCCTGCAGGAGCTGCGACGCCATCACGCTCACCAGCTACTGCAGCGGGAGTGCGGCGTCAAGAAGCCCATGCGAGTCGTACCGCTCTTCCAGAACCTGGCCGACCTCCAGCAGCGGCGGCGGGCCCAGCCACCTCGCCATCCTGTCGCAGCCGCCCAACACCGTCAACGGCTCGCTCCTCCTCACCGTCCAGGCCAGGTCATCGACAAGTCGTTCGGCGCGCGAGGAGAACCTCTGCTTCCGCACGCACGCTGCAGAGGTTCACGGCGGCGACGCTGGAGCACGGCACGAACCCGCCGGTGTCACCCAGGCCCGAGTGGCGCGCGCTGCTCGAGGACATGGCCACGGTCGCCACCGAGGAGTAGCGGTCCATCGTGTTCCAGGAGCCGCGCTTCGTGGAGTACTTCCGGTCGGCGACGCCCGAGACGGAGTACGGCCGGACGAACATCGGCAACCGTCCGTCGAAACGGTGGCATGCAGAACACGGGATGATCCTCTGAATCTTTCTTCTTTGGTAGACAGACAAGATTCTCTCCCTCTCTCGTCTCGCTGATTGATGATTTGCCAGGTTTTCTTCTACTAGATGGGTAAGGTGGAGATGTGTTTTGTATCCTGCGTTGGTAGTGGTATAAGAGCTTTCGGAAATTAGCTTTGGTGCTCGGGCGTTGTGGTTCTCTTTATTTTTTGAAATTTTGGAAACATGATTTCAAAGTTTCAGACAAAATCTAGAAAACAATTCTAGACATATATAATGTTGCACTCTACCAGCATGGTAAATCTCAACCCGAAATTCCTGAGTTTTGAGTAATACAAGTTCGTTCGTAGAATAAATAAATAAAACGTCCCTATGACAGTGTTTTGCTGGATAAGCATACGGTTTGCATCTACAGTTCTCATTTCACTGACAAAAATAGAGAAAATTCCACTCAGGAAAAATAATACTAATGCTCACGTTGGTAGAAATTAGCCGAAGTATTGGCTGCAGATGGTTGATTTAAGTGACACAACGGAACATCAGTAGAGTAGACCACCAAAAACTTGAATACAACGACCGGCTGCTCCGATTTCACACGACAAAACATTCAGCAATGATCATGCAATGACAACTTTCGAAGCTCCCATATACAGTCTACACATAAAGATTTTAAGCTGTACGTTCTGGTCTACATCATACACTTGTGTTACTGGAAAACAGGCAAGGTTATCATCTGAGTGTCGCCTTTCCTTTTGCCTCCTAGACGCGAGTTGTCCACCGTCTTCTCTTCTATGTCTATCAGGGCTTCGCGTCTCTCATGTGGCGGTCGCCCTTTGCATAGACATCATCTTCTTGGTGGTGGCGTTAGCTGTTGGGCTTATCCCTATCATGTCGACCAGCTCCCGGTCTTTGCTTGTACGGAGTAGTGAGAATACCTGACTCTGCTCCTGTTGTGGTACTTGCTATAGTCACAACCGCCGTGCCTCGGCTTCAGTTACCAGATCTGTTGTGATTGGGGTAGTCATCTACTCATCTTGCCTCCACCCACCTCGGCCTCAGCTCATATCACCTTCTTTACCTTGCCTGCTTCCTTCTCGTCACTCTGAGTTCTCTCCATGTTGTTCGTATCACGATCGCCACAAGATGGTAGCTCTGATCTCCGGTCAGGTACTCGCTGAATCTTTCTTGCAAACAATAAATCGTAACTGGAACATGGGAGTAGATTGTCAGAGCATATAACAAAGCTGTAAAAATATTGCGCAAGAGAAGAGACGGAGAGTGACCTTTGACAGTTATCACCTCACTTAGTGTTTTCATCTTTCAGAACATAACTTGGGGCTTTATTTTTTGGGTCTTGATCACAATCTTGGGCTATGTGATTTGGAGCACCACATCACCCATCTGCAATAAGAAATCATACATTTTTCATCTAAGAGTTTCTACGGGGTGCTTGAACAAGAAAAAAAAAAGACAGGCATCTTATTTAAGTTGGAGACACTTCAGAGTCCGACATATGAGACCCAGATCACAGTCTTGCCACAGGTGCAGCTATAACCAAACAGGTGAGCAACAAACATGACAGCTTGCCTAACTTAGGGTGTGCCTGACAACCTGACGTCCACATTATCCACTAGTTAGAGCAAGTCTAACAGGCCCCGTATATTTTCGCCCCGTAAAACACGAGTAGAGGGTCCTGTATCGGATTTTCGTCGGCCGAAAACATGGACGAGCTAGTATCCGCACCCCGTAAAACAGAATATTCTGTTTTACGGGGTGCGGATACGGGCTCTGCTAGCTCGTCCGAGTTTCCGGCCCCTCAAAACAGGGTTTTTTGACAAATTGCATATTAGAACCAACACACCATTCACATAAAATAAATGTTTTGCATCACACAATAATCGTCATAATTATTACAATAATGTTTTTCGGAAATGTCAACAAGAATTAAACAAATAATAACAAATGTTTCACACATACAACAATAGGAAATGAATGTTTCACACATACAAGAATGTAATAAATCATTGGCCATGCAACTGCCAATGGTGATCAATCAAATCTTGGGTGAGCTGGTGATGAGTCTCGGCATTTTCAATGCCTCGATGAGCTGCAAGAAAAGCTTCAATCCGATCAGGGTTCCTCTCGGGCTGCACTCGGGTGCCAACATTGTCATAGAAACACGGCAAGTTCAAACCGCTTTCATCTTCAATGATCATGTTGTGAAGAATCACACAACATGTCATGACATCAACAAGAGTTTCCTTGTCCCAAAACCTAGCAGGACCCCGGACAATTGCAAACCTTGCTTGCAAGACACCAAAAGCTCTCTCAATATCCTTGCGGCATGCCTCTTGATTTTTGGTGAAGCAAGCTTCCTTTCTTGTCAAAGCCTTGTCCTTTTTCTCTTTTATGGACTTGACAAGGGTTGCATAGTTAGGGTAAATACCATCTGTGAGATAGTACCCCATGGTGTACTCATTGTTCATAACTTTGTAGTTACAAGGTGGAGATTCACCCCTAACTAGTCTTGCAAACAAAGGGGATCTATTCAAGATGTTGATGTCGTTGAGTGTCCCCGGCAATCCAAAAAAGCATGCCAAATCCATAAGTCTTGAGAGGCCACAGCTTCAAGAACAATGGTAGCATCACGGCTTTTGCCACAATACATTCCATGCCATGCTTTTGGACAATTTTTCCATGTCCAATGCATGCAATCCAAACTACCAAGCATCCCCGGCCACCCCCTCTTTTCATTGATCTCCATGAGCCTTTTTGTATCATCCTCATTTGGAGCTCGGAGATACTGCTCTCCATACAACTTGATCACCATCTTGGCAAACATACGCACGCAATCCGTGGTTGTTTGCACACCAATGCGAAGGTACTCGTCGGTATAATCTGCTGGTATACCGTATGCAATAACCCTCATGGCGGCAGAAATTTTTTGATATGGGCTAAATCCCATGACTTGGGCAGCATTTCTTCTTTGTTTGAAATAATCGCAATTTGCCTCGCAATCTTTCACGATTCTCTCGAACAAAGACCTACGCATTCGGTACCGTCTACGGAAGAGGCGGGGAGGATAGGTCGGTACCTCGGCGAAATAATCTTGCATCGGCTGTTCGTGGCCGAGCGCGGTTCCGCGGAATGCACATACGCCCCATCACGGATCCTTTCCGCTGATCCAGCAGCTTCAAGCGGTCCTCCGTTTGCTTCAAGCCGAACAGGAGCACCATCACCTCCGTCTCGTCGTCATTGAGCAACTCATCGATGTCGGAATCATCGGAATCCGACGATGACCAATCGGTCGACGTCGCCTCCAAATCCGCCATGTGCACATCCTCCGAAGCCATCTACCACGGGGAACCATAGATCAGCCCGAAATCCGACCCATTTACCGGCGGCAACGAGGAAGAACGCGGCGGAATACTCACCGCGACAAACGGCGGAAGACCACGGCTGGACGCGGCGCGCGCGGAGGGACGGAACCGGCGGGGTGCGGCGGAGGTGCGACGGAGTGCGGCGGGCGTCGCGCGGCTCGGCGGACGGCGGAGGCGCGGATCGACGGATTCGGCGGGCGCGCGCGGTGCTGCGGCGGCGCGCGGGGAAGATGGATGGGGACAACTGAAATGTCCGCGCGCGCTCGGAATTGGGATAGTGGTTTCGCCTATCCCGCTCCCACCCGCACAAGTAGGGGCGACGACCCGCCCGTAGTCCAAAACAGCAAAAATCGATGCGGGGGCCGTTTTACGGGCGTGCTAGACGGCCGGGTAGACGCGAAACCCTCAAATCGGCGGTTATTATACGGGTTTGCCCCTTTTACGGGGTCTGTTAGACCTGCTCTTAGAAAGTTATAATTGTCAATCCAACAGAAACTGTTGGTCATTGCTAAACATTTTCCAGGCACTTCTCTGGACATCTTTTGCATAACCCAGAAGTTCTTTCTAACAAATATAACATAGTGTAGACAAAGACATATTTGGTTGCAAAGGAACACTTTATATCCTCGACTAAGTTTTTTTTTGGATAGAGGTGAACCTTCTGACAGATTTAATCACATCTGGGCCCCATCTGAGACCGTTATGGAATCTGGCCCCTCTGGTCGGCGCCAAGTGTGGCGCCTAACTTGTTCAGTTCGGCTCCGCTGGGCTTGCCTACAAACCTTTGGCTATTCTGTCACACATAGGGATGGCAACGGGGACCGTTTACCCGAAACCCGATGGGGTTTTCCTCTATTAGGGGCCGGGTGTGGTATCTAATTTATCCCCATGGGGGTATTAACGGCAAGACTTGCTCCCCGATGGGGAGAGCGGGGCGTTCCAGCAGTCCCCATACCCGAACCCCGCGGAGCCCCGCATGTATCGGTAATATCCCACAAATTTAGCTTGTCCTGCTTAATTTCAGCTAAACACGCATTTACGTCCGTCACTAATGCTTGCTTACCTTCTGGTAATCACGCTATTTGTTGCCAAAATTTTGTCTATATAAACCATTCTTCGGTCAAACCCTCGTTGTGTGAACTATGTGAGTCAAACATAAGTACTCGTTATGTCTTATGTGTGTCAGTGTGTGGTGTTGTGACTCTGCACGCATGTATTAAGTTATTTTTGAGCTTGAATTTTTGCGATATTTTCATGATTTGTCTACTGTTTGTGAATTGTGATGGGGGTGGGGAACCCGTGGGTCTGCTATACCCGGTGGGTGATGGGGATGGGGAAAAATAGTCCCCAAGGTGGGGAATGGGGATGGGGACGGGGGAATTTCACAAACGCGGGGACGGGGAAGAAAAGGCAGTCCCCGCGCGGGGGCAGACCCGTTGCCATTCCTAGTCACACAGTTTCCTGATGAGACTACAAGGGAGCCGACGTGTTGGTTTTCGACGCCATAGTTTGAGGTGCCGAACGTTGTGTACTTGGCTGCCATGCCACGAGGAAACGAAGTTTGCCAGCTCGGCGTTGGGAAGGCTGGAGCCGAGCCCAATTTACGGTTGTTTTTATCATCCTACCAAATTCATCGCGATTCACTCCAATCCCAACCCACCGGACAGCCATCGCTCCTCCTGTACCCACACATGCCACTAGCGACATGCTGGCCGCCGGCGTAACCTCCGTCTCCACCCCTCGCGTTCACCGCCCTGATTCCCGCCTCCCATCTCGACGAATTCCATCCTCCACCCTCCACGTTGCTGCCCCGTCTGCATCTTCCGTGCGAGCCAGGTCTGGGGAAATCTTGGGCTGGAGGAGTTGATCACTGAAGCATCAGAGGTCGACCGATCGGGCCAAGCGGTCCTGGAATATCTTCTATTTCATCGGAGTTCAACGCAGACAATCTTGGGCCGGCCGTTCATACCTGAACTTGTGGCGATCACATGCTGGTACTTATGGTGGGAACGGCGGCAGATCACGCATGGCGAGCAAGTTAAGAGGCCAGCAGATACGGCATTAGCCATCGGAGCCCTATATATTAACTTCACAGCGGCGCATTCACCAAAACCAAAGCGGGTGAACAGGGGCTGGGTAAAGCCAACGACAGGTTTTGTCAAGTTAAACGTCGATGCCTCTTTTGATGCAGATAGCCTAAGGGGCTCCACGGGAGCTATTCTTCGGGACTGCAAAGGAAATTTTGTCGCCGCTAGTAACAGCAGATTAGACTTTGTTTATGATGTGATGTCGGCAGAAGTCCATGCTTTGAAGGAAGGTCTGATCCTTGCCCAAACTATGGGGTGCAACAGAATTATTTGCTGCTCTGATAATATGGACGTGGTCAAAGCAATGACAGATGGAGGCTTCTCGAACGGAGCTGCTGCAGCTATTCTAGATGATTGCTATCATATGGCAACAGAGTTTGTGAAGATCCAGTTTGAACATAATCCCCGTGAATCAAATACAGTAGCACATGAACTAGCTAGACTTGCTAGAGGACACGAGCAGAATGTTTGGCTCGGCGATCCCCCTGCTTCTATCATTCCTATGCTTATCAGAGATGTAACTTTCGTGATAAATGAATAGAAAGTATGGTTGTATCAAAAAAAAAACCCGTTCCCGCCTATAGCCCTCCTTTTCGCTGCCGTTCCTTGAGCCTCATCACTATCAGGCCTGTCTCCTTTCCACTATTGTGTGCCTCTGCTTAGTCGATAATCAAGATGTAAGTTAAGCGGAATCCCTTGTGCATTGCAATCCCCTGTAAATTGCAGCTGTGATTGTTTGGTAGTCATGTAAGGTTCCTAGGACTTGGAAATGCGAACATTTTGTTGTCCCTAGTTCATGGACATGGTGTTTTTGAGAAGTAACAGTTTGGTCCACGTTCCTCTGAGCAAAACAAGAGTCGCTTGCTTCCGCAATGTGATTCTGAATTTGATCTTTTAGGGATGCACTTTCAAACACTAGCGCTTAAGAGTATGTTTGCCTTTAAGAACAGAAATGCAGATGAAACCATTCTAAAGAATAATGCGTGAAATTGGTTGCAGCAATATGTGACAGCAAGAACAAGCTCAGAATAGCATTGTATTTTTATTTCTGATATTGCCCAACAAGCCACGAATGCGCTGAAGCCGGGTTCCTCAACACCAAAGCTCTCCCGTACGTAACTCTCCCGCACCCAGCCTCCCCAGCCCTAACCGCCGCCGCCGCCGCCCATAGCGCCGCCGGGGCAAAGACCCACGGGGCGTGGCGGCGGCGGGGGCCCTCCTCGTCGACGCCTGGTGGACGGCGGTCGGATCTCCCTCCTCGACGCATGGCGGGCGCGCGGATGGGTTGGGTAGCGGCGGCCTGCGCTGCGCCCCTTCTCCCGTCGGCTCTCCCCTGGTGGATCGGCCGGCGCGGTTGGGATGGGCGGCGGCGGCCAGCTGCGGCCTCCCTCCTCCCGTCGGCTCTGCAGCACTCCGGCGGGGGCTGGTGGTGGGCGTCGGCGGCTCATGGCCTGCGCCAATTTCCCCCGCCTCTCGCCGGTGAGTGGAGGCGATCTCGGGCTTCACCCGCGACACGAGGTCGCCGGGGCAGCAGCCTTGGGTACGACGGTGGAGGTGGCCCTCTTCTTCGCCGGAGAGGGTCGGCCTGCGGTTGGTGGTGGTGGATCTATCGATCTGTCACCGCGTTCGGCGCGAGATGGAGATGCTTGGAAGCCGGCGACGAGTCCGTGGAGGGTTGGAGTGGCCAGCCCGGGATGGTCGCCGACGTGGGGTCCGACCTGAATAAAGGCGGTGGTCCTAGGGTCTTTCTTGCGTGAAGAGGAAGACCTACCGGAGGCCTGGACTTGTGATCTAGCCGGTGTGTTGAGTTCGGAAGGCTCCGCCAGCGAATGTAGTGCTTTGCTGGAGTTTGCTGGATCGGTGGTATTCGGTCGTGCGCACCCATGCTTTTATTCCGACCGATTGGTTCGGAGGGAGCGGCGAAGCTCTTTTTCGTGTTGACATCAAGTGACTATGGATCCATGATGAAAGTCGGAAGAAGAAGTTCATGAAGGCCGGAGGGAGGACTAGCTAAGGGAGGTTCAAGTCTCCGCGCTGTTGAGGGACTTGCTTGGTGTTCCGGCTTCACAACAGCGGTATGAAAGTGGGGGCGACAACACAGGTGAAGTTCGAGAGTCCTACCTTTCAGGTGAAAACCCAGGTCTGGCCTTAACTGGTTGTGCTGGCAATGACCTTGTTGGACGCATTGTTTTGAGAGCGGGGACTATCTTCAGTGAAAACCTAAGATCGTTGATCGGGCGACGATGGTGTTAGCGCACTGTTCCCTTCTTGGAGCGTCGTTTTTGGAGAGTCTGTATTTCGGGTGTTGTCTTGGCGGTGGATGTATTGCTATTGTTAGGCCCGAGATACTGTAGCGGGACTTTTGTTTCTTAGTTTTCTTTGCTTTTTTTGGCTGTGTGCATCCGTAGTGCCATTAGGGTGGTGCGTTGTTGCAGAGGCCGGGTGTAATTGGTATCGTTTTGATATTAATATATTCCCTTTATCGAAAAAAAAACAAGCCACGAATAACTACAAAGTACAGTTACCTTTACCTGAAATATATGACTGATTGACTAGCACTTCAACATAAAGAAATTCAGCATCAAGTAAAGTGACTATAGACAATGCAGCAAGAGAATTGTCTTCAGGACTAACGCCTACTTCTCAAGCAGAGGGAGATAACTCAAGCTTTGACTAGAAGAAGCTATGTGCGATCTCTCTTCCAATTAAAGTGATGCATTTCTAATAGAGAATAGCAACCTACAGCTTACCCTGAGACAGTGGCAGTGCCAGGTTCTGGAGGGTCGGTATTAATTATAAACAAAAAATCAATGCAAAAAATAAGGGGTTAATTTAGGAATTAGAAGCTTGCATCTATTCGGCACATCAATCTAACAAGTGTTTTAACTCAGAAGAGAATTTAGAAAAGGAGGAGATTGAAGGGCACAGATCTGCAAGTTACTCTGCTATGCGGCTGTTCAAACAAGAAGAAGAGTACCAGGGCCTGAGAATGAAGCTCTACAGGAAAGGTACTTGTATACTCGATGCCCACCTTGTTACAAATTTGATGAGGAAGGTCACGTATTCTTTTTTTTAGATCAAAGGGATCATTTCCCCGATTTCATTAACGAAACCAGCATTTCTACAAGGTTCAGCCTTACAAACACAGCAACGCAAACATATCAAACATTTTTTCACTGGGAGTGTTACCCCTTCTACACACTAGGGAAAACTAAACCCACAAGGAACAGCCGGCGAAAGGCTTGCAGTCATGGCAAGGTCACGTCTTCTTGAAGTGTAAGAAAGTCAAAAACATGTGGAGAGCTTCTCTACTACCTGAGCATGTTAGACTAAACTTGATATCCTACCCTGATTCAGAAAAGGTGTTAAAGAAAAAATTGAAACCGAAAGAGGGGTGCTTAAAGGCTTGCCTTCTATTATGGTTCTGATGGCATGCAAGAAATAAGGCAAACAATTATGATGTGATAAGATCGGGTAAATACTATACATCGTCGTCCGATATGAAAACAAACACCGGACTAGCATCTCGCCGTTCGTTCGCCCGCACGCATCGGACGTCTCATGGCTGGGCTATATAATGGCGTGAACCACACCATCGCTCGAGCTCTAGTGTCGCCGCCATGTCTGTCAACCCTCGCTGGTCTCCACTCGCCGTTTTTGCTGTGTCCGACCGTCCTCGACGCTGCTCGTCCGCTCGAGCTTCTTGCGGGGCGCTCGTCGATGCCGCATGGCCCGTGGCCTAGACCTTGAGCAGGTGCCCTCCAGGCTGACGAGGGAGAGGAGCGAACAACAACAGCCGCATCGGCGCACGAAGGCGGAGCAGCCCGACGCCCATGGCATCAACGCGAGGAAGCACTGTGCCGGTCGGCGCGGTTCATGGTTCTCGTCCACGAGCTCGTGGGTCTCAACCTTGAAGAACGCATCAAGCGTAGGGATGCTGCCTTCTCCGCCTGAGAGTGTCGCGCCATGATGACGGCCACCGCTGCTTCAACCGCTGGCCCCGTGCTTCTACCGCTGACTGCATGCTTCTTAAGAAGAATAACTTTTTCTTCATTCTTAAAAGTACATTCCAACATTGAAATGACAGTGCTTCCGCTGTACGCTTCTTGGAACCTAGGGATGTGCTTCGGAAAATACAACGTTGCTTCACTTTCCAGGCCATGGATTCTACCGGTGTCACATGTATGCTTCCTATGAAGCACCCCTGTAAAAATGAATCACTGTATCATCCTAAATTACAAAGCTACCGCTGTAATAATTCCGTGCTTCTTATATAAAAAATTGTGTTTCACATCTAACACAAACTCTCCATCAAACTAAATCTCATGTGTCTATTTTCCATCCTTGTTTCGAAGAAGCAACCCTGAGGAAGAAGAAAGGCAGGAGAGATTAGCGCGATATGTGTGGACCTATATTACAGGAGCAGTTACCAAAAAGAAAGGAAAGAGAAATCAGCCCCACGTGCATTACGGGAGCAGTTACCGGGAAGTGTTTCTATGAAGCACGCATGCAATTGTTTCCCTGGAATCACGGAAAGAGCCCATCGTTACTATTTGAAATCGTACGGTCAAGGTGGTTTAAATCCTATGGCTAAACGCTAGTCCGATGGAATGATAGAAATGGCATCCGATTCCTAGAGGTGCCCATAAGATCGGCAGACGAATAATCCTCATGTTAACTACTCCCTCCGTTCCTTTCTATAATGCCTATAGATTTTTGGCATTTGTTTCAGAATATAAGGTTGTAGCTTGGCTTTTTTTCAATTACCCCCTCTACATGCGTGAAAAAAATCCATACAAAAAGGAAGCAATTAATTGAGATTCCTAATGCATGACTTCAACGATTCCTTAGATTTAGGAAGCAATGTTTTTATTTCCTTAATATAACCTGGCTGCACATATATGGAGAGTCAACCAGAGAGATTTGTGGGATTTGTTATATTGATTTAGGAAGTTACTGATTTCCCTCATTTTACTCTGATCTCGAATCGTTAATCTATGGGGTCTTGTGTAAAGAACACTCTTGTGCTAATTTCCGTGCCAAAAAACTATAGGCACTATAGAATGGAACGGAGGGAGTATCACTTAACGTATTTATTGAAGGTCAAGACTCAGACAACATGTAATCGTAGGAGATGATGAAAAAGTGGAAACCTCCACCTGCAAGTATTCTGAAGATAGAAATTTATGGTGCTTCCAGGGAATCACCAAAATCGGAAGGTTGGATTTCGCCATCAGAAATGACCAGGTTGGGATAAACATTTATGATGCTGAAGATGCGCTGTGTTTCAACGGTTAGCTACAGTGTGAAGGTGAATCCAGAGCTAACTAAGGTGATTACTCCTCAAAGGGGCCTACGGCAGGGGTATGCTTTATGGCTTTATCGCCATATTGTTTCATGCTGTGCGCGGAGGGGCTCTCGGCTTTATTTCAGGAAGCAGATCTGGGAGGTTCCCTTCAAGAGGTTCAGATTTGTTCTCCTGCGCCAAGGATAAATCATAGATTTTTCGGCAATGACTCTCATCTTCAAGAAAGTGAATGAGTCTGCAATGGAAATACAAAGCATTTTGGCCCTAAAGGAGGATGTCTCTGGTCAGATGATAAACAATGAGAAATCGGTTGTTATGTTCAGCAAAGGGACCACCCAAGCAGCAAAGAGTTTGAAAAGGCTTCTCCAATTAAGTGATGAGGCTTTCAATGGAAGGTACTTGGGTCTACCAATTCATCTGAGCAGATCAAAGACCAAGGAGTTTGGTTATCTAAAGGAAAAGGTGTGGAGAAAGATCCAAGGGTGGAAGGAGAACATCCTGTCAAGGACAGGGAAGGAGATCTTGGTCAAGGTCGTAGCGTAAGCTATCCCTCTTTTTGCCATGCCATGCTTTGACATAACAAATACCCTTTGTGATGACATTAGCTCCATGGTGTGTTGTTACTGGTGGAATAATCATGAGGAAAGACATCATTGGTTGGGTTGGCAGTGCTTATCAAACCAAAGAGCAGAGGGGGTCATCATTGTGGGCATGCTGGCCTGACAGGGTTGGAGACTTATACAGGAACCTGGTTCGCTGGAGCGAAGGGTGTTGTGGGCCAAATATATCCCAGGGGTAGCATTCTTTTTCTTTTTGAGATCAAAAGCTGTGATTTATAGTAAACCATGGACATGTCCAGATCCAAAGAGTTCATGATACAAGCTGTTATTATCACAGCCTTCCTTAGATATGTGCAGCGCCATTAGCCGTGTAAGGGTATATTGCCCCTATGTGTGGTTTTGGTAATTAATGACAACCCCTATGGACTAATGTTTTCATTGAGTTTATATGAAGGAATATTCCATAGGTACTACTTGTAGTCCATGTGTTGGATTCAAGTATGGATGCAAGTATGGATGCCATGAAGAAAAAGATATACCTTGTGTATTGGCATCAAGATCATCGATTTAAAGATATATATATGATATGATCAAGAAGAAGAAATGAAGATGGAGTTCTTATGTGGAACTCAGTATTAGCCATGCTCTAGCTTATGTGATAAGCAATGAATGATCAAGATCTTAAGTGCTTGATTCCAAGTGAAGAATTCAAGTTATGGCTCTAAGTCGGTGTCATGATAGTCTCATAAGTTGAGCTATGGTTGACTAAGATTTAGAGCATGCAAGCAAATGAAGAATTCTATATACGCCTCAAGATAGTATGATAGAGCATGAGAAGATACAAGGTTGACCAATACAAAGAGTGAAGAATAGATTCAAGTTTGGTCAACACATGAAGCATGAAGAATGTGCCACGAGAAGTCATGTGGTAGGGTAAGCCGTGTCAATTATGCTTTATGAACTAACCCATCATATATGTTCCCTTGTGTTGTCTATGTGGGTTAGGTATCTTTCCATGGGCATGCATCAAAAGTGAGATCTCATATAGCCCATGAGAGGATGACGTCAAGTGGTGATCGTCATCAAGGTTGAGTTGGGCAAGTTCAAGACTGAGCATCTCAAGAGGATCATGTGCTTGAAGCTTGTTGTCCATTTTGGTGATAATGGACATATGAAGATGTGCATCAATGGAGCTTTCCCATCATGGTGTATGGGGGAGCATTTGTGAGTTTTCACGAAGCAACAATGATCAAGTGAGGCATTCCGGCTTGAGTTGAGCTTGAAGATCTATCATCGAGATCAAGCGGGATGCGCAAGGCAAAGGTATGGCCTTGCTAGGTTTTCCTTTTACCGGTCTCAAGGTGGTTGTTGGGAGACCGGGTTATAGGATACATAGCCGCACTATCAAAAGAGCTTTCGGTTGGGTAACTTGATCACATCGTCTTAGGGAGCTCAACCCTTTGCATGCTTTGCATTCCATAAATCTATTGCTTCTTGGTGTTTCTCTGTGTGAGGTTCTTGAGCTTGTTGCTAGCTTTACAACAAGCCCAAGTTCATCGAAAACGGAATCCATATGCATCTTCTATTGCGTTTTCAAGCTTGGAGGTTTTACCGGTGTCTCTTTTATAGATAGGTCAAACATTCATACTATGGTTTTTATTCCGTGGGTGGACAATGATGTTTCTATGCATAAAATTGTAGGGCTTGTTGTCCTGATTCCAACAAGCCCAAGATCATCGAAATCGGAGTCCGGACGCAAAAGTTATCATGGTTTTTGTAAACCATGTTTTCATGTTTGGTCCGGTGGCGCCGTCCACACCGGCTCGTCCGGCACAGACCGGCTCCCACACCGGTGCCATCGGACGGTTTCCAGGGGCTTTCGGGGCGCCGGTCCTTGGCGATCGGCCGGGTTTTCCGCCGGTGGCCCGGTCCACGGCGGGACCGGGCTTTCTGCCGAAAAACTCCCGATCTGCCCCAAACGGTCATATTTTGTTTGGCTATAAAAGGGGCTTCTTCCCCAACAGTTTTCTAGGGTTCTTGAGCACGTTTTGACCACCATTGTTGAACCTCTTGAGCTTGCTTCCTCTCCCTTCCCTCCCATGATTCTTGCTCATTCTTGAGGGATCTAAGAGAGGAGATCTAGATCTACACTTCCACCAATCCATTTCTTCTCTAAGTGAGGGAATCTCTTGGGATCTAGATCTTGGAGTCTTTTGTTGACTTTCCCCATTGTTCTTCCTCTCCAATCTCATCCTAGCATTTGTTGTTCGGGTGGGATTTGAGAGTGAAGGACTTGAACACCTCTAGTGTTCTTGCTTTGCATCATTGCATAGTGTTGAGCTCTCCACCACGATTAGTTCGAGTGAGAGACCGTGAGCTTGTTACTCTTGGAGGGAAACCTCCTAGTTGGCTTGGCGGTTGGTGCTCCGGTGATCTCTTCAAGAAGATTGTGAAGAGGCCCGGGCTTCTCCTTCGTGGAGCTTGTGAAGTGGTTGTGGAGCTTGCCATCTCCGGAGCGGAGGAAAAGCTAACCATAAGGAAAGGGCCATTATCCTTCGTGGGTGTGGTTCGGAGAATAGGGTGAGCCTTCGTGGTGCGGGGAATCCTTCGTGGGACCTCCACTCCTCCAAACGTGACGTACCTTGTTGCAAAGCAAGGGAACACGGGAATACATCCTCGTCTCCGCGTGCCTCGGTTATTTCTATACCCGAGCTCTCTTTCCTTGTGATAGCCATCGTGCTTGAAGTATATATATCTTGCTATCACTTGTGCTACATATATCTTGTGCCTATCTTGCTTAGCTCTAGTTGTTATTGTTATACCTAGTTGAGCTTAGCATATCTAGGGTTTGTGCTTGTAAACTAAACGATAGTTTAATTCCGCATTCTTACAAGACAAATCCGAAAGAGTTTGTAATTGCCTATTCACCCCCCCCTCTAGGCGACATCTCGATCTTTCAAGCCGAATGCCGCACTGCACGCACCATGAAATCATCAAAACCTTGCAGGAGAAGCCTGATCTCATCAACCAGAAAGCCATTTGCCAATCGATCCCTTTCCACCTTGGTTAGTTTTTCCGCAATCCCAGCACTGCCAGTCTCCAGGATCAATTTCTCCACTTGCACTTCCTTTACCAAGATCACCACCCTCCGGCACGCCATGAGCTCCGCTCGTTGAGCATCGGCAACGTGAGGAAAAAAATGGCATGCCCCGGCCACGAAGCTACCATGGTGGTCACGGATCACCACCCCACCCCCCATCCATTGCCATCTGCTGAACGAAAATTCCCATCTGCATTTGCTTTCCTCCAAGAGTCATCAGGCAGGAGCCATTGCTCCAACGGTTTTGCAGCAAGGCTCGTCGTCGATTTGTGAAGCTCTTTCCATTCCTCCATCTCTGTGCTAGATTTCCTGGAAATACTCCTCAGGTCTGCAACAAGTTTAGACTCAGGGGGTAGAAATCTTGATGCTACTGCCTCATCCCATCTTTTGATTGACTGTTGTCAACTAATCTTTTCAATGTTCGGGCATCTCACACACTTGGTGCACCTTTTTAAAGGGTTTTTCCCTTCTGAAAGAAGAGCGCGTTTGCAGTGTAGGTGATGGGGTGAACATCATGGCCTTGGATGACCCTTGGATCCTGGCAAGTTTGCGTCTAGTCCAACATTACAAAGGTGGATGATCTGATTAATCCTAACACTGGTGGTTGGTACAAGAAGTTGGTCTAAAATTGGTTTCTCCCGGAGGATGCAAAGGACATTTTACCAATCAGGTCTGTGATGGGATGGAGGAAAATCTTGCTTGGGACTTTGACCCAAAAGAAGCATTTTCGGAGAAAACAGCCTACAAGCTGGGGTCCTGCTGAGGGACAGAAAGCAAGGGCGCCAGGTGGTGTGCTCGAGCAAAAACACAGGGGACAGTGTTGTCAAACTCAACTGGAAGAAAATCTGGGATCTGTGGGCACCCAACAAATTAAAATGTTCATTTGCCGCGTCACATAATAGCCTGGCACCATAATAGCCTGGCAAGTAGAATGAAAATCATGAGGCTTGGCGTGGATCTGGATATTGCCTGTCCAGTTTGCTGCAGGCTGAATGAGGATGGCAGCCAGATTTTCCTGAAGTGTAAAATGTTCAGGGCATGCTGGAGTTCGCTATGGCAGTTCAGCCCACAGTATGTTGGAAGAGCTGTGAAAGATCATCATCAACGGGCTCATCTGATGCCTCTTCATCTTCACCTCCTCCCGCCTCTTCATCTTCACCTCCTCCTGCCTCTTCATCTTCATCATGCCCCGTTGCAGTATTACTGTAGTTAGGGTACATATCATAATCCTCTTCTTCTTCTTCTTCGTTGTGTTCCATCATAACTCCTCTTTCTCCATGCTTAGTCCAACAATTATAGCTGGATATGAAACCTTTCCAAAGCGGGTGGGAGTGAATGACTTGCCAATCAGGGTATTGCGTTAAGTTCCGGCAATTAACACATGGACAACATATAAAACCATCCGCATGTGGATTCGTAGCCACACGGATAAAATAATCTAAGCCCGAAGTAAAGTCGGGTAGGCGTCGGTCAACGTACATCCATTGCCGGGTTCATCTACATCAAATAATTAAGTTTATCAAAAAACCATTACAAAACATTATAATATATATAAATAGTGGAAATTAGCACCGTACAAATGAAAGGGTAAAGTTGCTTAACCTCGATCGAGGAGGAAAGAAAGAGGAGAAAGGTTAAGTGTCGCTCCGGCACCTCATATCATATTTGCATCATTCTCTCAGATATTTCATCGAACACCTTATGTGCATGGCAAAGAAAAGGAAGCAAGCACTCAACACACACACCTTTCTGCAAGAAAAAATGAAGTGAGTGTTGGCTGGTTGGGGGTGAGCTCAATATATAGGCAGCGGGACTTTTAGCACCGATTCGTGTTACGAACCGGTGTAAATGGGCTATCACATACCGGTGCTAAAGGTCCCTCGAACGGCTGGACCGCATAGCACCGGTTCGTGCCAAATTCGATGTAAAAGCTCTTTGGGGCAAAAAACCAAAACCCTTATTTCTATTAGTGTGAGGCTAGCTGAACCAAACAGCAGAAAGTATCACGGGCGTGCCAATAATTTGGTAAGGCAACCATCGGCTGAGAACCAAACGCATCCGTCAATATGCACCCGCCCGCTTTTTTGTGTCGAACGGCTAGGCTAGTTTTTTTTTTGTGCTCTCTTGTTAATCGGGTACCAAAACGGATATTGTGGATACGTTTGCGTCGGGCAGCTGAAAATAAGCTCAAATTTCCGATATAATCATAGAAATGAGATTCATTGTGTTTTGTGGGTTTTGGGCATTTCTGTGTGCCATAGCCGGCAGGGGTCAAAGGGCAGTGAACAGCATGTAAAGTTTCGCACGCGTCTTCTGGCCCCGTGCTCTGTGGCGTTGCAAGTTGGGCATGCATGACGTGTCCCGTCCGCGCGGCTCTGCCACGCCCTAGCCCTACTCACAAGTCACATCAACCTACTCGCGAGCTGACCAGCTATTGACCTGTCCAGCTACGTGAGCCCATCGGGTCTGATCCGACCCGACCGACTCGACCGCTCTCTGCACTGCCTCGAACTGAGGGCTTGGTTGCTGCGTCGCCACAACGGCGTTGCACAACGGTTTGGTTCGAGCGACCGAACAAGTCATGGAATCCAATGGCAAGGAGTAAGATACTGAGTAACTGGGCACCCATTTGATTTTTAGATACTCATACAAATACAAAAATACTATAAACATTATTTTTTGACAAAGAAATATATTTAATATCAAAGATACCAATTACATTCAAACTATGCAACAAAAAAGTGCCATAATAACAATACGAATACAGAACAAAAAAATTAAGAATTACATAAAAGAGAAACTCCCGCTAAAGTCGTACATCAGACGAAACACCACGGACACATTACCATAAATTCATCTTCTCCAGAAGAGACACCTTCAAAATAGAAACAATGCATAAACGTTATCATCGCACCTGATTAAAGCCATACGTTTTTACCCAGGAGAAAACCCGCGCCGAAAAAACAATATCTTCAACAAATCAATTACCAAGCTCAACCAATTAAGGCCATACCTTGAGTTTCACTCTTCAAGTTTAGACTCTGAATTTCTCGTGACTTGTCGCCCCACTTTTGATGCCGATGCTCCAAGTCACGAGTCACCGAGCCAAAATCTTATTGCCATGAGGACACAAATCACCTTTACTAGTCTTCATCTCGCCTTACATGTCACTTACCGTGACTGACTTCACCATGGAACTAAGGAATGTCCCACGATGGTAACATAACATAGACCTTAGCATTGGGCCCCTTTGAAACCAAATGGTCAAAAAAAAAATGGTTGCACGCGATCGAATTCTATTCGATCCAGCAATATCCGGCATGTCGTCCATTGGATTTCACCGACGGAACCATCTAGAACTCGGCACTCTGGCCAAATCAAAGAAGACGAGCAACAAATAAGTATTCATCATGACGTGAGAGAGATCACATGACCACTGGTTTTATTTATTATTTACCCCCACGCCACCACAGTCCCAATCGGAACCGAGTTCAAGGCCGATAGCATAACTTTGGCAACGCACCTACGGGACAACTACCAGGGCCCTTTGGGCCCAGGTCAGGCCCAAAATGGACATGCGTTGCCAGCTTGCGATCGCCGCTCGCATCCTGCATGCGCCCCCTGCAGAGCCACCTTGCCTGCCCGACGCCCTGCCTTCCCGCTCGAAAGCAAATCCGGACGCGCCTCCCCTACCTTCCACCATTTGGCGGACGTGCACCGCCACCGCCAGCGGTGGCGGCAGCGACCAGGCCAGGATGAAGTGGAGAAGGTCGGGGCTAGGATTTAGGGGGGATGGGGGGGGGGGGGGCATCTGAAATTGCCCTAGGGGGAGGCGGCCTGTGAGGCGTGATTGTCACCCCCCTATAAATTTTACTATCTTAGGTTTAGTATAATTCTAAACGTTGATAATCATTGGGGTGATGTAAGAACTGCTACTACAAGGACATTATTTACCTCTTAGCTACTTGCCCGTTCTATAATTTTTATTTATCTTGGTTTAAGTTTATTTAATTTTAAACCATGTGTGAACTTGTTAAATTGTGCAGCAAGCAAGAGGTGGCTTGGACGTGAACAAGCGATGTCACTACTGACCGTATACTTTGGGAGGTCTGATCAAAACAAGTTGGCCCCGCCTTTTTTTTGTTTTTTGAAAATGGAACAATCTGATCCTTTTGTAACATTCCACATGAGATGAGCCGGGTTTATAGGAAAATCACAAAGTGAACCTTTTTTCATCAAGTCTTACATTACTTAGAGCAACTCTAACAGCGTCGGTAAATGCCGCCGAAAGTGAATTTTTCGACGCATTTACGGTTTTAGGCCGAAAACCGCGCAGATGAGAGTCTGAACTCGTGGCCCGGTCCGAAAAAAATTCTCGGGGGCCCGAGAAACTCGGCACCCCCTATATATACAGCCCGCGGAGGGGAGCTTGGTTCCAAAACCATACTTCCCTCTGCCGCTTCCGCCACAGAGGGCGGAAGCGGAGCGCTCGGCGGTGGACCAACTCGGGGCTCACGCCTTCGATGAAGCTCGCCCGTTACGCTAATAGCGGCGAGGGCTCTTTCTCCGGAGGATCGTGCCGTACCCTGGTGACATAGGCATCCCCAATAGGCCTGCCAAAGGTGGTACCCGGGGTTTTATTCAAGGCCCAAGACTCGAAGAATACGAAGACTTGGAAGCCCATTTAGTGTTAAGGAAAGATAGTTTGTATTAGGAAAGATAGAAACTTGTAATCTTACGAGCTGGGTACGAAACCCTCTCGAACACTGTAACTTGTGTATTACGAAATCCTCGGCTCCACCTCCTATATAAGGGGGAGTCGAGGAACGAAGAGAGGATCGAAATCTACTATCAACATAACCCTAGTTTTCATAATCGTCGAGTACTTTTCGCCTGAACCTTCGAGATCTACTTGCCCTCTACTTCTAGCAAAACCCTAGTCTACAATTTGTAGGCATTGACAAGTTAATCCTTTGTCAATTGGCGTCGTCTGTGGGAATTAGAGGTTGCAAGGAGCTGATCTCGATGGCACGTTCAAGATCTTCGACTTCGTCGATAGCAAGCAACGCGATGGATCGAGGTAACAAGGGAAAAACTGATCTAGTTAATTTTATTCCTCACCCGCCCTACCGTATGGATGCATGTGCCTATCTGGAGGAGCCCATCATCATGACGTTCGGAGAATTCCGATTTGGCGTCAACAAAGAAGGATCCTACCGTCTCGAAGTTCCGATCTCGTCGGAATTTTCAGCGGTCGATTCTAACTTTTCGTCGAGTGACGAGGAGTTTTCGTCGCCACGCTTCGTCGACAACAAGGCAAGCGGAAAGCTCGCCAAGATCTTCAGCAACACATCCTTCGAGTCGTCGGCGGACTCCTTTATAAGCAGCGACTCTGATAGCATCGACAGCTTCAACTTCATCGAAAAATCTGTCGCCATCGGAAAGGTCTTCACTACTCTATATAATGGTGTCACCAATCTGACAAAAATCAATACGCAAAATATCATCAGATTTATGCGATAGAAGAGGCAGGCCGATCGGAACCAGAAACGTCAGAGGCTTTCGATGATTTGGGAAATCCTTACATCGATCCCGCTGATCTCAGAAAAGGCTTAGGCACTAAATATGCTGGGACTTCAACTCGAGCACAAGTCCAACTCCCGCAAGCAGAGTGGGATAGGGCTGCAAGAGCCATGGATGGTTCAGAACCAATGACCACCACTGCTACTGTGCAAGAACTACAAGCATATCAATATAGACTTGCTCGAGTAAGCAGAGAGTTGGAAAAACAGACAACATCATTAAATAGAAGAAAAGAGGCAGCTTCCGCATCAAGCAGAGCCGAGCAGATTTAAGTCGACAATCAGGAACTTCGGGAGACACAGAGAAGCTCGGAGGAGAGCAATGTCTCGGCTGCAAAACATACCCGAAGCAGAGAGAGGAAACATAATCCAAAATCTCGACATGTCCTTTATGTCGATCGATGAAAGGGGAAATATCATCCCAAAAACGCCAGAGGCAGGTTACATGGCAACACAAGCTTACATCTTGGCGTCCAGACCACCTCCTGGGGACCCGAGAGAACCATTGTTCAATATGGCGATGGCTGGAGTAGGAGTTATGGGAACAGCGTTTGTGATACGTCCAATTTGCATCACTATTTTGTATCATAATTTGCTGTTATTCATTGATATATTTCATATTGGGACACAATACTTATGTTATTTCATCTATTTGCATGTTTCATCATTATTGGAGGATCAAGCACCGGAGCCAGGATTCTGCTGGAAAAAGCACCGTCGAACGCAATATTTCGGAAGATCAACGTGGAAGGAATTTCACGTAAATTCCTATTTTTCCATGACGGAGGGAGCCGAAAGGGGAGAAGAGAGAAGAGCCACGTGGGCCCAGGACCACGGGGCGGCGCGGCAGGCCCGGCGCGCCACCCGTTGGGGCCCCGCCCCGCCTCCTTTTCTTCGCGTACTCCTTCGTCCCTAAAACCTAAGCCAGAGAGGACCTCACGAAGGGTTACAGCCGCCTCTGCGGGGCGGAGAACACCGGAGAGAAAGAGCTCTCGGCGGGCAGGAATCCGGGAAATTCCCTCCGGAGGGGGAAATCGACGCCATCGCCATCGTCATCGAGCGGGACATCATCTCCATCATCATCATCATCATCTCCACCATCTACACCGCCATCACCACCGCTGCACCTCGTCATCGCTGTAGCAATTCGGGTTAAATCTTGATTGTTTGATAGGGGAAACTCTCCCGGTGTTATTCTATACTTGTTGTAGATGCTATTGAGTGAAACCATTGAACCAAGGTTTATGTTCAGATTGTTATTCATCATCATATCACCTCTGATTGTATTCCATATGATGTCTCGTGAGTAGTTCGTTTAGTTCGTGAGGACATGGGTGAAGTCTAAATGCTAGTAGTGAATTATGGTTGAGTAATATTCAATGTTATGATATTTAAGTTGTGGTGTCATTCTTCTAGTGGTGTCGTGTGAACGTCGACTACACGACACTTCACCATTTATGGGCCTAGGGGAGTGCATCTTGTATTCGGTTGCTAATTGCGGGGTTGCCGGAGTGACAGAAACCTAAGCCCCGTTAGTATATCGATGCAGGAGGGATCGCAGGATCTCAGAGTTTAAGGCTGTGGTTAGATTTATCTTAATTACTTTCTTGTAGTTGCGGATGCTTGCAAGGGTATAATCACAAGTATGTATTAGTCCTAGGAAGGGCGGTGCATTAGCATAGGTTCACCCACACAACACTTATCAAAACAATGAAGATTAATCAGCTGTATGAAGCGAAAGCACTAGACTAAAATCCCCATGTGTCCTCGAGAACGTTTGGTCATTATAAGTAAACAAACCGGCTTGTCCTTTGTGCTAAAAAGGATTGGGCCACTCGCTGCAATTATTTCTCTCGCATTTTACTTACTCGTACTTTATTTATCTGCAATATCAAAACCCCTTGAATACTTGTTTGTGAGCATTTACAGTGAAACCTTCATCGAAACTGCTAACACCTTCTGCTCCTCGTTGGGTTCGACACTCTTATTTATCGAAAGTACTACGATACACCCCTATACTTGTGGGTCATCAAGACTATTTTCTGGCGGCGGGGGAGTGAAGCGCTATTGGTAAGCGGAATTGGTAAGGAAATTTACTGTTTGTGCTGATTTTATTTCTGCCTGCTGCTATAAATCATTATGGAGAGATCTTCTCTTCAATTTCTATTTGGGAAATCTACTACTACTGCAACGGTAGTGGATGAAGCGCCAGGTGAGGAAGTAGTACCATATAAAATACCTATGAAAATTATTGAACGTGTTATGGATAACCGCTATGAAGGGGATGGAACTGTCCATCCTGGTGATCATTTATTGTTTTTGCATGAATTATGCGGGTTATTCAAATGTGCAGGTATTTCTATGAATGAAGTTAGAAAGAAGCTATTCACTATATCGCTGTCTGGTAAAGCGGCGCACTGGTATAAATTGCTGAAGAATGGTGATTCTATTGATTGGGAGGACATTGTGCCTTTATTTTATTCCAAATTTTATCCTCCAAGTGAAATTCACAAAGATCGAACCGCATATATAATTTCTGGCCTCATGATGGAGAGAGTATTGCCCAAGCTTGGGGGAGATTGAAGTCTTTAATGCTCAAATGCCCCATTCATGAGCTTCCTGGTAATGTTATTATTGATAATTTCTATGCAAGACTTTCTTTTCAAGACAAGACCTTGCTGGATACTTCTTGTTCCGGATCATTTACACGCAACAAAGAAGAGTTTAAAAGAGACCTTCTTGATCGGATCCAAGAAAATACTGAAGGATGGGAGAACGACAAAGATAGAGAATCGGGTATAATTTACGATTATAAATGCATTGAAGCTTTTATGGATACGATAAATTTCGTAATATGAGTGCTATATATGGTCTTGATTCCCAAGTTGTTGCAAATCTTTATAAAGCTTTTGCCTCTCATTATGATTGCCTAAGAAGAATTTTGATAAGTATCATGAACCGTATAAGGATAAAGTTGATTCATCTGTAAACAAATGTGTAGTGGTTGAAACTGTTGATAATGTTATTCCTGAAGCTTATATTGAAAAAACTCCTTTCCCTGCTAAAATGAAGGAGTACTCTGTCATATCTAGTGCGGTTAATAAAAGTGAAAAGAAACCTAAAGAACCTGAAGAACAAATTAAAATTGAACCTGCTGTTGCAATAGTTAAAGATCTTGTGACTGAAAATGTGGAGGATGGTCATATTATTTTCTGTGAAGATGCTTCTAATATTGTTTCACATCCTAATAAATCCAAACAAGTTAGTGTTCCTATGCTATCTGTTAGAATTGGTGATCATTGCTATTATGGTTTATGTGATATTGGTGCAAGTGTTAGTGCTATTCCTTATGAGCTTTACACGGAGATTATGCACGAAATTGGTTCTTGTGAACTTGAAGATATTGATGTGGTTATTCATTTGGCTAATAGAGAAACTATTTCTCCAATTGGTATTGTTCGAGATGTGGAAGTTCTATGTGGTAAGATTAAATATCCTGCTGACTTTTTGGTACTTGGTTCTGCTGCTAGTGATCATTGTCCTATCATTTTTGGTAGACCTTTTCTAAATACTTGTGGAGCTATTATAGATTGTAAGAAAGAGAAAATTTTGACTAGATTTGCTGGTGAACCTTATGAATTTAACTTTTCTAAATTTACCAAAACTCCTTATAAAGTTGACTTGCCTAGTAATGATTTTAAAATGGAGCAGTGTGCATCTATTGTTCTTGTTCCTAATAATCCTTTGCAGCAACATTTGGAGAATAGCGAAAGTGAAGCTTTTAGGAAAGAAAGAGATGAGCTTGAGGAAATTTTTCTTCGCCAACCTATTCTCAAGCATGATTTACCGGTGGAAGATTTGGGTACAACACCGCCACCAAAGGAAGATCCTGTTTTTGATTTAAAGCCTTTACCTGATAATCTTAAATATGCTCATATTGATGATAAGAAAATATATCCTGTTATTATTAGTTCTAAGCTTTCAGAGATTGAGGAAGAAAGGTTATTGGAAATATGAAGAAACACCGAGGAGCTATTGGCTATACTCTTGATGATTTGAAAGGGATTTCTCCTTCTTTTGCCAACATGCTATTAATATGGAAGAAGATGCAAAGCCTGTTGTTGAACATCAACGTCGTCTAATTCCGAAGATGAAGGAAGTGGTAAGGAACGAGGTATTAAAACTTCTTGAAGCTGGTATTATATATCCTATTGCTGATAGTAGATGGGTTAGTCCTGTGCATTGCGTTCCTAAGAAAGGAGGAATGACTGTTGTGCCTAATGATAATGATGAGCTTATTCCTCAAAGAATAGTTGTAGGTTATAGAATGTGCATTGATTTTCGAAAAGTTAATAAAGTTACTAAGAAAGATCATTACCCTTTACCCTTTATTGATCAAATGCTAGAAAGGTTATCTAAAAATACTCATTTTTGCTTTCTTGATGGTTATTCTGGGTTTTCACAAATTGCTTTAAAGCTAAAGATCAAGAGAAAACCACTTTTACTTGTCCTTATGGAACTTATGCTTATAGGCGTATGCCTTTTGGTTTATGTAATGCTCTGCTACTTTTCAAAGATGCATGTCTGCTATTTTTCATGGTTTTTGCGAAAGTATTGTAGAGGTGTTCATGGATGATTTTTGTCTATGGGAATTCTTTTGATAATTGCTTGCGAAACCTCGATAAAGTTTTGCAGAGATGTGAAGAAACTAACCTTGTTCTTAATTGGGAGAAATGCCACTTTATGGTTAATGAAGGAATTGTATTGGGACATAAAATTTCCGAGAGAGGTATTGAAGTTGATAGAGCTAAAGTTGAAGCAATTGAGAAGATGCCCTACCCGAGGGATGTTAAAGGTATTCGTAGTGTTCTTGGTCATGCTGGGTTTTATAGGAGATTTATTAAAGATTTCTCTAAAATTTCAAAGCCTCTTACTAATCTTCTTCAAAAAGATGTACCTTTTGTTTTTGATGATGATTGTAAGGAAGCTTTTGAAACTCTAAAGAAAGCCTTAACAACTGCTCATGTAGTCGAACCTCCTGATTGGAATTTGCCTTTTGAAATTATGTGTGATGCTAGTGATTTTGCTGTAGGCGCTGTTCTTGGACAGCGGGTAGATAAAAAATTAAATGTTATTCATTATGCTAGTAAGACTCTTGATGCTGCTCAAAGAAATTATGCTACAACTGAAAAGGAATTGTTAGCTGTAGTCTTTGCTTGTGACAAGTTTAGACCTTATATTGTTGATTCGAAAGTTACAATTCATACTGATCATGCTGCAATTAGATACCTTATGACAAAGAAAGATGCTAAGCCAAGGCTTATTAGATGGGTACTTCTTTTAAGAATTTGATTTACATATTATAGATAGGAAAGGTGCTGATAATCCTGTTGCTGATAATTTGTCTAGATTGGAAAATATTGCTTATGATCCTGTTCCTGTTAATGATAGTTTTCCAAATGAACAATTGGCTGTAATAAAGGTGAGCTCGCGAGAGAGCCCTTGGTATGCAGATTATGCTAACTTTATTGTTTCGAAGTATTTGCCTCCAACCTTTTCAGCTCAGCAAAGGAGGAAATTCTTTTATGACTTGAGGCATTATTTTTGGGATGACCCACACTTATATAAAGAAGGAGTGGATGGTATTATGCGAAGATGTGTTCCTGAATATGAACAACAGGAGATATTGAATAAATGTCATGGAAGTGTTTATGGAGGACATCACGCTGGAGATAGAACCGCGCAAAAGGTTCTACAATCAGGTTTTTATTGGCCAACACTCTTCAAAGATGCAAGGAAATTTATTTTATCTTGTGATGAATGTCAAAGAGTTGGTAATATCTCCAGACGCAATGAAATGCCTATGAATTATACTCTTGTTATTGAACCATTCGATTGTTGGGGATTCGACTTCATGGGTCCTTTCTTCAGACGGTAACACTCATATACTTGTCGCTGTTGATTATGTTACTAAATGGGTAGAAGCTATACCTACAAAAAGTGCTGATGGTGAGACCTCTATAAAAATGCTTGTAGATATTATATTTCCTAGATTTGGAGTACCTAGATATATTATGACTGATGGAGGTTCTCATTTTATTCATGGAGGTTTTAGAAAAACTCTTGCTAAGTATGGTATTAATCATAGAATTGCTTCTGCTTATCATCCTCAAACTAGTGGTCAAGTAGAATTATCAAATAGAGAGATTAAAGCTATCTTAGGAAAGACTGTTAATAAATCTAGGAGGAATTGGGCTAGCAAATTGAAAGAAGCACTATGGGCTTATAGAACTGCTTATAAAAATCCTATGGGAATGTCACCTTATAAAATGGTTTATGGAAAAGCTTGTCATTTACCTTTAGAACTAGAGCACAAAGCTTATTGGGCTGTTAGAGAACTAAATAAAGATCCTAAATTAGCCGGTAATAAGAGGTTGTTGCAATTAAGTTCTCTAGATGAATGGAGAAATGAAGCTTATGAAAATGCTAAACTCTTTAAAGAAAAAGTTAAGAAGTGGCATGATAGAAGGATCATTAAAAGAGAATTTAATGTTGGAGATCAAGTTCTATTGTATCGGTCTCGTCTCAGATTCTTTGCAGGGAAATTACTCTCGAAGTGGGAAGGACCATATGTTGTTGAGGAGGTGTATCGTTCAGGAGCAATTAAAATTAGCTCTCTCCAAGGCAATGCCACACAAGTGGTGAATGGACAAAGACTCAAGCATTATATCTCGGGTGATTCCTATAATGTTGATGTTGATATTATTCAAGTGGAAACACCGGAGGCTTTCATCAAAGGACAAATTGACAGTCCGCCAGAACTCGACTTTGAATAGGTAACAGTATAGGTAATAAAAAGTCCGCGTTTACCTTTCCGAACATTATTTCTGCTGTTTTTAGAAAATATGAAAAATTACGAGTTCGAAACGGGAGTGGAAAGGACGCACGAGGGGGTGCCACCATAGGCCGGCGCGGCCTGACCTGGGCCCGCGCCGACCTATGGTCTGGCCGCCTCGTCGCCCCTTTCTCGTTTTCGATCTGGAACCTTCCTTTTGTCGTAAAAATATTTGCTATATAATCCCCCGGACCCCTGGAGGTCCGTAATATCGTTTTCTCGTCGTGTTTTGTTTCGAGCTGTTTTCTGCCAGATTTGTTTTGATCTAGAAGCACCATGGTCTCCAACAACAAAGACAAGGGGCCTTGGAGGGAAGAGATGGATGAGAGGATCAATAAGGAGAAGGAGAAGATAGCATCAGCAAAAGGAGAGTGGGAAACTACGAGGAGTAAGCCAATTTTGGTGGGATCGGTTAATACTGGGCGTTCTTTTTCTCATAACTTGCAGGGAGCTCTTCCGCCTGCTCTGGACCTCGACTCTTTCCCTTGTGTGGAGGAAGCAATACGGGTTGCTGATGAGTTTTGTGATCAATATCGTGCTCTAAGAAGGGAAGTGGAGATACTTCAGGAGGAGAACCAGCGACTTCGCAGAATGCTGGAATATTACTCAAATCCCAGCACAAGGCCGTCACCGCCACACTCGGGTAACAATGAGTCTCTTCAGGTTTTGGTGCAGAATTGCAAAATTGAGAAGCTGAAGCTGAAGGAGATCCTTATGAAGCGCGAGAGAATTCATCACCACCATCGCCGAAGGAGTAATTCATCATCGGTATTGGCATCCCCTTGGTTTGTTCCAAGCTTGGGGGAGTGCCGCGGTATCACATCATTACCTTTATCTTTTACTATCAAGTAGTGTCATATCATGAGTAGGGAAGTTATCATATGGAATAGTATGCAATGTGGAAGTATCTCTCTTAGTTAGTTATCTATGTATCCGTTGGTGTGAGTTATCGTTATGGAATATTAATGAGAAGTCTTATCATTTACTTTTTGCACATCTTATTTTAGTTTGCAATCTCCATTATATGATTACTCTTGACATGAGTATTGATATCACTTTGGGAGCATCAAGTAAATCTATTTGGTTTTGGCAAACTTAGCATTGGTCAATAGCAACAACATCTGATGTTTAATAAAAGAAAGAAATACACTTAGATACATTACTCTATTATCTCTATGCTTAGTATTCTAAAGTTAAAATTGCTTGTGCTTATGAGAAAGATGCATGATTGTTTCTATCATATGTATATTTGTTTGTTTCCCTCAACCTTTATGCTTGCTATCAAACCTTGCTAGCCAAAGACCTGTATCGAGAGGGAATGCTTCTCATACATCCATGACCTTAGACCAAACCTATGCCATTTGTGTCCACCATACCTACCTACTACATGGTATTTTCTGCCATTCCAAGTAAATACTTCATGTGCTACCTTTAAATTATTCAAACTACTACTCCTTATTTGTGTCAATGTTCTATAGCTCATGAGGAAGTATGTGGTGTTTTATCTTTCAATCTTGTTGGGCGGACTTTCACCAATGGACTAGCGGCACATCCGCTTATCCAATAACTTTGCAATAAGAGGGCAACGGGGTTCCCAGCCCCAATTAATAACTTTCATTAATAATTCTCTTCACATGTTTTGCTCTGATTTATCAGTAAGCAACTTAATTTTGCAATAGACACTCCTCCATGGTATGTGAATGTTGGAAGGCACCCGAGGATTCGGTTAGCCATGGATTGAGAAAGCCAAGGTTGGGGGGAGTGTCATCCTTAATAAAACTAAAACACATGTGTAAACAAAAGAGAAGGGGGATGATCTACCTTGCTGGTAGAGATGCCGTCCCTCATGGGAGCCGCTCTTTGAAGGTTCGTTTGGCAAGGGGTTAGAGTTCCCGCTACCATTCGTTGACAACAACAAACACCGCTCAAAATCTTACTTTTATTCTCTTTATATGATTTCAAAACTTGAAAAGCTCTAGCACATGATTTAATCCCTGCTTCCCTCTGCGAAGGGCCTGTCTTTTACTTTTATGTTGAGTCAGTAAACCTATTTCTCTCTATCTCAAGCAAGCAATTGAGTTGTTGTGAACCAATCATTTATGCTATGATTCAGTTAATCATGTCTTTTATACTTTCTTGTTTAGTACCAATTTTATCCGAATGAATATGACTTTGAAGTTATCAATGATTATGAAGAGATTGTTATGCTTGAATATGGAAGCTCAGCTATAAAATCTAATATGAAAGCTTTGCTTAGAAGTACAATCCGTTAGCAGTTCTCTGACCAAGAACAAAGTTTGCCATCACCAATTATGATTTCTTATGCACCTTTACTTGTGATTTCTCTTTACTTGTTTCGAGATGAGTTATATGAGGAAGTTGTTTACTAGAATGTCTTGTGTGAATGAATATGATGCTTCTTGTCCGTATTTTATTTATCGACTCTTCACTCCATAAACATGTGGTCTTGTTTATCGAGCTCAGTTTCGCTTGGGGACAAGCGAGGTCTAAGCTTGGGGGAGTTGATACGTCCAATTTGCATCACTATTTTGTATCATAATTTGCTGTTATTCATTGATATATTTCATATTGGGACACAATACTTATGTTATTTCATCTATTTTGCATGTTTCATTATTATTGGAGGATCAAGCACCGGAGCCAGGATTCTGCTGGAAAAAGCACCGTCGAACGCAATATTTCGGAAGATCAATGTGGAAGGGAATTTCACGTAAATTCCTATTTTTCCAGATGACGGAGGGAGCAGGGGGGAGAAGAGAAGAGCCCTGTGGGCCCAGACCACGGGCGGCGCGGCCCAAGGCCCGGCCGCGCCACCCTGGGGCCCCTTTCGCCTCCTTTTCTTCGCGTACTCCTTCGTCCCGAAAACCTAAGCCACAGAGAGGACTCACGAGGGGTTACAGCCGCCTCTGCGGGCGGAGAACACGAGAGAGAAAAGAGCTCTCCGGCGGGCAGGAATCCGCCGGGGAAATTCCTCCCGGAGGGGGAAATCGACGCCATCGCCATCGTCATCGAGCGGGACATCATCTCCATCATCATCATCATCATCTCCACCATCTACACCGCCATCACCACCGCTGCACCTCGTCATCGCTGTAGCAATTCGGGTTAAATCTTGATTGTTTGATAGGGGAAACTCTCCGGTGTTATTCTATACTTGTTGTAGATGCTATTGAGTGAAACCATTGAACCAAGGTTTATGTTCAGATTGTTATTCATCATCATATCACCTCTGATTGTATTCCATATGATGTCTCGTGAGTAGTTCGTTTAGTTCTTGAGGACATGGGTGAAGTCTAAATGCTAGTAGTGAATTATGGTTGAGTAATATTCAATGTTATGATATTTAAGTTGTGGTGTCATTCTTCTAGTGGTGTCGTGTGAACGTCGACTACACGACACTTCACCATTTATGGGCCTAGGGAGTGCATCTTGTATTCGGTTGCTAATTGCGGGGTTGCCGGAGTGACAGAAACCTAAGCCCCCGTTAGTATATCGATGCAGGAGGGATCGCAGGATCTCAGAGTTTAAGGCTGTGGTTAGATTTATCTTAATTACTTTCTTGTAGTTGCGGATGCTTGCAAGGGGTATAATCACAAGTATGTATTAGTCCTAGGAAGGGCGGTGCATTAGCATAGGTTCACCCACACAACACTTATCAAAACAATGAAGATTAATCAGCTGTATGTAGCGAAAGCACTAGACTAAAATCCCCATGTGTCCTCAGGAACGTTTGGTCATTATAAGTAAACAAACCGGCTTGTCCTTTGTGCTAAAAAGGATTGGGCCACTCGCTGCAATTATTTCTCTCGCATTTTACTTACTCGTACTTTATTTATCTGCAATATCAAAACCCTCTGAATACTTGTTTGTGAGCATTTACAGTGAATCCTTCATCGAAATCTGCCAACACCTTCTGCTCCTCGTTGGGTTCGACACTCTTATTTATCGAAAGTACTACGATACACCCCCTATACTTGTGGGTCATCAGTTTGCAACAACGCCTCCCGAAGAAAACCCTAGACAAAATAGTCCACGACCAACCGCAGCAGTTCAAGATCCCCCAAGAACAATTGGAGCAAGAGACACAGCAGTCCAAGTAAGGGTGGACAGAGCGCGACAAGAAAGAAGAGAGCGACAGCATTCACCAGAAGTTGCCGACGAAGATATGTGTGGGCTCCGTGTTTCGAGAAGAGTTCGAAAGACTCGAGTCCCAAAAGGGTTTCCTTACCCGAAAATTTCAAGAAATTCGATGGCTGCAAGATCCCGAGGATTGGCTCGTGGATTATCTCGAGATGGTGAAGCTAGTAGGAGGAACCAGAGCAACAGCTATGCAAAGTATCCAAGTTCACTTGAGCGGTGCCGCGAGATCTTGGATAAAGAAACTCCCCCCAAGTTCCATCGACAGCTGGGATAACTTTGAGTATCTTTGTGAAAAATTTCCGATCTACCTGCAAGAAACCTGCGTCATTGGAAGAGTTGAGGGCGTGTCGACAAAAACACGACGAGTCGATGAGTAAATATATACAGCGGTGGAACATCATAAAGAACTCGGCAGAAGATATATCTGACGAAAGGGCAATAGATGCGTTCGTGGCAGGAATTCGCCGAGGAGATTTTGTCGAGGACTTAGGGAGAACTAACCCTAAGACCATATCAGCACTCATGGAGATAGCCAATAAATGGGCAGATGGAGAAGACGCAATATACAACAAGCGACACAGGTCGCCAGAAGAGGATCGAAGAAATATATCTCTCGCGCGTCTCGATAGTTCCAACGATGGATGCATCCATGGAGAGCGGCACGCCTGCGGCAGATGAAACGTAACGTATCGATAATTTCTTATGTTCCATGCTACTTTATTGATGATACCTACATGTTTTATGCACATTATATGTCATATTTATGCATTTTCCGGAACTAACCTATTAACGAGATGCCGAAGAGCCAACTGCTTTTGGTTTCAGAAATCCTAGTAAGGAAATATTCTCAATTGGACGAAATCTTCGCGGGTCCTATTTCTGCACTGAGCTTCGACCGAAGAGGAAGGAAGTGAGGCCACGAGGCGTCACACCATAGGGGCGCGGCCAGGCCCCGGCCGCCGCCGACCTATGGTGTGGGGCCCTGTGGCCCCCCACGTTGCCCTTTCGCCTACTTAAAGCCCCCGTCGCGAAACCCCCATCCGAGAGCCACGATACGGAAAACCTTCCGAGACGCCGCCGCCGCGAATCCCATCTCGGGGATTCAGGAGATCGCCTCCGGCACCCTGCCGAGAGGGGATTCATCTCCCGGAGGACTCTTCATCGCCATGATTGCCTCCGGAGTGATGAGTGAGTAGTTCACCCCTGGACCATGGGTCCATAGCAGTAGCTAGATGGTCGTCTTCTCCTAATTGTGCTTCATTGTTGGATCTTGTGAGCTGCCTAACATGATCAAGATCATCTATCTGTAATACTATATGTTGTGTTTGTCGGGATCCGATGGATAGAGAATACTATGTTATGGTGATTATCAATCTATTGTTTATGTGTTGTTTATGATCTTGCATGCTCTCCGTTATTAGTAGAGGCTCGGCCAAGTTTGTACTCTTAACTCCAAGAGGGAGTATTTATGCTCGATAGTGGGTTCATGCCTTCATTGACACCTGGGACAGTGACAGAAAGTTCTAAGGTTGTGATGTGTTGTTGCCACTAGGGATAAAACATTGATTCTATGTCTAAGGATGTAGTTGTCGATTACATTACGCACCATACTTAATGCAATTGTCTGTTGCTTTGCAACTTAATACTGAATGGGGTTCGGACGATAACCTGAAGGTGGACTTTTTAGGCATAGATGCAGTTGGATGGCGGTCTATGTACTTTGTCGTAATGCCCAATTAAATCTCACTATATTTATCATATCATGTACATGCATTGTTATGCCCTTCTCTATTTGTCAATTGCCCGACTGTAATTTGTTCACCCAACATGCTTTTATCTTATGGGAGAGACACCTCTAGTGAACTGTGGACCCCGGTCCTATTCTTTACATAGCATACAATCTACTGCAATTGTGTTTTACTGTTTTCTTGCAAACAATCATCTTCCACTCGATACGTTTAATCCTTTGTTACAGCAAGCCGGTGAGATTGACAACCTCACTGTTTCGTTGGGGCAAAGTACTTTGGTTTTGTTGTGCAGATTCCACGTTGGCGCCGGAATCCCTGTTGTTGCGCCGCATCACATTTCGCCACCATCAACCTTCAACGTGCTTCTTGGCTCCTCCTGGTTCGATTAAACCTTGGTTTCTTTCTGAGGGAAAACTTGCCACTGTGCGCATCATACCTTCCTCTTGGGGTTCCCAACGGACGTGTACATTTACGCGCATCAAGCCTGTTTTCCGGCGCCGTTGCCGGGGAGATCAAGACACGCTGCAAGGGGAGTCTCCACTTCTCAATCTCTTTACTTTGTTTTTGTCTTGCTTTATTTTATTTACTACTTTGTTTGCTGCACCTAAACAAAACAAAAAAATTAGTTGCTAGTTTTACTTTATTTACTGTCTTGCTCTCTATATCAAAAACACAAAAAAATTAGTTACTTGTCTTTACTTTATTCGCCTAGTTTACTTTTTGCTTATTGCATCATGTTTCCTTTTAATTTTACCACAAAAGACATACCGGTAGGACGTGGGTCCATAGTTGGGAGAAATAATATAGAAGAATTTTTCAATCATGTTAGTATTACTGAAGATTTTGAAGATAGACACTTGGTAGAACTTGCACCTACCTATGAAATTGCTGCTGCTGCTTTAGTTCGCATGTTGGAAACTAAATTTGTTAATCTCAATCCTATAATCCAACACATGTTTCTTACACTCGGTGATATGGAAGAAGGAGAAAAGAAAGATTTTGTTCTAGAAACTCTTCTTAGAGAATTTGGTGGTCTAGCAAGAGAGGCTAGAAAGGTTTTTGCTAAATTTAATATGCTAGGTTCTCATACTAATTTTGTTGGTCTCCTTGAAAAAATGGACATGGATAGAATAAGATACACTAATAATATTAATGATGGTGGGGAGATCAAAGCACCAATACCATGTAAACTCCTAGCTATGAATGATGCACTAGAAAATAACTATGCTTGGCTTGTTCCTGAAAATTTGTTCGATGAGAGTAGCAAGCCCAAGACTAATGAAAAGGGAGACGCTAAAACTTATGTATCCAATATACTATGCTTAGTTGAGAAAACTCCCAACACCCTGGTTATGATGTTGATGCTTCTACTCTCGATACTTGATTTGCACTTTCTGCGCCTAGCTGAAAGGCGTTAAAGAAAAGCGCTTATGGGAGACAACCCATGTTTTTACTACAGCAATTTTTTGTTTTGTTGAGTCTTGGAAGTTGTTTACTACTGTAGCAACCTCTCCTTATCATGTTTTTGTGCCAAGTAAAGTTTCTATGTCAAAGTTGATGTTATATTTGGGATCGCTGCGCAGAAACAGCATTGCTGTCTGTCACGAATCTGGGCACAGGCCTCTGTAGAAAATTTGAAAAAATCTGCCAATTTACGAGCGTGATCCTCATATGTACGCAACTTTCATTAGTTTTGAGTTTTTCCATTTGAGCAAGTCTGGTGCCACTTTAAATTTCTTTACGGACTGTTCTGTTTTTGACAGATTCTGCCTTTTATTTCGCATTGCCTCTTTTGCTATGTTGGATTCATTTCTTTGATCCATTAATGTCCAGTAGCTTTATGCAATGTCCAGAAGTGTAAAGAATGTTTGTGTCACCTCTGAACATGTGAATTATTAATTGTGCACTAACCCTCTAATGAGTTTGCTTGAAGTTTGGTGTGAAGGAAGTTTTCAAGGGTCAAGAGAGGAGAATGATATACTATGATCAAGAGGAGTGAAAGCTCTAAGCTTGGGGATGCCCCCGTGGTTCACCCTGCATATTTTAAGAAGACTCAAGCGTCTAAGCTTGGGGATGCCCAAGGCATCCCCTTCTTCATCGACAACATCATCAGGTTCCTCCCCTGAAACTATATTTTTATTCAATCACATCTTGTGTTCTTTACTTGGAGCGTCGGTTTGTTTTTATTTTTGTTTTTGTTTGAATAAAATGGATCCTAGCATTCACTTTGTGGGAGAGAGACACGCTCCACTGTTGCATATGGACAAATATGTCCTTAGGCTTTACTCATAATGTTCATGGCGAAGTTTCTTCTTCGTTAAATTGTTATATGGTTGGAATTGGAAAATGCTACATGTAGTAATTCTAAAATGTCTTGGATAATGTGATACTTGGCAATTGTTGTGCTCATGATTAAGCTCTTGCATCATATGCTTTGCACCCATTAATGAAGAAATACATAGAGCTTGCTAAAATTTGATTTGCATATTTGGTCTCTCTAAGGTCTAGATAATATCTAGTATTGAGTTTTGAACAACAAGGAAGACGGTGTAGAGTCTTATAATGTTTACAATATGTCTTTTATGTGAGTTTTGCTGCACCGGTTCATCCTTGAGTTTGCTTCAAATAACCTTGCTAGCCTAAACCTTGTATCGAGAGGGAATACTTCTCATGCATCCAAAATCCTTGAGCCAACTACTATGCCATTTGTGTCCACCATACCTACCTACTACATGGTATTTCTCCGCCATTCCAAAGTAAATTGCTTGAGTGCTACCTTTAAAATTCCATCATTCACCTTTGCAATATATAGCTCATGGGACAAAATAGCCTTAAAAACTATCGTAGTATTGAATATGTACTTATGCACTTTATCTTTTATTAAGTTGCTTGTTGTGCGATAACCATGTTTCTGGGGAACGCCATCAACTATTGTTGAATATCATGTGAGTTGCTATGCATGTCCGTCTTGTCTGAAGGATCTATCATTTTAGTGGTTGGAGCATGCAAAATTGTTAGAGAAGAACATTGGGCCGCTAACTAAAGCCATGAATCATGGTTGAAGTTTCAGTTTTGGACATATATCCTCAATCTCATATGAGAATAATAATCATTGCTACATGATTATGCATTTAAGAGGAGTCCATTATCTGTTGTCCATGTTGTCCCAGTATGGATGTCTAAGTTGAGAATAATCAAAAGCGAGAAATCCAAAATGCGAGCATTCTCCTTAGACCTTTGTACAGGCGGCATGGAGGTACCCCTTTGTGACACTTGGTTGAAACATGGCATGCAAAGATCCGGTAGTCCAAGCTAAGTAGGACGAGGTGCGGACACTATTAGTATACTATGCATGAGGCTTGCAACTTGTAAGATATAATTTACATAACTCATATGCTTTATTACTACCGTTGACAAAATTGTTTCATGTTTTCAAAATAAAAGCTCTAGCACAAATACAGCAATCGATGCTTTCCTCTTTGAAGGACCTTTCTTTTACTTTTATTGTTGAGTCAGTTTACCTATCTCCCTCCACCTTAAGAAGCAAACACTTGTGTGAACTGTGCATTGATTCCTACATACTTGCATATTGCACTTGTTATATTACTTTATGTTGACAATATCCATGAGATATACATGTTATAAGTTGAAAGCAACCGCTGAAACTTAATCTTCCTTTGTGTTGCTTCAATACCTTTACTTTGATTTATTGCTTTATGAGTTAACTCTTATGCAAGACTTATTGATGCTTGTCTTGAAGTACTATTCATGAAAAGTCTTTGCTATATGATTCACTTGTTTACTCATGTCATTACCTTTGTTTTGATCGCTGCATTCATTACATATGTTTACAAATAGTATGATCAAGATTATGATGGCATGTCACTTCAGAAATTATCTTTGTTATCGTTTTACCTGCTCGGGACGAGCAGAACTAAGCTTGGGGATGCTGATACGTCTCCAACGTATCGATAATTTCTTATGTTCCATGCTACTTTATTGATGATACCTACATGTTTTATGCACATTATATGTCATATTTATGCATTTTCTCGAACTAACCTATTAACGAGATGCCGAAGAGCCAGTTGCTGTTTTCTGTTTTTGGTTTCAGAAATCCTAGTAAGGAAATATTCTCGGAATTGGACGAAATCTTCGCCCAGGGTCCTATTTTTGCACGGAGCTTCCAGAAGACCGAAGAGGGAAGGAAGTGGGGCCACGAGGCGCCGTCACCATAGGGCGGCGCGGCCCGGCCCCGGCCGCGCCGACCTATGGTGTGGGGCCCTCGGTGGCCCCCACGTTGCCCTTTCGCCTACTTAAAGCCCCCGTCGCGAAACCCCAGTACCGAGAGCCACGATACGGAAAACCTTCCAGAGACGCGCCGCCGCGAATCCCATCTCTGGGGATTCAGGAGATCGCCGCACCCGCCGGAGAGGGGATTCATCTCCGGAGGACTCTTCATCGCCATGATCGCCTCCGGAGATGAGTGAGTAGTTCACCCCTGGACCATGGGTCCATAGCAGTAGCTAGATGGTCGTCTTCTCCTAATTGTGCTTCATTGTTGGATCTTGTGAGCTGCCTAACATGATCAAGATCATCTATCTGTAATACTATATGTTGTGTTTGTCGGGATCCGATGGATAGAGAATACTATGTTATGGTGATTATCAATCTATTGTTTATGTGTTGTTTATGATCTTGCATGCTCTCCGTTATTAGTAGAGGCTCTGGCCAAGTTTGTACTCTTAACTCCAAGAGGGAGTATTTATGCTCGATAGTGGGTTCATGCCTTCATTGACACTGGGACAGTGACAGAAAGTTCTAAGGTTGTGATGTGCTGTTGCCACTAGGGATAAAACATTGATTCTATGTCTAAGGATGTAGTTGTCGATTACATTACGCACCATACTTAATGCAATTGTCTGTTGCTTTGCAACTTAATACTGAATGGGGTTCGGACGATAACCTGAAGGTGGACTTTTTAGGCATAGATGCAGTTGGATGGCGGTCTATGTACTTTGTCGTAATGCCCAATTAAATCTCACTATATTTATCATATCATGTACATGCATTGTTATGCCCTTCTCTATTTGTCAATTGCCCGACTGTAATTTGTTCACCCAACATGCTTTTATCTTATGGGAGAGACACCTCTAGTGAACTGTGGACCCCGGTCCTATTCTTTACATAGCATACAATCTACTGCAATTGTGTTTTACTGTTTTCTTGCAAACAATCATCTTCCACTCGATACGTTTAATCCTTTGTTACAGCAAGCCGGTGAGATTGACAACCTCACTGTTTCGTTGGGGCAAAGTACTTTGGTTTTGTTGTGCAGATTCCACGTTGGCGCCGGAATTCTTGCGCCGCATCACATTTCGCCACCATCAACCTTCAACGTGCTTCTTGGCTCCTCCTGGTTCGATTAAACCTTGGTTTCTTTCTGAGGGAAAACTTGCCACTGTGCGCATCATACCTTCCTCTTGGGGTTCCCAACGGACGTGTACATTTACGCACATCAATGACTATCAAAGGAGTAGCGAGCATCAAGGCGACAATAGAGGCGATTCTCGCGGCAACAGACAAAACAATGGACCAAGGTTCCAAAGACCTTATGTGTCCCCCGAAGAGATGATGAACGGTCCGTGCCAGATGCATTTTTATCTTGACAATAATGGAAAGAGACAGTCAGGCATCTCCGTAAAGATTGCGAAACTTTCAGCAATGTTGCGAGTCATAGAATCGCAAATGCCTGTGCCACAAATAGAAACCCTGTGGGCTAAGGAGCGAAATCCACCTTCCACCTCCTCCCGCAATTACGGACGAAAATCGGCACCAGCTTAGAATAGCGGCAGCACCACATCCACCTCCATACGTTGACCCCAACTCTAACGGTGCGGTCTCGATGATTCAGAAAGCTAGGCCATCAAACAGGGCGCAGAAGGTAATCTCGCGACAAGTGTTCATGGCAGAAAAGATGCCTCCACCAACAGTCGAGTACTTAATTGGTCAGGGCAAGACATCGGCTTCACAATCGCAGACCATCCGCAGCAAGTTCCTCGACCAGGACAATCAGCACTCATCTTACCCGCAGTAATCGCTGGTTTTGTGTGTCGAGAGTTTTCATAGATGGCGCAGCAGCTTAAACCTTATGTATGCAGATACATTAAGGAAGATGAACATATCCCTAGCAAACTTGAAACCAACTGACACACGTTTCCACGGGATTACACCAGAGAAGCCAAGTTACCCATTGGGCAAAATCAACCTCGACGTTCAGTTTGGAACCCGAGAAAACTACAGGATAGAGAATTTGGAGTTCGAAGTTGTGGATTTCCCATCGCAATATCATGCTTTGTTGGGACGACCAGCATATGCCAGGTTCATGGCAGTGCCGCATTATACATATCTGTTGTGGAGGTTGCCTGGGCCTAAGGGACCTATCACAATCAAGGGAAGTTTCGCGTTATCTGATAAATGCGACAAGGATTTTCATCGACTATCGGAAACTTTCGGGATGCAAGCAGAATATGCGGCGCCAAGGTTCACTGATTATGATGTGCTGGAAGTAGGGAGATCTTCCAAGGAGCCAACTTTCAACATAACCAAGGATTCAAAAGAGGTACAGATCCACCCGACAGATCCAAAGAAAACGACATCCATTGCCGCAAACATGGATGTCGCATAGGAAAGCGCGCTCGTCGAGTTCCTCCGTGAGCACTGGAAAATCTTCGCATGGTGTCCAGCTGACATGCCAGGAGTACCCAGGGAACTTGCCGAGCACCACCTCAATTTGGATCCTCTCGCAAGACCAGTAAAGCAACCTTTGCGGCGTTTTTCGGAGCCTAGCCGCAAAGCCATGTTATCTGAAATAGATCGACTCAAAGATGCTGGTTTCATCAGGGAAATATCTACCGAAGCCACGTGGGTAGCTAACCCAGTGATGGTACCGAAAAACACACAATAGTCCTTCGCATGTGCGTCGACTTTACGTGTCTCAATAAACATTGTCCCAAGGATCACTTTCCCCTCCCAAGGATCGATCAAATCATCGACTCCACGGCAGGATGCGAACGTCTTTCCTTTTTGGACGCATACTCTGGTTATAACCAGATCAGACTAAAAGAAGAAGATGAAGCCAAGACAGCGTTCATCACACCTTACGGCGTGTTTTGTTACAAAACAATGCCCTTTGGTTTGAAAAACGCGGGAGCAACATATCAGCGGATGATGCAGAAGTGCCTAGCAACACAGATTGGTAAAAATGTACAAGTCTACATAGATGACGTCGTAATAACATCAAAAAGGGGTCAACTCTGATCGAAGATTTGAAGGAAACCTTCGACAACCTCGACAAGTTCTGCCTCAAGCTGAACCCGACAAAGTGCTCTTTTGGAGTTCCCGCAGGAGAACTCCTCGGGTTCTTAGTATCAGCAGAGGGATTGGTCTTGATGACCCACAAGTATAGGGGTGTGTATCGTAGTATCTTCGATAAGTAAGAATGTCGATCCCAACGAGGAGCAGAAGGTGTTGGCAGCAGTTTCGATGAAGGATTCACTGTAAATGCTCACAAACAAGTATTCAAGGGGTTTTGATGTAACAGATGAATAAAGTACGAGTAAGTAAAATGCGAGAGAAATAATTGCAGCGAGTGGCCCAATCCTTTTTAGCACAAAGGACAAGCCGGTTTGTTTACTTATAATGACCAAACGTTCTTGAGGACACACGGGGATTTTAGTCTAGTACTTTCGCTTCATATGGCTTAATAATCTTCATTGTTTTGATAAGTGTTGTGTGGGTGAACCTATGCTAATGCACCGCCCTTCCTAGGACTAATACATACTTGTGATTATACCCCTTGCAAGCATCCGCAACTACAAGAAAGTAATTAAGATAAATCTAACCACAGCCTTAAACTCTGAGATCCTGCGATCCCTCTTGCATCGATAGCTCAGGTTTCTGTCACTCCGGCAACTCCGCAATTAGCAACCGAATACAAGATGCACTCCCCTAGGCCCATAAATGGTGAAGTGTCGTGTAGTCGACGTTCACACGACACCACTAGAAGAATGACACCACAACTTAAATATCATAACATTGAATATTACTCAACCATAATTCACTACTAGCATTTAGACTTCACCCATGTCCTCAAGAACTAAACGAACTACTCACGAGACATCATATGGAATACAATCAGAGGTGATATGATGATGAATAACAATCTGAACATAAACCTTGGTTCAATGGTTTCACTCAATAGCATCTATAACAAGTAGAGAATAATGCCGGGAGAGTTTCCCCTATCATACAATCAAGATTTAACCCAAATTGTTACAGCGGTGACGAGGTGCAGCGGTGGTGATGGCGGTGTAGATGGTGGAGGTGATGATGATGATGATGGAGATGATGTCCCGCTCGATGACGATGGCGATGGCGTCGATTTCCCCCTCCGGGAGGGAATTTCCCCGGCGGATTCCTGCCCGCCGGAGAGCTCTTTTCTCTCTGGTGTTCTCCGCCCCGCAGAGGCGGCTGTAACCCTTCGTGAGGTCCTCTCTGTGGCTTAGGTTTTCGGGACGAAGGAGTACGCGAAGAAAAGGAGGCGAAAGGGGCTGTGGGGCCCCCACACCACAGGGTGGCGCGGCCAGGCCATGGGCCGCGCCGTGTGGTCTGGGCCCACAGTGGCTCCCCTTCTTCCCCTTCTGGCTCCCTCCGTCATCTGGAAAAATAGGAATTTACGTGAAATTTCCTTCCACAGTTGATCTTCCGAAATATTGCGTTCTGACGGTGCTTTTTCCAGCAGAATCCTGGCTCCGGTGCTTGATCCTCCAATAATGATGAAACATGCAAAATAGATGAAATAACATAAGTATTGTGTCCCAATATGAAATATATCAATGAATAACAGCAAATTATGATATAAAATAGTGATGCAAATTGGACGTATCAACTCCCCCCAAGCTTAGACCTCGCTTGTCCCCAAGCGAAACTGAGCTCGATAAACAAGACCACATGTTTATGGAGTGAAGAGTCGATAAATAAAATACGGACAAGAAGCATCATATTCATTCACACAAGACATTCTAGTAAACAACTTCCTCATATAACTCATCTTGAAATAAGTAAAGAGAAATCACAAGTAAAGGTGCATAAGAAATCATAGTTGGTGATGGCAAACTTTGTTCTTGGTCAGAGAACTACTAACGGATTGTACTTCTAAGCAAAGCTTTCATATTAGATTTTATAGCTGAGCCTTCATATTCAAGCATAACAATCTCTTCATAATCATTGATAACTTCAAAGTCATATTCATTCAGATAAAATTGGTACTAAACAAGAAAGTATAAAAGACATGATTAACTGAATCATAGCATAAATGATTGGTTCACAACAACTCAATTGCTTGCTTGAGATAGAGAGAAATAGGTTTACTGACTCAACATAAAAGTAAAAGATAGGCCCTTCGCAGAGGGAAGCAGGGATTAAATCATGTGCTAGAGCTTTTCAAGTTTTGAAATCATATAAAGAGCATAAAAGTAAGATTTTGAGCGGTGTTTGTTGTTGTCAACGAATGGTAGCGGGCACTCTAACCCCCTTGCCAAACGAACCTTCCAAGAGCGGCTCCCATGAGGGACGGCATCTCTACCAGCAAGGTAGATCATCCCCTTCTCTTTTGTTTACACATGTATTTTAGTTTTATTAAGGATGACACTCCCCCCAACCTTGGCTTTCTCAATCCATGGCTAACCGAATCCTCGGGTGCCTTCCAACATTCACATACCATGGAGGAGTGTCTATTGCAAAATTAAGTTGCTTACTGATAAATCAGAGCAAAACATGTGAAGAGAATTATTAATGCAAGTTAATTAATTGAGGCTGGGAACCTCATTGCCAGCTCTTTTTGCAAAATTATTGGATAAGCGGATGTGCCACTAGTCCATTGGTGAAAGTCCGCCCAACAAGATTGAAAGATAAAACACCACATACTTCCTCATGAGCTATAGAACATTGACACAAATAAGGAGTAGTAGTTTGAATAATTTAAAGGTAGCACATGAAGTATTTACTTGGAATGGCAGAAAATACCATGTAGTAGGTAGGTATGGTGGACACAAATGGCATAGGTTTGGTCTAAGGTTATGGATGTATGAGAAGCATCTCCTCTCGATACAGGTCTTTGGCTAGCAAGGTTTGATAGCAAGCATAAAGGTTGAGGGAAACAAACAAATATACATATGATAGAAACAATCATGCATCTTTCTCATAAGCACAAGCAATTTTAACTTCAGAATACTAAACTCATTAGCATAGAGATAATAGAGTAATGTATCTAAGTGTATTTCTCTCTTCTATTAAACATCAGGGTGTTGTTGCTATTGACCAATGCTAAGTTTGCCAAAACCAAATAGATTTACTTGATGCTCCCAAAGTGATATCAATACTCATGTCAAGAGTAATCATATAATGGAGATTGCAAACTAAAATAAGGTGTGCAAAAAGTAAATGATAAGACTTCTCATTAATATTCCATAACGATAACTCACACCAACGGATACATAGATAACCAACTAAGAGAGATACTTCCACATTGCATACTATTCCATATAATAACTTCCCTACTCATGATATGACACTACTTGATAGTAAAAGATAAAGGTAGTGATAATGTGATACCGCGGCACTCCCCCAAGCTTGGAACAAACCAAGGGGATGCCAATACCGATGATGAATTACTCCTTCGGTGATGATGGTGAATCTTTGTCGTCATCAGACTTCCATGGAAGAGGCCCTCCATCAACAAAAGACATCTTGGTCTCCGGAAACCTGAAACTAGCAGCATGACTTATGCGCTTAAACCTGTTTTCATACTCACAGTTTTGATTATGAACATCATAGAGTTGAGCTTGGAGTTTGTTGGTGGTGTCGTGAAGTGAGAAGATATCGTCCCACAACTTTGCAGTCTCCTTCTTGTGCCCATCAATGAGTTCAGACACAATCTTGTGAAAGATATCCACTTCACGCTCAGCCATCTTCTTGTAGTTGAAAACCTCTTGTTCCAGTTTCTCCATCCTGTCTTCCAAACTCCCTTCTCCCTTAGGACCCTGGACATCTTTGATCTGCAACTCTCCATCCACGAGCAGCAACTCTTTGGGGTGCATCTTCAGCTCGTTCATGTACGGGTTGACGACGTCCTCAAAGAAGCTGTCCTTCTGAGTTCCCGACGAGGACATGGTGGATCTAGATCCGAAGCAGATCCTGGCAGAAAACAGCTCGAAACAAAACACGACGAGAAAACGATATTACGGACCTCCAGGGGTCCGGGGGATTATATAGCAAATATTTTTACGACAAAAGGAAGGTTCCAGGCCGAAAACGAGTGGAAACGGGACGCCGAGGGGCTGTCACCATAGGTCGGCGCGGCCAGGGTGGGGCCCGCGCCGGCCTGTGGTGACGGGCCCTCGCGCGTCTTTTCCACTCCGTTTCGATTCCGTAATTTTTCATATTTTCCAAAAACAGCAGAAATAATGTTCGGAAAGGTAAACGCGGACTTTTTATTACCTGTACTGTTACCTATTCAAAGTCGAGTTCTGGCGGACTGTCAATTTGTCCTTTGATGAAAGCCTCCGGTGTTTCCACTTGAATAATATCAACATCAACATTATAAGAATCACCCGAGATATAATGCTTGAGTCTTTGTCCATTCACCACTTGTGTGGCATTGCCTTGGAGAGAGCTAATTTTAATTGCTCCTGAACGATACACCTCCTCAACAACATATGGTCCTTCCCACTTCGAGAGTAATTTCCCTGCAAAGAATCTGAGACGAGACCGATACAATAGGACTTTATCCCCAATATTAAACTCTCTTTTGATGATCCTTCTATCATGCCACTTCTTAACTTTTTCTTTAAAGAGTTTAGCATTTTCATAAGCTTCACTTCTCCATTCATCTAGAGAACTTAATTGCAACAACCTCTTATTACCGGCTAGTTTCGGATCTTTATTTAGTTCTCTAACAGCCCAATAAGCTTTGTGCTCTAGTTCTAAAGGTAAATGACAAGCTTTTCCATAAACCATTTTATAAGGTGACATTCCCATAGGATTTTTATAAGCAGTTCTATAAGCCCATAGTGCTTCTTTCAATTTGCTAGCCCAATTCTTTCTAGATTTATTAACAGTCTTTCCCAAGATAGCTTTAATCTCTCTATTTGATAATTCTACTTGACCACTAGTTTGAGGGTGATAAGCAGAAGCAATTCTATGATTAATACCATACTTAGCAAGAGTTTTTCTAAAACCTCCATGAATAAAATGAGAACCTCCATCAGTCATAATATATCTAGGTACTCCAAATCTAGGAAATATAATATCTACAAGCATTTTTATAGAGGTCTCACCATCAGCACTTTTTGTAGGTATAGCTTCTACCCATTTAGTAACATAATCAACAACGACAAGTATATGAGTGTTACCATCTGAAGAAGGGAAAGGACCCATGAAGTCGAATCCCCAACAATCGAATGGTTCAATAACAAGAGTATAATTCATAGGCATTTCATTGCGTCTGGAGATATTACCAACTCTTTGACATTCATCACAAGATAAAATAAATTTCCTTGCATCTTTGAAGAGTGTTGGCCAATAAAAACCTGATTGTAGAACCTTTTGCGCGGTTCTATCTCCAGCGTGATGTCCTCCATAAACACTACCATGACATTTACTCAATATCTCCTGTTGTTCATATTCAGGAACACATCTTCGCATAATACCATCTACTCCTTCTTTATATAAGTGTGGGTCATCCCAAAAATAATGCCTTAAGTCATAAAAGAATTTCCTCCTTTGCTGAGCTGAAAAGGTTGGAGGCAAATACTTCGAAACAATAAAGTTAGCATAATCTGCATACCAAGGGCTCTCTCGCGAGCTCACCTTTATTACAGCCAATTGTTCATTTGGAAAACTATCATTAACAGGAACAGGATCATAAGCAATATTTTCCAATCTAGACAAATTATCAGCAACAGGATTATCAGCACCTTTCCTATCTATAATATGTAAATCAAATTCTTGCAAAGAAGTACCCATCTAATAAGCCTTGGCTTAGCATCTTTCTTTGTCATAAGGTATCTAATTGCAGCATGATCAGTATGAATTGTAACTTTTGAATCAACAATATAGGGTCTAAACTTGTCACAAGCAAAGACTACAGCTAACAATTCCTTTTCAGTTGTAGCATAATTTCTTTGAGCAGCATCAAGAGTTTTACTAGCATAATGAATAACATTTAATTTTTTATCTACTCGCTGTCCAAGAACAGCGCCTACAGCAAAATCACTAGCATCGCACATAATTTCAAAAGGCAAATTCCAATCAGGAGGTTCGACTACAGGAGCAGTTGTTAAGGCTTTCTTTAGAGTTTCAAAAGCTTCCTTACAATCATCATCAAAAACAAAAGGTACATCTTTTTGAAGAAGATTAGTAAGAGGCTTTGAAATTTTAGAGAAATCTTTAATAAATCTCCTATAAAACCCAGCATGACCAAGAACACTACGAATACCTTTAACATCCCTCGGATAGGGCATCTTCTCAATTGCTTCAACTTTAGCTCTATCAACTTCAATACCTCTCTCGGAAATTTTATGTCCCAATACAATTCCTTCATTAACCATAAAGTGGCATTTCTCCCAATTAAGAACAAGGTTAGTTTCTTCACATCTCTGCAAAACTTTATCGAGGTTTCGCAGGCAATTATCAAAAGAATTCCCATAGACAGAAAAATCATCCATGAACACCTCTACAATACTTTCGCAAAAACCATGAAAAATAGCAGACATGCATCTTTGAAAAGTAGCAGGAGCATTACATAAACCAAAAGGCATACACCTATAAGCATAAGTTCCATAAGGACAAGTAAACGTGGTTTTCTCTTGATCTTTAGCTTTAACAGCAATTTGTGAAAACCCAGAATAACCATCAAGAAAGCAAAAATGAGTATTTTTAGATAACCTTTCTAGCATTTGATCAATAAAGGGTAAAGGGTAATGATCTTTCTTAGTAACTTTATTAACTTTTCGAAAATCAATGCACATTCTATAACCTACAACTATTCTTTGAGGAATAAGCTCATCATTATCATTAGGCACAACAGTCATTCCTCCTTTCTTAGGAACGCAATGCACAGGACTAACCCATCTACTATCAGCAATAGGATATATAATACCAGCTTCAAGAAGTTTTAATACCTCGTTCCTTACCACCTCTTTCATCTTCGGAATTAGACGACGTTGATGTTCAACAACAGGCTTTGCATCTTCTTCCATATTAATAGCATGTTGGCAAATAGAAGGAGAAATCCCTTTCAAATCATCAAGAGTATAACCAATAGCTCCTCGGTGTTTCTTCAATATTTCCAATAACCTTTCTTCCTCAATCTCTGAAAGCTTAGAACTAATAATAACAGGATATATTTTCTTATCATCAATATGAGCATATTTAAGATTATCAGGTAAAGGCTTTAAATCAAAAACAGGATCTTCCTTTGGTGGCGGTGTTGTACCCAAATCTTCCACCGGTAAATCATGCTTGAGAATAGGTTGGCGAAGAAAAATTTCCTCAAGCTCATCTCTTTCTTTCCTAAAAGCTTCACTTTCACTATTCTCCAAATGTTGCTGCAAAGGATTATTAGGAACAAGAACAATAGATGCACACTGCTCCATTTTAAAATCATTACTAGGCAAGTCAACTTTATAAGGAGTTTTGGTAAATTTAGAAAAGTTAAATTCATAAGGTTCACCAGCAAATCTAGTCAAAATTTTCTCTTTCTTACAATCTATAATAGCTCCACAAGTATTTAGAAAAGGTCTACCAAAAATGATAGGACAATGATCACTAGCAGCAGAACCAAGTACCAAAAAGTCAGCAGGATATTTAATCTTACCACATAGAACTTCCACATCTCGAATAATACCAATTGGAGAAATAGTTTCTCTATTAGCCAGATGAATAACCACATCAATATCTTCAAGTTCACAAGAACCAATTTCGTGCATAATCTCCGTGTAAAGCTCATAAGGAATAGCACTAATTCAGATAGCATAGGAACACTAACTTGTTTGGGTTTATTAGGATGTGAAACAATATTAGAAGCATCTTCACAGAAAATAATATGACCATCCTCCACATTTTCAGTCACAAGATCTTTAACTATTGCAACAGCAGGTTCAATTTTAATTTGTTCTTCAGGTTCTTTAGGTTTCTTTTCACTTTTATTAACCGCACTAGATATGACAGAGTACTCCTTCATTTTAGCAGGGAAAGGAGTTTTTTCAATATAAGCTTCAGGAATAACATTATCAACAGTTTCAATCACTACACATTTGTTTACAGATGAATCAACTTTATCTTTATACGGTTCATGATACTTATCAAAATTCTTCCAGAGACGCGAAACCCCCAGTACCGAGAGCCACGATACGGAAAACCTTCCAGAGACGCCGCCGCCGCGAATCCCATCTCGGGGGATTCAGGAGATCGCCTCCGGCACCCGGGAGAGGGGATTCATCTCCCGGAGGACTCTTCATCGCCATGATCGCCTCCGGAGTGATGAGTGAGTATTTCACCCCTGGACCATGGGTCCATAGCAGTAGCTAGATGGTCGTTGATGACCCACAAGTATAGGGGGTGTATCGTAGTATCTTCGATAAGTAAGAATGTCGATCCCAACGAGGAGCAGAAGGTGTTGGCAGCAGTTTCGATGAAGGATTCACTGTAAATGCTCACAAACAAGTATTCAAGGGGTTTTGATATTGCAGATAAATAAAGTACGAGTAAGTAAAATGCGAGAGAAATAATTGCAGCGAGTGGCCCAATCCTTTTTAGCACAAAGGACAAGCCGGTTTGTTTACTTATAATGACCAAACGTTCCTGAGGACACACGGGGATTTTAGTCTAGTGCTTTCGCTTCATGTAGCTAAATAATCTTCATTGTTTTGATAAGTGTTGTGTGGGTGAACCTATGCTAATGCACCGCCCTTCCTAGGACTAATACATACTTGTGATTATACCCCTTGCAAGCATCCGCAACTACAAGAAAGTAATTAAGATAAATCTAACCACAGCCTTAAACTCTGAGATCCTGCGATCCCTCCTGCATCGATATACTAACGGGGGCTTAGGTTTCTGTCACTCCGGCAACCCCGCAATTAGCAACCGAATACAAGATGCACTCCCCTAGGCCCATAAATGGTGAAGTGTCGTGTAGTCGACGTTCACACGACACCACTAGAAGAATGACACCACAACTTAAATATCATAACATTGAATATTACTCAACCATAATTCACTACTAGCATTTAGACTTCACCCATGTCCTCAAGAACTAAACGAACTACTCACGAGACATCATATGGAATACAATCAGAGGTGATATGATGATGAATAACAATCTGAACATAAACCTTGGTTCAATGGTTTCACTCAATAGCATCTACAACAAGTATAGAATAACACCGGGAGAGTTTCCCCTATCAAACAATCAAGATTTAACCCGAATTGCTACAGCGATGACGAGGTGCAGCGGTGGTGATGGCGGTGTAGATGGTGGAGATGATGATGATGATGATGGAGATGATGTCCCGCTCGATGACGATGGCGATGGCGTCGATTTCCCCCTCCGGGAGGGAATTTCCCCGGCGGATTCCTGCCCGCCGGAGAGCTCTTTTCTCTCTGGTGTTCTCCGCCCCGCAGAGGCGGCTGTAACCCTTCGTGAGGTCCTCTCTGTGGCTTAGGTTTTCGGGACGAAGGAGTACGCGAAGAAAAGGAGGCGAAAGAGGCTGTGGGGCCCCCAGAGCATAGGGTGGCGCGGCCAGGCCATGGGCCGCGCCGCCCTATGGTCTGGGCCCACAGTGGCTCCTCTCTTCCCCTTCTGGCTCCCTCCGTCATCTGGAAAAATAGGAATTTACGTGAAATTCCCTTCCACAGTTGATCTTCCGAAATATTGCGTTCTGACGGTGCTTTTTCCAGCAGAATCCTGGCTCCGGTGCTTGATCCTCCAATGATGATGAAACATGCAAAATAGATGAAATAACATAAGTATTGTGTCCCAATATGAAATATATCAATGAATAACAGCAAATTATGATACAAAATAGTGATGCAAATTGGACGTATCAACTCCCCCAAGCTTAGACCTCGCTTGTCCCCAAGCGAAACTGAGCTCGATAAACAAGACCACATGTTTATGGAGTGAAGAGTCGATAAATAAAATACGGACAAGAAGCATCATATTCATTCACACAAGACATTCTAGTAAACAACTTCCTCATATAACTCATCTCGAAATAAGTAAAGAGAAATCACAAGTAAAGGTGCATAAGAAATCATAATTGGTGATGGCAAACTTTGTTCTTGGTCAGAGAACTGCTAACGGATTGTACTTCTAAGCAAAGCTTTCATATTAGAATTTATAGCTGAGCCTTCATATTTAAGCATGACAATCTCTTCATAATCATTGATAACTTCAAAGTCATATTCATTCAGATAAAATTGGTACTAAACAAGAAAGTATAAAAGACATGATTAACTGAATCATAGCATAAATGATTGGTTCACAACAACTCAATTGCTTGCTTGAGATAGAGGGAAATAGGTTTACTGACTCAACATAAAAGTAAAAGATAGGCCCTTCGCAGAGGGAAGCAGGGATTAAATCATGTGCTAGAGCTTTTCAAGTTTTGAAATCATATAAAGAGCATAAAAGTAAGATTTTGAGCGGTGTTTGTTGTTGTCAACGAATGGTAGCGGGCACTCTAACCCCCTTGCCAAACGAACCTTCAAAGAGCGGCTCCCATGAGGGACGGCATCTCTACCAGCAAGGTAGATCATCCCCCTTCTCTTTTGTTTACACATGTATTTTAGTTTTATTAAGGATGACACTCCCCCCAACCTTGGCTTTCTCAATCCATGGCTAACCGAATCCTCGGGTGCCTTCCAACATTCACATACCATGGAGGAGTGTCTATTGCAAAATTAAGTTGCTTACTGATAAATCAGAGCAAAACATGTGAAGAGAATTATTAATGAAAGTTATTAATTGGGGCTGGGAACCCCGTTGCCAGCTCTTATTGCAAAATTATTGGATAAGCGGATGTGCCGCTAGTCCATTGGTGAAAGTTGCCCAACAAGATTGAAAGATAAACACCACATACTTCCTCATGAGCTATAAAACATTGACACAAATAAAGAGTAGTAGTTTGAATTATTTAAAGGTAGCACATGAAGTATTTACTTGGAATGGCAGAAAATACCATGTAGTAGGTAGGTATGGTGGACACAAATGGCATAGGTTTGGTCTAAGGTTATGGATGTATGAGAAGCATTCCCTCTCGATACAGGTCTTTGGCTAGCAAGGTTTGATAGCAAGCATAAAGGTTGAGGGAAACAAACAAATATACATATGATAGAAACAATCATGCATCTTTCTCATAAGCACAAGCAATTTTAACTTTAGAATACTAAGCATAGAGATAATAGTAATATATCTAAGTGTATTTCTCTCTTCTATTAAACATCAAGATGTTGTTGCTATTGACCAATGCTAAGTTTGCCAAAACCAAATAGATTTACTTGATGCTCCCAAAGTGATATCAATACTCATGTCAAGAGTAATCATATAATGGAGATTGCAAACTAAAATAAAGTGTGCAAAAAGTAAATGATAAGACTTCTCATTAATATTCCATAACGATAACTCACACCAACGGATACATAGATAACTAACTAAGAGAGATACTTCCACATTGCATACTATTCCATATGATAACTTCCCTACTCATGATATGACACTACTTGATAGTAAAAGATAAAGGTGGTGATGTGATACCGCGGCACTCCCCCAAGCTTGGAACAAACCAAGGGGATGCCAATACCGATGATGAATTACTCCTTTGGTGATGATGGCGATGGATTCCTCTCGCGCTTCATAAGGATCTCCTTCAGCTTCAGCTTCTCAATTTTGCAATTCTGCACCAAAACCTGAAGAGACTCATTGTTACCCGAGTGTGGCGGTGACGGCCTTGTGCTGGGATTTGAGTAATATTCCAGCATTCTGCGAAGTCGCTGGTTCTCCTCCTGAAGTATCTCCACTTCCCTTCTTAGAGCACGATATTGATCACAAAACTCATCAGCAACCCGTATTGCTTCCTCCACACAAGGGAAAGAGTCGAGGTCCAGAGCAGGCGGAAGAGCTCCCTGCAAGTTATGAGAAAAAGAACGCCCAGTATTAACCGATCCCACCAAAATTGGCTTACTCCTCGTAGTTTCCCACTCTCCTTTTGCTGATGCTATCTTCTCCTTCTCCTTATTGATCCTCTCATCCATCTCTTCCCTCCAAGGCCCCTTGTCTTTGTTGTTGGAGACCATGGTGCTTCTAGATCAAAACAAATCTGGCAGAAAACAGCTCGAAACAAAACACGACGAGAAAACGATATTACGGACCTCCAGGGGTCCGGGGAATATATAGCAAATATTTTTACGACAAAAGGAAGGTTCCAGGCCGAAAACGAGTGGAAACGGGACGCCGAGGGGCTGTCACCATAGGTCGGCGCGGCCAGGGTGGGGCCCGCGCCGGCCTGTGGTGACGGGCCCTCGCGCGTCTTTTCCACTCCGTTTCGATTCCGTAATTTTTCATATTTTCTAAAAACAGCAGAAATAATGTTCGGAAAGGTAAACGCGGACTTTTTATTACCTGTACTGTTACCTATTCAAAGTCGAGTTCTGGCGGACTGTCAATTTGTCCTTTGATGAAAGCCTCCGGTGTTTCCACTTGAATAATATCAACATCAACATTATAAGAATCACCCGAGATATAATGCTTGAGTCTTTGTCCATTCACCACTTGTGTAGCATTGCCTTGGAGAGAGCTAATTTTAATTGCTCCTGAACGATACACCTCCTCAACAACATATGGCCCTTCCCACTTCGAGAGTAATTTCCCTGCAAAGAATCTGAGACGAGACCGATATAATAGAACTTTCTCCAACATTAAATTCTCTTTTGATAATCCTTCTATCATGCCACTTCTTAACTTTTTCTTTAAAGAGTTTAGCATTTTCATAAGCTTCACTTCTCCATTCATCTAGAGAACTTAATTGCAACAACCTCTTATTACCGGCTAATTTAGGATCTTTATTTAGTTCTCTAACAGCCCAATAAGCTTTGTGCTCTAGTTCTAAAGGTAAATGACAAGCTTTTCCATAAACCATTTTATAGGGTGACATTCCCATAGGATTTTTATAAGCAGTTCTATAAGCCCATAGTGCTTCTTTCAATTTGCTAGCCCAATTCTTTCTAGATTTATTAACAGTCTTACCCAAGATAGCTTTAATCTCTCTATTTGATAATTCTACTTGACCACTAGTTTGAGGGTGATAAGCAGAAGCAATTCTATGATTAATACCATACTTAGCAAGAGTTTTTCTAAAACCTCCATGAATAAAATGAGAACCTCCATCAGTCATAATATATCTAGGTACTCCAAATCTAGGAAATATAACATCCACAAGCATTTTTATAGAGGTCTCACCATCAGCACTCTTGTAGGTATAGCTTCTACCCATTTAGTAACATAATCAACACAAAGTATATGAGTGTTACCGTCTGAAGAAGGGAAAGGACCCATGAAGTCGAATCCCCAACAATCGAATGGTTCAATAACAAGAGTATAATTCATAGGCATTTCATTGCGTCTGGAGATATTACCAACTCTTTGACATTCATCACAAGATAAAATAAATTTCCTTGCATCTTTGAAGAGTGTTGGCCAATAAAAACCTGATTGTAGAACCTTTTGCGCGGTTCTATCTCCAGCGTGATGTCCTCCATAAACACTACCATGACATTTATTCAATATCTCCTGTTGTTCATATTCAGGAACACATCTTCGCATAATACCATCCACTCCTTCTTTATATAGTGTGGGTCATCCCAAAAATAATGCCTCAAGTCATAAAAGAATTTTCTCCTTTGCTGAGCTGAAAAGGTTGGAGGCAAATACTTCGAAACAATAAAGTTAGCATAATCTGCATACCAAGGGCTCTCTCGCGAGCTCACCTTTATTACAGCCAATTGTTCATTTGGAAAACTATCATTAACAGGAACAGGATCATAAGCAATATTTTCCAATCTAGACAAATTATCAGCAACAGGATTATCAGCACCTTTCCTATCTATAATATGTAAATCAAATTCTTGCAAAGAAGTACCCATCTAATAAGCCTTGGCTTAGCATCTTTCTTTGTCATAAGGTATCTAATTGCAGCATGATCAGTATGAATTGTAACTTTCGAATCAACAATATAGGGTCTAAACTTATCACAAGCAAAGACTACAGCTAACAATTCTTTTTCAGTTGTAGCATAATTTCTTTGAGCAGCATCAAGAGTCTTACTAGCATAATGAATAACATTTAATTTTTTATCTACCCGCTGTCCAAGAACAGCGCCTACGGCAAAATCACTAGCATCACACATAATTTCAAAAGGCAAATTCCAATCAGGAGGTTCGACTACAGGAGCAGTTGTTAAGGCTTTCTTTAGAGTTTCAAAAGCTTCCTTACAATCATCATCAAAAACAAAAGGTACATCTTTTTGAAGAAGATTAGTAAGAGGCTTTGAAATTTTAGAGAAATCTTTAATAAATCTCCTATAAAACCCAGCATGACCAAGAACACTACGAATACCTTTAACATCCCTCGGATAGGGCATCTTCTCAATTGCTTCAACTTTAGCTCTATCAACTTCAATACCTCTCTCGGAAATTTTATGTCCCAATACAATTCCTTCATTAACCATAAAGTGGCATTTCTCCCAATTAAGAACAAGGTTAGTTTCTTCACATCTCTGCAAAACTTTATCGAGGTTTCGCAAGCAATTATCAAAAGAATTCCCATAGACAGAAAAATCATCCATGAACACCTCTACAATACTTTCGCAAAAACCATGAAAAATAGCAGACATGCATCTTTGAAAAGTAGCAGGAGCATTACATAAACCAAAAGGCATACGCCTATAAGCATAAGTTCCATAAGGACAAGTAAATGTGGTTTTCTCTTGATCTTTAGCTTTAACAGCAATTTGTGAAAACCCAGAATAACCATCAAGAAAGCAAAAATGAGTATTTTTAGATAACCTTTCTAGCATTTGATCAATAAAGGGTAAAGGGTAATGATCTTTCTTAGTAACTTTATTAACTTTTCGAAAATCAATGCACATTCTATAACCTACAACTATTCTTTGAGGAATAAGCTCATCATTATCATTAGGCACAACAGTCATTCCTCCTTTCTTAGGAACGCAATGCACAGGACTAACCCATCTACTATCAGCAATAGGATATATAATACCAGCTTCAAGAAGTTTTAATACCTCGTTCCTTACCACCTCTTTCATCTTCGGAATTAGACGACGTTGATGTTCAACAACAGGCTTTGCATCTTCTTCCATATTAATAGCATGTTGGCAAATAGAAGGAGAAATCCCTTTCAAATCATCAAGAGTATAGCCAATAGCTCCTCGGTGTTTCTTCAATATTTCCAATAACCTTTCTTCCTCAATCTCTGAAAGCTTAGAACTAATAATAACAGGATATATTTTCTTATCATCAATATGAGCATATTTAAGATTATCAGGTAAAGGCTTTAAATCAAAAACAGGATCTTCCTTTGGTGGCGGTGTTGTACCCAAATCTTCCACCGGTAAATCATGCTTGAGAATAGGTTGGCGAAGAAAAATTTCCTCAAGCTCATCTCTTTCTTTCCTAAAAGCTTCACTTTCACTATTCTCCAAATGTTGCTGCAAAGGATTGTTAGGAACAAGAACAATAGATGCACACTGCTCCATTTTAAAATCATTACTAGGCAAGTCAACTTTATAAGGAGTTTTGGTAAATTTAGAAAAGTTAAATTCATAAGGTTCACCAGCAAATCTAGTCAAAATTTTCTCTTTCTTACAATCTATAATAGCTCCACAAGTATTTAGAAAAGGTCTACCAAAAATGATAGGACAATGATCACTAGCAGCAGAACCAAGTACCAAAAAGTCAGCAGGATATTTAATCTTACCACATAGAACTTCCACATCTCGAACAATACCAATTGGAGAAATAGTTTCTCTATTAGCCAGATGAATAACCACATCAATATCTTCAAGTTCACAAGAACCAATTTCGTGCATAATCTCCGTGTAAAGCTCATAAGGTATAGCACTAACACTTGCACCAATATCACATAAACCATAATAGCAATGATCACCAATTCTAACAGATAGCATAGGAACACTAACTTGTTTGGATTTATTAGGATGTGAAACAATATTAGAAGCATCTTCACAGAAAATAATATGACCATCCTCCACATTTTCAGTCACAAGATCTTTAACTATTGCAACAGCAGGTTCAATTTTAATTTGTTCTTCAGGTTCTTTAGGTTTCTTTTCACTTTTATTAACCGCACTAGATATGACAGAGTACTCCTTCATTTTAGCAGGGAAAGGAGTTTTTTCAATATAAGCTTCGGAATAACATTATCAACAGTTTCAACCACTACACATTTGTTTACAGATGAATCAACTTTATCCTTATACGGTTCATGATACTTATCAAAATTCTTCTTAGGCAGTTCATAATGAGAGGCAAAAGCTTTATAAAGATTTGCAACAACTTGGGAATCAAGACCATATGTAGCACTCATATTACGAAATTTATCAGTATCCATAAAAGCTTCAATGCATTTATAATCATAAATTATACCTGATTCTCTATCTTTGTCGTTCTCCCATCCTTCAGTATTTTCTTGGATCCGATCAAGAAGGTCCCTTTTAAACTCTTCTTTGTGCGTGTAAATGATCCAGAACAAGAAGTATCCAGCAAGGTCTTGTCTTGAAAAGAAAGTCTTGCATAGAAATTATCAATAATAACATTACCAGGAAGCTCATGAATGGGGCATTTGAGCATTAAAGACTTCAATCTCCCCCAAGCTTGGGCAATACTCTCTCCATCATGAGGCCAGAAATTATATATGCGGTTCCGATCTTTGTGAATTTCACTTGGAGGATAGAATTTGGAATAAAATAAAGGCACAATGTCCTCCCAATCAATAGAATCACCATTCTTCAGCAATTTATACCAATGCGCCGCTTTACCAGACAGCGATATAGTGAATAGTTTCTTCCTAACTTCATTCATAGAAATACCTGCACATTTGAATAACCCGCATAATTCATGCAAAAACAATAAATGATCACCAGGATGGACAGTTCCATCCCCTTCATAGCGGTTATCCATAACACGTTCAATAATTTTCATAGGTATTTTATATGGTACTACTTCCTCACCTGGCGCTTCATCCGTTGCAGTAGTAGTAGATTTCCCAAATAGAAATTGAAGAGAAGATCTCTCCATAATGATTTATAGCAGCAGGCAGAAATAAAATCAGCACAAACAGTAAAGGTTTTCCTTACCAATTCCACTTACCAATAGCGCTTCACTCCCCGGCAACGGCGCCAGAAAATAGTCTTGATGACCCACAAGTATAGGGGTGTATCGTAGTATCTTCGATAAGTAAGAATGTCGATCCCAACGAGGAGCAGAAGGTGTTGGCAGCAGTTTCGATGAAGGATTCACTGTAAATGCTCACAAACAAGTATTCAAGGGGTTTTGATATTGCAGATAAATAAAGTACGAGTAAGTAAAATACGAGAGAAATAATTGCAGCGAGTGGCCCAATCCTTTTTAGCACAAAGGACAAGCCGGTTTGTTTACTTATAATGACCAAACGTTCGAGGACACACGGGGATTTTAGTCTAGTACTTTCGCTTCATATGGCTTAATAATCTTCATTGTTTTGATAAGTGTTGTGTGGGTGAACCTATGCTAATGCACCGCCCTTCCTAGGACTAATACATACTTGTGATTATACCCCTTGCAAGCATCCGCAACTACAAGAAAGTAATTAAGATAAATCTAACCACAGCCTTAAACTCTGAGATCCTGCGATCCCTCTTGCATCGATATACTAACGGGAGCTCAGGTTTCTGTCACTCCGGCAACTCCGCAATTAGCAACCGAATACAAGATGCACTCCCCTAGGCCCATAAATGGTGAAGTGTCGTGTAGTCGACGTTCACACGACACCACTAGAAGAATGACACCACAACTTAAATATCATAACATTGAATATTACTCAACCATAATTCACTACTAGCATTTAGACTTCACCCATGTCCTCAAGAACTAAACGAACTACTCACGAGACATCATATGGAATACAATCAGAGGTGATATGATGATGAATAACAATCTGAACATAAACCTTGGTTCAATGGTTTCACTCAATAGCATCTACAACAAGTATAGAATAACACCGGGAGAGTTTCCCCTATCAAACAATCAAGATTTAACCCGAATTGCTACAGCGATGACGAGGTGCAGCGGTGGTGATGGCGGTGTAGATGGTGGAGATGATGATGATGATGATGGAGATGATGTCCCGCTCGATGACGATGGCGATGGCGTCGATTTCCCCCTCCGCGAGGGAATTTCCCCGGCGGATTCCTGCCCGCCGGAGAGCTCTTCTCTCTCTGGTGTTCTCCGCCCCGCAGAGGCGGCTGTAACCCTTCGTGAGGTCCTCTCTGTGGCTTAGGTTTTCGGGACGAAGGAGTACGCGAAGAAAAGGAGGCGAAAGAGGCTGTGGGGCCCCCAGAGCATAGGGTGGCGAGGCCAGGCCATGGGCCGCGCCGCCCTATGGTCTGGCCCACAGTGGCTCCTCTCTTCTTCCCCTTCTGGCTCCCTCCGTCATCTGGAAAAATAGGAATTTACGTGAAATTCCCTTCCACAGTTGATCTTCCGAAATATTGCGTTCTGACGGTGCTTTTTCCAGCAGAATCCTGGCTCCGGTGCTTGATCCTCCAATGATGATGAAACATGCAAAATAGATGAAATAACATAAGTATTGTGTCCCAATATGAAATATATCAATGAATAACAGCAAATTATGATACAAAATAGTGATGCAAATTAGATGGTCGTCTTCTCCTAATTGTGCTTCATTGTTGGATCTTGTGAGCTGCCTAACATGATCAAGATCATCTATCTGTAATACTATATGTTGTGTTTGTCGGGATCCGATGGATAGAGAATACTATGTTATGGTGATTATCAATCTATTGTTTATGTGTTGTTTATGATCTTGCATGCTCTCCGTTATTAGTAGAGGCTCTGGCCAAGTTTGTACTCTTAACTCCAAGAGGGAGTATTTATGCTCGATAGTGGGTTCATGCCTTCATTGACACCTGGGACAGTGACAGAAAGTTCTAAGGTTGTGATGTGTGTTGCCACTAGGGATAAAACATTGATTCTATGTCTAAGGATGTAGTTGTCGATTACATTACGCACCATACTTAATGCAATTGTCTGTTGCTTTGCAACTTAATACCGAATGGGGTTCGGATGATAACCGAAGGTGGACTTTTTAGGCATAGATGCGGTTGGATGGCGGTCTATGTACTTTGTCGTAATGCCCAATTAAATCTCACTATATTTATCATATCATGTACATGCATTGTTATGCCCTTCTCTATTTGTCAATTGCCCGACTGTAATTTGTTCACCCAACATGCTTTTATCTTATGGGAGAGACACCTCTAGTGAACTGTGGACCCCGGTCCTATTCTTTACATAGCATACAATCTACTGCAATTGTGTTTTACTGTTTTCTTGCAAACAATCATCTTCCACTCGATACGTTTAATCCTTTGTTACAAAGCCGAGATTGATAACCTCACTGTTTCGTTGGGGCAAAGTACTTTGGTTTTGTTGTGCAGATTCCACGTTGGCGCCGGAATCCTGTTGTTGCGCCGCATCACATTTCGCCACCATCAACCTTCAACGTGCTTCTTGGCTCCTCCTGGTTCGATTAAACCTTGGTTTCTTTCTGAGGGAAAACTACTGTGCGCATCATACCTTCCTCTTGGGGTTCCCAACGGACGTGTACATTTACGCACATCAATGACTATCAAAGGAGTAGCGAGCATCAAGGCGACAATAGAGGCGATTCTCGCGGCAACAGACAAAACAATGGACCAAGGTTCCAAAGACCTTATGTGTCCCCCGAAGAAATGATGAACGGTCCGTGCCAGATGCATTTTTATCTTGACAATAATGGAAAGAGACAGTCGGGCATCTCCAAAGATTGCCGAAACTTTCAGGCAATGTTGCGAGCCGCAGGAATCGCAAATGCCCAGGCCACAAATAGAAACCCCCAGGGGCCAAGGAGCGAAATCCACCTTCCACCTCCTCCCGCAATTACGGACGAAAATCAGCACCAGCTTAGAATAGCGGCAGCACCACATCCACCTCCATACGTTGACCCCAACTCTAACGGTGTGGTCTCGATGATTCAGAAAGCCAGGCCATTTAACAGGGCGCAGAAGGTAATCTCGCGACAAGTGTTCATGGCAGAAAAGATGCCTCCACCAACAGTCGAGTACCTAAATTGGTCAGGGCAAGACATCGGCTTCACGATCGCAGACCATCCGCAGCAAGTTCCTCGACCAGGACAATCAGCACTCATCTTACCCGCAGTAATCGCTGGCTTCGATGTGTCGAGAGTTTTCATAGATGGCGGCAGCAGCTTAAACCTCATGTATGCAGATACATTAAGGAAGATGAACATATCCCTAGCAAACTTGAAACCAACTGACACACGTTTCCACGGGATTACACCAGAGAAGCCAAGTTACCCATTGGGCAAAATCAACCTCGACGTTCAGTTTGGAACCCGAGAAAACTACAGGATAGAGAATTTGGAATTCGAAGTTGTGGATTTCCCATCGCAATATCATGCTTTGTTGGGACGACCAGCATATATGCCAGGTTCATGGCAGTGCCGCATTATACATATATGTTGTGGAGGTTGCCTGGGCCTAAGGGACCTATCACAATCAAGGAAAGTTTCGCGTTATCCGATAAATGCGACAAGGATTTTCATCGACTATCAGAAACTTTCGGGATGCAAGCAGAATATGCGGCGCCAAGGTTCACTGATTATGATGTGCTGCCAGAGGTAGGGAGATCTTCCAAGGAGCCAACTTTCAACACAACCAAGGATTCAAAAGAGGTACAGATCCACCCGACAGATCCAAAGAAAACGACATCCATTGCCGCAAACATGGATGTCGCATAGGAAAGCGCGCTCGTCGAGTTCCTCCGTGAGCACTGGAAAATCTTCGCATGGTGTCCAGCTGACATGCCAGGAGTACCCAGGGAACTTGCCGAGCACCACCTCAATTTGGATCCTCTCGCAAGACCAGTAAAGCAACCTTTGCGGCGTTTTTCGGAGCCTAGCCGCAAAGCCATGTTATCTGAAATAGATCGACTCAAAGATGCTGGTTTCATCAGAAATATCTACCGAAGCCACGTGGGTAGCTAACCCAGTGATGGTGCCGAAAAAACATACAATAGTCCTTCGCATGTGCGTCGACTTTACGTGTCTCAATAAACATTGTCCCAAGGATCACTTTCCCCTCCCAAGGATCGATCAAATCATCGACTCCACGGCAGGATGCGAACGTCTTTCCTTTTTGGACGCATACTCTGGTTATAACCAAATCAGAATAAAAGAAGAAGATGAAGCAAGACAGCGTTCATCACACCTTACGGCGTGTTTTGTTACAAAACAATGCCCTTTGGTTTGAAAAACGCGGGAGCAACGTATCAGCGGATGATGCAAAGTGCCTAGCAACACAGATTGGTAAAAATGTACAAGTCTACATAGATGACGTCGTAATAACATCAAAGAAGGGGTCAACTCGATCGAAGATTTGAAGGAAACCTTCGACAACCTCGACAAGTTCTGCCTCAAGCTGAACCCGACAAAGTGCTCTTTTGGAGTTCCTGCAGGAGAACTTCTCGGGTTCTTAGTATCAGCAAGGGGGATTGCCCGATGACCCACAAGTATAGGGGGTGTATCGTAGTATCTTCGATAAGTAAGAATGTCGATCCCAACGAGGAGCAGAAGGTGTTGGCAGTTTCGATGAAGGATTCACTGTAAATGCTCACAAATAAGTATTCAAGGGGTTTTGATGTAACAGATGAATAAAGTACGAGTAAGTAAAATGCGAGAGAAATAATTGCAGCGAGTGGCCCAATCCTTTTTAGCACAAAGGACAAGCCGGTTTGTTTACTTATAATGACCAAACGTTCTTGAGGACACACGGGGATTTTAGTCTAGTACTTTCGCTTCATGTGGCTTAATAATCTTCATTGTTTTGATAAGTGTTGTGTGGGTGAACCTATGCTAATGCACCGCCCTTCCTAGGACTAATACATACTTGTGATTATACCCCTTGCAAGCATCCGCAACTACAAGAAAGTAATTAAGATAAATCTAACCACAACCTTAAACTCTGAGATCCTGCGATCCCTCTTGCATCGATATACTAACGGAGGCTTGTCACTCACTCCGCAACCCGCAATTAGCAACCGAATACAAGATGCACTCCCCTAGGCCCATAAATGGTGAAGTGTCGTGTAGTCGACGTTCACACGACACCACTAGAAGAATGACACCACAACTTAAATATCATAACATTGAATATTACTCAACCATAATTCACTACTAGCATTTAGACTTCACCCATGTCCTCAAGAACTAAACGAACTACTCACGAGACATCATATGGAATACAATCAGAGGTGATATGATGATGAATAACAATCTGAACATAAACCTTGGTTCAATGGTTTCACTCAATAGCATCTATAACAAGTAGAGAATAATGCCGGGAGAGTTTCCCCTATCATACAATCAAGATTTAACCCAAATTGTTACAGCGGTGACGAGGTGCAGCGGTGGTGATGGCGGTGTAGATGGTGGAGGTGATGATGATGATGATGGAGATGATGTCCCGCTCGATGACGATGGCGATGGCGTCGATTTCCCCCCCGGGAGGGAATTTCCCCGGCGGATTCCTGCCCGCCGGAGAGCTCTTTTCTCTCTGGTGTTCTCCGCCCCGCAGAGGCGGCTGTAACCCTTCGTGAGGTCCTCTCTGTGGCTTAGGTTTTCGGGACGAAGGAGTACGCGAAGAAAAGGAGGCGAAAGGGGCTGTGGGGCCCCCACACCACAGGGTGGCGCGGCCAGGCCATGGGCCGCGCCGGCCGTGGTCTGGGCCCACAGTGGCTCCACTCTTCTTCCCCTTCGCTCCCTCCGTCATCTGGAAAAATAGGAATTTACGTGAAATTTCCTTCCACAGTTGATCTTCCGAAATATTGCGTTCTGACGGTGCTTTTTCCAGCAGAATCCTGGCTCCGGTGCTTGATCCTCCAATAATGATGAAACATGCAAAATAGATGAAATAACATAAGTATTGTGTCCCAATATGAAATATATCAATGAATAACAGCAAATTATGATACAAAATAGTGATGCAAATTGGACGTATCAAAGCCAACCCTAAAAAAATCCAGGCCATAGTGACTATGCGAAATCCAACAAAGTTGAAAGAAATACAACAGCTAACGGGGCGAGTCGCAGCTTTAAGCAGATTCGTCGCCAGGCTAGGAGAAAAGGCGCTACCGTTCTATGCATTGATCAAACAGGGGGAAAAATTTCAATGGAACGAAGAAGCAGATAGAGCCTTCGAGAACCTCAAGCGAGCAATTTCGACACCACCGATATTGGTGGCGCCGAAAGAGAAAGAACCTCTCCTCTTGTACATTGCAGCACACCTCAGGTGGTCAGCACGGCCCTAGTAGTCGAGAGAGAAGAAGAAGGCAAGCTTCATGGAGTTCAGAGGCCAGTATATTTCATCAGCGAAGTACGCCAAAACAGCGGTACCCGCAATATCGAAACGGCATATGGAGTATTCACGACAGAAGAAAATTGCGACACTATTTTTCGGCGCACCCGATAATAGTGGTCAATGAGGCTCCTTTGTCAAATATACTGAACAACCCAGAAGCTACGGGTCGTGTCTCCCTTTGGGGAATAGAACTTTCTCCTCGAGACATCACGTATGAAAAAAGAAAAGCAATAAAATCACATGTTTTACCAGATTTCATTGCAGAATGGATGGAGCTACAAAACACGGGGCCTCCAGATTTATCGAGAACTTGGACCATGAACTTCGACGGGTCCAAAAGACTGGAAGGTGCTGGAGCAGGCGTGATATTAGTATCACTAGAAGGCGACAAGTTAAAGTACGTTTTGCGGATGACGTTCCCAAACGCGTCTAACAATGAAGCAGAATATGAAGCTCTCATACACGGGATGAAGATGGCGAAAGCTTGCAACTCGATTGAAAATTTTCGGCGACTCACAATTGGTGGCTCAGCAAGTTATGAACCAATGTGATGCAGTCAACGAAAGTATGATAGCATACAAAGAGGTATACAATGAGCTGGAGAAATTATTTGACGGATGCGAGGTAAATCACATCAGCAGGATGAGTAACGATGAAGCCGACGTTCTTGCAAATATCGGGTCACAGTGTCTCGCGATTCCTCCAGGCGTGTTTTGGGAAGAGATAAGCGAGAGATCAACAAAGCCAGCAAAAACAAAGAAGGAGAAGAAAGAGAAACACTCGAGTATCACCAATGACATAGCAGAAGAAGAAGAAGAAGAAGAGCAAGAGCTAGTCATGATGGTGCAAATTCCATGGATGCAGGTTTACATATCATACATCCTAAAGAAAACGATACCCGACGATCCAGTTGAAGCAAGGCGAATAATTAGGAGATCAAAAGCTTTTACTGTGATAAAAGGGGAGTTGTACAAACGAAGCATCTTCGGGCGTGCTACGAGATGTGTTACACCCGAAGAAGGAAGAATCATCCTGAAAGATGTGCATGAAGGAATATGCGGTCACCACGCGAGTAGCCGAGCTATCGCGGCCAAAGTTTTCAGAGGATTCTATTGGTTAACAGCAATAGAGGACGCGAAGGAAATAGTGAGAACCTGCGACGCGTGCCAAAGATTTGCCGCCAAACCCCACTCTCCCGCAGCAGAACTTATGCCAATCCCACTATCTTGGCCCTTTGCTCAATGGGGTCTCGACATGGTGGGAAAACTACACAAAGCTTCGCCAGGAGGCTATGAGTATATGCTCGTTGCTGTCGACAAATTTACAAAATGGATCGAAGCAAAGCCGATAAATTCACCGGACGGTGCGTCGGCGATTAAGTTCGTGAAAAGCATCGTCTTCAGATTTGGAGTCCCTCATAGCATCGTCACAGACAACGGCAGCAACTTTACGTCCAAAGAGTTCAAAGCATACTGCGCAGAAGTGGGCATTAAGTTGAGTTTTGCGTCTGTCGCACATCCACAGACCAATGGACAAGTCGAGAAAGCCAATGGCATCATCTGCAATGGTATCAAGAAACGACTGCTAGGACCATTGGAAAAGCTCGGCATACTTGGCCGGAGGAGCTGCCAAGCGTGTTGTGGAGTATCCGAACAACACCAAACACGGCGACACAGAAACGCCGTTTTTCGGTCCATGGAGCCGAAGCAGTCCTGCCGATAGAAATCGAGCATGATTCCCCAAGAGTTACAGAATATAATGAAGAAATCTCGAGAAAAGCCTTGGAAGACGACGTCGATGCACTTGACGAAGCTCGAGACGAAGTTGTCACGAGTCGCTAAATATCAGGACAGGAAAGAATTACCACGTCGAAGATTGGCCAAGATCTTTTCAAGTCGGTGATTTAGTTTTGCGACTCAACCAAAAAAGTCATGAAAAACTCGAGTCACCATGGCTTGGACCCTACATCGTCACGAAGTCATCGAAGGAGGAGCATACAGAATCAAGGACAAGAAGACGGGGAACGTTGAGCCAAATCCTTGGAACGTGGCGCAGCTCAGGCGTTTTTACGCCTAGAGAAATATAGTCTCCTCTAAACATACAATGTACTGAAACGCCCGCGAGTTTTCAGACGCACTTTTTTTTTCGGGGCACCGAGTGGGCCGGAAAGGTTTTTAATGAGGCGGGCTCGCGGTGTTGCAATATAATAAAAATAGTAAAGATATACTTCTTATTCGTCGACACACTCGGGGGCTCTACACCTTCAAATATCAAAACAGGCAAACTCGATTTACTGAAAAATATTTCGCCTTGGTACAATAGTACCTCGCCAAATACATAAATCGGACGCTGGTAATGATTAAATATAGAACACACATCAGAAAAATATCATCACTTTGGTCCAAAAACCAGACAAACAAAAATATAGAACTTCGACACCAAGATCCTGCAGTCTATCAAGGTGTTTTATTACAACACAAGAAGAAATTTTGAAAGAGAAAAATAGTACAAATTCTAGCCAAAAAGGCTCGGGGGCTCCAACAATATAGAGCATTCTGTGATATACAACAAATGTTTTCGACAAAGTTTTACAAATCAGTCAAACCTAAAATAGTATCTATTGACAAGCCTCTGGTTGTTTTATGCTCAGCATAAGATCCCTTGACGAAGAATTCTGAATCCATCCGAAGAAGCTCATCTATCATCGACTCGGCCACAGAAGTCACCATCTCATTGATTGCATCAATATTATTTTTCCGCCGCGTTTTCTTCGCCATGCAATCAACGACAATCTTCGACAGGTCTAACTTTGGATGGCAAATATGTATCATAATCATGGCAAATCTTGCTCCAGCGGTCAGTTGAGCTCGCACAAAATTATGAATACGAGGAGCATCTCTGAAGGCTTCCAGAATTGGGAAGAGTTGTCGGTACTTCATTTCGAGGAAACAAAGTCTTGAAAACAAGGGTCAATGTGGTCGTGCAAAAACTGAGAAATTCGCGCACTTGGCAAGCACGATCTTGGAACCTGACAATTTGCTGGGTTCGTTCAGGAGTGGCCCAAAATAAACAGCCATGGTTAAGGGAAAGATTGACAAGCAGATTCGTCCTCTCATTCACTCTTTGATCCTCGGCGGCAGCATCAAGAACCGAGCCTATTAGGCAGCAAAGCAAGAAATTTGGAAGGCAGCTGATGACCCACAAGTATAGGGGGTGTATCGTAGTATCTTCGATAAGTAAGAATGTCGATCCCAACGAGGAGCAGAAGGTGTTGGCAGCAGTTTCGATGAAGGATTCACTGTAAATGCTCACAGACAAGTATTCAGGGGGTTTTGATGTAACAGATGAATAAAGTACGAGTAAGTAAAATGCGAGAGAAATAATTGCAGCGAGTGGCCCAATCCTTTTTAGCACAAAGGACAAGCCGGTTTGTTTACTTATAATGACCAAACGTTCCTGAGGACACACGGGGATTTTAGTCTAATACTTTCGCTTCAAGTGGTTTAATAATCTTCATTGTTTTGATAAGTGTTGTGTGGGTGAACCTATGCTAATGCACCGCCCTTCCTAGGACTAATACATACTTGTGATTATACCCCTTGCAAGCATCCGCAACTACAAGAAAGTAATTAAGATAAATCTAACCACAACCTTAAACTCTGAGATCCTGCGATCCCTCCTGCATCGATATACTAACGGGGGCTTAGTTTCTGTCACTCCGGCAACCCCGCAATTAGCAACCGAATACAAGATGCACTCCCCTAGGCCCATAAATGGTGAAGTGTCGTGTAGTCGACGTTCACACGACACCACTAGAAGAATGACACCACAACTTAAATATCATAACATTGAATATTACTCAACCATAATTCACTACTAGCATTTAGACTTCACCCATGTCCTCAAGAACTAAACGAACTACTCACGAGACATCATATGGAATACAATCAGAGGTGATATGATGATGAATAACAATCTGAACATAAACCTTGGTTCAATGGTTTCACTCAATAGCATCTACAACAAGTATAGAATAACACCGGGAGAGTTTCCCCTATCAAACAATCAAGATTTAACCCGAATTGCTACAGCGGTGACGAGGTGCAGCGGTGGTGATGGCGGTGTAGATGGTGGAGATGATGATGATGATGATGATGGAGATGATGTCCCGCTCGATGACGATGGCGATGGCGTCGATTTCCCCCTCCGGGAGGGAATTTCCCCGGCGGATTCCTGCCCGCCGGAGAGCTCTTTTCTCTCTGGTGTTCTCCGCCCCGCAGAGGCGGCTGTAACCCCTCGTGAGGTCCTCTCTGTGTCTTAGGTTTCGGACGAAGGAGTACGCGAAGAAAAGGAGGCGAAAGAGGCGTGGGCCCCCCAGAGCATAGGGTGGCGCGGCCAGGCCATGGGCCGCGCCGCCCCATGATCTGGGCCCACAGTGGCCCTCTCTTCTTCCCCTTCTGGCTCCCTCCGTCATCTGGAAAAATAGGAATTTACGTGAAATTCCCTTCCACAGTTGATCTTCCGAAATATTGCGTTCTGACGGTGCTTTTTCCAGCAGAATCCTGGCTCCGGTGCTTGATCCTCCAATGATGATGAAACATGCAAAATAGATGAAATAACATAAGTATTGTGTCCCAATATGAAATATATCAATGAATAACAGCAAATTATGATACAAAATAGTGATGCAAATTGGACGTATCAACTCCCCCAAGCTTAGACCTCGCTTGTCCCCAAGCGAAACTGAGCTCGATAAACAAGACCACATGTTTATGGAGTGAAGAGTCGATAAATAAAATACGGACAAGAAGCATCATATTCATTCACACAAGACATTCTAGTAAACAACTTCCTCATATAACTCATCTTGAAATAAGTAAAGAGAAATCACAAGTAAAGGTGCATAAGAAATCATAATTGGTGATGGCAAACTTTGTTCTTGGTCAGAGAACTACTAACGGATTGTACTTCTAAACAAAGCTTTCATATTAGAATTTATAGCTGAGCCTTCCTATTTAAGCATGACAATCTCTTCATAATCATTGATAACTTCAAAGTCATATTCATTCAGATAAAATTGGTACTAAACAAGAAAGTATAAAAGACATGATTAACTGAATCATAGCATAAATGATTGGTTCACAACAACTCAATTGCTTGCTTGAGATAGAGGGAAATAGGTTTACTGACTCAACATAAAAGTAAAAGATAGGCCCTTCGCAGAGGGAAGCAGGGATTAAATCATGTGCTAGAGCTTTTCAAGTTTTGAAATCATATAAAGAGCATAAAAGTAAGATTTTGAGCGGTGTTTGTTGTTGTCAACGAATGGTAGCGGGCACTCTAACCCCCTTGCCAAACGAACCTTCCAAGAGCGGCTCCCATGAGGGACGGCATCTCTACCAGCAAGGTAGATCATCCCCCTTCTCTTTTGTTTACACATGTATTTTAGTTTTATTAAGGATGACACTCCCCCCAACCTTGGCTTTCTCAATCCATGGCTAACCGAATCCTCGGGTGCCTTCCAACATTCACATACCATGGAGGAGTGTCTATTGCAAAATTAAGTTGCTTACTGATAAATCAGAGCAAAACATGTGAAGAGAATTATTAATGAAAGTTATTAATTGGGGCTGGGAACCCTCTTTTTGCAAAATTATTGGATAAGCGGATGTGCCGCTAGTCCATTGGTGAAAGTCCGCCCAACAAGATTGAAAGATAAAACACCACATACTTCCTCATGAGCTATAAAACATTGACACAAATAAGGAGTAGTAGTTTGAATAATTTAAAGGTAGCACATGAAGTATTTACTTGGAATGGCAGAAAATACCATGTAGTGGGTAGGTATAGTGGACACAAATGGCATAGGTTTGGTCTAAGGTTATGGATGTATGAGAAGCATCCCCTCTCGATACTTTGGCTAGCAAGGTTTGATAGCAAGCATAAAGGTTGAGGGAAACAAACAAATATACATATGATAGAAACAATCATGCATCTTTCTCATAAGCACAAGCAATTTTAACTTTAGAATACTAAGCTCATATGCATAGAGATAATAGAGTAATGTATCTAAGTGTATTTCTCTCTTTTATTAAACATCAAGATGTTGTTGCTATTGACCAATGCTAAGTTTGCCAAAACCAAATAGATTTACTTGATGCTCCCAAAGTGATATCAATACTCATGTCAAGAGTAACCATATAATGGAGATTGCAAACTAAAATAAGGTGTGCAAAAAGTAAATGATAAGACTTCTCATTAATATTCCATAACGATAACTCACACCAACGGATACATAGATAACTAACTAAGAGAGATACTTCCACATTGCATACTATTCCATATGATAACTTCCTACTCATGATATGACACTACTTGATAGTAAAAGATAAAGGTGGTGGTGTGATACCGCGGCACTCCCCAAGCTTGGAACAAACCAAGGGGATGCCAATACCGATGATGAATTACTCCTTCGGTGATGATGGTGAATCTTTGTCGTCATCAGACTTCCATGGAAGAGGCCCTCCATCAACAAAAGACATCTTGGTCTCCGGAAACCTGAAACTAGCAGCATGACTTATGCGCTTAAACCTGTTTTCATACTCACGTTTGATTATGAACGTCATAGAGTTGAGCTTGGAGTTTGTTGGTGGTGTCATGAAGTGAGAAGATATCGTCCCACAGCTTTGCAGTTTCCTTCTTGTGCCCATCAATGAGTTCAGACACAATCTTGTGAAAGATATCCACTTCACGCTCAGCCATCTTCTTGTAGTTGAAAACCTCTTGTTCCAGTTTCTCCATCCTGTCTTCCAAACTCCCTTCTCCCTTAGGACCCTGGACATCTTTGATCTGCAACTCTCCATCCACGAGCTGCAACTCTTTGGGGTGCATCTTCAGCTCGTTCATGTACGGGTTGACGACGTCCTCAAAGAAGCTGTCCTTCTGAGTTCCCGACGAAGACATGATGGATCTAGATCCGAAGCAGATCCTGGCAGAAAACAGCTCGAAACAAAACACGACGAGAAAACGATATTACGGACCTCCAGGGTCCGGGGATTATATAGCAAAAAATTTACGACAAAAGGAAGGTTCCGATCGAACCGAGTCAGGGGGCAACGAGGCGGCCAGACCATAGGTCGGCGCGGCCAGTCAGGCCGCGCCGGCCTATGGTGGCACGCCCTCTGCGTCCTTTCCACTCCGTTTCGAACTCGTAATTTTTCATATTTCCTAAAAACAGCAGAAATAATGTTCGGAAAGGTAAACGCGGACTTTTCATTACCTATACTGTTACCTATTCAAAGTCTAGTTCTGGCGGACTGTCCCCTTTGATGAAAGCCTCCGGTGTTTCCACTTGAATAATATCAACATCAACATTATAAGAATCACCCGAGATATAATGCTTGAGTCTTTGTCCATTCACCACTTGTGTGGCATTGCCTTGGAGAGAGCTAATTTTAATTGCTCCTGAACGATACACCTCCTCAACAACATATGGTCCTTCCCACTTCGAGAGTAATTTCCCTGCAAAGAATCTGAGACGAGACCGATACAATAGGACTTTATCCCCAATATTAAACTCTCTTTTGATGATCCTTCTATCATGCCACTTCTTAAATTTTTCTTTAAAGAGTTTAGCATTTTCATAAGCTTCACTTCTCCATTCATCTAGAGAACTTAATTGCAACAACCTCTTATTACCGGCTAATTTAGGATCTTTATTTAGTTCTCTAACAGCCCAATAAGCTTTGTGCTCTAGTTCTAAAGGTAAATGACAAGCTTTTCCATAAACCATTTTATAAGGTGACATTCCCATAGGATTTTTATAAGCAGTTCTATAAGCCCATAGTGCTTCTTTCAATTTGCTAGCCCAATTCTTTCTAGATTTATTAACAGTCTTACCCAAGATAGCTTTAATCTCTCTATTTGATAATTCTACTTGACCACTAGTTTGAGGGTGATAAGCGGAAGCAATTCTATGATTAATACCATACTTAGCAAGAGTTTTTCTAAAACCTCCATGAATAAAATGAGAACCTCCATCAGTCATAATATATCTAGGTACTCCAAATCTAGGAAATATAACATCTACAAGCATTTTTATAGAGGTCTCACCATCAGCACTTTTTGTAGGTATAGCTTCTACCCATTTAGTAACATAATCAACAGCGACAAGTATATGAGTGTTACCGTCTGAAGAAGGGAAAGGACCCATGAAGTCGAATCCCCAACAATCGAATGGTTCAATAACAAGAGTATAATTCATAGGCATTTCATTGCGTCTGGAGATATTACCAACTCTTTGACATTCATCACAAGATAAAATAAATTTCCTTGCATCTTTGAAGAGTGTTGGCCAATAAAAACCTGATTGTAGAACCTTTTGCGCGGTTCTATCTCCAGCGTGATGTCCTCCATAAACACTACCATGACATTTATTCAATATCTCCTGTTGTTCATATTCAGGAACACATCTTCGCATAATACCATCCACTCCTTCTTTATATAAGTGTGGGTCATCCCAAAAATAATGCCTCAAGTCATAAAAGAATTTCCTCCTTTGCTGAAAAGGTTGGAGGCAAATACTTCGAAACAATAAAGTTAGCATAATCTGCATACCAAGGGCTCTCTCGCGAGCTCACCTTTATTACAGCCAATTGTTCATTTGGAAAACTATCATTAACAGGAAGGATCATAAGCAATATTTTCCAATCTAGACAAATTATCAGCAACAGGATTATCAGCACCTTTCCTATCTATAATATGTAAATCAAATTCTTGCAAAAGAAGTACCCATCTAATAAGCCTTGGCTTAGCATCTTTCTTTGTCATAAGGTATCTAATTGCAGCATGATCAGTATGAATTGTAACTTTCGAATCAACAATATAAGGTCTAAACTTGTCACAAGCAAAGACTACAGCTAACAATTCTTTTTCAGTTGTAGCATAATTTCTTTGAGCAGCATCAAGAGTCTTACTAGCATAATGAATAACATTTAATTTTTTATCTACCCTGTCCAAGAACAGCGCCTACAACAAAGTCACTAGCATCACACATAATTTCAAAAGGCAAATTCCAATCAGGAGGTTCGACTACAGGAGCAGTTGTTAAGGCTTTCTTTAGAGTTTCAAAAGCTTCCTTACAATCATCATCAAAAACAAAAGGTACATCTTTTTGAAGAAGATTAGTAAGAGGCTTTGAAATTTTAGAGAAATCTTTAATAAATCTCCTATAAAACCCAGCATGACCAAGAACACTACGAATACCTTTAACATCCCTCGGATAAGGCATCTTCTCAATTGCTTCAACTTTAGCTCTATCAACTTCAATACCTCTCTCGGAAATTTTATGTCCCAATACAATTCCTTCATTAACCATAAAGTGGCATTTCTCCCAATTAAGAACAAGGTTAGTTTCTTCACATCTCTGCAAAACTTTATCGAGGTTTCGCAAGCAATTATCAAAAGAATTCCCATAGACAGAAAAATCATCCATGAACACCTCTACAATACTTTCGCAAAAACCATGAAAAATAGCAGACATGCATCTTTGAAAAGTAGCAGGAGCATTACATAAACCAAAAGGCATACGCCTATAAGCATAAGTTCCATAAGGACAAGTAAACGTGGTTTTCTCTTGATCTTTAGCTTTAACAGCAATTTGTGAAAACCCAGAATAACCATCAAGAAAGCAAAAATGAGTATTTTTAGATAACCTTTCTAGCATTTGATCAATAAAGGGTAAAGGGTAATGATCTTTCTTAGTAAATTTATTAACTTTACGAAAATCAATGCACATTCTATAACCTACAACTATTCTTTGAGGAATAAGCTCATCATTATCATTAGGCACAACAGTCATTCCTCCTTTCTTAGGAACACAATGCACAGGACTAACCCATCTACTATCAGCAATAGGATATATAATACCAGCTTCAAGGAGTTTTAATACCTCGTTCCTTACCACCTCTTTCATCTTCGGAATTAGACGACGTTGATGTTCAACAACAGGCTTTGCATCTTCTTCCATATTAATAGCATGTTGGCAAATAGAAGGAGAAATCCCTTTCAAATCATCAAGAGTATAGCCAATAGCTCCTCGGTGTTTCTTCAATATTTCCAATAACCTTTCTTCCTCAATCTCTGAAAGCTTAGAACTAATAATAACATGATATATTTTCTTATCATCAATATGAGCATATTTAAGATTATCAGGTAAAGGCTTTAAATCAAAAACAGGATCTTCCTTTGGTGGCGGTGTTGTACCCAAATCTTCCACCGGTAAATCATGCTTGAGAATAGGTTGGCGAAGAAAAATTTCCTCAAGCTCATCTCTTTCTTTCCTAAAAGCTTCACTTTCACTATTCTCCAAATGTTGCTGCAAAGGATTATTAGGAACAAGAACAATAGATGCACACTGCTCCATTTTAAAATCATTACTAGGCAAGTCAACTTTATAAGGAGTTTTGGTAAATTTAGAAAAGTTAAATTCATAAGGTTCACCAGCAAATCTAGTCAAAATTTTCTCTTTCTTACAATCTATAATAGCTCCACAAGTATTTAGAAAAGGTCTACCAAAAATGATAGGACAATGATCACTAGCAGCAGAACCAAGTACCAAAAAGTCAGCAGGATATTTAATCTTACCACATAGAACTTCCACATCTCGAACAATACCAATTGGAGAAATAGTTTCTATATTAGCCAGATGAATAACCACATCAATATCTTCAAGTTCACAAGAACCAATTTCGTGCATAATCTCCGTGTAAAGCTCATAAGGAATAGCACTAACACTTGCACCAATATCACATAAACCATAATAGCAATGATCACCAATTCTAACAGATAGCATAGGAACACTAACTTGTTTGGATTTATTAGGATGTGAAACAATATTAGAGGCATCTTCACAGAAAATAATATGACCATCCTCCACATTTTCAGTCACAAGATCTTTAACTATTGCAACAGCAGGTTCAATTTTAATTTGTTCTTCGGGTTCTTTAGGTTTCTTTTCACTTTTATTAACCGCACTAGAGACAGAGTACTCCTTCATTTTAGCAGGGAAAGGAGTTTTTTCAATATAAGCTTCAGGAATAACATTATCAGTAGTTTCAATCACTACACATTTGTTTACAGATGAATCAACTTTATCTTTATACGGTTCATGATACTTATCAAAATTCTTCTTAGGCAGTTCATAATGAGAGGCAAAAGCTTTATAAAGATTTGCAACAACTTGGGAATCAAGACCATATGTAGCACTCATATTACGAAATTTATCAGTATCCATAAAAGCTTCAATGCATTTATAATCATAAATTATACCTGATTCTCTATCTTTGTCGTTCTCCCATCCTTCAGTATTTTCTTGGATCCGATCAAGAAGGTCTCTTTTAAACTCTTCATTCTTGCGTGTAAATGATCCAGAACAAGAAGTATCCAGCAAGGTCTTGTCTTGAAAAGTCTTGCATAGAAATTATCAATAATAACATTACCAAGCTCATGAATGGGGCATTTGAGCATTAAAGACTTCAATCTCCCCCAAGCTTGGGCAATACTCTCTCCATCATGAGGCCAGAAATTATATATGCGGTTCCGATCTTTGTGAATTTCACTTGGAGGATAAAATTTGGAATAAAATAAAGGCACAATGTCCTCCCAATCAATAGAATCACCATTCTTCAGCAATTTATACCAGTGCGCCGCTTTACCAGACAGCGATATAGTGAATAGTTTCTTTCTAACTTCATTCATAGAAATACCTGCACATTTGAATAACCCGCATAATTCATGCAAAAACAGTAAATGATCACCAGGATGGACAGTTCCATCCCCTTCATAGCGGTTATCCATAACACGTTCAATAATTTTCATAGGTATCTTATATGGTACTACTTCCTCACTGGCGCTTCATCCACTACCGTTGCAGTAGATTTCCCAAATAGAAATTGAAGAGAAGATCTCTCCATAATGATTTATAGCAACAGGCAGAAATAAAATCAGCACAAACAGTAAAGGTTTTCCTTACCAATTCCGCTTACCAATAGCGCTTCACTCCGGCAGCGCCTAGTCTTGATGACCCACAAGTATAGGGGTGTATCGTAGTATCTTCGATAAGTAAGAATGTCGATCCCAACGAGGAGCAGAAGGTGTTTGGCAGCAGTTTCGATGAAGGATTCACTGTAAATGCTCACAGACAAGTATTCAGGGGGTTTTGATGTAACAGATGAATAAAGTACGAGTAAGTAAAATGCGAGAGAAATAATTGCAGCGAGTGGCCCAATCCTTTTTAGCACAAAGGACAAGCCGGTTTGTTTACTTATAATGACCAAACGTTCTGAGGACACACGGGGATTTTAGTCTAATACTTTCGCTTCAAGTGGTTTAATAATCTTCATTGTTTTGATAAGTGTTGTGTGGGTGAACCTATGCTAATGCACCGCCCTTCCTAGGACTAATACATACTTGTGATTATACCCCTTGCAAGCATCCGCAACTACAAGAAAGTAATTAAGATAAATCTAACCACAGCCTTAAACTCTGAGATCCTGCGATCCCTCCTGCATCGATATACTAACGGGGCTCAGGTTTCTGTCACTCCGGCAACCCCGCAATTAGCAACCGAATACAAGATGCACTCCCCTAGGCCCATAAATGGTGAAGTGTCGTGTAGTCGACGTTCACACGACACCACTAGAAGAATGACACCACAACTTAAATATCATAACATTGAATATTACTCAACCATAATTCACTACTAGCATTTAGACTTCACCCATGTCCTCAAGAACTAAACGAACTACTCACGAGACATCATATGGAATACAATCAGAGGTGATATGATGATGAATAACAATCTGAACATAAACCTTGGTTCAATGGTTTCACTCAATAACATCTACAACAAGTATAGAATAACACCGGGAGAGTTTCCCCTATCAAACAATCAAGATTTAACCCGAATTGCTACAGCGGTGACGAGGTGCAGCGGTGGTGATGGCGGTGTAGATGGTGGAGATGATGATGATGATGATGGAGATGATGTACCGCTCGATGACGATGGCGATGGCGTCGATTTCCCCCTCCGAGGGAATTTCCCGGCGGATTCCTCGCGCCGGAGAGCTCTTTTCTCTGTGTTCTCCGCCCGCGAGGCGGCTGTAACCCTCGTGAGGTCCTCTCTGTGTCTTAGGTTTTCGGACGAAGGAGTACGCGAAGAAAGGAGGCGAAGAGGCGTGGCCCCGAGCATAGGGTGGCGCGGAGCCATGGGCCGCGCCGCCCTGGTCCGGGCCACAGTGGCTCCTCTCTTCTTCCTTCTGGCCCCTCCGTAATCTGGAAAAATAGGAATTTACGTGAAATTCCCTTCCACACTTGATCTTCCGAAATATTGCGTTCGACGGTGCTTTTTCCAGCAGAATCCTGGCTCCGGTGCTTGATCCTCCAATGATGATGAAACATGCAAAATAGATGAAATAACATAAGTATTGTGTCCCAATATGAAATATATCAATGAATAACAGCAAATTATGATACAAAATAGTGATGCAAATTGGACGTATCAGCAGCACAAAAAATTAAAGAAAAGGTACCATAAGGTTGGAGGTACATACCTAACATATCAGTACTAGCTTCCAACATCAGTTCGAGCATGCTATTTTCTCGGGTAGCAGCTCCCTCTGCTTCCAATACAGCAGCATCTTTGGCAGCCATAGCCTCTTTGGCTTGACGAAGAGCTAGCTCCTCTTGTTCAGATGCTTTCCGAGCTTGTTCCATCATTGCCAAAGTTTGTTTCTTCATGGATTGAAGTTGTTGTCGAAGTTCTTGTAAATCTTCCGACACAGTTTGCTTGAAGAACCTTCAAGCAGATTATCATCGGTGTTTAACTTCTTCGAGAAGGAAGATGCAGGCACAGCGTCGGGAGAGCAAGGGTTGGTTGAATAATTATCAAATATTAACTGGAAAAGAAAATCCCAGGATCAATGATAGTACCAAGAGGAATTTCATTGCTTTCTAGAAAGTTTACATGGTCATTACAAACGGAGTTCTCCAAAAGGTCTAACAGAATAATTGTCGCCAAGGCTAGAATGGCGACAACAGAAAAGAAATAAAGAAAGCAGAAAGTAGAAAAGGCTAAGGCATTCAATTAGACCTCCGGCTTTGACGAGCTGGGAGTCGAAGATGGCTTGATCCCGAGATAGGCCAGGATTTTCTTCGTGTTCAGCTTTGCCGCCTTGATCAATGATCGCCACTTTGTTTGCTCTATCTGCTCCGTGTCGCCAACTTTGGCCCAGTCAATAGTCTGTTGACTGTCAGCAACTAGGGCAACGGTGCTTTCAACGGCAACCTTCATGTTCTCATGGCGCATTTTCAGCCCAAGATCTTCGGGAGGATTAAAGCACTTGGCAAGACCAAGGAAAGTCGCGGGCTCCTCTTTCTTCGGGAAGAAGTAGGGGAAAAGCTTCGACAACCCCGCCCTGGCTTCATCCATGCCTTCACGCGCTTCCGTCCCATGAAACTCAAGGAATGAAACGGCGTCAAGAAGAGAATCATTGTCGGGATTTTCAAGTTCAAATTCTTGAGAGATCCTGTCTGTCAAAATAAAAATAGAAAATTTGGTCAAAAAACAAGTACAAAAAAGAAAAATCCAAAGGGTATGAAATGGTGCAAGTACTTACTGACAAAGCGACAATTTTGTGTCCTTATACGTTTGGTGATCGCCGCTTCACGAGTAGATTGCGCAGTTATGTGCTCGCTTAGCGAAGTCTCGGCATCATGCAGACGTTTCCGAAGATCTTCGACACCAGCAATCGCCTTAGCTTTGTCGCCTTCTTGCCTAGCTTCACAACATCCGACTCGGCCTTCTTACGAGCCTCCTCACATTGCTCTAATTTTTGAGCAAGCGTGTCGCACGTTCATTGGTTTCTCTGAAAAAAGGAAGACAAGATTAGCCACAAACGTCGACAATAAAGTAGAAAGGAAGCAGAAGCAAAAAGTAGCCAGGCACTACCTTCTGTTTTACTGGCGTAATCACGGTACCCAACGAATTGGGCACCGATCCGAAGAAGCTCTTTGATCATAGGCTATCAAGGAAAGACAAAGAAATAAAATGTTGGTACGGGAAAAATAACGACACATAGGAGCAAACGGAGAAAATATAAACAGCGACAAGAGCATTAAGAACTTACGTCATCCAAGAGAGGGTTAGAAGAGCTACACGATTGAAGAGTAAGCTCCGGATTGTTTCAACCCTTGCCCTTTTTGGTGAAGGGACAAGGGGGCTTGACGGAGGAGTAGCAGCCGATGTTCTGTCGAGGAGGCGACGTTTCTCTCCTTCAACTGGCGTCTCCGAGGCGACTAATGTATGTGACGTACTCGTTCGAGCAGCCACATCAGCAGTTGGTACTTCTTCTTCATCATCACTACGAGTAAATGTCGACAATATAAAAAGCAAGATAGACAAAAATCTTCAAGTACAAATAAACAGAGAAAGGGTACTTACGAACTGATGAGAGCCTCGAGGTATGGATCATAACCTGCCTTCGGTGAGAAGGGACAGCTTCTTCGGCCTTGGAGGTGCCGAATCGCATCATCCCTTTTCCTTTTGTTCCTTGGAGAAACAGGAGGAGGAGATTGTGCCGACGCAGTGGCTTCAGACATCCTCTTTTTCATCCCGCAGATTTTCGAGATTCTGCGGGTTCATTTGCAAAAGAGGGAGCATCTTCGTTATCATCGGAGATAACGGCCCTTTCTTCGACTTCCCCACCTTCCGGAAGAGGAGGAAGTGAAACAAGATTTGGATGGTCCTATGTAAAAAGAAGGACGAATGTCAGAAAGAAGTAACAACACAAATAGCAAGGCAATAACAATTTACAGCGACAATCTTTTACCTTGGGAAGCGCATTGGCGGCGCTGTATGGTGTTACGCGATAAGTGGAAGGGATAGAATCTTTCTTCTTCAGAGATGAAATTTTTCGGATAAGCCTATCCAAATCCTTGACTTCCAGATCGTCGACAAGCGATCGTGTCCCGTCGCCAGATAATTCCAAAAGGATTTTTGCGAGCCGAAGAGGCTGCACTCTAGTCCTAAGGAAGTACGCCGTAATTTGGATGCCTGATAATTCTTTTCCACGAGTATTTTGCAACTCATGGATGCGAGTCATCGGGCCTCTGTCAAAGTTCTTTCTTCCTCGGTAGCTTCTGCGTCCCAAGAACGGCGGCGAAGGATTTTCTCGGACCGTCAAAGGAGGAATGTTGTCTTCGCGCATCCATGGTTTTCTTCGCGAATATATAACCACTTCTTGCGCCACCCTTGAACGGAGTCGGGAGTTTGACGTCGAAGTAGTTGACAGAGGAACGAACAGAAATAACAACGCCGCCTATATTATAGGCGACATTGCAGAGCCATTACGGCGACAGAAGAAAATGCGCTTCCATAATGCCCAGTTAGGCTGGACACCAAGGAAGGCTTCGCAGAGGGTGATGAAGATAGAAATGTGAAGGATAGAGTTGGGCGTGAGGTGGTGAAGTTGGAGACCATAAACATAAAGTAAACCCCGAAGAAAAGGGTGAATGGGGGCGGAAAGACCGCGGATGAGGTGATCAACAAAACTTACCCGATACCCCATTGGAGGGTTGGGTAGCTTTCTTCTGGGGAAGCAAACCGCTTTGGGTTTCTTGTTAATCCCCAGCTTCTTCAAGAGATTCAGGTCCTGGTTCGTGATCTTGGACCTCTCCCACTCCGCGGCTCCTAGATCCGCGGCGCCATCGAAGAATCGGGTGTCTGTGCCTGGTCAAGCGACGCGGTGGCATCAACAATGGCGGAGAAGTGTAGCTGCGAAGAGAAGAGCTTTGGGAGGAGGAGCGCAGGAGGAAAATTTGCGAGAGGAAAGCGGGAACGGAGCGAAGTGTTCGAGGAAGAAGAAGGGGATCTTATATAGAGGTGCGGTGAAGCGGCGGAACCGTTAGATGGAAAAAGAATGCAGGAGATGATCACCACGTGGAAACAAGGGTAAAAAGGTATTTTAACATTGACGAGGTTACAGAACGTGTGCCAGAAAAAGGGGAGAACATGTGTCCCCCACTTGCACGACGTGTCCGTTAGATAAGGAATTGGGACCCACAAGGCAGCGAAAGAAGCGGTAATGGTCAGTTTCCAAAATAGAAATCGTGGCAAACATCAGCAATGACGTTGTCAAGATAAAGGAAAAGCTTGACTATGAGGGTTCAAAAGTTTATCGATAACATAAGATTATCTCGGGAGCCTTTGATCAAATACAAGTTTTTGCCCAAACGCTCGGGGGCTACTTTGGAAAAAAGGAAAATATTCTCAGAGTCTGACAAGATAGAAATGGCAAGAGCCTATGATCAAATACAAGTATTTGTCCATAGCCTCGGGGGCTACTCCCATCGAGAGCGCTGGTCGCGCACCCGATAAATATAAAAATATCGAGAAGGATTATAAATGTAGCGGCCAGGAATACTAATCTGTGGAGCCTACACCCAAGCACAAGTCCTTGGCTGTAGCCTCGGGGGCTACTCCCATCGGAAACGCTGTTCGCGTGCCGATGAATTTTTATCAAAAGAAAGAAGTACGAATGAGTATATTTCGAGTTATACGATAACTCTACATATACTCCCATCGGGAAGACAAGAAAGTCATCAAATATGACTCGATAAAATGTGCTATTCCAGCAGAAAAGCACTCGACAAAATATTCTCAGAGCGCTAAAAGTCGCGAATAAATCTCCGAATGCCGCAAAACTTTGCGAAGGCAAGACCCCAGATCCGTTCTGAGGGCGTGGCACCGTCTCTGACGGCGGATTGCTACTATTTTCCGTATCAACAGATACGAAGAAAAATCCTAACGGACGCATTAGGTACCCGATAAAATATGACCGGGACTCGACAGAATGGTAAGACCTTAAGCGGCACCTGTCGAAGTTTACACCGTATCCCGAGATCATGTCCGGGACGTGATCTTGAAGTAGGTTTTTGCGGATTGCCACTAGAGCAGAACTAGTACCTGATCCGTCCGATGAACTAGCCCCAACTACCAATATCCCTGTACAACATAGTATTTACATATCGAAAGATTTTGTAATGAGTAAAATTGGAGATTTTCCTTGATTCTTCGATTCAAAAAAAATCTCGGGGGCTACTGACATAGGCATCCCCAATAGGCCTGCCAAAGGTGGTACCCGGGGTTTTTATTCAAGGCCCAAGACTCGAAGAACACGAAGACTTGGAAGCCCATTTAGTGTTAAGGAAAGATAGTTTGTATTAGGAAAGATAGAAACTTGTAATCTTACGAGCTGGGTACGAAACCCTCTCGAACACTGTAACTTGTGTATTACGAAATCCTCGGCTCCACCTCCTATATAAGGGGAGTCGAGGAACGAAGAGGATCGAAATCTACTGTCAACATAACCCTAGTTTTCATAATCGTCGAGTACTTTTCGCCTGAACCTTCGAGATCTACTTGCCCTCTACTTCTAGCAAAACCCTAGTCTATAATTTGTAGGCATTGACAAGTTAATCCTTTGTCACCTGGCGCCACCCGTTGATGACAACAACGAGGAGGAGGAGGCGCCGCGCGACGTCTTCAATAGCGGTGACTACGTCCTCAACGACAACGAGGAAGCGATGGTGATCCAGTAGGTCGTCGTCATATCGGAGGCGGAGTCGCGCACGCGGTATCTCCGCGAGGAGGAGGACGCCATCTGGTAGGTGCGCCTGTACGAGGCGACGCAGAGGGAGGCCCGCGTGCGCCACGTCAAGCAGGAGATCGTGGACCTCGACGCCAAGTAGGGTCACGCCTCCTCCGCCGTCCTCCGCCTCCCCGTCCTCCGTCGCGTGTAGAGGCCTAGTAAGTATCCCGGGGCCAAATTTTGTTCATCATTAGGGTCACATGGCGGAGTATGGTCTTTATTTTGAGATGCATATGTAAATTATGTATGTATGAATATGAATTTCATCGCGGAACTTGTATTGCGATGAACAACTCGCCCGCTAAATTTTAATTTCAAGTTTTTGGTTCAGATTTACGGGTTCCGTTCTACGCCGCTCGCTCTGAATTCGTTCGAAACTAGTTTTCCGGGAGACTGAAAAATAAAAATAAACTAGTTACGCTCTAGGGTCGTTCGCTGCTCTATTTTCGTGTGAAAAATATTGCCGTTATAAAGCTAAAAAAATAGCGTGCATAGGGTCGGTAATAACAAGATTAGCATCATAGCGACCCAAATATGCATAGCACTATGTTCACTCCGAAATACGATATACCGTTGCTAAAACATCAAAATAGCCCTTTATTTGTTTGTTTTTATTTTAACTTTTTGTAAACATTTTTTGGTGGTTAGAACAAACATTGGTCGAGACACATAGCCACATGGGCTAGCGCTAGAAAATCATGTAAAAGAGGTTTTCTCTATTCCGTGAATGAACTCCAAGTGTCCAGCATCCGTAGGCAATCGCAAAACTTTGCAGTTACCTGCTCGCAATTTTGAAATTTCAACCCGCACCCACATTGCGGTCGTCTTTACTCTTTAGAGGTTTGGAAACCGTAGATCTAAAATATTGGCAAAATTTGGATGCGAATGGTAAAATGCGTTGTCCCGTCCTCAGTACAAGAGCAGCCCTCCTCGACGGTTCCACCCAACCACACACGTTTTCCCCCTCCGCTCGACTAACCCTAAAAATTTCCCCTTTAGCTGCCGCCGTTCCCAGAGAGAGCCACCACTAACAAGACGTCGATCTTGCCCATCCAAACCCAAAGAAGTCTCCCCATTTTGATGCCTTACGGATCTGATGCGGCGGCGCCTGGTGGTCGGGCTCCCCCGGCGAGGTGGTGGTTCCTTGCCGGCCAGGGCACTCCCGGCGTGGTGCCTGGATCCAGGCCGGCTGGACCTGGAGAGGTGCCCCATTGCCCGACCGGGCGCTCCGGCGAGGTGCCTCGATCCAGAGCTGGTGTGCCCGGCGAGGTGCCTCCCTCCCAAAGCTAACCGTTGGGCAACAGTCCGCCCTGGTTCCTCCAGGAGCTCTTGGCCCTGGGCGTGGTGAAGCGCGGCAAGTCCGGCGAACCCTCGCGAGCACTGCGGCGAACTCTGGCGACTACGGCTGGTTCCAGGCCTAGATGGCGTTCCATCTGAGGTGAGTTGGCAAAACAAAAGCCCAGCAAGTAACCTGGGCTCGTTTCTCCACACGCTAAGCCCAAAAGCCCACATGAGACAAATGCCAGCTTCTGCCCAACCACCTATACACAAAAGCCCATTGCCTCTTTAAAATGTGTGAACGGCTACCACTCTTGGTTTTCGAGTGAAATCCTTCTGTTCTTCGCCAAACCTGAGCGCATTCCCCTTGGAATTCGTACCCCGCAAGCAATCCCCCTCTATAAGTAGTCATAGCCTTCGCCATTCTAGTCCTTGATATTTTTCCGATCAGCCTCCCCGTTCCCCCACCTCACACCACACCACACCACACGGGCGCGCAGCAGTTCGTCGCCGACGCTCACCTTCGTGAGCGTCCTCGCCATGGAGGTGAGTTCCCCAGTTTTCCCCCATGCCGTTCGTCCTTGGTTCCCATCGTGTTGAAACCCCGGATCGCTTTGATTTCTACTAGCTTTTCGTCTCTAATTTGCGTCCCCGACTACTAGATTGCCCTTGGATTTTCGCGAAAAATTTGCCATGCGCACAGCGTCAATTCGTTCGTTGGTTCTGCACGTAGCGTGGATTTGAGTTTGGGGAACTAGATTCAGCGCAGAAACCTCATGGCCTCTGCGCAAATAGTTGCTGCTCCCCATGTTATCGAAATCGAAATCCCTAGTAGCTTCAATTTCGTAGTAGCTTTTCGCGTCAAATCTGTGTCCCCGACTAGGGTTTGTCCTGGGATTTTCGCGTCCAATACCGACTTGCTGCAACGAGTTTTATTTCCTCTTAGCGGTGATTCGTTCGTTGGTTTATATAAGTAGACTCGATTTGAACCTCAGTAGCTAGATTCGCCACAGAACCCTGAAAAAATTGGCCTAAGTTGTGGATGTTGTACGTTTTGTTGCGGGATATGCTTCCAATCCTAATCCTCTCTGATTTAGTTGTTGGTGTCCTTGATTTATCCACCACAAGGCATATGCGATTTCTCTTGATTGTTGAATTCATGGGGTTCTATGTTGTGAATTTCGCTTGGTATATGCGCATCAGAACCCCCCATGAAATTTGTCGAAATTGTTAATTTCCTGCTTTTTTTTGCTTGGTTTGCCTAGAAATTCCACGCATATCTGTTTTTGCCTTGCTGAGCCACTGAATCAAATCCACCGGCCTTATCAAGTTCATGCACAAAATGTATATTCGATTTAACATACGAGCTCCTGAATCCTTTTTGCCACATTTACCTTTTCGCAGGGCAAATACTCCGGTTGTGGAGCTTCTACTGATAGCAGCGATGGTGTGGATAAGGTGAGTTTGCTATGATCAGAGAGTCATCGGCCAACAGAAAGTATATTCGATTTAACATACGAGCTCCTGAATCCTTTTTGCCACATTTACCTTTTCGCAGGGCAAATACTCCGGTTGTGGAGCTTCTACTGATAGCAGCGATGGTGTCGATAAGGTGAGTTTGCTATGATCAGAGAGTCATCGGCCAACAGAAAGTAATAGGCACATATAAGATGAGGAACCCATGATGCATTGGATTTTGAAAAATCAAGGCCTCGCTATCTCTTTACAACCAATCGATTAGTTTGCCATTTAGATCGTAGGTGTCCATGTGCACAGTCTTACAGCATCCACTGCTGAGGACAGCATTTCATGCTCTCATGAAGTTTTTCTTAACTCGATTTTGTCCATATTTTGCTACTACTTGTTTATCTTTGTTTTTGAAGCATTTTGCATATGTGCATTCATTGATTCTAGCAATTTTATTTTTTGGATAGTAAACTCGTAAGAAGCATATTGACTATTGTTACCCTGAGACATTGTATTTCCTGGTTAAATCATGCTTGCTTTATTCTGCAGGGCACGCCCACTGAGACAGCTACTCCAACTTCCGACACTGTAGTGCCAGTTACTGAAAATATGTGAGTTACGTCAATCTTAACTGGTCTGATCTTTTGATCTCTATTCAGTCTACGCTTATCTGTACCATGCAGTTCTAGTGCTATGGCAAAATGATTGTCTTGCCACTTAGATCAACTAGTTCGTTACTTACTGAAGTGATGGTACTTTTACATCTTTGCAGTAGCTCTTTTTCAAATTGCATAGATAACTTTCCATGATAAGTGTGTGGACTTGATGCATGCCATGCGCAAACATGCTCTTGCTGTTGACGTTATTTGTGTTCTTCCATCTCTTTTATTTTTGTTTTTTTGTTTCATGACTTCAATTTTTCTATCTGAAGCAATTTAACATGATTTCGGCTTCTGTTATATGTACAGCTCTGAAGGAGCTGTTCAGTCTCTTCTTGAACTTGGTTACGGAGAATGGGACAGAGATGAGGTGGTTAGTGCACTCCGCGCTGCTAAAAATGTAAAAGTGACAGCTCTTGAAAATCTTCAATTGGTAAGCAGATATCCCATCTTAGTAGTTGCTTGTCCAGCTTGATAGCTACAATACATCTAGTAGTTAGTTTATCTTGCGTATAGTAAATCAAATTTTGTGATATGTTGTTTCCTGCTTGATAAATTTGTCACATTTGCCTTTTCACAGATGAAATCCCCCAGTTCTTCATTTAACAGCAATGATCACCAGAACAAGGTGAGTTGCAGTCACTTTTTACTCAAATGCGACCATACATCTTGTTGGCAAGCCAGTTTCAATCATGCCGCTAGTTTCAATTTATTGATTTCAGCCTGTATGAAAAGTTATCAACTGTTATCATATTTAGAGTGGCATATCTTACTTGTAGATCGTAGGTGTCCATGTGCACAGTCTTGCAGCATCCACTGCTGAGGACAGCATTTCATGCTCTAATGAAGTTTTTCTTAACTCGGTTTTGTCCATATTTTGCTACTACTTGTTTGTCTTTGTTTTTGAAGCATTTTGCATATGTGCATTCATTGATTCTAGCAATTTTATTTTTTGGATAGTAAACTCGTAAGAAGCATATTGACTATTGTTACCGTGAGACATTGTATTTCCTGGTTAAATCATGCTTGCTTTATTCTGCAGGGCACGCCCACTGAGACAGCTACTCCAACTTCTGACACTGTAGTGCCAGTTACTGAAAACATGTGAGTTACATCAATCTTAACTGGTCTGATCTTTTGATCTCTATTCAGTCTATTCTTATCTGTACCATGCAGTTCTAGTGATATGGCAAAATGATTGTCTTGCCACTTAGATCAACTAGTTCGTTACTTACTGAAGTGATGGTACTTTTACATCTTCGCAGTAGCTCTTTTGAAAATTGCATAGATAACTTTCCATGATAAGTGTGTGGACTTGATGCATGCCATGCGCAAACATGCTCTTGCTGTTGACTTTATTTGTGTTCTTCCATCTCTTTTATTTTGGTTTTTTTGTTTCATGACTTCAATTTTTTTAACTGATTTCGGCTTCTGTTATATGTACAGCTCTGAAGGAGCTGTTCAGTCTCTTCTTGAACTTGGTTACGGAGAATGGGACAGAGATGAGGTGGTTAGTGCACTCCGCGCTGCTAAAAATGTCATGGTGACAGCTCTTCAAAATCTTCAATCGGTAAGCAGATATCCCATCTTAGTAGTTGCTTGTCCAGCTTGATAGCTACAATACGTCTAGTAGTTAGTTTATCTTGCGTATAGTAAATCAAATTTTGTGATATGTTGTTTCCTGCTTGATAAATTTGTCACATTTGCCTTTTCACAGAAGAAACCCCACCGTTCTTCATTTAACAGCAATGATCACCAGACCAAGGTGAGTTGCAGTCACTTTTTACTCAAATGCGACCATACATCTTGTTGGCAAGCCAGTTTCAATCATGCCGCTAGTTTCAATTTATCGATTTCAGCCTGTATTAAAAGTTATCAACTGTTATCATATTTAGAGTAGAAAATCAATGCCCTTTGTTTGTTGCCCTTGTCATGTCATAGATATTAATGTTTGACTAGTTCCATTTATTATTATAATTGTACAATATGTCAAGCTTTCAGTCAGACACTGGTTCTGACCTATGCTCCTAGCATCGACTTTTTTTTTTGATATGAATGCTTCATTATTTGTTCAATACCAGTGCATTGTTTGTTGTTTAGACCTGAGTTTTAGCATGTTTCTTTGTACACTAGTCTTGCTGCATCATTTAGCTCATCAGTTCTAGAAATATGTTTTTGCATCATTTTAGCATGTTTCAGAAGCTAGATTCGCCACAGAACCCTGAAAAAATTGGCCTAAATTGTGGATGTTGTACGTTTTGTTGCGGGATTTGCTTCCAATCCCAATCGTCTCTGATTTAGTTGTTGGTGTCCTTTAATTATCCACCACAAGGCATATGCGATTTCTCTTGATTGTTGAATTCATGGGGTTCAAGTAGCATTTATGTGAATTTTGCTTGGTATATGCGCAACAGAACCCCCATGAAATTTGTCGTAATTGTTAATTTCCTGCTTTTTTTGCTTGATTTGCCTAGAAATACCACGCATATCTGTTTTTGCCTTGCTGAGCCACTGAATCGAATCCACCATCCCGATCAAGTTCATCTACAAAATGTATATTCGATTTAACATACGAGCTCCTGAATCTTTTTCGCTACATTTACCTTTTCGCAGGACAAAGACTCCGGTTGTGGAGCTTCTGCTGATAGCAGCGATGGTGTAGATAAGGTGAGTTTGCTATGATCAGAGAGTCATCGGCCAACAGAAAGTAATAGGCACATATAAGATGAGGAACCCATGATGCTTTGGATTTTGAAAAATCAAGGCCTTGCTATGTGTTTACTACCAATCGATTTGTTTGCCATTTAGATCGTAGGTGTCAATGTGCTGTCTTACAGCATCCACTGCTGAGGACAGCATTTCATGCTCTAATGAAGTTTTTCTTAACTCGATTTTGTCCATATTTTGCTACTACTTGTTTATCTTTGTTTTTGAAGCATTTTGCATATGTACATTCATTGATTCTAGCAATTTTATTTTTTGGATGGTGAACTCGTAAGAAGCATATTGACTATTGTTACAGTGAGCAATTTTATTTTTTGGATAGTAAACTCGTAAGAAGCATATTGACTATTGTTACCGTGAGCAATTTTATTTTTTGGATAGTAAAATCATGCTTGCTTTATTCTGCAGGGCACGCCCAGTGAGACAGCTACACCAATTTCTGACACTGTAGTGCTAGTTAGTGAAAACACGTGAGTTACATCAATCTTAACTGGTCTGACCTTTTGATCTCTATTCAGTCTACTCTTATCTGTACCATGCAGTTCTAGTGCTATGCCAAGATGATTGTCTTGCCACTTAGATCAACTAGTTCGTTACTTACTGAAGTGATGGTACTTTTACATCTTCAGATTGTTTACTAACCTTGGAAAACAAATAAACCTGTTTTTATTCTTTTAAGCTGTGTTTGCTTGTGGAAATCTTGGTATTTGTCATTTAATTGTCATGTCATAAGATGTATTTGTTTGTCTCGTTTTATTTTTGCCATTAAGCGACACATGGTACTTTTCATCTTGTCCGGATTTCTTTTTAGCTTGAATATGATGTTCTCAAAGGTTACTTTTTGATTCATAGCTCTCTTATGGTTGTTTTATTCTATCTGGCATTAAATAGTTTTGATTCTTTTTTGCTTTATTTGGTTGTCCCATTCCGGTAATGATTTGTAATTTTTATTTCTAGTACTATCCCGGGAGTACCAGGCCCAGCAGCCATTACAACAACCACCCTCACCCCTCGGAAAGCCAAGAGGAAAAATGCCAGTGACTCACCTGTGTCAGCTGCCTCTCCTGGTAATTCATCCTCTGCTCACTATGTTGACTGTTTTTTGCTCAATTTCTAGAATTCGGTTTAGTAGATTTTTTCAGCAATCTTATTTCCTGTTCCTCTTGACATACTGCTATGGTTTGGTTAACATGAGTTTGATCCTCCTTAATCAATGCAGTGAACAATTGTGCAAAGTGTAAGAAGCATAAGAAGGGTTGCCATGAGGGATGTGTTTTTGCTCCCTACTTCACTGTGGACAGGTCAGTGGAGTTTGAGCTGGCATTCGAGGTGTTCGGTGTTAACAAGATTGAGAAGCTTCTCAAGAAGGTGGCCCCAGAAGAGCGTGCCCTGGTCCATAGATCACTCGTATTCGAATCTTCAGCTTGGACTGATAACCCTGTGCGAGGCCCCCTGGGTATTGTGGAGGGTCTCCGGTTGCAGATAGAAGCTCTCAAGGAGCGGCTCGCAAGACAACAGGAGTTGCTTAACCAGCAGCATGCTGATGCTGCCTCATCTGTGGAGGTGCAGCAGCAGCATCAGGCTGATGGTGCCCCAGCTGCGGAGGAGCTGCAGCAGGCTGATAGTGCCCCAGCTGCAGCGGAGGAGGACAGAGCCCCTCAAGCATGAACAGCTGCAGAGGAGGACAGAGCATGAACAGCTGCAGAGGAGGACAGAGCTTCTCAAGCGAGAACTTGTTCCATGTAATGACCTTTTTGTCTCTAGAACTCATCACTCCATAGAGCTCCTCAAGCGAGCCCTTTTGGTCTTCTAGAACTTGCCCACCCCATTTCATGAATTTCTATCCTCTCCATAACTCTGCTTACTGTTTGTTATCAGAAACGGACGACAGGTTCCTTTATGACTGAAACACTGATTGTATGAAGGGTGTCGCTAGAACTCCTCAAATTTTCTGGGGATATTTTTGCATGCCTTGTATTCTGAATGTCCGCATTAGAATTTTATTTGTTAACTGATTATGTTGCTCACATTGGGGCGGCTGCCCTAAGTAGTTGTTTGGATAACTAGGTTTTGCGTTAGTTTTTACTAAAACAGGTTTTAGGAGAAATTTTAGGAAAACTAGTTTTGAGTTGTTGGTTTATTAAAACTAAATCATGCAATACTTTGTTTGGACTGAAATCTGATTCACACACGTCCACTTTTGAGCGTCGTGGATTGGGGAATGGGGAGCGCCCGGCAGAGCTGTGGAACCGCGATTACCGTTGCAGAACTGTTCCAAGAGGCCGGTCGACACTGCCACAACCGTGGTTGCTACCGGAACTTCTGTTGGACAATCGTGGCCCCTTTTTTCATCCACGAACGCCTCGTGTGGCTCCCTACGGACACGACATACACTGTGTGGCAGTGGCCTTGATCGACCTCTGCCCATTATCTATGCCTCGACGTCGCCCATGTCTGTCGGGGTCACCGTCGCGCACTCGCACTTCCACATCTCTGCCCACTCCTCTGCCTCGCGACCGTGGAGTCCGACGTCGCCGATGCCACCCAGTCTAGCCATCGAGTTTGAGGTCGCCGATGCCACGTATTCCGGTCATGAATTCCGAGGTCGCCGATACCAGTTACCACACAGGTCGACCTGAAATCCTAAAGGGAAACCGGATGTGGTGGGATGGTTCGGCACTCAGGGCCAACCAAAACCTTTTCATTATATACTAGACCATTGTAGCGCGCGTTGCTGCGCCCGTCCATCTCAGTGAAAAACAATAGAATATTTCAGAAAATATGAACAGTCACATCAACTCATAAAATATAACTATGCATAAGACTTCTTGTTGCCCAACTTAAAATGGTATGCTAGCAGTGATTGAACATTTTGTATATATACACTCTAATTTGATAAAATTATATCAACAAATCACAAACTTAGTGTCTCAATGAATTACAAGTAACATTTGTACTATCACTATTATATGAGTAAGTAATTAATGAAGACCTTGAATACTCAGTTTTTGTGTCTCCTGAACATACAAACCGGGAGTAGAATGATGCAGCTTTTATTTGTATAAGTAGCGAAGTAGTGGATCATACAATAATTTTTTTTCAGTCCTTCAATATCTATTCTATGGAGAAAAGGGAAGTTAGCAGGGGAATCACTCTTCAGTGAAACCCCTAGGCCTACCTACAGTAACAGAAGTAGTATTAAAAAAAATTAAATGGACTGAAAGATGCATCCTATGTACCATGCGAAAAGTAATAGGGAAAAGCCTTGAAAGCTTGTCCTACTTACACCAGCACAATCCTGACTGATCATATTGTGCAAGTGAAAGAATTACGTTTAACATTAAACCATAGCACTTCATCAAGATTAATTGAACCTACTAATGGTGAAATACAACTGACTAAGCTTGTAAATACTGTAACCTAGGCTACACTTTGTAAAGGCTACTGCCCAACACATCATGGACACAGACTAAAATGGTGTAGATCAATGTCATCACGATCTAGATCATGCGGTGACAGATTTGTAGTGTGAGCATCTTTTCCACCACTATGGAAGCAATTTTTGTACTCCCTCCGTCCTATGAAATATGTTTCAACTTTATCCAAATTTGGGTGTATCTAGACAATATTTAGTGTCTAAAAACACCCAAATTTAGACAAAGTTGAGACATGTTTTGTGGAACGGAGGGAGTAGATAAAAAATTCTATAGTGAAAATAGTAACAAAAGGATCGGTCAGATAACAATCAACGATCAACATACTATTTGATTGGATGTAAAGTTTGAACTCGGGATAATGATAGCAGGATGCAAGCAACATATAAAATAAAACTTTTGCAGAAGAAAGACTCTGAGGCCTTGGGACCTGATAAACATGGGATATGCGCACTAGCACTTATCATCCAACGTTAAGTAGTATATCATACCGGTGTAGCTATGCCAGCATGAAGATCTATGTGCATTGGAATTTATCACTTATTAGCCAATGCAAAGAATCAGACCTGTGTAGCTATTCCAGCATGGTCCATTACAGGAACCCGAAAACATTATAGCCTGCATTGTTATCAATCCAAAGATATAAAATACCATTAACACCAAGTATATTGATGTTGTTGCTTCTTTTTAAAATCTCATGGAAGAGCAGATTGTAACCATGCTAAAGACAGTCATTGTGATTGAGGCACCATGCCAATCAGATTTTCTGATTGAGTTGATCAGAACTGAAGCCTTAGGTGGTTGTTACCGGCATGCCTCAGTTTGAGGCTACCACCATTGTTGCTTCTGTGAACATACTAAGTGCAACGAAAGATATTGGTTGTTATTTCATAGCATCTAGAGTTATCTAGCACGCAAAGCTCTACTGGTGTGTTGAAGCATTTCATGCTATAATGTGTGGTCACCATTGTGGACCGATGGCCCATGTGTCCTTTTAGCTACTACTTTGTTATGATGATTTAACAAACTATGACAACCTGATGCCCTGACCCACCAAGGGATGTGATCGATAGTTAGTCTTGTACATCATAAGATGATCATGCACTGTATTTGAAGTTTTGAACTACTCTGCAATTTTACACCTACTTTGGAAACTTCCTACATATTTTATTCTGCATGTGCTCTACCTTACTTTGGATTAAATTGTGCAGGTTAATTCTAATATCGCAGTTGGTTTTGTCATCATTACTATGGTAGTCTTTTCCAAGAGCTAATGGCGTTCCGAATTGGTGGTCAGCATGCACAACAAGAGTTAAACATGAGTTACCTCCTCCCGTTTTGCAATCATCCTCATGACAACGACACACTTTGTTGTTTAATGGCATCAATAGTGAAAATTCCCATCAACATGACTTAGGTACTTTTAAAATCTTGGAAAGGTATAAACAAAAAGGCATAAACATACATAATCACTACCTCAATAATCAATTAACCACTGTAAGGATATGCAAATTAGTATTTAATTCTTGCCATCCATGTGTATTGCCAAGGTAATAGGAAGTGTCACATTAATCAATACTAATTTTCACATTTGCTCTTTAAGATTTCATTAATGTAAAAAATCAGCTTATGACCAATTCAGATAAAGTAATCATGAGCAGATGCTTATTTTAGATATAGTCATGTACCCTTGGGATTATCGGGGGACTTACTATTATAAACAAAAGGCTTTGAGCTTGCCATATCTTTTATTTAAATGGCTGCAAGACCTCCCTGTGTATTTCCTTCATCATAATCGTAACAATAAGAGAAACAAAATAGATATTGTGAGAAATTTCAGGTAATGTACTCCAAAAGTTTTTGTGGCATAAATTGAAAAAGGCAGCATATGATTTTCAATGGCTGACGGGCTATATATATTGTTTGGCCATTTGAGAAGCAATCAATTTCCTATGCCTTGCCTAAAGATTCTTCTCCTCCTTTCTTCCGCCTGTCATAGAACACACTTGACCTATGGCTAAAATTGCTCACACCAAACAATTCGACTAAATTTAACTTGAACTGAACAATCTCTGCCTGTAAATACGCATTTTTCTGTCTATCCTGTGATATGGGGATGTAATTTGATTTGTTATTGTGTGTTTAGTGCTCCGAATCATATCAAATGAAAAATCACAATGCTTACACTTGCTTTTCTGCTATTTCACTCAGCCATCACTGGTTAGCTTAATTGGCTAATCCTTACTTAATTCAGATATGTTACCTTGTTATTCATTATTCAGAAAGCAAAGCTTGAGTTCAACTTTTACGGTCACGTTAGCTTAATTGGCCAATCCTTACTTAATTCAGATATGTTACCTTGTTATTCATTATTCAGAAAGCAAAGCTTGAGCTAAACTTTTACTGTCAAAGACCGAAAGAAAATGCTCCATATAACTATTAACTGCAACATAAATGACACATGCAGACTATAAAAAATTATTCATTGATCTTTGGCCAAGGAGGGAATTCATCTGAATATTATTGCTCACCTGTCTCATTTTCTCATCAAAAAATATCTGCACTAAGCACAGCAGACCTATGTACACGTGTACTACAGCTCCACTAATGGCCACTGAGTTGAACCTCCTACAATGGTCAGCTCCATCATGAAGCCCAAACTACAAAACAGACAATGATGTGTGATGTGTCATGAGTTGAACCAACAGCGTATGGAAATTTCATGCAACGTGAACTGAATTCTGTTACTCAAACCTATTATTTGAATGCTTGTCTATTCCTATGAAGAGATCGGACTTAACCTGATATGTTTAGGTCTTCTAGGTTGATAACTTATATCAGGGTGCTGGGAGTGCTTGCTACTTGAACATCAGCGAGGATGTGCGTTGGTGTGTGGTGAGAGGACTGGTCCTCCTTGCCCCCCTGCTCGCTCCTCGTACCTGGATGGGAAGCCCAGACCGCCTTGGGGATAGGGAGAAAGCGATGCGACCATCTTCGACGGTAGTGCGCCTGGGACGCCTGATCCACCGGTGCCGCCGCAGCGAGCTGATGGGTCATGGTGGGCGCCGCTTTTGGAGGTTGAGATCGAGGGAGGGGCGCCGCTGCTAGAGGTTGAGGGTGAGTGAGGGGCACCAACACTCGAGGTCTTGGAAGCTCATCACCGCGCCATGAACCGTCACCATCTTCTGCTTATCCCCTTGGGGTCACCATCCGCCGCCGTCGCTTCCTATCTTACGTTCGGGGGCGCTGCTGTGGAAGATCCAGGGAGGGTTGGAACTGAAAGGATCGATATAGGAGCAGCGGGGTGCGGGAAGGTCGCCGTCGAAGGGAAGATCGGGCATTGCCGATTCACCTCCTGCAGCAGACAGATGAATCATCCGCTAAACTGCAGGCCACTTAGCAAAATAAAGAAGGCTAGAACGGGCCGTGCAAGCAACATAGCACAGAAGAAAAGCCCGGTAAACCACAACCCATCTAGATTGGTTTTCAGAGTAACAGCCCGTTTACGTCGGGCCGATCGGGATGTGGGGCATAACGCGGTGAAATTGACGAAGCTACGCTCCGCGAGGCAGATCTGACACGTCCACGCAGGTGATCCGACGATCCAGGATGTCAATTCGCTGTGGTGGCTTGTAGGTAGTTCCATCTTACTGTTCAGAGTTCCAAAGGGTTGCAACCGGTTAGGTATAATACATATGTACATACGTATAAAGTACGTATTCTATCACCCTCCCTCAATCTCAGCCGATAACAAAAGGTTGAGATTGTGCCTACAATAATTATACAACGGCAACGGAAGTGGCTTTGTGAAGATCTCAGCAACTTGATCCTTAGATGATATGAATCGAATCTGTAGTTGCTTCTTAGCCACACGCTCACGAAAAAAAAATGAAAATCCACCTCTATATGCTTCGTTCGTGCATGAAAAACCGGATTGGCTGACAGGTAAGTGGCTCCAATGTTGTCACACCATAGAACTGGAGGTCGAGGCTGAACAACACCTAGCTCCTGCAGCAATGACTGAACCCATATAAGCTCGGCTGTAGCATTAGCCAAAGCTTTATACTCAGACTCTTACTCGACCTGGACACAGTCTCCTGCTTGCGAGCACTCCAGGCGATTAGATTACCACCATAAAAGATAGCATATCCCCCCGTGGATCGCCGATCATCCATATTACCTGCCAAATCTGCGTCAGAGAATGCAGACAACAGTGTAGAGGGAGAGGACCGGAACTAAAGACCACTATCAACTGTAAACCGCACATATCGAAGAATACGCTTCACAGCAGACCAATGAGGAGTGCGAGGTTCATGAAGGAATTGACACACCTTGTTGACAACAAATGACAAATCAGGTCATGTCTCTGTAAGATATTGCAGCCCACCAACAATGCTGCGGCACTGAGTGGCCTTGTCTGGTGGCAGAGCATCACCATCAACGCTGCAGAGACGCTCAGAGGAGGACATAGGTGTAGTAGCAGGACTGCACTTCAACATACCGGCACGCGCAAGAAGCTCAAGGGCATACTTGCGCTGTCGAAGAATAAGACTACCCGAAGAAGGTGACTGAACCTCAATCCCCAGAAAACAGAACGCCAAGATCCTTAACAGAGAACTCAGCTCGCAACTCAGAGATTAACCTGGGAATGACAGCAGCAGTCGAACTAATAACAATAATATCATCCACATACACGAGTAAGTAGATGGTCACATCAGTCCTCCGAAGGATAAACAGTGAAGTGTCAGCAGCAGACGGTGAGAACCCCAAAGTACCAAGTACTGAACTAAGTCGAGCATGTCATGCACGAGGAGCCTGTTTCAACCCATAGAGAGACTTGACCAGGCGACAGTAATGATCAGGCTTATCAGCATCAGCAAAACCAGGGGCTGTCTCATGTACACCTGCTCATCAAGAAAACCATCAAGAAAGACATTCTGGATATCAAGCTGACGAAGATGCCAACCACGGGAGAGAGCCAAAGTGAGCAGCAGCCGTACAGTGACAAGCTTAACAACATGGCTAAATGTCTCCTCATAATCCAAGTCGTACCGTTGCTTAAAACCTTTTGCAACGAGGCGTGCCTTATAGCGCTCAATGGTGCCATCAACATGAAGTTTGACCTTAAAGATCCAACGAGAGTCAATCAAGTTAACACCAGACACCGGTGGAACAAGAGTCCAAGTACCATTACGCTGCAACGCTGAGAATTCCTCCTCCATGGCTATTCGCCAATGCGGAATAGCAAGAGCTGCTCGATAATCACGGGGTTCAGCTGTATCTTTCGATGCTGCAAGCTGCGCCAAGACGGAGCTCCATGCAACTGCGCCATCGGTACAGACCTTTGGCTGTACAATACCACGTCGTGACCTGGTCACCGGACCAGAAGGAGCAGCAACAGTTTTTTCTGGAGGTGCAGGTGCTGGCGGACTCGAGCCAGGAGGCGAGTCTGGCACAACCGGTGATGCCGGTCCAGGAGCGAGCGATGGTGGCCCAGCTGGCGACGGCGGCCCATCCACGGCAGGGCCCGGTGAGGAAGCCCGGTGAGGCGTGGAAGGTTCCGGAGCCGCGACGTCGGGGAAGGCCGGCTCAGCCGAGCCGAGCGGAGGGAAGCCCGAGGCCACGCCATGCAAGCCATGCACAGGCGCTGGGGGATCGACGTGATCACCAGGATCACGGACAGCTACGGCAGGAATTGCTGCTTCGGGCGTGAGAACCTCCAGGCGAGCAGCTCGACCTGTTCCTACACCATGGTTAGCTAGCAAAGAAGGAGCAGATGCAGTATCCATAAATTGGTCAGCTGTAAGTAAGGAGGACTCGGAAATAGGTGGCAACGTGTGGAAATTAGGCATGTTGACAAAAGGAAAATGATTTTCATCAAAGATCACATCACGAGAGATATAGACTCTATTTATATCCGTTGTGTAAGGAACTATAACCGAGAAAAACACATTTCTTCGAGTGAAACTCAAGTTTGCGATTGTTGTATGCTCGAAGGTGAGGCCAACAGGCACACCCAAACCTTAAAAAGGTATAATCTGGTGTTTCGCGACGAAGACGCTCAAGTGGTGTCTTCATCTCAATGGTGCGACTAGGAAGCCTATTTATAAGGAAACTGGTTGTAGCACTAGCAAAAGCATCACTCCAATAATGCAAAGGTAAGGATGCATGAGCAAGCAAGGTGGGACCAGTTTCAACAATGTGTCGATGCTTGCGGTCAGCAGTGCTATTTTGTTAGTGGGTGTGTGGACAAGATATACGATGTGATATTCCTAGGTTATGAAAGAAAGGATGAAGTTTCTCATACTCTCTACCCCAATCTGTTTGGACATGTACGATTTTTCGATTCAGAAGGCGATCAACATGTTTTTGGAATTGAAGGAATACATTATAGACATCAGATTTGTGTTTAAGCAAGTAGATCCAAGTAAAACGACTGTAAGCATCAACAAAACTTACATAAAAACGATATCCACTAATAGAATTCTGGGCAAGGCCCCACACATCTGAATATATAATCTCTAAGGGAGATTGTTACACGGGTAGACAAGGAGAAAGGCAACTGGTGACTTTTCCCTTGTTGACATGCATCACAAACTGAAGTAACTTTATTTGACTCTCCTATGGATGGAAGATCATGTCTATGGAGAACATGTTGAACTACTTGTAAAGCTGGATGACCTAGGCGACTGTGCCACGTATTCCGCGACACCTTGACACTGATGAGTGCTTGCTTGATAATTGGAGCTTTAATCTCGTATAGACCACCATGTCAACGATCTCTAAGAATGGGCTCCTTCGTGTCCCGATCCTTTACAAAAAGATCATAAGGGTGAAGTTCAATAAAAACATTATTATCACGGGACAATTTACTCATAGATAAAAGACTACGAGGGGCATGAAGGACACGATTCAAATTGAGTGGTTTCGAAGATGGAGTAGGAAGGAGTGCATGGCCAATATTATGTATACGCATACCTGTTCCATTTGCAGCGTGGACCTGATCAGTGCCATGGTATGGCTCCTACGTGGTAAGTCTGTCAAACTCGTGGGTGATGTGATGCGTGGCCCCCCGAGTCAGCGTACCAAGCAGGGTCCACCATGTGCTGCTGTCCACCATGTCCACCGTGAGCTCCACCAGAGGCTGCCATAGCCATAGCGAGCTGCTTCTCCGTGTCCTTGCCATTGTTCCCTACACCAAGGAACGCTTTGTTGAAGCGCTTGTAGCACCGTGATGCGACATGGCCGGGGTAGTCACACAGCTGACAAACCACGTCACGGCCGCGTCTTGTCCGCTGCTTGCCGGATCCACCAGGCGCCTGACCAGGTCGTGGCTGCGGTGCATATGTGGGTGAGGGAGGCCGATAGGGCGGTCTGAATCCACGAGGGGCGCCATGAGCAGCAGCGCCATAGGCAGCGACCGGAGGGCCTCCAAAGGCAGCTCCGTGTGCTGCAGGGTAGTGGACGGTGCTGGTCTCTGCACGCCGAGCGGATAGACGACTCTCTGTGGCGCAGAGTTGTGCGAAGAGGTCGCGGATTGGCATGACATTGGTGCGGGCGTTGACGACTTCGTACAGGGGATCATAGTCCTTGTCAAGACCTCCCATGATATAGGAGATAAGCTCTGTGTCGCGCAATGGCTGGCCGATGCTCGTCAACTGGTCAGCGAGGGCCTTCATGCGATGAAAGTACACCGTCATGGTCTGATCATGTTTCTTCAGGTCCGCCATCTGCTGGCGGATTCCGGAGGAGCGAGCAATGGTGGTCGATGCAAACGCTCCTTCAAGTGTCTCCCAGGCCTCCCGTGCAGTGGAGGCGAACAACACCATGCCCACAACACTCTCCGTCATGGAGGAGACGAAGGCGGAGAGGATTGCTTGGTCTTGCTGGTCCAGCGCTGTCGGGCTGGGTTGAGATGCGGCAGCATGATGCCGTTGTGCATGACGCCGATGTGATCAGGAGGACACGGCTCAAATCCATCGACAAAGCCCATCAGAAGGTGGCTGCAGAGCAGGGGAGCCACCTGGGCCCTCCAGAACAGGTAGTTGTCGGAGGTGAGCTTGATCGTGATTGACGATGCAATGGAGACGACGGCCGGAGCCGCGGTGTTGGGGAAGATCGACCCGGCCATCAAGTTGGCAGGGGCCTGTGCGGCAGTGTTCACCGACGGCGGGACAGAAGGGCCCGCAAATCCTTGCATGTTGGTGAAGACCGAAAGCGCATCGGTGAACAGACCAGTGCTTCTCACCGGAACGGGCACCGGAGCAGGGATGCCCGACAAGGTTGGCACGGGCAGCGTGGGCGGCGGCGTTGAAGGAGGAAGCGACGGCGGCACGCTTGCCACAGGCGCACTGTGAGAGGTTGAGGAAGGCGCCGAGCTAAGGGAGGTGGCGGCGTCGGTCGTCATCGAGGACGAGAGGACGGCGGCGGCTGCGGAGGAGATCTGTGGCGGCTAGGTCAGGGCTAGCTCTGATACCATGAAATCCTAAAGGGAAACCGGATGTGGTGGGATGGTTCGGCACTCAGGACCAACCAAAACCTTTTCATTATATAGATCAGAGTTACAAAAGGTTACAACCGGTTAGGTATAATACACATGTACATACATATAAAGTACGTATTCTATCACGACCATGGAGTCCGAGATCACCGACGCCATTCAATGGTTCGAGCTGCTCCACTTCTTCATCCTGCCCCACTTCTGCCTCAGCGCCTCGACCCCAATCTGACCCGCCCGTCACCATGGACTTCGAGTCGCTCGGCGCGAAGACCGGCAACAACTCCTCCTCCACCAGACTACCATAGCTACCGCCGCCCGATGGCGACAAAGAGAGACGGAGACGAGAAGCAGCTCGGAATTTGGTGTTGCTATTCGTATCGACCTCTTTCGCCGACGCTTTCCTTGGCGCGCTCCAGGAAGTGGCCGCCGGCCGTCAAGCATGACCAGCACTCCCGTTATTGGCGTAGGGGAAACAAGTTTTCGGAAAAACAACTATTAGTGGTGTTTTCCCCCAAAACTCGATATTACGGGTGTACGGGTAACTAATTTTGCTAATCCACGGATTAGTTGGAGTATGCAAGACAGGACGTGATCGACTAGGTTACGGAGCGAGCCACCACCGTTTGACAGGCTCGTGTACCAAGTACATCGTTTGATTCCTAATTCGATTCGGTCAACGCAGGTACTACGTACATAGTATAAATATAAGGGGTTGTCTGGAAAAGAAAGAAAGAGAAAGAAATCACCTCAACCATCGATCTGCACTTGTTTTCAGAATTCGTACCAAGAAATTCTAATGTCGATATTGCTGAGCGGATCGACGTGCACAGCGGAGTCGGAGCAGGGGGAGCACTTGTTCAAGATCTCCGATCACAGCCTTCACACGGGCATGGGTGTTGGCCGCTACATCCAGTCGTCAAGCTTCGCTGTTGGCGGCCATGACTGGTGCCTCCGCTATTACCCGGACGGATTTACGGAAGATGGCAAGGATGACATAGCGGTCGTTCTGGAGCTGATGGAAATGGACCCAGATGTAGACCAAGCGAGGGTATCCTGCACAATCAGCTTCTTCGACTGGACAGCCAAGCGGTTTTCTTCGTTGGTGTCCTTCACGAAAAATCTTTCCGATCCAGACTACCTTATCTCACACACCATTAACAGGGGCGAGATGGAAGCATCGGGCTATGTTGTTGACGATCATCTCAATATCAAATGCGCTGTGACCGTCATCAAGGAGCCATATGTTATCGAGGAGGTTGGCAGCCATATCGAGGTGCCACCATCGGACATCACGGACCAGCTCGGGAAGCTGCTACAGACAAAGGAGGGCGCGGATGTGACGTTCGAGGTTCAAGGAGAGGAATTCCCTGCGCACAAGTTCGTGTTAGCGATGCGGTCACCAGTTTTCAAGGCTTTGCTCTATGGACCGATGAGGGAGAAGGATTCAAACCGCTTCGTCGTTGACGACATGCAACCTGTCATCTTCAAGGTTTTGCTCCGCTTCATCTACACCGATTCGTTGCCTGCCATGGACAACGACTTGGAGGGAGACGATAAAAAAGAGGTGACCAGACACCTACTTGTGGCTGCGGATCGTTATGCCATGGAAAGGCTGAAGCTTATGTGCGAAAGCATCCTCTGCAAAGAGCTCGATGCCGAGTCCGTTGCGACTGTATTGGCTTTAGCCGATCGCCATAGTTGCTCCAGGCTAAAAGACGCTTGCATTCGATTTATTGCTTCTTGCACTAAAATAGATGATGTGCTGGCAAGCAGAGGGTACATTCGGCTCAAGAGAACTTGTCCGGATAGCGTAATGGAAATGTGGGAAAAAGCATGTAAACTCCGCAAAACCTAGAGTTATTATTTTGTCCATATCAATAGCTGATCTTTAGCTGTTCATCCTAGAAAGAGTACCCTTTTCCCCAATCATTCTTTGTGGCCTTCTAGTGCCTCTCATACATGTTTTTCCAGAAAATTCTAGTGCTCAACTGCTCATACATGTTTTTTTTAAACTCTGCTCATACTTGTTTTTTATGGTATGGAACATGAACGATGAAGTTGATCGACGAGACGAGTAGCGCTGGCTGCGTTTTTTCACACACAACTGTTACAAATTTCTGGTGTCATGCTAAGTTTTAGGATTACAAGCTAGACAAAAATATTTGTGAAACTCAACATGTGTGCTTTCCTTGTAAGGTTATGAACCATGAGATGGTCTACACATCTAGAGTGCTTTTCCTTTCTTGAGTACGAATGTTCGTGGGGATTACAAAATTTGTTGGCGTGATTAGTTGTGACCTAATTGGACGATCTGACACATGTTCCAGCACAAAGGCAAAACTAATTACTCTCAAGAATACACAGGGGCACATGACTAATATTCAAAACTCTCTTTCTATGAACAATCATGTTGAATATCCAACAGAAGCGCGTTTTGAAGAGGGGTTGTGAACTCGTGAAGAGCTAGCTACTCCGGTTAATGCACGCTCGTGGCCGGTTGAAGGCTGTTTGAATTTCCGGGCGGTAGCGGTAGTAGGACGTGGCTCTGAAATCAGGCAGTCGATCTCTTGTTAAATGGTCTCGGAACGAAGGAATGATAATGCTGTCGTTTCGGTTCCGGCCGGCTTGATTGGCAGCGAACCAAACAAATCGACCATCAAGTCAAACCGCAGACTTGGCTAGCTCAGAGGAAAAGGAGAAATGAACAAAAAAGAGAGGAGGCGATCTTTTTTTTTACGAAACACAATACATACGTAGATAGTTATATATAACACATACACATATACAGATACACTCATCTCTATAAACGCGCGTACATCCTATCTCTATAAGCATCTTTGGTAGACAAGTCAAAGAAATTTTATTTGGCAAGTCTTGAGATTTAGGAAGGCAGCACATTCAACTCGCTGCTGACGGAAACATCGTCTCCCACAAAAAAAATATTTCACCTTTTTTATAAGAGACCAAAATATTAAACCCAAGGTTCAAACTATAATGGGTTGGAGGTGTCACTATTCTCCTAACCACCCATCCACGAATTGGTTGTCAAGATGGCGATGGATTGGTTAGGCAACTAGCGATGGATCAAACACGAGAAATCCACGTCGATCGTTGCAAGCACTTTGGCACGCTGGTTCAACACGGTGGATGTGAAGTGTAAACTCTAACGGGAACACAAGTGGGCCCTATTAGCTTCGTTTCGTTTAGGCTTGTTCAATTGTATGATGGGATGTTTCGTGTCCTTAGCCAGCCCAGTGTATGCTAAGTATGTTGGTCCCCATAATGAATATGCTTATAATTTATATTTCATCTGGGTACCCAAAATGCTTGTTACTAATGAATACAGATCCTAACTCCTATCTCAAAATTTCTTGACTACTATAACACATATGGGGCCTCAAATAGAAAAACATCTTGTTTGATAATAAACGAGAATAGTATGTGAGAAAAAGACAAATGACATTAAAATAATTAGCTAGCTAGTTATTTCATATGTGATTAACGTGTCTTCTTGGAATATTTTTTTCTTTTTTCTTTCTTTCATTGTTTCATTTCTCGGACGTACACTAGACTAAGCTAGTTGGCTACCTTGGAATTGCTACTATCGGTATTTTATAGATGGACCCTGAATAGTTTGTTCCTTACTCTTTTGTAGGGGCGGTCCAAGAGAGCAAAAGTTCGAGCACTAGCTCAAAACTTTATATTTAGAAAATTATACAATCTTGGAGGGTCAATCTATCTATTTTCTAGCGAGATGAAAGAAACTACGCGTTCCTCCAAAGGAGGAATCACTTGTGTCAGAAAAAATAATACTTTATTGAATGAGTAAGTTGGCTTCTACATGAACTTGGATTTTCTTATATCCGAGGTGATGGTGATAGCCGTACGATCACTCTTGATTTCCTCCATCCACACACATACATCAATGTTGCGATATTGGAAGGCTAAAAGCATCGACTTACATATGAAAAATATCTCGAACGGCATTAGAATGCTAATTTTATACCCAAAAGAAGGTATGCAGAGAAACAATAGCCAACGCCAACCTAGCACCTAAAACCCTCACGGGGTAGTGTTAAAAAAGTTTTCAAGTGCACTGGTTTTTGGGAATCACTCTTGCTTATGGTTTAAGTTTCAACCCATACGCATGTTGCCACTGGTCATGTTTAGGTATAGAAAATCTAAAAAGAAGGGCCCAAAAGAAAAAGGGAAACAAATGGTGAGGGAGAAGGAATCAAAGCATCTCAAAAAAGCTACTCGGTCAGGGACCCATCCGTAATTTTCCCTCTTTTCACTCGACGAAAGAGGAACCAAAAGATCCAGAAGCTTCTAGACCATAGAGGCTCTAGGGCGCATAGCCCCTTCCCGGAAATCTCGAAGCGAAGGCCATCTCAACAGGCAAGTGAGCCGACTCCCGCTGCGGGAGGTGCTATACACCACCCTGGTCGGTGCGGACCAGGCACCGCACCCCCCAGGGTGCCTGTTGGGCCGGCCCAGTAACGTTTGTTTTCGGGTTTTTTTTTCTGTTTTTCTCCTTTTCTGCTGTTTCATTTCTTTTCTTTTTTAAAAATTTAAAATGCCAATGTGAATTTTTTTTGGAAAAACAAAAATTTCTAAAATTTGTATATTTTCGAAAAATTGAAAACATTATTTTCTAGTTTTTTATATTTTTATATGAACATTTTTTGGATTTGAACAATTTTCGATGTGAACAAATTTTAAATTTGAACAAATTTTACATTTGAACAAATTTTTCATTTGAACATTTTAAAATTTTATTTTTTTTTGAATTTAAACAAATTTCATATTTGAACGGTTTTTAGATTTAAACGGTTTTCAAATTTGAACATTTTTTTAATTTGAACAATTTTTAAAAATTAAAATTTTCGAATCTAAAAAATATAAACAAAATCGAAAAAAGAAAAAAAACAGAAAACAGAAAAAGAAACCAGAAAAAAAAAGCAAAAACGAACTACACAGGCTAAACAGACCCAAATGGGCCTGGCCCATTCCCGACCAGGGAGTGTGCGGTGGCCGGTAGCCACCGACCTGGTCGGTGTATAGGTTTTGCCCGACGCTGCGACGGTTCGTATGAGGACGTCTCCGCTTCTACCGTTATATGCGCAGATTTCTCGAATCTCATCAATCAGCATGGAGAAAAGGAGTTGAAAATCTCGTTCCCACGCGCAGATCAGGTGGCACGCAGGAGTGCTGCTTGGCAGCAGGCGATCTGCGATCATGGGACGTCCAGCACTATCCTGTTTGGCTTGGTGCCCACCCCCATCGAATCAGCTCGGTAGTTCTCTAAATTTTCCTCTGTTTCGTTTCAAAAATTGTTGCTACTAGTCTAGTAGATCACTAAGAAATTTTTGGCTAGCACAGATATATATCTTGACGGTGATCTTACGCAGGGTTTTCATGTATGATCTATAATTTTCTTTGTCAACTTTAAAAGTCTTGTGTAAAGCAACTTTTTGTCAAATGCAGGTTTATTTATCAAATTATTTGAAGGATCGGATGTACTGAAAAGGTAAAAGGTAATATGACCATTTAGCTACTTGAGGACTATAATTTGTCATTCCACTACGTTTCACTAGAGAATTAGGTTTACTTTTTTCCCATCTTGTAGGTTATTTGAGCCCTGCGTTTGGTAATCTACTTTGGAATTTGGGAATGCAAGACATATTTTCCAAGTAACTATATTTTTATCAATATTGTAGTCATTTTAATTTTTACATACGATTATTTTATATTTTCACTTTTCCTTCAAGTATGCTTACGATCTATATTAAGCTATAAGCCATACTTTTATATAGTAAATTGTTGCTCAAAAAATTTCAGCTATGGCAAGTGGTGCATTAGGGTAACCGGAGCTCCAGCTCCGCCCCTGCTGGTCGCAGAAAGGGCATGCAGCCGGATGGGGGAGGCCCCGCCTGCTAACTTGCTAAGTCTGTCCATTGTCCAACACCTGTTCCTGACCACCAGCCAAAGAAAGACCCTGCAGTTTGGTGGAGCCCACCAGATCTAAAGCGCCCCTGGCATATCCACCCTAGCTCCAAACATCGCACGATAGCCCGAACGCGCAGAGTAGGAGAAATCTTTCTCCTAGCTCCATCTGAAGCTATCATCTACATCCTCCAGGAGGGGTACATCCTAACCATGGTTAGAATTGCAGAAAAGCGGGGTGCAAAAGTAGTATTGTTAATAAACTGACATGCAAAAAGAACAACGTTTGTGGGATCTCCAGACGAGTGCTTTGGAAAACAGATTTGTTTCTTGTTCCCCACACAGCCCGCCACCGAACCAATAATAATTGCTTGTCTATCTCTACCTGAATGAGTATTAAACCAATTATTTTACAGATCACTAAAACATTCAGGTATCTTACTAATTCCAAGTGAAACCCCAAACACACTTAGCTAAAGGGAACAAGAAGAACAGATGCTCTTGAGTCTCATGATCACCACAAAACTCGCAAAGTTCCAATTTCTTCCACCTTTTTTCTTAAGATTCTCTTTAGTCAGGATCCTGTTTTTTTTATTACAAGCCAACAAAAAACTTTGATCCTCAAGGGAAGTTTGAGATGCCAAATAACTCTAAGGAAAATTGATTTTTTTAGTACCAAAAAAGAATACATCGAATTGACTGAGAAGACCCCAGATTTTATTAGTAACCATGAAACTCTTTCTGGTTCATTAAAATCTGCACACGACGCGCGGTGATGATACCCCTCCTGATCGTCGACGCTTCCTCGACATCCTCCTGCACGCCCGGGAGGACCCACACAGTCCGTCAGGAGGCCGTTACACGAGCAGCGCGCCAGGTAATTAACGGCAAGCAGGTCTCGACGGCTCTACGGATGGCATGCAGAGGAAACCATCGTGCCCTGATCGTGCTCGACTCGGGTTTTTTTTTTTTTTTTTGAAGGTGCTCGACTCGGTTACGGAGCCAGCCACCGACCGTTCGACAGACTCCCCTACCAAGTAGTACATCATGTGTGATTCCTAATTCGATTCTATCAACGCAGGTACTACGTAGATAGTACTCGTATATAAATATGAGGGGTTGTCTGGAAAAGAAAGAGAGAAAGAAATCACCTCAAGGATCGATCTACACCTCTTTTCAGAACTCTTACCAAGGAATTGCAATGTCGATCTTGCTGAGCGCATCGACGTGCACGGTGGAGTCGGAGCACTTGTTCAAGATACTCGATCACAGCCTTCACAGGGGCATGGGCGTCGGCCACTACATCCAGTCGTCATGCTTCGCTGTTGGCGGCCATGACTGGTGCATCCGCTATTACCCGGACGGACGTGACGGACCTATGGAAGATAACAAGGACGCCATAACACTCGTTCTGGAGCTGGTCGAAATGGACCCGAACGAAGATCTGGCGCGGGTATCCTGCACAATCAGCTTCTTCGACTGGAGGACCAAGCGGTTCTCTTCGTTGGTGGCCTTCACGGAGAAATTTTCCAATTCAGACTGCCTTGTCTCGCGCACCATAGACAGGGCCACGGTGGAAGCATCGGACTATGTTGTTGACGATCGTCTTGTTGAAGTATCTGTTATGATACGGCAGTTCAGCTTAAACCCTGACAGGCAGTTCAGCTTAAACCCTGACGGAAGGTCAGATAGAGATAAGATAGCAGTTCAGATGTATTTGTGATGATTCGATCGTAACTATAAGATCAGGATCATCCCTTTCTTTTCTCTGTTTGTTGTAACCTTCCGTGTACTTATCCTCTGTCGATGTTGGCATATAAATTAACACGTAACCGATGGAAGTCCCCATCGTTAAACCAAAACCCTCTAGCGATCATATGGTATCAGAGCCGACTTCCTAAAACACATCTACAGCCTCGCCGCTTCACCACCGTCGCCATGACGAACCCCTTAGCCGGTCTAGCCGTGAGCGAGAAGCTAACCAGATCCAATTACCTTCTCTGGCAGTCACAGGTTCTTCCGCCGATTCGTGGAGCCCGTCTGACGAGCTTCCTCGACACCAAGACGGATGCTCCGCCAGAAACCATCACCGTCGAAAAAGACGGCAAGCCGTCCCAGGAGGCCAACCCAGCCTACGACGCATGGGTGGCGACGGATCAGCAGGTTCTATCGTTCCTGCTAAATACTCTCTCACCTGATATTCTCATCTCTGTTATTGGGATGGAAACAGCGGCAGATGTCTGGAGCGCGATCAAGTCCATGTTCGCCTCACAGTCCCGAACGCGCATCTCCAATCTGCGCGTCGCACTGGCCAAAACAAAAAAGGAGAACATGACCACGGCCCAGTTCTTCACCAAGATGAAGGGCTTCGCTGATGAGCTTGCCGCAGCGGGCCGGCCAATCGATGAAAAAGAGCTCGTCGAGTATCTTCTCGCCGGCCTCGACGAATCCTACAACCCCCTCTTCGCCGCCATTGGGGTCAATGGAGCAGAAGACCTCACCGTGGGCGATCTGTACGCCCAGGTCTGCGCCTACGACAGCCGCATCGAGCTGCTTGGTGGTGACATCGGCGGAGGTTCCTCCGCCAACTCGGCGCAGCGCGGACGTGGCGGACCACGTGGACGTGGCGGACGCAGAGGAGGCCGGGGCTACAGCAGCCGTGGCCATGGCCGTCAGCAACGCGGCGGCAATGGTGGCCGTCGTGGAGGAGGCAGGAGCGGCCACAAGGACCGTGACCTTGTCACCTGCCAAATCTGTGGCAAGCCGGGCCATGAGGCCTGGAAGTGCTGGCACCGCTACTCCGAGGATGAAGAAGAAGAGGAGAAGGGTGCCAACGTTGCATCATACGGCGTGGACACCAACTGGTATGGTGACACGGGCGCAACGGACCACATCACCGGTGAGCTCAACAAGCTCACCATGAAGGAGAAATACACTGGCCGTGAGCAGATTCATGCGGCCAATGGACAAGGTATGAACATTAGTCATGTTGGTCATGCAATTGTTAAAACCCCCTCTAAATCCTTGCATCTAAAAAATGTTCTTCATGTTCCACATACCACCAAAAACCTTGTCTCAGTTCATCGCTTTACTAGAGATAATCAAGTGTTTATTGAATTTCACCCGTGGTATTTTTATGTCAAGGATCAGGCAACGAAGAAAATTCTTCTTAAAGGGCGATGTGTGCGTGGTCTCTACCCGTTGATATCTTCACCATCCATCAAGAATAAATATGCCTTTAGCATCTCCAAGCCTTCAGCTGTCAGATGGCATAGTCGTTTAGGACATCCTTCCTTTCGCATTGTTCAACAAGTTCTTAGCAATTATGAACTTCCCTATTCAAATAAACCTAGCATTGAGTCGGTTTGTGACTCTTGCCAAAGAGCCAAAATCCACCAACTTCCTTATGAGAGGTCTACTAGTGTATCTACATATCCCTTGCAACTTGTGTTCTCAGATGTATGGGGACCAGCACCTATGTCTGTAGGGAAATATGAGTACTATGTAAGCTTCATCGATGATTTTAGTAAATTTTCATGGATTTATCTTCTCAAGAAAAAATCTGATGTCTTCCAAGTGTTTCATAATTTTCAGCAACTTGTTGAACGCCAATTTGACAGAAAAATTCTAGCTATCCAATCTGATTGGGGCGGTGAATATGAGAAGTTAAATTCCGTTTTTCGAAAGATAGGCATTGAACATCATGTGTCTTGTCCCCATGCACATCAGCAAAATGGTTCTGCTGAGAGAAAGCATCGCCACATCGTTGAAGTTGGCCTTGCTCTCCTTGCAAACGCATCCATGCCACTCAAGTTCTGGGATGAAGCCTTCCTAACCGCCACACATCTCATTAACATGTTGCCTAGTAAGGTCATAAATCATGAAACACCCATGGAACGACTACTACACAAAACACCAGATTATGCTTCTCTTCGTGTTTTTGGGTGTGCATGCTGGCCTAATCTTCGTCCCTTCAATCAAAGAAAATTAGCTTTTCGTTCCAAACAATGTGTCTTCCTTGGCTACAGTCATATGCACAAAGGTATTAAATGTCTAGACATTGCTTCTGGTCGTGTTTATATTTCACGAGATGTCGTTTTTGATGAAACAGTGTTTCCCTTTGCTAATCTTCACTCCAATGCTGGTAGTCGCCTTCGTCAAGAAATTCTTCTTCTACCCGAATCTCTCCAAAATTCACCCATGTTAGCTCAAGAGGGGGCACAACATTGCACTGAACTAACATCTAATGTTTCAGTAATTCCTGGTGTTGCAAGTACTCTGCAGGAACAGCAAAATGCAGGTGACAATTCCAGGCAAAACAGATCAGAAATGCGGCAAAACGGAGCAGATTTGGGAGCCAGCCAAAATCGCACAAGACACGAGGCTGATTCGCCTCGGATCACGGAAACCTCGGACAGCAGAGAAGAATCTGCGTCGGGATCCGGGGAGGCGTCAGCGGAGCCCCACAGGCGCATGCATGTGCCTGACGCGCGCACAGGCCGGTCGCCGTCAGTCGCGTCGCCACACGCTGGCGACCACCAGAACGACGCCGCGTGGCATGCGGCCAGCCCATCGCGCGGGAACGCATCTCCGACAAGACCAAGCACTGCTGCAGCCTCGGATCAAGCGCCTGTGACCGGATCTTCTGTGCATGATGGATCTGCAGCACAGTCAGCAGCACCTCCAGCTCGGATAACAAGGTCAAAAACTGGTAATGCCAAACCAAAAGTTTACACTGATGGAACTGTGAGGTATGGCTTATCTTGTTCTACAAATGAACCTGAAACTTTGCAACTAGCACTAGCTGATAAAAAATGGAGAGAAGCTATGAATGATGAGTATAAGGCTTTAATAGAAAATAAAACATGGCATTTAGTACCATATAAGAAGGGAACAAATTTGATAGATTGTAAATGGGTTTATAGAATAAAAAGGAAAGCTGATGGTACTATTGATAGATATAAGGCTAGATTGGTAGCAAAAGGTTTTAAACAACGTTATGGCATAGACTATGAAGATACATTTAGTCCTGTTGTTAAAGCTGCTACTATCAGACTTGTTCTAGCTGTTTCAGTATCAAGAGGATGGAGCTTGAGGCAATTAGATGTGAAGAATGCGTTTCTTCATGGTGTTCTGGAAGAAGAGGTATATATGAAGCAGCCACCTGGTTATGAAAATCCCAATGCACCCTATCATGTGTGTAAACTTGATAAGTCACTTTATGGGTTGAAACAAGCACCAAGAGCATGGTTCTCAAAGTTAAGTTCAAAACTGCAAGAACTTGGTTTTCTAGCATCAAAGGCAGATACATCACTTTTTATATATAACAAGTCAGGCATTATTATGTTTGTGCTAGTATATGTTGATGATATTATTGTTACTAGCTCTTCCAATAAAGCGGTCAATGCACTCCTTCAAGATCTTAGCTCGGCATTTGCATTAAAGGATCTTGGTGACTTACACTTCTTCTTGGGTATTGAGGTAAAGAAAATTAATCAGGGTATTATATTAACCCAAGAGAAATATGCTTCTGATTTGCTCAACAGAGTTGGATTAAAAGAGTGCAAGACACTACCCACTCCATTGTCAGCATCAGAGAAGCTTTCTGTCACTGAAGGAGAACTTCTAGGTCCAGAAGATAGCACAAGGTATAGAAGTATTGTTGGAGCATTACAATATTTGACTCTTACCAGGCCAGACATAGCTTTTTCTGTCAACAAGGTATGCCAATTTCTTCATGCTCCCACTACTGTACATTGGACAGCAGTAAAGAGAATATTGAGATATGTCAGTGGTACAGTGAGCCTTGGCCTAACCTTTAAGAGATCTTCTTCTACACTAGTCAGTGCCTTCTCAGATGCAGATTGGGCAGGGTGTGTGGATGATAGAAGGTCTACAGGAGGCTTTGCTGTATACTTTGGACCTAACCTAATTTCTTGGAGTGCTAGAAAACAAGCAACAGTATCAAGATCAAGTACAGAAGCTGAATACAAATCCCTGGCAAATGCTACAGCAGAAGTTATTTGGATTGAGTCTCTACTGAAAGAACTTGGAATTCAAAGAAATGAAGTCTCATGCTTATGGTGTGATAATATGGGTGCTACATATCTTTCAGCTAATCCTATCTTTCATGCTAGGACTAAACATATTGAAATTGATTTTCATTTTGTAAGAGAAAGAGTAGCAAAGAAGCAACTTGAGATTAGATTCATTCCATCAAAAGATCAGGTGGCAGATGGCTTCACAAAAGCTTTACCAGCTCGGCAGTTTGAAGAATTTAAGTACAACCTCAACCTTAAGAAGGCTGTGATTGAGGAGGGGTGTTGAAGTATCTGTTATGATACGGCAGTTCAGCTTAAACCCTGACAGGCAGTTCAGCTTAAACCCTGACGGAAGGTCAGATAGAGATAAGATAGCAGTTCAGATGTATTTGTGATGATTCGATCGTAACTATAAGATCAGGATCATCCCTTTCTTTTCTCTGTTTGTTGTAACCTTCCGTGTACTTATCCTCTGTCGATGTTGGCATATAAATTAACACGTAACCGATGGAAGTCCCCATCGTTAAACCAAAACCCTCTAGCGATCATACGTCTCACTCTCAAATGCGCCATGACCGTCATTAAGGATCCGTATGTTATGGAGGACCATATCGAGGTGCCACCGTCCAACATCACGGAGCAACTCGGGAAGCTGCTAGATGCAAAGGACGGCGCGGATGTGATGTTCGAGGTCCAAGGAGAGGAACTCCCCGCCCACAAGCTCGTCCTAGCGATGCGGTCGCCGGTTTTTAAGGCTCTGCTCTACGGGCCGATGAAGGAGAAGGACTCAAACCGGGTCATCATTGATGATATGCAGCCTGCCATCTTCAAGGTTTTGCTCCACTTCATCTATACCGATTCGTTGCCTCCCAAGATGGACGACGACTTGGAGGGAGACGATAAGAAAGAGGTGACAAGACACCTGCTTGTGGCAGCGGATCGTTATGCCATGGAAAGGCTGAAGCTTATGTGCGAAAACATCCTCTGCAAAGACCTCGATGCCGAGTCTGTTGCAACTGTATTGGCTTTAGCCGATCAGCATAGTTGTTCCGGACTAAAAGATGCTTGCATTCGATTTATTGCTTCTTGTACTAAAATAGATGATGTGCTGGCAAGCAGAGGGTACATTCAGCTCAAGAGATCTTGTCCGGATAGTGTAATGGAAATGTGGGAAAGAGCATGTAAACTCCGCAAAATCTAGAGTTACTACTTTGTCCATATCAATAGCTGATCTTAGTAGCTATTCGTCCTAGAAAGAGTACCTTATCCCCAATAATTCTTTGTGGCCTTCTATGCTCCTCATATACGTTATTTCAGAAAACTGTAGTGCGCATACATGTTTTATTTTAATTGTGCGCATACTTGTTTTTTATGGTATAGTACACAACCGATGAAGTTGATCTACAAGACAAGTAGGGCTGGTAGCGTTTTATCACACCCTTTTTGGTGTGATGTCTAGGTTTTAGGATTACAAGCTAAGACAGAAACATTTGTGAAACACAACATGTGTGCTTTCCTTGTAAGGTTATGAACCATGAGATGGTCTACACATAACCGAGTGCTTTTCCTTTCTTGAGCACGAATGTTCGTGGGATTAAAAATTTCTTGGCGTGATTAGTTGTGACCTAATTGGACGATCTTACACATGTTCCAGCACAAAGGCAAAACTAATTCCTCTCAAGAATACACAGGGGCACATGACAAATATTCAAAACTCTCTTTCTATGAAAATCATATATCGGTTGAATATAAATACACTACCTAGTCTCTTTCCATCAGTTCGAACTTTTTGTTAAACTAACTAGTGCAGCAATTTTTCATGGTAATCTCCACCACGCCACCAATGTTTCGAGTAGTGGTATAGTGCGCCCGCCCGGGACTTGGGTTTGGCACGCGCCCGCCCGGAAGAATTTGGAATTATAATTGCATCAAATCCATACGGAAAGGAAGAGTTCGATCGATTCTCGCACGAGGTTAGTTTCTTCTTCACGAACGCACCGCGGCGGAAGAGATGCTGCGTCTACGGGTACAGGAGAGAGAGGAATGGAAAAAATGAACACGGTCAAGCCGTGGATTTGGGGAGAGAGAGCAGAAAGAAAATGAAGAGGGGAGGCGATGGATTGATTTGCCAACTCGCGACAGCACAACTATCGTAGGAAGTGGTGCATGGCCTTGGCCAGTTCGGGACGATCATTGTTTCTTGGAAAAAGTACAAAACAAACCTTGAATTCATAGGCAAAAGTTAAATCAAACCTTGAACTTGCAATCCTTGAAATTGGCACTCCGAACTCATCAATCCCGGTCTATTTTAAATTGTGGAACGTTTTTTGACAGCAAAAAATAAATAATCTAAAACAGAATAATTCGCTGCCTTCACCGACAAGGTGGGCCCCACTTGTCATATGTATTATCTACCTCTAATCTCTCATTCTCAATCGATTTCTCTCTCATACATCAGGTTCTCATGGGGCACGCGCCGCGCCAGCAGCAGGTCTTCCACACCAAAAATGCGACGGTCCAATGGGCGGAGGGGACGTCCTGGAGGAGCACCCGCAGGGATGGTGGCGGAACGCCACTGCTGCTCGTACAAGAGGCACAACTGATGCTGCTCTGGACAGGTTATCACTACCGATGTGTGCACCGTTCAATCCCCTTTCTTGGTTGCCATGTCCGTCATCCCTGCCCGGCTTCCACGACCCGTCCCAGCTCGGCCACTGCAAGGCCCGTCCATCTCAGCCCCAACATCTGCAGGCACCAGCGAGAGGAGCACGCAGAGCACGTACGCCTGCACAAGCCCGTGTGTCCTGCACGCGCCCCAGCATGGCTCCTGCAAAAGCCACTCGCCTCATGCTCGCCATATCGCCGACGAGCGACGCGGCCAGCGACTGCGGAATAGCCGGTGGGAGGGTTGGAATCGGGTGGTTTGCTATGAGAAAGATTTGGGGAAAGGGATGTATATGACATAGGGGCCCCGTTGTGAGTGAGTGAAGCAGAATATCCCGGCCGGGATTGTAGTATCCCCACGTGTCAAACAGGTTCAAGGTCTAAAGTAGACCGGGATTGAAGAGTTCAGAGTGTCAATTTCAAGGATTGCAAGTTCTGGGTTTGATTTAACTTTTGTCTATGAATTGAAGGTTTGTTTTTGGACTTTTTCCTTGTTTCTTCCGAGCGTTGACCAAATTGACGCACTGATCGGGACCCAACATCCGCATGCGTTCAGCGTGACTGCATGCCTCTTTCTCTCTTTTCTATCAACCAGAAGAATGATAGATTCCTTTGTTTATTTCGAGTTAATAGTATAAAACCACCATTTTGATGGTGAAATTTGCCCTATACCACCATTTTACATTTGCAAAAACCACCAGATTTTCTGAGGTTTTGCAGAATGCGCTAATAGCTGATTTGGCGCGAATTGACACGAAATTTCAACGGTTGGCCCATTGTCAGGGCTGAGATGGCATTGGTCCCACTTGTTAGACTATTTTATGAAATAAAATATATTTAAAAAACAAAAAATGTGTAAAAAAATATCCCCAATGATCCGTCAGCCGTGCCGCTGCCCACCAGTTCGCCCACGTGCACGTCCGCCAGCGCGCGCCCCGCCGTGCCGGCCCACCGCAGATCCCACTTGCCTCCGAGCGCCTCGCTGCAGAGCTCGCCCGCTGTTGTGTGCCACGCCGCAGACCCGGCCTCCGAGCGCCTCGCCGCCGAGCCTGCCCGCACCTCTCCTCGCTCCCGAGCAGGGCGCCGGTGAAGAGCAGCAGTGCGGTGGGCTCGACGGGTCTCGATCTTGGAGACCCAGGACAACGAGAAAAGGGGAAGCGGCAACGCTTTGATGGGAGGCGGGGGCCGCGCCGGTGGTGAGCTGCGGCGGCCTAGCCGGAGGAGCTCGCGGCGGCGGCCTGACGGGAGGAAAGGCGGAGGATTCGGTGGTTTACCCCGAGCGCCTGCAGCAACACTACCGGGCTCAATCTCGACGACGATGACCCCCGGTCGGAGCCCTGCGAGGCGGTGGCGGGCGGGCTCGGCGAGGTGCGCGGCGGTGGACGGGCACGGCCAGACGGCGGCATGCGGGCTCGGCCAGGCGGCGGGTTCAGAGGCGTGGGATTTTATTTTACAGATTTTTTGGTTTTTTTTAATTGAACTATTATATGGGTCCTCTCCATCTCACATATTCCTGCCACATCATCACTTACAGCTGACCTCACCGGTCAGAAACTGTGTCAATTTCAGATCAATTCACGTTTAGCGCATTCTGTAAAAAAAACCTAGTAAAATGTGGTGGTTTTTTGTTCCGTAAACGTAAAATGGTGGTACACCGTAAATTTCACCATTAAAGTGGTGGTTTTATGTTGTTGACCACTTTTGTTTTTGTTGCTGCAGGCGTTCAGCGTGACAGCAGAGCGGGAACTACACGGGACCCTCCCGCAGGAGCTGCGACGCGGGCGACGCCATCACGCTCACCAGCTACTGCAGCGGGAGTGCGGTGTCAAGAAGCCCATGCGAGTCGTACCGCTCTTCCAGAACCTGGCCGACCTCCAGCAGCGGCGGCGGGCCCAGCCACCTCGCCATCCTGTCGCAGGTCGCAGCCGCCCAACACCGTCAACGGCTTGCTCCTCGTCACCGTCCAGGCCAGGTCATCGACAAGTCGTTCGGCGAGGAGAACCTCTGCTTCCGCACGCACGCTGCAGAGGTTCACGGCAGCGACGCTGGAACACGGCACGAACCGGCCGGTGTCACCCAGGCCCGAGTGGCGCGCGCTGCTCGACGACATGGCCACGGTCGCCACCGAGAGGAGTACCGGTCCATCGTGTTCCAGGAGCCGCGCTTCGTGGAGTACTTCCGGTCGGCGACGCCCGAGACGGAGTACGGCCGGATGAATATCGGCAACCGTCCGTCGAAACGGAAGGCGAGCTGCGGCATCGAGTCGCTCCGCGCCATCCCGTGGATCTTTGCGTGGACGCAAACACGTTTTTTCCACCTCCCCGTGTGGCCGGGCTTCGGCGCCGCGTTACGGCACGCCATGGACACGCGCCCAGTGGCCTCGCCACGCTCCGGGAGATGTATTAAGAGTGGCCGTTCTTCCGCGTCACCATCGACCTTCCGGAGATGGTCTTCGCAAGGGCGACCCCGGCATTGCTGCGCTCTACGACAAGCTCCTCGTGCCTGAAGACCTCTGGCCCTTCGGCGAGCAGCTCAGAGCCAGCTACGCCGAGACACAGAGCCTTCTCCTCCAGGTGAGCAACTACTACCAGCTAGTCATTGGCATGGCCTGCGACTGCTTGCACTGCAGATAAAATCATTTCAGCTCACCATTGATATGCAGTGCATCTCTTGAACTTTGCATGTGTAGGTTGCCGGGCACAGCGACCTGCTGGAGAGCGACCCGTACCTAAGGCAGCGGCTCATGCTTCGGGACTCCTACATCACGGCGCTCAACGTGTGCCAGGCCTACACGCTCAAGAGGATCAGGGACGGCGAGATCAGGCCGGCGACGCGGCCGCCATTGCCCACGGAGCTCCTCGAAGACACGGCGACAGCCTGGTTGAGCTCAACCCCAGCAGCGAGTACGACCCGGGGCTGGAGGACACGGTCGTCCTCATCATGAAGGGAATCGCCGCCGGCATGCAGACCACCGACTAACTCTTTGAATTTTTTTGGGCGGAACACTCTCACCATGAAGGGTTTGACCTCTTCTATTTTTGGATGTTGTGCGGGAAATTACATCATAATGACAAATGAACCTGTAATTACAGAAGAAAATCGCGTCAAGAGCATGGCAAAGTTGACTACACTTGAAAAAACGGTTACAGGGCTTTAACGGGCATCGGTACGGGCATCGGTATGGGCAAGCCCCGTCCGTACCGTGCGCCCGTACGTTGTACCGCTGCATTCCAGAGGTCAATCCCTATAAGTTTCATGAAATAACCGACGCTAAACAGAGAGCCATTCGTCGCCAGAGCCACCATCCACCAGATCCATCTGCACCACACCGAAGGAGATCCATCACCATAGTTCATCCACTCCATCTCCCATCTTCTTCATAGTCATAGCCATCACCATTGTAATAGAGATCCCCTTGAGAATTTGCGACCATTGTAAGAATATTATGATATCAATCTAAGTATTTTGCTCAATGATTTCTATCTTTGTATTTGATCTTGATATTATGTGTGAGTAGTCCTCACGGGCTGCAGGTTGGGGTGAATTCTCGCAGCGTTTATGTGCATCTAATCTTATTATATGTGTAAGGCTTGAATAGGATTTTTGCAATCTTTTATCCTTGTCTCTTTGCCTCGTCTCAGTGATCTGCAGGTACCCATATCATTCGATTCAATCAAGGGAAGATGTTGTATGAGTGGAGAACGGCGTGCTACCGCGAAACCTCAGTGACAGAAAGGGAAAAGTAACGGTACATGTTTAGTGATTCATTCCGGATTATGGCACAAACATCTAGCTTAAGGCTTTGGTCTGTATTCATTTACTTAATAACTATTGCTACTTGCGGCTATAAGGACAATGGTTGGACCAATAGGCTCTTGTCACCTCTGGCTTTAGGGGCAAGAGTATTTACGGATGTCCTACTCACAAATTTCTTATCTCTATTTTATTTGTTACAAATATGTGCTTCAAATATATATATGTATGCATAGCTGCAGGTGAAACCTTAACCCTGCCTATTTCCATCATTGAACACAACCCCCTTAAAAGTAAACTAGATAAGTCAGGTAAACTGAATATAAAATAAGTAGACGTTTCCTTTACACCATTTAGTAGTGTTTCCCAAGGTTCGATTAAACCTAGATCTTATGGGGAGAAAAGCTTATCATACTACAATCCGGACCCAAGGTATCAATCCTTTTTCCGGCGCCGTTGCTGGGGAAGCAATTTCGCTATTCAGGTAAGGTTACTAGAGACCTTGTTAGTTACTTTATTTGCAGTTTTAAGTTTTTATTTACTGCTTTATTCTTAAATTGAAAATCCAAAAAAATTAGTTACTTTTTCTTTTACAATCATAAAAGAAAATACCAAAAAGATAATCACTATGGCAGAAAAGAAGCTTGGGGAATATGCTATCCCCAATGATGATTTTATTCGTGCACCCATAACTCAGCCCGCTGTTGCAGCGTAGAACTATGAAATTAAGCCTAACCTTTTAAGCTTGGTTTAGCAGAACCAATTTGGAGGCTCAGCCGCTGAGGACTCAAGTATGCACTAAAATACATTCACTGAAATATGTGATATGACGCGCATTAAAGATGTTGACCCAAATGTTGTAAAATACGTTTGTTTCCCTTTTCATTAAGAGGGAAAGCAAAAGACTGGTTGCTAGCTTTGCCTAAGGGAACTATAGCTTCAAGGGATGAATGTACTAATATATTGATGACTAAATTTTTCCCACCAGCAAATACTATGCAACTGCGTTCTAACATTACAGGTTTTAGATAAGAAGACCGCGAGCCACTAGCGCTTGCATGGGAAAGGATGAAGGAATCCACCATGAACTATCCAAGTCATGGAATGGAAGATTGAGTAATTCTACACTTACTTTATAATGCCCTTAACTCAATGTCAAAGTCTATGCTTGATACTGCAGCTAGAGGAACATTCATGAGCAAGCCAGTTGAACTGGCAAGGAGGTTTCTAGATGATATGCAAAGCAACCATGCCCAATGGCATGTAGAAAGTACCCAATTTAACGCCATCACCAACTCTAATGTTGAGGAAGTAGACTTCAAAGCAAGAAATCTTTATAACCCTTTATGGAAGAGTCAAAACTATGGCTCAAATTTTCCTAGACAATATAACAACAATGCATGAGTTTCAAATAATAACTACACCAACGGTAGTGGAGCAAGCAATGGTAATGCTTCAACTGAAAGTACTTTCAAAAAATTTATGCATGCTCAAGCTGAACAAAATAGTACCTTACAAAGCTTACTGAAAATCATAGCACTATGTTAGGGAATTTATCTAATCAAACTATTTATCTTAAGAATGATGTTCACGTTCTACAGGCAAGGACGAAGACCGTCGAGACACAACTGGGGAAGATAGCTGAAAATCATACTATAATACTCGCAAGATTTGTAGGTAAGCCAGAACCAAACCCCATTGATAACCTCAAGATGATGAGGATTCAAAAAAAGGAGAAGCACATGAAGAACTGGACTATAGCAATGCTCCAACACCAGAGTACTCCGTAGAAGATCTCATAAAGATGGTCACGGTAAGACATCCCGGATTCGATGAAGGTAATGGTGAAAGGTACCGTCAATTTATTCATGAAGTAGCATGCAAAGTCCATGATTTAGAACAACAATATAAGAAGTTACCTAAAAAACTTCCAACTAAGCTTGATGATATATTTGAGCCTACTATTAAAATTCATTTTGGAACAAATGAAGTGGCTGCACTTTGTGATCTTGGTGCAAGCGTCTCCACAATTCCAAAGATCTTATTTGATAAGTTAGGAATGGGGCCATTTAGAACTGCTGAGCTAAGACTTCACTTAGCTGATTCAACATATAGACAAGTTGCAGGCATAAAAGATAATATTGTAGCAGAGATTAAAGGATGTCCTGCTCTTATTGATCTTATTATTGCGGACATGCCTGAAGATCCTACAGCTCCTATAATACAAGGAAGACCATTTTTTATAACTATTAAATCTCTAATAAATTTACATCAAGGGAATGTGAGAATTAGACTACCATCCAAAGACCCATTTGTACTACACTTCCCTAGAAAGAAGAAGGCCAAACATGATGATGATGGGATCATTACTTTGAAAGCTAATTACTTTGGAGTGGGTCTTCCACTTCCAACACTTAACTGATTACCATCTTGGCCAACCTAACTGACCTTAACTGGAAGCGCTTCATGGGGGCAACCCATGTTCAATAAGTTTCCTCTCTAGTTCTTGTGAAGTTTAATGTTTTGTTTTATTTGTTTGTTTCATTTGTTTTTGCTTTTAATAAAGAGTGTTCATGAGATCCTTTGGAAAAGAGGAGAAGAAAATAAGCAACAATGTCTTTTGAGTTTATATACTAACAGTTGCGCATTCTTGATATTATATACTGTTATTTTTCCTGAGTTATTTTCGAGGTAATGTTGATGCACATGGGCACGTGAAAATTTGCACAGAATTTTTTGAGTTCGCAGGTTACTGTAACTTTAGCAACCATCGATACGGCCGGAGCCGCCCGTATCACGCACCTGTAACGCATCCACAGCCTCGAGGAAGAAAAGTTGGAAGTTTCGCCCAAAACATCTGTAACTTTCGCGACCATCGGTACGGCCAGATTAGACCGTACAGTGTGCTCGTGCTGCTTCGACAACGAAACTCAGAATTTTTGGTAAGGGACCTGTAAGTTTAACGACCATCGGTACAGGCTGATACGACTGTACCGTCCGGCCATACCGCATCGACCGCCTTAGACCTAAGGCGTCTGCACCTGGTACTGGCGGGATGCGCCCGTACCACGTATCGGACTCCCTAAACAGGCAGGGAAGAGGTAACCAAACTAAAAATTTCATATCCTGTCTCTCTTCCTCCTCCAAACTCAAAACCCACTCCTTTGGATCTCCAAAATCGTTCATTTTTTATTCGATTCCTCGCACTCCGTCGAAGTATGGTACGTTTCTCCTCTGATCCCCAACATTTTTTATCCGCGAATCCATGCTCTAGCTTTTGTCATTATCAATATAGACTTGGGCCATATTATGAACTTCATCACCTTAATGAGCATGTTAGATTTCGAATTTAGAGGAGATTCTTTTATAAGATGTGTAGAGGATGATCTTATGTCTATTTCTATCGGATCAGATTTTTTCTGTTGAAGTTTTTAAGTTGTTATTAAGATACTAAACTATTAACTATATCTTTTTAGATGAACATAAGGAGCCGCTCGCGCTCTGTGGCTGCACAGGCTGCACTACCGGTTGAAGACACCCCACCTTCGCTCGGTATCGAGTTCGAAGACCGCCGTCATCTCAACCATTTCAACCGTCTCAAGGACCGCGAGATCAAGTCGACAAAATGGGCATGCCCCCATATTCTGAACCAACTAGGCCTACACGATGGTTTCAATACTATTTGCAACAATGTTGGTTTGCTTGACTTTTATTTTCAGGAGGCTGCCACCTATCGCCGCTTGACACTTGAGTTCCTTGCTGAGCGCGGAGTTGATGAAGGAGAATTTATGCGCAACGTTGAGTGGAACCCCAAGAGGAAGGTATGATGAGCACAGCAGGAAGTTTTCCCTCAAGAAACCAAGGTTTATCGACCGTAGGAGAAAACGTTCTCTCGCGAGGTGTTGCGAACCAACTCGGCAGGCGCACCGCCGGTCAGCAGCAACGTGGAGACCTGCACACAAACAACCAAGTACTTTGTCCCCAACTTTCAACGAGGTTGTCAAGCTCACTAGTTTTGCTGAAAACAAACGATTAAACGAACTGTGTGGAAGAAGAATTGTTTGCAGAGAACAGAACAAGAAAATGGTGTAGAAGATTGCAATTAAAAGAAGAAGGACCGGGTCCACAGTTCACTAGAGCCTCCCCAATAAAATAAATATGCTGGGTAAACAAATTACAGATGGGTAATTGACAAATAGAGATTCTACGCTAATGGTTGGTGCAAATACATGCTATGAAAGTATGCGGGCATTACAACAATATACATAGACCGTAATCCAACTGCATCTATGACTAATAATCCACCTTCAGGATTGCATCCGCGACATCCTCCAGTATTAAGTTGCAAGCAACGAACTATTGCTTTAAGCAATGTGTGTAAAGTAAACGATGTAACTACCCTTGAATAGAACACCGCTGTTTTCTCCTAGTAGCAAAGACATCTACAACCGTAGAGAACAAGGTCACTTCCCATGGTTAAATAGAGGCATGAACCCACTATCGAGCATAAATACTCCCACTTGGAGTCGCTAGCATCTACTTGGCCAGCATCTACTAGAAACGGAGAGCATGCAAGATCATAATAACATAATACATAATCTCAACCAAAGCAATCTCTATAATCGGATCCACATCAAACCAACATGTAGCAATTACTTATAGATGATCTTGATCATGTTAGGCAGCTCACAAGATCTATACATGAAGCACAACAAGGAGAGGACAACCATCTAGATATGGACCCATGGTCCCCAATAGAAAACAAAATTACTCAACAAGCAACTAATCTAGTACCTGTGAACGAAGCATCACACCCGAAGAAGAGGTGCAACAAGGTGCAACATCCAAGATCGCTAAGCGTTAATCCTCTGGCCGATCACTTTTGCAAGGCCGGTCCTATCGAGCAGGAAGTGGCCAGCATGTGCAAGATCCATAATACATAATCTCAACCAAAGCAATCTCTCTATAAATCGGATCCACATCAAACCAACATGTAGCAATTACGGATGATCTTGATCATGTTAGGCAGACAAGATCTATACATGAAGCACAACAAGGAGAGGACAACCATCTAGCTACGCTATCCCATGGGTCGTAGCATAGAAAACAGCAAGAACGAACAACAAGCCAAGATGTAGATGGTAGCAACAAGGTGAAGATCAACATACCTCGAAGATCGCCGCGATCACTTGCCGCTTTCAAAAGCAAAGATCTTGACGGTGTGGCAGCACCTCCGGGACACGGGTGTTGATGACGACGAGGGCCGCCATGAACGGTGAGAAGAAGCGCACTGAGGGAGTAGCTAGGGTTTGGGCGCAGGGTGGTGCTACGACTCGGGGAGCTAGGGCTGCGACTTGAGGTGCCCTTGTAGGAGAACGTAGCATAGAAAACAAAAATTTTCCTACGGCGAACACGCAATCCAAGCCAAGATGCAATCTAGAAGACGGTAGCAACGAGGGGATTGTCGAGACTCACCCTTGAAGAGATTCCAAAGCCTACAAGAGGAGGCTCTTGTTGCTGCGGTAGACGTTCACTTGCCGCTTGCAAAAGCGCGTAGAAGATCTTGATCACGATCGGTTCCCGCGCCACGAACGGGCAGCACCTCCGTACTCGGTCACACGTTCGGTTGTTGATGAAGACGACGTCCACCTCCCCGTTCCAGCGGGCAGCGGAAGTAGTAGCTCCTCTTGAATCCGACAGCACGACGGCGTGGTGTCGGTGGCGGTGTAGAAGTCCGGCGGAGCCGCTAAGCTATGCGGGCAATATGAAGTGGAGGAGCAAAGCTAGGGTTTGGGAGGGGTGGCCGGCCACTCTATGGGGGCGGCCAGCTTGTGGTCTTGGGGTGGCCGGCCCCCTCCCTTGGCCCCTCATTATATAGGTGGATCCCAAGTGTTGGTGTCCAAGTCTTCGAATAAGACCCGAAACCAAAACCTTCCATATGGTGGGAAACTTTCCCTCCCACTAGAGGTGGGAATTCCACCTTCCATAGGGGTGGCCGGCCCCCTAAGGGGGAGTCCACTTGGGACTCCTCCCCCACTAGGGTTGGCCGGCCATGGAGGTGGAGTCCCATGTGGACTCCACCTTCCTTGGTGGTTTCTTCCGGACTTTTCTAGAACCTTCTAGAACCTTCCATAGAACCTTCCGCATCATTTTATTCACATAAAATGACATCCTATATATGAATCTTATTCTCCGGACCATTCCGGAACTCCTCGTGATGTCCGGGATCACATCCGGGACTCCGAACAAATATTCCAACTTCATTCCACATTCAAGTACTACCATTTCAACATCCAACTTTAAGTGTGTCACCCTACGGTTCGTGAACTATGCGGACATGGTTGAGTACTCACTCCGACCAATAACCAATAGCGGGATCTCGGAGATCCATAATGGCTCCCACATATTCAACGATGACTTTAGTGATCGAATGAACCATTCACATACGATACCAATTCCCTTTGTCACACGATATTTTACTTGTCCGAGGTTTGATCATCGGTATCATACTATACCTTGTTCAACCTCGTCTCTGACAAGTACTCTTTACTCGTACCGTGGTATGTGGTCTCTTATGAACTTATTCATATGCTTGCAAGACATTAGACGACATTCCACCGAGAGGGCCCAGAGTATATCTATCCGTCATCGGGATGGACAAATCCCACTATTGATCCATATGCCTCAACTCATACTTTCCGGATACTTAATCCCACCTTTATAACCACCCATTTACGCAGTGGCGTTTGATGTAATCAAAGTACCTTTCCGATATAAATGATTTACATGATCTCATGGTCATAAGGACTAGGTAACTATGTATCGAAAGCTTATAGCAAATAACTTAATGACGTGATCTTATGCTACGCTTAATTGGGTGTGTCCATTACATCATTCATACAATGATATAACCTTGTTATTAATAACATCCAATGTTCATGATTATGAAACTAATCATCTATTAATCAACAAGCTAGTTAAGAGGCTTACTAGGGACTCTTTGTTGTTTACATATCACACATGTATCAATGTTTCAGTTAATACAATTATAGCATGGTATATAAACATTTATCATAAACATAAAGATATATAATAACCACTTTTATTATTGCCTCTTGGGCATATCTCCAACAGTCTCCCACTTGCACTAGAGTCAATAATCTAGATTACATTGTAATATACCTAACACCCATGGCATTCTGGTGTTGGTCATGCTTTGCCCTAGGGAGAGCTTTAGTCAACGGATCTGCTACATTCAGATCAGTGTGTACTTTGCAAATCTTTACTTCTCCATCTTCGATGTACTCGCGAATCGAGTGGTAACGCAGCTTGATATGCTTCAGCCTCTTGTGTGACCTTGGCTCTTGTGCATTGGCGATGGCACCCATGTTATCACAGTAGATGACAAATGGGTCCAATGCACTAGGAACCACACCGAGCTCTACAATGAACCTCTTCATCCATACCGCTTCTGATGAAGCCTCGAAGCCGCTATGTACTCCGATTCTGTTGAGGATTTCGCCACCGTGCACCGCTTCGAGCTTGCCCAGCTTACGCAAAGCACCATTCAATATAAACACGTACCCAGATTGTGACTTAGAGTCATCGGATCAGTGTTCCAACTTGCATCGGTGTAACTTGTTACAACGAGCTCTTGGTCACCTCCATAACAAAGAAACATATCCTTAGTTCTTTTCAAGTACTTCAGGATATTCTTGACCGCTGTCCAGTGTTCCATTCCCGGATCACTTTGATATCTGCTAGTCAAACTAACAGCATGTGCTATATCCGGTCTTGTACATAGCATGGCATACATGATAGAGCCTACTGCCGAGGCATAGGGGATCTGACTCATCCTTTCTCTTTCTTCTGCCGTAGCCGGTCCTTGAGTCTTACTCAAGACCTTGCCTGGTAACATAGGTAAGAATCCTTTCTTACTTTCGTCCATTCTAAACTTTTTAGAATCTTGTCCAGGTATGTACTCTGTGATAGCCCTATTAGACGTCTTGATCTATCTCTATAAATCTTGATGCCTAATATATATGATGCTTCACCAAGGTCTTTCATTGAAAAACTATTATTCAAATAACCCTTTACACTGCTTAATAGTTATATATCATTCCCAATCAATAATATGTCATCTACATATAATATCAGGAATGCTACAGAGCTCCCACTCACTTTCTTGTAAATACAGGCCTCTCCATGACACTGTATAAACCCGAAGTCTTTGATCACCTTATCAAAGCGTCGGTTCCAACTTCTTGATGCTTGCTTCAGTCCATAGATTGAACGCTGAAGTTTGCATACTTTGTCAGCATTTTTAGGATCGACAAAACCTTTGGGTTGTACCATATACAACTCTTCCTCAATGTCTCCATTAAGGAACGCCGTTTTGACATCCATCTGCCAAATCTCATAATCGAAAAATGCAGCTATTGCTAACAAAATCCTCACAGATTTTAGCTTCGCTACAGGTGAGAAAGTCTCATCGTAGTCAACACCTTGAATTTGTCTGAAACCCTTTGCGACAAGTCGAGCTTTATAGACAGTAATATTACCATCAGCATCTGTTTTTCTTTTGAAGATCCATTTATTCTCGACAGCCTTGCGGCTATCAGGTAAGTCTACCAAAGTCCATACTTTGTTATCATACATGGATCCCATTTCGGATTTCATGGCTTCTTGCCATTTGTTGGAATCTGGGCTCATCATCGCTTCTTCATACGTCGCAGGTCTTCATCATTGTTATCCACAATCATGACATTTAGACAAGGATCATACCAATCTGGAGTGGCACGATCCCTTGTCGATCTGCGAGGTTCAGTAGCCTCATTTGAAGTTTCATGATCATTATCATTAGCTTCCTCTTGCCGGTGTAGGTGGTACAGGAACATTTTCCGGTACTGCGCTACTCTGATCAACGAGTAGAGATTCTTCAATCTCATCGAGTTCTACTTTTCTTCCAGTCACTTCTTTAGTGAGAAATTCTTTCTCAAGAAAGGTTCCGTTCTTAGCAACAAAGATCTTGCCTTCGGATCTGTGATAGAAAGTGTACCCTATAGTTTCCTTAGGGTATCCTATGAAGACGCATTTCTCCGCTTTGGGTTCTAGCTTGTCCGGTTGTAACTTTTTTACATAGGCTTCGCAACCCCAAACTTTTAGGAACGACAGCTTAGGTTTCTTATTAAACCATAATTCATACGGCGTCGTTTCAACGGATTTTGATGGTGCTCTATTTAAAGTGAATGCGGTTGTCTCTAATGCATAACTCCAAAATGATAACGGCAAATCAGTAAGAGACATCATAGAACGAACCATATCTAAGAGAGTTCGATTACGACGTTCGGACACACCGTTGTTGGGTGTTCCCGGCTGTGTCAATTGTGAAAGTATTCCGCATTTCTTTAAATGCATGCCAAACTCATAACTCAGATATTCACCTCCGCGATCAGATCGTAGAAATTTAATCTTCTTGTTACGTTGATTTTCTACTTCACTTTGGAATTCCTTAAACTTCTCGAAAGTTTCGGATTTATGTTTCATTAAATAGATATACCCATATCTACTCAAATCATCTGTGAAGGTTAGAACATAACGATAACCACCGCGCGATGCTACACTCATTGGTCCACATACATCTGTGTATGATTTCCAATAAGTCAGTAGCTCGCTCCATCATACCCGAGAATGGAGTCTTAGTCATTTTTCCCATCAGACATGCTTCGCATCTATCAAGTGACTCAAAGTCAAGTGATTCAAGTAATCCATCAGTATGGAGTTTCTTCATGCGTTTCACTCCAATATGACCAAGACGACAGTGCCACATATAAGTAGAATTATCATTCAATTTAATTCGCTTAGCATCAATGTTATGTATGTGTGTATCACTACTATCGAGATCTAACAGAAATAAGCCATTCTTTTCAGGTGCTCGACCATAAAAGATATTATTCATAAAGATAGAACAACCATTATTCTCAGACTTGAATGAATAACCGTCTTGCATTAAACAAGATCCTGATATAATGTTCATGCTTAACGCGGGTACATAATAACAATTATTTAGGCTTAAAACTAATCCCGAAGGTAGATGTAGAGGAAGTGTCCCGACTGCGATCACATTGACCTTGGATCCGTTTCCAACGCGCATCGTCACTTCATCTTTCAGCAGTTGTCGTTTATTCTTTAGTTCCTGTTTCGAGTTACAAATATGAGCAACCGAACCAGTATCAAATACCCAGTACTAGAACGAGAACCAGTGAAATGAACATCTATAACATGTATATCAGATATACCTTCTTCTTCTTGACAAGGCCGCTCTTCAGATCGCCAAATACTTGGAGCAATTACGCTTCCAGTGTCCCTTCTCTTTGCAGTAATAGCAATCAGCATCAGGCTTAGGGCCGTTCTTAGGTTTCATAGGAGGCGTGGCAGCTTTCTTGCCACCCTTCTTGAATTTTCCCTTAGACTTGCCCTGTTTCTTGAAACTGGTGGTCTTATTGACCATCAACACTTGGTGCTCTTTCTTAATCTCAATCTCAGCAGCTTTTAACATGCCAAAGAGTTCAGAAACTCCTTGTTCATGTTCTGCATATTGTAATTCATCACAAAGTTCTTGTAACTTGGTGGCAGTGATTGAAGGACACGATTAATCCCCAGTCTGTTAGGAATCACTATTCCCAAGTCACTGAGTTTCTTCGCATGCCCGGTCATAACGAGCATGTGCTCACTAATGGAGCTGCCTTCTTCCATCATACAGCTGAAAAAGTGTTTCGATGCTTCATAGCATTCCACGGCCGCATGAGTCTCAAAAATAGTCTTCAACTCTTTTATCAACTCATGAGGATCGTGGTGCTCAAAACGTTTTTGAAGATCGGATTCCAGACTGCATAAGATGGCACACTGAACTTGAGAGTACCGAGTTTTCCGAGTCGCGTAAACATTCTTTACTTCATCGGTTTCAGTTTCTGCAGGAGGGTCACCTAGCGGTGCATCAAGCACATATTGCAGATTTCCGCCATTGAGGAAGATCCTCACATGACGGAACCAGTCGGTGAAGTTGCTACCGTTGCTCTTAAGTTTTTCTTTCTCTAGGAACTGGTTAAAATTGATTGGGGACGCCATATCTACAACATATTTGCAATAGTTTAGACTAAGTTTATGATAAATTGAGTTCAAATTTTAATTCAACATAATTAAAAATCTAGGTGAACTCCCACTCAAAACAATATCCCTCGCATTGTCTTAGTGATCACACGAACCAAATCCACCGCACCTAAACCCGATCATCACGAGAAAAGGTGTGATTTCAATGGCGAACACTCAAAGTGTTCATCATATCAATCATATGATTCATGCTCTACCTTTCGGTATCACGTGTTCCGAGACCATGTCTGTACATGCTAGGCTCGTCAAGGCCACCTTAGTATCCGCATGTGCAAAACTGTCTTGCACCCGTTGTATGTACTTATTGAATCTATCACACCCGATCATCACGAGATGCTTCGAAACGACAAGACTTGATAACGGTGCTACTAAGGATGAACACTTTATTATCTTGAGATTTTAGTGAGAGGGATCATCTTATAATGCTACCGTCGCGATCTAAGCAAAATAAGATGCATAAAAGGATTAACATCACATGCAGTTCATATGTGATATGATATGGCCCTTTTGTCTTTGCGCCTTTGATCTTGATCTCCAAAGCGAGACATGATCTCCATCATCAACGGGCATGATCTCCATCATCATCGGCGAAGCACCAAGGTCAATGGCGCCGTCTTCATGATCGTCCTCCATGTAGCAACTATTACAACTACTTTGAAATACTACTCAACATGAAATTTAAAGACAACCATAAGGCTCCTGCCGGTTGCCAAATACAATAATGATCATCTCATACATATTCATCATCACATTATGGCCATATCACATCACCAAACCCTGCAAAAACAAGTTAGACGTTCTCTAATTTGGTTTGCATATTTTACGTGGTTTAGGGTTTTCGAGTAAGATCCAATCTACCTACGAACATGAACCACAACGGTGATACTAGTGTTTTCAATAGAAGAGTAAATTGAATCTTCACTATAGTAGGAGAGACAGACACCCGCAAAGCCACTTATGCAATACAAGTTGCATGTCAAGCGTGGAGCAAATCTCATGAACGCGGTCATGTAAAGTTAGCCCGAGCCGCTTCATCCCACTATGCCACAAAGATGCAAAGTACTCAACTAAAGATAACAAGAGCATCAACGCCCACAAACCATTGTGTTCTACTCGTGCAACCATCTATGCATAGACACGGCTCTGATACCACTGTAGGAGAACGTAGCATAGAAAACAAAAATTTTCCTACGGCGAACACGCAATCCAAGCCAAGATGCAATCTAGAAGACGGTAGCAACGAGGGGATTGTCGAGACTCACCCTTGAAGAGATTCCAAAGCCTACAAGAGAGGCTCTTGTTGCTGCGGTAGACGTTCACTTGCCGCTTGCAAAAGCGCGTAGAAGATCTTGATCACGATCGGTTCCGGCGCCACGAACGGGCAGCACCTCCGTACTCGGTCACACGTTCGGTTGTTGATGAAGACGACGTCCACCTCCCCGTTCCAGCGGGCAGCGGAAGTAGTAGCTCCTCTTGAATCCGACAGCACGACGGCGTGGTGTCTGGCGTGTGGTGGTCCGGCGGAGCTTCGCTAAGCTATGCGGGCAATATGAAGTGGAGGAGCAAAGCTAGGGTTTGGGAGGGGGTGGCCGGCCACTCTATGGGGGCGGCCAGCTTGTGGTCTTGGGGTGGCCGGCCCCCTCCCTTGGCCCCTCATTATATAGGTGGATCCCAAGTGTTGGTGTCCAAGTCTTCGAATAAGACCCGAAACCAAAACCTTCCATATGGTGGGAAACTTTCCCTCCCACTAGAGGTGGGAATTCCACCTTCCATAGGGGGGGTGGCCCCCTAAGGGGGAGTCCACTTGGGACTCCTCCCCCACTAGGGTTGGCCGGCCATGGAGGTGGAGTCCCATGTGGACTCCACCTTCCTTGGTGGTTTCTTCCGGACTTTTCTAGAACCTTCTAGAACCTTCCATAGAACCTTCCGCATCATTTTATTCACATAAAATGACATCCTATATATGAATCTTATTCTCCGGACCATTCCGGAACTCCTCGTGATGTCCGGGATCACATCCGGGACTCCGAACAAATATTCCAACTTCATTCCACATTCAAGTACTACCATTTCAACATCCAACTTTAAGTGTGTCACCCTACGGTTCGTGAACTATGCGGACATGGTTGAGTACTCACTCCGACCAATAACCAATAGCGGGATCTGGAGATCCATAATGGCTCCCACATATTCAACGATGACTTTAGTGATCGAATGAACCATTCACATACGATACCAATTCCCTTTGTCACACGATATTTTACTTGTCCGAGGTTTGATCATCGGTATCATATACCTTGTTCAACCTCGTCTCCGACAAGTACTCTTTACTCGTACCGTGGTATGTGGTCTCTTATGAACTTATTCATATGCTTGCAAGACATTAGACGACATTCCACCGAGAGGGCCCAGAGTATATCTATCCGTCATCGGGATGGACAAATCCCACTATTGATCCATATGCCTCAACTCATACTTTCCGGATACTTAATCCCACCTTTATAACCACCCATTTACGCAGTGGCGTTTGATGTAATCAAAGTACCTTTCCGATATAAATGATTTACATGATCTCATGGTCATAAGGACTAGGTAACTATGTATCGAAAGCTTATAGCAAATAACTTAATGACGTGATCTTATGCTACGCTTAATTGGGTGTGTCCATTACATCATTCATACAATGATATAACCTTGTTATTAATAACATCCAATGTTCATGATTATGAAACTAATCATCTATTAATCAACAAGCTAGTTAAGAGGCTTACTAGGGACTCTTTGTTGTTTACATATCACACATGTATCAATGTTTCAGTTAATACAATTATAGCATGGTATATAAACATTTATCATAAACATAAAGATATATAATAACCACTTTTATTATTGCCTCTTGGGCATATCTCCAACAGCCCTTGGGATGCCCCTTGGCCTCTTTAAATAGGTGGCCAAGCCCCTTGGGTCGTCCAAAAACCTGCCCCCAAGTTTGACTGAGTTCCGATAGGTTTCCGGTTCCGAAAACCTAGTCCTACTCGGACTCTTTTGCCAATTCCGAAATTGCATTAAGGAAAGACTCCTTTTCCCTTAAGGCAACGTGGTTGCACCTATTATGGAACCCTCCGGACTTCCTTAGACATCCCGGGTCGTCCCGGACACTTCCGGAACCTTCCATAATATTCCGGACTATTCCGGTCCTTCCAAAACCTTCTAGAAGCTCCGGTCAAAACACCGGACTTTTTCCGAACCCCGGAAAATGACTTCCCATATATGAATCTTATTCTCCGGACCATTCCGAACCTCCTCATGATGTCTCGGATCCCATTCGAGACTCCGAACAACATTCGAGCTCCATTCCATATTCCATATCTACTTAAAACGACATCAAACCTTAAGTGTGTCATCCTACGGTTCGAGAACTATGCGGACATGATCGAGACTCCTCTCCGATCAATAACTAATAGCAGGACCCGGAGATCCATAATAGCTCCCACATATTCAACGATGACTTCGTGATCGAAAGAACCACTCACATACGATACCGATTCCCTTTGTCACGCGATATTTTACTTATCCGAAGTTTGATCGTCGGTATCTCCATACCTAGTTCAACCTCATTACCGATAAGTACTCTTTACTCGTACCGTGATATGATATCCCTTGTGAACCAGTCACATGCTTGCAAGATAATTTAGATATCATTCCACCGAGAGGGTCCAGAGTATATCTATCCATCATCGGGATGGACAAATCCCACTCTTGATCCATATGCCTCAACTCATACTTTCTGAATACTTAATCCCACCTTTATAACCACCCATTTACGCAGTGGCGTTTGATGTAATCAAAGTACCCTTCCGGTATAAGTGATTTACATGATCTCATGGTCGAAGGACTAGGTAACTATGTATCGAAAGCTTATAGCAAACTTAACTTAATGACGTGATCTTATGCTACGCTTATTTGGGTGTATGTCCATTATATCATTCACCTAATGACATAACCTTGTTATTAGTAACATCCAATTTTCATGATCACGAAACCTTGATCATCTATTAATCAACAAGCTAGTTATACAAGAGGCTTACTAGGGACTCCTTGTTGTTTACATAACACACATGTATCAATGTTTCGGTTAATACAATTATAGCATGGTATGCAAACATCGTGATCTAAAATCACTCATGTGTTTTTTACTCATTGAGTGTCATATACACTCAAGTATTGTTAAACCTTCACATGAAAAGAACACCTTCTTAATATTTCTATATTGAACTACTTCGATATCCATTCTATGTACTTTGACTTAAACTTATTATGTGTTTCAATCTATCTTCATAGATCTTGACACTAAATATGTTTCAGTCCATATCCTTTCATTGAAGTTAATTCTCAATGAAACCTTTTATTCACATCAAGTATATAATTACATCATTTATAATCAACGATATGTCATCTACATAAAGTATTATAAATATGTCTCAGCGCTCCCACTTAATTTCTTGCAAATGCAAGCATCTTCATCTTTTCTGATGAAATCAAAAACTCTTTGACTATTTCATCCGGTGAAGATTCCAACTCCGCGATACTCACTTCATCCAATTGAAGTTCGTATACCTATCTAGTATTCCACGGACTAGCAAAACTCTTGGTTGTATCTTGTATACACCTTTAATACACACTTCTGTTAAGTAATATATTTTGCCATCCTACTAGCATATCTCATAAAAGAAATATGTAGCGATTACTAGAATAATCCACATAGACTATAAGCATCGCTACGGAAGATCTAATCTTATCGTAGTCAACTCTTTGAAGTTTGTCGTAAACAACTTTTTGACAAGTCGAGCTTCTTCAAGGATATTTCATCCAAGTCCATCGATTTCATAGATTCATTTACTTTCAAAAAGTATTCACCTATCTTGGATTTCATGGCGCATAGCCATTTTAACGGAGTCAGGGCCCATCATAACTTCTTTGTATGTAGTTGGTTTATCATTGTTCAAAATCAATCCTTTGTCCACAAATCATTTATTTGATCACAAAGTAAACCAAACCTACAAGGTTCAATAGGTACTTCGATCTCCATGGCTAAAACACTTTGTAGTCATGGGAGCCATGATCGTCGTGGCCGCTTTCGGAACCATTTTCGATGCTGCGCTACTCTGATCATTATGCTCAGGTTCATAAACCTTATCAAGTTCTATTGTCCTCCCACTCAAATACTTCGCTAGAAACAATTTCTTGGAAATAAGTAAGAAACATCGACAAACACTTTTGTCTTTGACTCCATAGTGGAAAGAATTCCCAATCAATTCTCTGGGATAACTAACAAAGACATTCATCCGATTTTGGTTGTAAACTCATTTACTTATGCTATGCATACCAAAATTTAAGAAAGGACTATTAGGGTTTATACCCATGCCATAACTTGTATTGTGTCATTTCAACGGATCATGATGATGCTCTATTCAGTGTAAAAGCGGTAGTCTCTAAAGCATAATCCACAAAAATATAATGGCGTTATTTTATCTCATCTTTAACCCAACAAGGTTTGGATACGTCTCTCGGATACTCCATCATCATTATGATACTCCAAGAAACGTGAGTTGTAGAACAATTTCATAACTCTCTTAGATGTTCGCTAAAACTCGTAATTCAAATATTTCCACCATGATCCAATCATAGATATTTGACTTTTCTATTACGATGATTTCCACTTCATGCTGAAATTTATTTGAATCCATTCAAATGTTTCAAACTTCTTTCTTATCGAATATATCCACATATATATACTCAATTCATTGTTGGAAGTTTTCATGAAGTAGAAGAATCTCCCGCACACAACTATGCTCAGTGAACCACATACATCATCATGTATGTTTTCACTAAGTTAGTTGCCCGTTCAACTCTTGACCTATGAACGGTATTTAAGTCATTCTCTTTAGAAGAGATTTGCAAGCGCCAAACGATTCTAAAATCAAATGACTCCAAAAATCTATTTGCATGGAGTTCCTTCATGCGTTCCTTTCTAACATGACCTAAATGGCGGTTCCACAAATAAGTGGAATTCAAATCATTTGCCTTATGGCATTTTAGCGTCAGTGTTATGCATGTGTGCTTCACCATAAAGATTTATAATAACTTATCCATCGTACATGGAATACTGTCAAAATTTGAACAACTCATTGTTTTCATTTGACCCGAACAAAACAACAATTATAAAGTTCTTTATTATAAGTTTGAAGGGCTGGGTAGAATGCCAACGACGAACACAATAACACTTTATTTTGTTTCAGACGTGCATTCCTACCATATTCCTTGTCAGTCACTTAGGCCATTGTATTCTTGTATTGCGTTGTTTTGTATGACACCTCATACCAACCAATATGGTACAAATACCCAAAAATTTCATTATGTGACCAAACAAGGAATACATCCATAACATGTATATCATCTATATACACCTGAGCTAGACTTTCTAGTCTTTTCTTTCTTTCTGCCAAAATATCTTTTGTAGTTTCTCTTTTAGCTTTCCTCATTCTCAGAAAACACTTCACCTTCAATAACTTCTAGGTCCATTGGTCAAATACCAATAACCTTGAGGTTCTTACTTTGAAGTTGATCATCATATGACAAGTGTTCCAGATTTCACTATTAGTAACTTTGTAATATGATGAACAATTTCACTCATAATTTTATCCATCATATCATGACAACTTTCCGAGACCATGTATGTACATGCCAGGCTCGTAAAGTTTAACATCGTATTCGCATGTGCAAATCTGGCTTGCACCCGTTGTATGCACACGTAGAATCTATAACACCCGATCATCACGAGATGCTTCGAAACGACGAGTCTTAGCAACGGTGCATACTAAGGATGATCACTTCATGGATATGCGAATATCGTTAGTGCCCAAATAGTTGGAGGATTGAGACATCTAGCGTCTTCAACCTTCGTACATTCTCATAAAACTTATGAGTTTATGTAGTCTCACTAGATTGTATTCTATCATCTTGCAATAAGGTCTTAGATATCACATATATCTCATACCTCGCTTATTTCTGAAAACAAAATTTCCAGCTCCTTACTTTTCAAACGGATTTGAACTTCAAGTTTCATGGAGACAAGATGATTTTAGGTACTAATTGAAACCATTGTTCTTTGAATCAGCAATGTGAGGTTTACTAAAAGTTTGCAATAGGACTTAATCATTTCTTGATTCTTTAACAATACGGTACCAGTCCGTAAAGTTACTTGTCAGATTTAACAGTATTTCTATCTCAATTACAAGACTAGCGCATGGTAGAAAACGGATGCCAATTCTACAAATTTAATTCAAAATACTATTTAGACGTTCATGATAATTAGTTCAGTTTTAATCTAATTACTAATGAACTCCCACTTAATACAACATCCCTCATAGTTGTTAAGTGGCACACGATCCACATCCACTACACCAAAACCGATCATCACGTGAGATGATGTAGCTTCAATGGTGAACATCAACATGTTGATCATATCATCCAAATGACTCGTGTTCAACCTTTCGGTTTCCGTTGTCCCGAGGCCATGTCTGTACATGCTAGGCTCGTCAAGCAAACCCAAGTATTTCCGCGTGTGCAACATGGCTTACACCCGTTGTATGTGAACGTAGAATCTATCACATCCGATCATCACGAGATGCTTCAAAACGACGAACTGTAGCAACAATGCATACGAGGGGAGAACACTTTATTATCTTGATATTAATGTGAGGGATCATCTTATAATGCTACCGTCGCGATCTAAGCAAAATAAGATGCATAAAGGATTAACATCACATGCAATTCATATGTGATATGATATTGCCCTTTAGTCTTTGCGCCTTTGATCTTCATCTCCAAAGCACGGACATGATCTCCATCATCAACGGGCATGATCTCCATCATCGTCGGCGTAGCGTCAAGGTCCATGGCGCCGTCTTCATGGTTGTTCACCGTGTGTAGCAACTATTACAACTACTTTGAAATAATACTACAACATGAAATATAAAGACAACCATAAGGCTCCTGCCGGTTGCCACAATACAATAATGAACATCTCATACATATTCATCATCACATCATGGCCATATCACATCACCAAACCCTGCAAAAAAAAGTTAGATGCCTCTAATTTGGTTTGCATATTTTACGTGGTTTAGGGTTTTTGAGTAGGATCCAATCTACCTACGAACATGAACCACAACGGTGATACTAGTGTTGTCAATAGAAAGAGTAGATTGAATCTTCACTATGGTGAGAGAGACAGACACCCGCCAAGCCACTTATGCAATACAAGTTGCATGTCGAGAGTGGAGCAAGTCTCATGAACGCGGTCATGTAAAGTTAGCCCAGGCCGCTTCATCCCACCACCCCGCAAGATGCAAAGTACTCATAACTAAAAACAACAAAAGCATCAACGCCCACAAAACCATTGTGTTCTACTCGTGCAACCAATCTATGCATAGGCACGGCTCTGATACCACTGTTGGGATTCATAGCATAGAAAACAAAAAAATTCCTACCGCAAGAACGAACAACAAGCCAAGATCTAATCTAGTAGATGGTAGCAACGAGGTGAAGATCAACATACACTCGAAGATCGCTAAGCGTTAATGAGATAAATCTCGTGGTGGATGTAGACGATCACTTGCCGCTTTCAAAAGCGCGTAAAAGATCTTGACGGTGCCACAATCGGGCAGCACCTCCGCACTCGGTCACACGTACGGTGTTGATGACGACGTCCTTCTCCCGTTCCAGCGGGCAGCGGATGTAGTAGATCCTCCTCGGAATCCCGCCAGCATGACGGCGTGGTGACGGTGGTGGTGGAGATCTCCGGCAGGGCTTCGCAAGCGCCTGAGAAGAAGGAGGAGGAGGGAGTAGCTAGGGTTTGGGCGCAGGGTGGTGCTACGACTTGGGGAGCTAGGGCTGCGACTTGAGGTGCCCTTGGGGTGCCCCTTGGCCTCTTTAAATAGGTGGCCAAGCCCCTTGGGTCGTCCAAAAACCTGCCCCCAAGTTTGACTGAGTTCCGATAGGTTTCCGGTTCCGAAAACCTAGTCCTACTCGGACTCTTTTGCCAATTCCGAAATTGCATTAAGGAAAGACTCCTTTTCCCTTAAGGCAACGTGGTTGCACCTATTATGGAACCCTCCGGACTTCCTTAGACATCCCGGGTCGTCCCGGACACTTCCGGAACCTTCCATAATATTCCGGACTATTCCGGTCCTTCCAAAACCTTCTAGAAGCTCCGGTCAAAACACCGGACTTTTCCGAACCCCGGAAAATGACTTCTCATATATGAATCTTATTCTCCGGACCATTCCGAACCTCCTCATGATGTCTCGGTTCCCATTCGAGACTCCGAACAACATTCGAGCTCCATTCCATATTCCATATCTACTTAAAACGACATCAAACCTTAAGTATGTCATCCTACGGTTCGAGAACTATGTGGACATGATCGAGACTCCTCTCCGATCAATAACTAATAGCGGGACCTGGAGATCCATAATAGCTCCCACATATTCAACGATGACTTCGTGATCGAAAGAACCACTCACATACGATACCGATTCCCTTTGTCACGCGATATTTTACTTATCCGAAGTTTGATCGTCGGTATCTCCATACCTAGTTCAACCTCATTACCGATAAGTACTCTTTACTCGTACCGTGATATGATATCCCTTGTGAACCAGTCACATGCTTGCAAGCTAATTTAGATATCATTCCACCGAGAGGGTCCAGAGTATATCTATCCATCATCGGGATGGACAAATCCCACTCTTGATCCATATGCCTCAACTCATACTTTCTGAATACTTAATCCCACCTTTATAACCACCCATTTACGCAGTGGCGTTTGATGTAATCAAAGTACCCTTCCGGTATAAGTGATTTACATGATCTCATGGTCGAAGGACTAGGTAACTATGTATCGAAAGCTTATAGAAAACTTAACTTAATGACGTGATCTTATGCTACGCTTATTTGGGTGTATGTCCATTATATCATTCACCTAATGACATAACCTTGTTATTAGTAACATCCAATGTTCATGATCATGAAACCTTGATCATCTATTAATCAATAAGCTAGTTATACAAGAGGCTTACTAGGGACTCCTTGTTGTTTACATAACACACATGTATCAATGTTTCGGTTAATACAATTATAGCATGGTATGCAAACATTTATCATAAACACAAAGATATATTATAATAACCATTTTATTATTGCATCTTGGGCATATCTCCAACAGTCACGTGGAGGACTACTCACGCATCACCTCGGATGAAGACATGGCGATGTCGAGGCCTCCGTGATTTCCTCTCCGCAGGTGCCGGGATGGACTGCAGAACCCTCCCGAACTAGGGTTTAGGTTGACGGCGGTGTCGGAAATTTTCGTGGATGGAGGCTCGTCCCCGGGGTTTTCCCGATACGAGAATAAATAGGCGAAGGACGGAACAAACGAGGCGACAAGGCGCCAAGCGGCGCGGCCAAGGGTGGGGCCGCGCCTGCCCTGTGTACTGCCACGTGGAAGCTCTCCTGCGCGTGTTTCGTCCAATTCCGAAAAACTTTCATGTACAACTTTTCTGAAACACGAAAACACCAGAAAATAGGAACTGGCACTGTGTTTATAGATTAGTCCCAGAAAATGCTAAAAAGTGTGGAGAAGTGCACATAAAACATATAAGAATTGTAACAAAACAAGCATGGAGCATCAAAAATTATAGATACGTTTGGAACGTATCAACATCCCCAAGATTAACTCCTGCTCGTCCTCGAGTAGGTAAGTGATAACAAACAAATAATTTTTGAGGTGACATGCTATCACAGTACTTTGATCAATCTAAGTGTAAAAGCAAGCATAGCTGGAATCATAGAATCCTAACAGAAGCATGATAGATATAATCAAACAATGAAACTTAATAACCATGCTACGACATGAATACTAATCAAACAAAATAAAATATATAACATGCATGGAAAGCAAAGTGATTGTCAAGAGCATAGCATAGATACAAAATAAAGTGGTACTCAGCTTGTCCCATAAGTGGAAGCAAAACATAAATGCTTGGACACCTTTAAAAGATTATAAGGATGACTAGAAACAAAAAGTTTGAACAAGCAATACCATAATTATGAATCAATCAATAAAATCTTGGGACCAAGCACATAAAACTAAGAATGACAACTATGCTCTCATAAGTGATGCATAAACTAGAAGGTGGAGACTCAACATAAAATTAAAAGAAGGTCTCTCTTTGAGAGGCAAGTAAGATCACTCATGTGCTAGAGCTTTTTATTGAAACAACAAGAGTATAAAATGCACTTTTGAGAGGTGGTTGTTCATGTCAACGAGTAGTAAAAAGAGCTATTGTCATCTTCCATACTAAGCAAGTTTGAGAGCGGTTCCGAAATATTTGGGCGAAGCCTCTTTTCATTTATACTACTTATAAAATTGTGACACTCCTCCCAAGCTTTGCTTACACATACCATGGCTAACCGAATCCTCGGGTGCCGACCAAGCAATCACAAACCATGGAGGAGTGCCCTTTTCTTATAATTTTCCTATTTTCTTCCCCTATTGGAAGTTGTGGTCAAACCAGCTCTTCTTTTTTTATATACTTTTTTATGTGACAAGCAAGATGAAGCTCGCGAGTCTTTGAGTTACTTAACTAGTATGGAAGACGACAACCACAATTTTAATTTACTTCCTCATGAGCTAAAAACAATGTCACAAAACGAGGAACTGTTTGAATGTTTTAAAGGTAGCACACGAGCAAACTACTATGGAATGGCAATGAAATACCACATATAGGTAGATATGGTGGACACTTTGGCATATTTGGTTTTTGGTGGTTGGATGCATGAATAAAATACTCACACAAATGGAGGCTAGAAAAAGACCGGGTGCGACCAACTAAGAGAGCATAATGGCCATAATCATGCACAACGACAAAATATATTAATCAAAGCATAAAGTGATACACAAGTTGCAAACTAAATGATCATAGAGGCAAGAATTGACTGGAATGTAGTCATAACATGTTGCAAAACATGTGCCAAGTCGACCCAAATAAAAACATTCGCAGGAGAATATATACCACAATATTATGCTTTTCTATTGTATGCTAAAAACAATGCATGAAACCTTCAATGGCACACTAAACACTCTCAGTATTTGAGACTAATCATAATGTCTACATGCTTAACTCAGTCATGAGCCTCCAAGAGCAGAGGTTTGTAGAAAAGAAGTTTTCCCTTAAGTGGATCACCCAAGGTTTATCGAACTCAGGAGGAAGAGGTCAAAGATATCCCTCTCAAGCAACCCTGCAACCACAAAGCAAGAAGTCTCTTGTGTCCCCAACACACCTAATACACTTGTCGATGTATAGGTGCACTAGTTCGGCGAAGAGATAGTAAAACACAGGTGGTATAGATGGTGGTAATATTGCAGAAAGTAAAGATGCAGTAAAAAGAAACAAGCGGCGCCAGAAAATATAAGCGGCGTAATTCCTTGTGGTGGAAACAAGGCCTAGGGATCATACTTTCACTAGTGGACACTCTCAACATTGATCACATAATAAATAAGTTCTCTTTCCTTTGTGCTACATATACTCTTGTTAGATGATGAACACCACTAATTGTGTAGGATTACACGAACCCTCAATGCCGGAGTTAACAAGCGCCACAACATTCGATATTCATGTTTATGTAACCTTAGAGTATAATAGATCTTTGCAAAATATACCAAGTACTAACATAGCATGCACACTGTCACCATCACACTATGAAGGAGGCATAAATCACATCAATACTATCATAGCGATAATCAACTTCATAACCTACAAGAGATTATGATCATAATCTACGACAAGAACTACACGATGCACACACTGTCACCATTACACCATGTAGGAGGAATAGACTACTTTAATAACATCACATGAGTATCACATAGATAAATAGTGATACAAAACACATTGCAATCATAAAGGGATATAAATAAGCACTTCACTATGCCATTCATAACAGTGAATAAGTATTCTGTGAAATATAGCCTAAGAGACCCACACGGTGCACACACTGTCACCTTTACACACGTGGGACAAGGAGTCTCCGGAGATCACATAAGTAAAACCCACTTGAATAGCATAATGACATCTAGATTACAAGCATCATCATATGAATCTCAATCATGTAAGGCAGCTCATGAGATTATTGTATTGAAGTACATAGGAGAGAGATGAACCACATAGCTACCGGCACACCCCCGAGCCTCGATGGAGAACTACTCCTCCTCATGGGAGACAGCAGCTGTGATGAAGATGGCGGTGGTGTCGATGGAGAAGCCTTCCGGGGAACTTCCCGTCCCGCGGCGTGAACGAGACTCCGGTCCCCATCTTGGCTTCGCGATGGCGGCGGCTCGGGAACTTTTTCGTACCGTGGCTTATTCGTCTCGGGTTTTAGGTCAGGAGCTTATATAGGCGAAAAGGCGAGTCGGAGGGCTGACGAGGCGATGACACACTAGGGCGCGGCCTGCCCTGGCCACGCCACCGTCATCCGGGCCCACAGGCCCTCCTCTAGTGGCTCTCTGGTGTGAAGCTCCCGGAATTATAAGATGTGGGCGGATTTCGTCCGATTCCGAGAATATTTCCTTACTAGGATTTCTGAAACCAAAAACAGCAAAAAAACTGGCACTTCGGCATCTCGTCAATAGGTTAGTTCCGGAAAACGCATAATAATGACATATAATGTGTATAAAACATGTAGATATCATCAATAAAGTAGCATGGAACATAAGAAATTATAGATACGTTGGAGACGTATCACATCCCCAAGCTTAGTTCCTACTCGTCCTCGAGTAGGTAAACGATAACAATGATAATTTCTTAAGTGACATGCCATCATAACCTTGATCATACTATTGTAAGCATATGTAATGAATGCAGCGATCAAAAACAATGGTAATGACATGAGTAAACAAATGAATCATAAAGCAAAGACTTTTCATGAATAGTACTTTCAAGACAAGCATCAATAAGTCTTGCATAAGAGTTAGCTCGTAAAGCAATAATTCAAAGTAGAGGTATTGAAGCAACACAAAGGAAGATTAAGTTTCAGCGGTTGCTTTCAACTTATAACATGTATATCTCATGGATATTGTCAATGTAAAGTAATATAACAAGTGCAATATGCAAGTATGTAGGAATCAATGCACAGTTCACACAAGTGTTTGCTTCTTGAGGTGGAGAGAAATAGGTGAACCGACTCAACATAAAAGTAAAAGAATGGCCCTTCGCAGAGGGAAGCATCGATTGCTATATTTGTGCTAGAGCTTTGATTTCAAAAACATCAAGAGAGTATAAAAGTAAAGTTTTGAGAGGTGTTTGTTGTTGTCAACGAATGGTAGTGGGCACTCTAACCCCCCCAGACAAACCTTCAAAGAGCGGCTCCCATTTTATTTTTATTTTTGGGTGGCACTCCTTCCAACCTTTGCTTTCACAAACCATGGCTAACCGAATCCTCGGGTGCCCGCCAACAATCTCATACCATGAAGGAGTGCCTTTTTATTTTAGTTTTATTATGATGACACTCCTCCCCACCTTGCTTTCTCAAGCCATGGCTAACCAAATCCTTCGGGTGCCGTCCAACAATCACATACCATGGAGGAGTGTCTATTTTTGTTAATTAATTTGGGACTGGGAATCCCATTGCCAGCTCTTTTTGCAAAATTATTGCGGATGAAGCCACTAGTCCATTGGTGAAAGTTGCCCAACAAGATTGAAAGATAAACACCACATACTTCCTCATGAGCTATTAAACATTGACACAAATAAGAGGTAATAACTTTGAATTGTTTAAAGATAGCACTCAAGCAATTTACTTTGGAATGGCGGAGAAATACCATGTAGTAGGTAGGTATGGTTGACACAAATGGCATAGTGGTTGGCTCAAGGATTTGGATGCATGAGAAGTATTCCTCTCGATACAAGGTTTAGGCTAGCAAGGTTATTTGAAACAAACACAAGGATGAACCGGTGCAGTAAAACTCACATAAAAGACATATTGTAAACATTATAAGACTTTACACCGTCTTCCTTGTTGTTCAACCCAATACTAGAAATTATCTAGACATTAGAGAGACCAATTATGCAAACCAAATTTTAGCAAGCTCTATGTATTTCTTCATTAATAGGTGCAAAGTATATGATGCAAGAGCTTAAACATGAGCACAACAATTGCCAAGTATCACATTATCCAGACATTTTACCAATTACTACATGTAGCATTTTCTGTTTCCAACCATATAACAATTAACGAAGCAGTTTCAACCTTCGCCATGAACATTAAAAGCTAAGAACACATGTGTTCATATGAACCAGCGGAGCGTGTCTCTCTCCCACACAAGGATTTATTCAAACAAAAACAGAAACAAAAACAAACAGACGCTCCAAATAAAGTACATAAGATGTGACTGAATAAAAATATAGTTTCAATAGAAGAAACCTGATAAGTTGATGAAGAAGGGGATGCCTTGGGCATCCCCAAGCTTAGACGCTTGAGTCTTCTTAAAATATGCAGGGATGAACCACGGGGCATCCCCAAGCTTAGGCTTTTCACTCTTCTTGATCATATATCACCCTCTCTCTTGACCCTTGAAAACTTCCTCCACACCAAACTTCAAGCAAACTCATTAGAGGGTTAGTGCATAATCAAAATTCACATGTTCAGAGGTGACAAAATCATTCTTAACACTTCTGGACATTGCAAAAAACTTCTGAAAGTTAATGGAACAAAGAAACTCATTCAACAAAGCAAAAGCGGCAATGCAAAATAAAAGACAGAATCTGTCAAAAACAGAACAGTCCGTAAAGATGAATCTGGGGGCACTTAACTTGCTCAAACGGAAAACTCAAAACTAATGAAAGTTGCGTACATATCTGAGGATCACACACGTAAATTTGCAGATTTTTTGATTTTTTTACAGAGACTTCTGCTCAAATTCGTGACAGACAGCAATGCTGTTTCTGCGCAGCAATCCAAATCTAGCATCAACTTTATCATAGAGACTTTACTTGGCACAAAAACATGATAAGGAGAGGTTGCTACAGTAGTAAACAACTTCCAAGACTCAACAAAACAAAAATTTCTGTAGTAAAATAAACACATGGGTTATCTCCCAAGAAGTTCTTTCTTTATAGCCATTAAGATGGGCTCAGAATTTTAATGACTCTCGCAAGAAAGAAGAGTTGAAGCAAAAGAGAGCATCAAGAAGCAAATTCAAAACACATTTAAGCCTAACCCACTTCCTATGAAAAGGAATCTTGTACAAAAATAAATTCATGAAGAACAAAGTGGCAAGCATAGAAAAGCAACACAAGTGCAATTTCAAGATTCTCAACATTAAGAGGGGAAACTTAATATTATTAAGATGCATATAACCATGTTTCCCTCTCTCATAATAACTTTCAGTAGCATCATGAAAAAATTCAAAAATATAACTATCACATACAATATTCTTGTCATGAGCCACATGCATAAAATTATTACTCTCCACATAAGCATAATCAATTTTATTAGTTGTAGTGGGAGCAAATTCAACAAAGTAGCTATCATTATTATTCTCATCAAGTGTAGGAGGCAAAGTATAATCATAATAAAATTTACTCTCCATAGTAGGCGGCACCAAAAGACCACTATCATTATAATCATCATAAATAGGAGGCAAACTATCATCAAAGAAAATTTTCTCCTCAATGCTTGGGGACTAAAAATATCATGCTCATCAAAACCAGCTTCCCAAGCTTAGAATTTTCCATATCATTAACAACAATGGTGTTCAAAGCGTTCATACTAATATCATTGCTACCAGCATGCAAATAAGATTCCATAGGTTTTTTAATTTTCACATCAAACAATCCATGTCTTAACTCAGGAAATAGAATAAGAAGCTCATTGTTGCTCTCCATTATGCCTAACTAGTGTAAACAAGAAACCAAAAGATGCAATTGTAGGATCTAAAGGAAATAGCTTCGAGTACTTACAACGGCGCCGAAAATAGCTTAGTAGCCGAGATCCGGAGTGTGAGTACCTTTTACCTTTCCTCCCGCAACGGCGCCGTAAAATAGCTTGATGTCTACGGGTGCTTCTATTCTTGTAGACAGTGTTGGGCCTCCAAGAGCAGAGGTTTGTAGAACAGCAGCAAGTTTTCCTTTATGGATCACCCAAGGTTTATCGAACTCAGGAGGAAGAGGTCAAAGATATCCCTCTCAAGCAACCCCGCAACCACAAAGCAAGAAGTCTCTTGTGTCCCCAACACACCTAATACACTTGTCGATGTATAGGTGCACTAGTTCGGCGAAGAGATAGTAAAACACAGGTGGTATAGATGGTGGTAATATTGCAGAAAGTAAAGATGCAGAAAACAAGAAAGCGGCGCTAAAATAGCTTGACGTAGGAAGCAATTCTTTGTGGTGGAAACAAGGCCTAGGGATCATACTTTCACTAGTGGACACTCTCAACATTGATCACATAATAAATAAGTTCTCTTTCCTTTGTGCTACATATACTCTTGTTAGATGATGAACACCACTAATTGTGTAGGATTACACGAACCCTCAATGCCGGAGTTAACAAACGCCACAACATTCGATATTCATGTTTAAGTAACCTTAGAGTATAATAGATCTTTGCAAAATAGACCAAGTACTAACATAGCATGCACACCGTCACCATCACACTATGAAGGAGGCATAAATCACATCAATACTATCATAGCGATAATCAACTCCATAACCTACAAGAGATTATGATCATAATCTACGACAAGAACTACACGATGCACACACTGTCACCATTACACCATGCAGGAGGAATAGACTACTTTAATAACATCACATGAGTAGCACATAGATAAATAGTGATACAAAACACATTGCAATCATAAAGGGATATAAATAAGCACTTCACTATGCCATTCATAACAGTGAATAAGTATTCTGTGAAACATAGCCTAAGAGACCCACACGGTGCACACACTGTCACCTTTACACACGTGGGACAAGGAGTCTCCGGAGATCACATAAGTAAAACCCACTTGACTAGCATAATGACATCTAGATACAAGCATCATCATATGAATCTCAATCATGTAAGGCAGCTCATGAGATTATTGTATTGAAGTACATAGGAGAGAGATGAACCACATAGCTACCGGTACAGCCCCGAGCCTCGATGGAGAACTACTCCCTCCTCATGGGAGACAGCAGCGGTGATGAAGATGGCGGTGGTGTCGATGGAGAAGCCTTCCGGGGGCACCCCGTCCCGGCGTGCCGAACAGAGACTCCCTCCCAGATCTTGGCTTCGCGATGGCGGCGGCTCTGGAACTTTTTTCGTACCGTGGCTTATTCGTCTCGGGGTTTTAGGTCAGGGAGCTTATATAGGCGAAAAGGCGGATTCGGAGGGCTGACGAGGCGATGACACACTAGGAGGGCGCGGCCCTGGCCCTGGCCGCGCCACCCTGTCATCTAGGGCCCACAGGGCCCTCCTCTGGTGGCTCTCGGGTGTTCTGGAAGCTCCCGGAATTCTAAGATGCTGGGCGTTGATTTCGTCCGATTCCGAGAATATTTCCTTACTAGGATTTCTGAAACCAAAAAAGCAGAAAACAGAACCGGCACTTCGGCATCTCGTCAATAGGTTAGTTCCGGAAAACGCATAATAATGACATATAATGTGTATAAAACATGTATATATCATCAATAAAGTAGCATGGAACATAAGAAATTATAGATACGTTGGAGACGTATCACTAATCATAACGAAAACATAATTAACAAGCTCATCATGAGAATAAAATCTAGTAGGACATGTAAAAATAACTATGCCACAGTCTAAAAATGCTTCCATTTGCATCACATACACATAAAACTTGCTTCCAGCGCCAACCAAATGAAACCAAACAACTCTCATATATGAAAAACAAGTAAATTTCTGCTTGTGACGGTAAAGCACACGTCCGTTGGGAACCCCAAGAGGAAGGTATGATGAGTACAGCAGCGAGTTTTCCCTCAGTAAGAAACCAAGGTTATCGAACCAGTAGGAGATGAAGATCACGTGAAGGTTGTTGGTGAAGGAGTGTAGTGCGGCGCAACACTGTGATTCCGGTGCCAACGTGGAACCTGCACAACACAATCAAACAAATTTTCCCCAACTTAACAGTGAGGTTGTCAATCTCACTGGCTTGCTGAAAAACAAAGGATTAAACGTATGGTGTGGAAAATGATGTTTGCTTGCAGAAAACAAAAGAGAATAATGATTGCAGTAGGTTGTATTTCAGATGTAAAATTATGGACCGGGGTCCACAGTTCACTAGTGGTGTCTCTCCAATAAGATAAATAGCATGTTGGGTAAACAAATTATAGTTGGGCAATTGACAAATAGAGAGGGAATAACAATGCACATACATATCAAGATGACTACTATGAGATTTACTTAGGGCATTACGACAAAGAACATAGACCGCCATCCAAATGCATCTATGCCTAAAAAGTCCACCTTCGGGTTAGCATCCGCACCCCTTCCAGTATTAAGTTGCAAACAACAGACAATTGCATTAAGTAATGTGCGTTATGTAAACAATACAAATATCCTTAGACAAAGCATTGATGTTTTATCCCTAGTGGCAACAGACATCCACAACCTTAGGGGTTGCTGTCCCCCACATTCAATGGAGACATGAACCCACTATCTAGCATAAATACTCCCTCTTGGAGTTACAAGTATCAACTTGGCCAGAGCCTCTACTAGCAACGGAGAGCATGCAAGATCATAAATAACACATATATGATAGATCAATAATTAACTTGACATAGTATTCCATATTCATCGATCCCAACAAACACAACATGTAGCATTACAAATAGATGATCTTGATCATGATAGGCAGCTCACAAGATCTAAACATGATGGCACAAGAGGAGAAGACAACCATCTAGCTACTGCTATGGACCCGTAGTCCAAGGATGAACTACTCACGCATCAGTCCGGAGGCGAGCATGGTGATGTAGAGCCCTCCGGTGATTCCCCTCTCGGCAGGGTGCCGGAGGAGATCTTCTGAACCCCAAGTTAGGGTTGACGGCGGCGGCGTCTCCGGAACTGTTCTCGTATTTTGGCTCTCGCACTAGGGTTTTCGCGACGAAAGAATAAATAGGCGAAGGGGCAGCGTCTGGGAGCCAGGGGCTCCTCCCCACATCACGGCGCGACCAGGGCCCCACCGCGCCGCCGTATGGGGTGGGCCCCCGATGGCCTTCCCGACTCTTCTTGGTGTTCGGAACACTCCGTGGAAAATAGGGCCGGGGATTTTGTTTCCAATTCCGAGAATATTTGTAAACTAACTTTTCTGAAATCAAAAACAGCAGAAAACAGGAACTGGCACTATGGCATCTTGTTAATAGGTTAGTCCCGAAAAATGCATTAAAACATTGTAAAGTATGAGTAAAACATGTAGGTATTGTCATAAAACTAGCATGGAAGATAAGAAATTATAGATACGTTGGAGACGTATCAAGCATCCCCTAGCTTAGTTCCTACTAGTAGGCGATATAAAAGAATAATTTCTGAAGTGACATGCTACCAACATAATCTTGATCAATACTATTGTAAAGCATATGAGATGAATGAAGTGACTCAAAGCAATGGTCTATAGTTTGCTAACAAAAAGATAATTTTTTTTTGACCGAATTACCGTAGGGGAAGCCCCTACGGTGTAGATTTTATATTAACCACCAAACACAAGTACAGACTACAAGAAGTACATCAAGGGGGAAGGAAGTGAAAATAAAAATAATAAAGCAAAAACATATTAAGAAAAAACATGCAGAACCCAGTCCATAAGAGGTTGCACCATAGCAGCCTTAACTCTATACTGATGAAGAAGGAGATCACTCCTGAACTTGACCTTCCAACGTGCCATAAAAGGAGGCTAGTTTTTAAAAATGTATTCATTTCTCTCTTTCCATATATTCCATGCAGCGCAGGTGAAAATTTCCATAAAGCATGGCCCCTGAAACATCGATCTTGCCTGAAGCAAACGGTTAGAGACGGGTAAGGAGCAATCCCACTGAATCCCCACAGAAGTCCAACACTCTTGAGCAAACGAGCACTCAAAAAATAAGTGATCACATGTCTCCAAGGTGCTATTTGTGCATAGAACACACGCAGGCCCCTCTTCAATATGCCAATTTTTACGCTGCATAATATCTTTCGTATTAAGCCTATCCTGGAGTAATAACCAAGCAAAGATTCTTAGCTTTGGAAGACACTTTGATTTCCAAATAGAGTTTAGCGCCTGATCTTGTGGCAACCTTGCAAATAAAAAGTTGTAATATTTGGCAGAAGTAAACTGATCACTGCCCCAGACAAAAATACGGGAATCATGAATAGTTGGATCGATAGCCAAGCTCTCCATAATCTGTTGCACTTGCTGAAGTTCTTCAAAAGCTTGGGTTGACAGCGGCAACAAAAACATCGAGAAAATATCCGGGTTTTGAGCAAAGTCAGCAACTGTCACATCCTCATTCAAAGCATATGAGAAGAGGCGTGGAAACTTGTCACATAGATTCGTCACACCATGCCAAAAATCCTTCCAAAACAGCGTCGAAGAACCATTACCGATCTGAATTCTGCTAATGCTCCGATAATCTCCAACAAGACTGAACACGTCTTTCCACCAAAAAGACCCTCTGCTAGACTGGGCATGAGGAGCACCTGGCGCATACAGAGCCCAAACCAATTTAACCCATGGAATGTCCGCTTTGGAGTAGAACTTGTGTAGTTGCTTCATTAATAAGGCTTTATTCTGAATTTCCATGTTTAAAACACCTAGGCCACCATGACGTTTTGGTCTACAGACCAGAGACCATGCTGCCAAAGAGTTAACTGAAGTGGAGTCATCCTCCTTAGCCCACAAACAATGCCGACGTGAACGATCAAAGAGCTTGAGAATGGTTTTCTGAATTTTGAGCGAACAAAGAAAGTGCAACGGAAGCGAGGATAAAACTGAATTTACCAGCGTTAATCGACCACCATAGTCCAGAAATCTAGCACTAGCATTGAGTCTCCGCTCAATTTGATCAATGATCGGGGTGAGGTCTTGGATTGTGGGCTTCGAGGTACCAAGCGGGAGTCCGAGGTAAGTAAAAGGTAACGATCCCACGGCGCAACCAAAACAGCCAGCCAGAAACTGAAGACGATCACCACTGACATTTATAGGGAGTAAACAAGACTTGTCATAGTTAACCTTCAAACCCGTAGCAGCAGCAAAAGACTGAAGTAAATCCTTGAGAGCAAGAAGCTGCATCGGACAAGCTTGAAGAATCAACAAGGTATCGTCAGCGTATTGGACTATAGGAAAGTCCGTGTCCGGAATAGGTAACGGAGGAGTGAGCAGCCCCATCTGAGCAAGGTGGTTTACCATAGATTGAAGTAGGTCAGCGCCTTCAACAAAAAGAACCGGAGATAAAGGATCGCCTTGCCGTACTCCACGTCTACAAGGAAACTTTTTCCCTGGAACACCATTGAGCAAAATGGAGGAAAAACCAGATGAAAGGATGAGGCGAATCATCCGCAGCCACCGCTCATCGAACCCTTTGCATTGGAGAATTTGTAACAAGGCTGCATGTTCAAAGGTATCGAAAGCCTTCGCAAAGTCAAGTTTTAGGATGACCACCTCCTGACCCGACTGCTTACACTGATGGATGTATTCATAGGTCCATGCAACACAATCTTGGATAGTTCGACTTTTTAAGAAACCATATTGGTTAGCATGCACCAAAGAAAGAATTCTTTTCTGAAGCCTATTCGCCAAAAGTTTTGTGAGCAATTTGAGACAAGAATTGAGCAGAGAAATAGGGCGGTAATCATTGGGACCTTCAGGGGCATGCACTTTCGGAATAAGAGTAATGAACGCATCATTTATACTTTGGAGATTGACTGAACCATCCCAGAATTCTTGGCATAATCTATAAAAATCCCATTTGATTATCGGCCAACATGCTTTAATAAAAAGGCCAGTAAACCCGTCAGGCCCTGGGGCTTTGTCATTAGGAAGATCTGCCACCACTTGATCGATCTCCTCATGCGAGAAAGGGACCGATAGAGCTTCCAAACCATCTGCTGTATGAAGATATTGAGAGAAATCGAAGGAGGGATCAATTGGTAGTGAAGAGCCCAGCCTATCTCTGTAGGTCTGCCAAAGAATGCCTGCCTTTTCGGAATGTTCAACTGCCACCGAACCATCACTTCTAACTAGGGAAGAAATGGAATTATGCCTGAATCTGATTGTCGCCATGGAATGAAAGAAAGAAGTGTTTTCGCTGCCAAATTTCGCCCATTTAGCTGTGCAGCGTTGCTTCCAGTACACCTGTTTACATGATAGTAAATGTTGCAACTTAGCTTTGACAATATTTCGGAAATTCCACTCGGAAATATGGAGAGATCTTTGTTCTTCAAAACTGTCCAGCATAAGGATAATTGAGTTGCAATTTTCCACCAAACGATTGATGACTGAGAGACTACAAGACCAATTTTTTAGCCCTTTGCGCAGAAGCTTGAACTTGTTTGATAAACATTTTGCACTATCACCTGGACAGTTAATGGCCCATATGCGACTTACCACATCCATAAACCCTGGAAGTTTAATCCAGTAGTTCTCGAACCTAAAAACCTTGGCCTTGGGTATCTCAGTACCTATTGCAACAACACACGGAATATGATCAGACGTGGGGCGAGCCAGAGGATTAACCATTGTGTTCGGAAATTTAAGAGTCCAGGCAGGTGATGTAAAGAACCAATCCAGCTGAACTAAAAGAGGATCGGTCTGCATATTGCTCCACGTGAACGCTCTGCCCTTTATCGGAAGCTCAACAAGACCGTGATAGCTGATTACTTCATTAAAAGTTGCACTGTCAGACAAGTTTGCTCCAGGACGGTTACGGTTGTCTGAGAAGCGATAGAAGTTAAAATCCCCTACAAGTAACCACAGATCATCATCTGCAATATTTAGGTGGAACATCCAAGCAACAAAGTTCTCTCTCTCAATCCCTGAGCAGGGACCATACACATTCACCAGCTTAAAAGAATCTTCTGAGACAGTGGACTTAAAATTCATCAACAGCCCAAAACTCTCCTCTAATAAAACCTGACCCTCAAACAGGTTACTAGCCCATAGCACGAGCAAGCCCCCTGACGCACCTTCTGAAGGAATGAAAGCAAAACGATCAAAACGTCTGGGAGCAAAATTCTTGATAAAGGCCAAGTCAAAAACCCCACGCTTGGTTTCTTGGAAGCAAATGATGGAAGCTGAACTTTCTTCAATTTTGTTTCGAATTAACGGCCATTTCAAAGGATCATTAACACCTCGGATATTCCAACTTAAAATATACCAGATACGATTACGGATAGCAGAGTTCATGATACAGAAACCGGATGAGCGTTTTCACCACACAGCGGTACCAAACAACAAACTGCCTAGGCCTTGCGGGCAGCATAGAGACGCTCCTCAGTGAGCTCTTCAGGGTCGATGTGGCACTCCTCCACGCCTAAACGCTGCATCTCCGAGATCTGCAGTACCTCCGGAGCCATTGCCTTTGGTACCTTAGCCTTGCGACGTGAAGTATGATTAGGAAGAGCTTCATGAATGTAGCCTTCATTGTTGTTGCGGGTGCAACGTCTCACCAGCGACTCTACCTTCGGAGTTTCAGTCTTGCGAGGACGACCACGAGGGCGGGACAAAGATGTTCCAGGGACGAGCACCAACTCAGGCGTTGCATCACTCGAGGACTGCCCAGAGACCACCGTGGTCGGAGCGTTGTTCTCCGCATTTATCAACTGCAAAGCTCCAGGAGTGATGATCGACTCCATCTCATCAGAATCGATCTTATCAGAGGAGAATTTTTCGGGCTCAATAAAACCAAGGTGCACCAGATCAGCCATCACAGGAAACAGCGGAACAATATCAGAGCAATTTTGAGTAACCTGAGCTTCTATTTCTCTCATTCTACGATGGGTGAGAGGATCAGGCTCGCCCCAACAGTCCATTACATTTGCCTGTAGAACCACATCCCGAGCAGTACGCTCAAAAGCGTCATAAAACTGAATATTGAAACTGTGAACATCTGACGGCAACAGAACAGGCTCGTCCCCCGACCCAGAGCCAAGAGCAGCATCGTTGGGATCAGCTTCAGCAGGAAGAATGCGACCAGTGTATGTTTGACAAGTCATCCAGGCCAGAAAAATAAAGAAAGGCCATGGCATGACCTGCAGCTCCTGTTGGTCACCTCCCGTTCTAGCAAGGAGCACATCGTGTCCATGGTGAGGCAGTCCAGCATTCACACGCTCAGCAGCGAGCTCGGCAGCTTCCGGTTCTTGCCTCACATCTATTATCTGATCCCTGCAAACAGGAGATTCGATGATGCCAGCAAGTAAAGATTTCTTAGGAGTCCAACGTAGCCGAGGTTGGGACGGAGAGCAAAAAACTGAACGGTGGCCCATGCTACTACAGATAGAGCAGAACAATTTACTAGGACAGTTCCTTGATGAATGATTCAAACCCAGGCACGAAGAACATGGCGAAACAGTTTTCATAGCCTGGGCCTCCTTCGTCTTTGCAGTCCGAACATAACCAGGACAATTACTAGTGGAATGGCCTAAAATCGAACATACGTGACAGAACGGCCCAGGGCAGTCCCCAGCCAAGTGGCCCAACAAAGAACAACTTGAGCAACGTCCCAAGCTTGCAAAAATATCATCCGAATTGGGAAGCCAACGCAAATTGAGGGAATCCATAATATCTTTGTCCAAGTAGCCAGCCTGCCTGAGATCAAGAATATGTTCCAACAATTCAAGATCCTTGATCCTCGCAAAATAATCAGCCTTAAAAGATTTCCCCACGAAGGACGGCAAGGATCCCATAGATGAAGGAGGAGTAATCGGGAAAGAAAACTTTCCAAATATCATAGACTTGGTCGGGATTTGATCAGATTCCTTATTAGTCGGTACTGCCAAAATAAAGGAGCCTAGTTTAATAGAGGGGGGCACCGACATATTGACCGGATAAACCGGATCCAAATTCAAATCAGACGATGAACTTCTGACCATTGGCGAACAAGCATGAACTGCCACTGAATTTTCCACGAGAACGTCCAGATTGGGGCGAATAGCCATGGATTTTCCAGGAGAACCAGAACCCTTATATGAATCCAACCAAGCTGCAGCAGCCTTGTCAACACTGGCCGAGATACAAGTCGAAACATCTCCTCTATAGAGGTTGAAATGGCACACAAAGTCAGGCCAAACACGGTCTCTCAGGCCATAGATGAAATGACCCACATGATTAGATGCCACCGAAAATCGAAAGCGTCGATCAGAGAGCTTAAACACACGGAAACCAGCATGATCACCCCCAATGCAGCACTGAAGCGCAAGACCCACAGATTCTTCCGAGAGATTGAACGAAGCAAACGAGAAAGCAACCACCAGAAAAAATTCTTTCGCCGATGAGGAAGGGGAGAAGTGAACCGAAGAACCGAAGCGATGACGAACCTGAGCCACGAGCGCAAGACCCGGGGAGAAATCCCAATGCAAGAGACCTTCCATGATCCCTAGTGGAGGAAGGCGCCATGGTCAACGGAGCTTGGGAGGAGAGAGGTGGGAGAGAGAGCCATTTGAGTATGCATCTAACAAAAAGATAATGACTAAACAACTGAATCATATAGCAACAACTTTTCATGAATAGTACTTTCAAGACAAGCATCAAAAAGTCTTGCGTAAGAGTTAACTCATAAAGCAATAGATTCTTAATACAAGGTTTTGAAGCAACACAAAGGAAGATTTAAGTTTCAGCAATTGCTTTCAACTTTCAACATGTATATCTCATGGATAATTGTCAACACAAAGTAATATAATAAGTGCAATAAGTAAGCATGTAAGAATCAACGCACACAGTTGACACAAGTGTTTGCTTCTAAGATAGAAAGAAGTAGGTAAACTGACTCAACATAAAGTAAAAGAAAGGCCCTTCGCAGAGGGAAGCAGGGATTACTCATGTGCTAGAGCTTTTTATTTTGAAAGCATGGAAACAATTGTGTCAACGGTAGTAATAATTCATATGGGTTATGGATAAAACTTCCTATAAGTTGCAAGCCTCATGCATCGAATACTAATAGTGCCCGCACCTTGTCCTAATTAGCTCGGATTTCCATGGTTTATCATCGCATTACATATGTTTCGACAAAGTGTCACAAAGGGGTACCTCTATGCCACCTGTACAAAGGTCCAAGGAGATAAATCGCATTTGATTTCTCGATTTTGATAGATCTCAACTTAAGGACATCCATACCGGGACAACATAGAAAACAGATAATGGAATCCTCTTTTTAATGCTTTAAGCATTCAAAAATAATAGGGATTTCTATTTTCGTGTCCTCAGGTCCTTAGTTGTACTCAGTTTTCCCCAGCTCCTTAGTTTTTCCTCAGTTTTCCCCAAGCCCTTGTTTGAAACCCGCAGAAGCAGCTCAGACGGCAGGATTCCCGTTTAGTTGACCGTCACGTGTGGGGCCGCGTCTTGTGGGGCCGCGTCGTGTGGGCCCGCGTCGCGTGGGGCTGGTAGAAAGGGACCGCGTGGGACAGACGAGAAGCGTTTGGTTGCACGTGAGGAGCTGGGTTCTGTCTCTCTCGGCCCCAAATTGGCATTATTAAGTGCACCTTTTTCCCCTCTTTCTCTCTGTCCTTTTCACCAAATTAGTATAAAATCTAGAGAAGCTTGCATTTCTGACTTCTTCAATTATTTGTGCCTTTTGGCCCTCGTTGTTTGCCCAATATGGCAGCAAATCTAGTACTCCCTCTGGTCCATATGTATGTAGTTAAATCTAGAAGCAAATCTCCAGGATAATGTACGATAAATTCACAGTCATAGTAAATCAAGAAAACTAAGTACGGCCAACAAAATATAGTAGACTAGGGATAGATAATGCCTAGATAATATGGATAGATAATAGGCTGCATACACAGCAGCCAACATAGTAACAGGTTCTTCACAGCACCATCATACTAACATAACAACAAGGGATCCCTAGCTAACAACAAAGGGATCCCAACAACAAACTAGGAGGCAGCAGCAGCAGCACACGTCCAGACTCCGCCTACCCCATCCGGCTCTGCCTCCACTTGTTGCTCTTGCTCCCTTGGGAGCCTTGGCTTGAGCGGAGGCATGCGGCCGGAGATCTCCACCCGCCGCAAGCGCGGAGGTGCATGCCGAGCGCCCGTGCTTGGCGCGAAGGAGTGGACGTTCGTCGTGCCGATTGGGGAAGGTGTTACGATGTTCTCGCATGCGTGACGAGGCAGTTGAAGTCCGTGGCGCCGAGTCTCCCGGTGCAGAAGGGGCACCTGTACACCCCTTGGCGAAGTAGGAGATGTAGGCCGACCTGCAGCCTCCGCAGCACTTGGCGAGTCTTGACGTCCTCCTCCTCTTCGTCGCTGCCGACGTCGCTGCCAGACATCTGATCCATATCAAACAGAAACTAGTGAATGAGTTGCAACGATGACTAACGTACATGATAGGCAGCCTCAGTTAGAGTGGACATGATTATATATCTACAGGGAAGGTGTTAGCGAACTAAAGCTCATGCACAACAGATTTGTACACAGCAATGGTTCGCTGAACCCTCCCTGTAAAAATTTGTGCCCAACCATTCATCATAGGCAAAGAAACAGATTCTAGATCTGAACTAGATCTGAACTTGAACACATTCGAGATTATTTGCAAAATTAAACGGTTGATATCTTTTGATTAGTGCATAAAATAACTGATTGAGATCCCATGATTACTTGCATAAATTAACTGATTGAGATCCAATATTACTTGCATAAATTAACCGAACAGCCGAACCCCAAATCTTAAACGAAATCAAGAAGTGATCAAAACAAAATGGAATAAAATCGGCGCAAATATTAGCCCAATACTCATCCATCTACAGATCCATCTACACCAGCAAAAATAGGGTTCAAAAAGGAATGGGGAACAAAAAGGAAGCAAACCGTAGTTACCTCGTTCCATGGGTCCTCCAGGGAGGTGTCGTAGGGGTTCGGGGGCGGGACGTACGGCGCGGGGTCGTAGGGGTCCCATCCCGCCGGATCTGACTGCCACCGGCGGCAGCAGCCTCCGATGCACCGGCGACGGCGGCGGCGGCGGGGCGCGGTTGTCGTAGAGGGGACGGCGCCGAAGATGGAGGCGTCGCGCTTTGAGCCCACCTCGACGATGGGATTGGCATTCTCCTTGTCCATCTCTACGGCGGAGGAAGAGGAAGAGGGAGAGGGAGAGGGTTTTTGCTTTGGAGAAGATGATGGGACGTGAGAGAGTTGGCGATGCGTGAGCGAGTGAGAGTGACAGAGAGAGTGAGGAGGCGTCTATAAAGGCGAGGGTGGTTAATGCGACCCGCGTCCTACGCGTGCAGGTGCACGTCGCACGTCTTGGACTTCTGCAACGCGACACGCGTCCACGATTGCACGTCTCGACTTCTCCACCGCGACCCACGTCTACGCGTCAACAATTACACGTGTCCTCGAGTCTAACCCTGGAAATTTAGATATACTCAGGTATACCCTCGAGTCTTATACTAGCATTTTTTGTGTGCTCAATTTTCCCCTCGAGTGCTAATACTGGCTAGTGCAATATACTCAGTTTTACCCTCAAGTGGCTGGTCAACAGAGAGTCAACAAATGGATTAACTAGTTAAATGAGTCATTTAATGTGCAAAAAAATCCTAAAAAGAGTGGCACTTACTCATGGAGTCTTTACCACAAATTGCCACTTCTCAAATCATAGATAAATCATAGATAAATCAAGTTTTACCATAAATTGCCACTTCTCAAATCACCTAGTAGCTATGAAGGTGCATGGTTTTCCACAATAAGCCCTTCCCAAAACAGCTTCCCCCAAATCATACTTTGTCTAAATGAGGCCACAATTCTCACACTGATGTATATTGGTATTGCAAATAGTTTGAGGTAGGCCAAGATGGGTTTCATTGTACAAAACAAGCATTTTCCATTTTTTAAATCTCATATTTGAATCCCTTAGTCTATTTACTACTCAGGTGCCCTTGGTTTCTTGATAGTACTCAGTTTTGCCCTCTCTCTTCACAAATTCTCGCAGACGTGCATCATCGCCCTGATTGGTCTAGCCCATGTCACGCGGATCGTGCCCCGACCGTTGATCGTATGATATAGGGAACGGGCAGGATAACCCCTCTCTGTCTCTCTGTTGGCGTTATTTTTCACGCAAAAAATGATAAACCATCACCGATTTGTTGTTACCATTACTTTTCACGCAAAAAAATTTGATAAACCATCACCGATTTGTTGTTGCCATTACTTTTCACGCAAAAATGATAAACCATCAACAATTTGATGTAGCCATTACTTTTCACGCAAAAAAATGATAAACCATCAACAATTTGATGTAGCCATTACTTTTCACGCAAAAAAATGATAAACCATCAACAATTTGTTGTAGCCATTACTTTTGACGCAAAAAAAATAAAAACCATCACCGATTTGTTGTTGCCATTACTTTTCACGCAAAAAATGATAAACCATCACCGATTTGTTGTTGCCATTACTTTTCACGCAAAAATGATAAACCATCAACAATTTGTTGTAGCCATTACTTTTCACGCAAAAAATGATAAACCATCAACAATTTGTTGTTGCCATTACTTTTCACGCAAAAAATATGATAAACCATGCATCACCGATTTGTTGTTGCCATTACTTTTCACGCAAAAAAATGATAAACCATCAACAATTTGTTGTAGCCATTACTTTTCACGCAAAAAATGATAAACCATCTATCTTTGTATAGAATGATAAACCTATCACGTATGATTTTTGAGGTCATTTAGAGAAGGCAGAAAAAACCTAATTTGTTACAAAAGCTAGTTTCAGTGAGACCTAACCAAGTTTGGCATACATGATGGCATACCTATAACAACAAGGAATATCTAAAAGGGAAAGTTTCAGAAAATTTGAAATTTAGGGTGAAAATGATGCCATACATGATGCTGTTTTTCGAGGTTTTGACCTGAAAATCAATTGGGTATTATAAAGGGAAATAAAATGTTCGAAAAATGTAAAAACGAAACAATCTATCTATCTATGTATAGAAGATCAGCTGTATGAAATTTGAGGTTATTTAGAGAAGGTAGAAAAAATCACCTTGTTAGAAAAGCTGGTTTCAGCGAGACGAAACGGCATGCGCTTAAGCAAAGTGATTTTTCGAACATCTCCAAATGACCCCAAATTTTCCATACATGATGCCATACGTGTAACAACAAGGAACCCTATCTAAAAAGTGTCAAAAAAGTTTGCCCAACCGTATAGCTCTATCAAAAAGAACCTCACCATGGCGCTAGTATAATTTTGGGATAGTTACAAACTTTCGTTACCTAACCTTCAACATGAAACTTGTTTCAAATTCATTTTGGCCTACAAGAAACAAATCCCAACTTGATTCGAGCACCACAGCCTCCAAACGATGCCGATGCCGATATCGGCATGGTCGAACGGCTATGCTCGCCGCCACCGCTAGGTCAACGTCGGGATGCACCCTCAATCCCGTCCCCTCATTCGATCACCGACACACCAGAGATACCGCCGAGACCAATGCCGAACGTACATGCGATGCCAATGCCGAACATGCATGCACGCCGCTGTGGGCACGGCCACGCCGACCCGCTATGCTGGACGCCACAGACCGCCGCGAGGTCTTTCCCTTCGCCACCACACTCTCCTAGCACCCACCTATACACGCCAGAAAGGAGAGACACTAGTTTTCTCTACATTGCTCGCGTTCGTGTCCGACACGGTCAGTCAAAGTTTTGAGGTGGTCGTCGATGTCGTCGACCATTTCTTCTCTTCTTTGCATGGTTAAACGCGTCTAGTTCATATCTATCTAATGCGTCTGGTCTCGCCTCATGCAGTTCTTTGTGGACGTCGATCTCATCTCGGCACCCCGCATGCCACCTCCTCCGTGCCATCGCTGTAGAGCTCCGTTTAAAAATCTAATCCTACCCGTGTATTGCCCCTTGTATCAGCGTCATGGCCCCACTTGTCATTTGATATACCGAAGCCCCACTCGTTCGCGTTTTGGTCAGGGATACAGCGATGCTTACGGTCAAACAAAGATGCATGGTCTGACGTGTCTTTGCAGGCTCTACATGGCCCCACTAGTCAAGATAACGGTCAACCGTCGGGCAACCGGCCGTTACATCACGTGTGATGGTTTCAGACAAACGTTTGGGTAAAACTGAGGAAAAACTAAGGAGCTGGGGAAAACTGAGCACAACTAAGGACCCGAGGGCACGAAAATAGAAATCCCAAAATAATAATATTCTCATAAGAGATTTTGAGGATTTGAGTGTCCAAGCTGAAACTTCCACCATGATACATGGCTTTGGTTGGCGGCCCAATGTTCTTCTCTAACAATATGCATACTCGAATCATTTCAACTCATGGCAAATCTCCCTTACTTTAGACAAGACGAACATGCATAGCAACTCACATGATATTCAACAAAGGTGTGACAAGTTGATGGCGTCCCCATAACATGGTTACCGCTCAAAAAGCAACTTATAAGAACTAAGATACACAAGCGACATATTCCTTACCACAATAGTTTTTTAGGCTACTTTCCCATGAGCTATGTATTGCAAAAACAAGGAATGAATTTTTGAAAGGTTTTAAAGGTAGCACGCAAGCAATTTACTTTGGAATGGCAAAAATACCACATAGTAGGTAGTTATGGTGGACACAGATGGCATAGGTTTTGGCTCAAGGTTTTGGATGCACGAGAAGCATTCCCTCTCACTACAAGGCTTTGGCTAGCAAGGTTGTTTGAAGCAAACACAAGTATAAACCGGTACAGCAAAACTTACACAAGAACATATTGCAAGCATTATAAGACTCTACACTGTCTTCCTTGTTGCTCAAACACTTTTACCAGAAAATATCTAGACCTTAGAGAGACCAATCATGCAATCGAAATTTCAACAAGCTCTACGGTAGTTCTCCACAAATAGGTTTAAACTACATGATGCAAGAGCTTAAACATGATCTACTTGAGAGCTCAAAACAATTGCCAAGTATCAAATTATTCAAGACAATATGAAGCATTTTCTGTTTCCAACCAAATAACAATAAGTATAAGTGCTGCTTTCAGCTTTCGCCATGAACATGAAAAATAAAACGAAGAACACAAGTGTTCAAATGAAAAAGAGTGTGTCTCTCTCCCACACAAGCATGCTAGGATCCAATTTATTAAGAAAACTTAAATAACAAACGAAAATAAAAGCACACGGATGCTCCAAGTAAAGCACATAAGATGTGACGGAATTAAAATATAGTTTCACTAGAGGTGACCTGATAAGTTTTGATGAAGAAGGGGATGCCTTGGGCATCCCCAAGCTTAGACGCTTGAGTATTCTTGAAAAATGCAGGGATGAACCATGGGCGCATCCCCAAGTTAGACTTTTAACTCTCTAGATCATAATATATCATCCTCCTCTCTTGATCCTTGAAAACTTCCTTCACACCAAATTCAAAGCAATCTCATTAGAGGGTTAGTGCATAATCAAAAATTCACACGTTCAGAAAGGACACAATCAATCCCAACACTTCTGGACATTACCCAAGGCTACTGAAATTTAATGGAGCAAAGAAATCCACTCAAACACAGTAAAAGAGGCAATGCGAAATAAAAGGCAGAATCTGTCAAAACAGAACAGTCCGTAAAGACGATTTTTTCGAGGCACTTAACTTGCTCAGATGGAAAAGCTCCAGTTAAATGAAAGTTGCGTATATATCGGAGGATTACTCATGAATTTTTTCAGAATTTTTAGATTCTTCTACAGAGAGAAAAACTCAAATTCGTGACAGCTAAAAATCTGTTTCTGCGAAGAAATCCAAATCTAGTATCAACTTTCTATCAAAGACTTTACTTGGCACAACAATAAAAGAAAATAAAGATAGAAAGGTATTTCTACAGTAGTAACAAGCACCTTGACTCAAATATAAAACAAAAATTGCAGAAATAAAATAATGGATTGTCTCCCATAAGCGCTTTTACGCCTTTAGGCGCAGAAAGTGAAAATCAAGTAACATCAAGAGAAGAAGCATCAACATCATAATTTGTTCTAATAATAGAATCAAAAGGCATCTTCATTCTCTTTCTAGGGAAGTGTTCCATACCTTTCTTAAGAGGGAATTGATATCTAATATTTCCTTCTTTCATATCAATAATAGCACCAACGGTTCGAAGAAAGGGTCTTCCCAAAACAATAGGACATGATGCATTGCATTCAATATCCAAAACAACAAAATCAACGGGGACAAGGTTATTGTTAACCGTAATGTGAACATTGTCAATTCTACCCAAAGGTTTCTTTATAGAATTATCAGCAAGATTAACATCCAAATAACAACATTCCACAGGTGGCAAGTCAAGCATATCATAAAGTTTCTTAGGCATAACAGAAATATTTGCACCAAGATCACATAACGCATTACAATCAAAATCATTGACCTTCATTTTAATGATGGGCTCCCAACCATCTTCCAACTTCCTAGGGATAGAAGCTTCAAGTTTTAATTCCTCTTTCCTAGCTTTCATGAGAGCATTTGTAATATGTTTTGTAAAGGCCAAGTTTATAGCACTAGCATTAGGACTTCTAGAAAGTTTTTGCAAGAACTTAATAACTTCAGAAATATGACAATTATCAAAATCAAAACCATTATGATCTATAGCAATGGGACCATTGTCCCCAACACTTTGAAAAATTTCAGCACTTTTATCACAAACAGTTTCAGCAGTTTCAGGCAGTTTTGAACGCTTTGTAGTAGAAGTAGAAACATTGCCAACACCAATTATTTACCATTGATAGTAGGAGGTTTAACAACATGTGAAGCATCAACATTACTTGTGGTGGTAATAGTCCAAACACTAACTATATTATTCTCTTTAGCAAGTTTTTCTTCTCTTTCCCACCTAGCATGCAATTCAGCCATCATTCTAATATTGTCATTAATTCGAACTTGGATAGCATTTGTTTTAGCAAATGACTTAGTATCTTTAACTTCATTAGGCATAACTTTCAGTTTCAAAAGATCAACATCAAGAGCAAGACTATCAACCTTAGAAGTAAGAACATCAATTTTACCAAACTTTTCCTCAACAGATTTGTTAAAAGCAGTTTGTGTACTAATAAACTCTTTAAGCATGACTTCAAGATCAGAGGGTACACTCCTACTATTGTTGTAAGAATTACCATAAGAATTACCATAACCATTACCACTATTAGAAGAATATGGCCTATAGTTGTTGTTACCAAAATTATTCCTATAAGCATTGTTGTTGATATTATTATTTTTAATGAAATTCACATCAACATGCTCTTCTTGAGCAACCAATGAAGCTAAAGGAACATTATTAGGATCAACATGAGATCTACCATTAACAAGCATAGACATAATAACATCAATCTTATCACTCAAGGAAGAGGTTTCTTCAACAGAATTTACCTTCTTACCTTGAGAGTCCTTTCAGTGTGCCATTCAGAGTAGTTGATCATCATATCATCAAGAAGCTTTGTTGCAGCACCCAAAGTGATGGACATAAAAGTACATCCAGCAGCTGAATCCAATAGGTTCCTTGAAGAAAATTTTAATCCTGCATAAAAGGTTTGGATGATCATCCAAGTAATTAGTCCATGGGTAGGGCAATTCTTTACCGAAGATTTCATTCTGTCCCATGCTTGGGCAACATGTTCATTATCCAATTGCTTAAAATTCATAATGCTACTTCTCAAAGATATAATTTTAGCAGGAGGATAATATTTTCCAATGAAAGCATCTTTACATCTAGTCCATGAACTAATACTATTTTTAGGCAAAGATAACAACCAATCTTTAGCTCTTCCTCTCAAGGAGAAAGGAAACAATTTCAGTTTTATAATATCCCCGTCTATATCCTTATACTCTTGCATTTCACAAATTTCAACAAAATTATTAAGATGGGCAGCAGCATCATCAGTACTAACACCAGAGAATTGATCTATCATAACAAGATTAAGTAAAGCAGGTTTAATTTCATAAAATTCTGTTGTAGTAGCAGGTGGAGCAATAGGAGTGCATATGAAATCATTATTATTTGTGCTAGTGAAGTCACACAACTTAGTGTTCTCGGGAGTATTCATTTTAGCAATAATAAAAATAAACAAAGCAAACCGAATTAAATAAAGTAAAACAAGTAACTAATTTTTTTGTGTTTTTGATATAAAGAAAGCAAACAAGACAGAAAGTAAAATAAAACAAGACAATAAACAAAGTAAAGAGATTGGGTGTGAGAGATTCCCCAGCGTGTCTTGATCTCCCGGCAACGGCGCCAAAAGTAGCCGCTTGTGACGGTAAAGCACGCGTCCGTTGGGGACCACAAGAGGAAGGTATGCTGAGTACAAAGCAGTTTTCCCTCAGTAAGAAACCAAGGTTATCGAACCAGTAGGAGATGAAGATCACGTGAAGGTTGTTGGTGAAGGAGTGTAGTGCGGCGCAACACCAGGGATTCCGGTGCCAACGTGGAACCTGCACAACACAATCAAACTACTTTGCCCAACTTAACAGTGAGGTTGTCAATCTCACCGGCTTGCTGAAAACAAAGGATTAAACGTATGGTGTGGAAAATGATGTTTGCTTGCAGAAAACAAAAGAGAACAATGATTGCGGTAGGTTGTATTTCAGATGTAAAAGAATGGACTGAGGTCCACAGTTCACTAATGGTGTCTCTCCAATAAGATAAATAGCATGTTGGGTAAACAAATTACAGTTGGGCAATTGACAAATAGAGAGGGCATAACAATGCACATACATAGCATGTTGGGTAAACAAATTACTTAGGGCATTACGAGAATGAACATAGACCACCATCCAGCATGCATCTATGCCTAAAAAGTCCACCTTCGGGTTAGCATCCGCACCCCTTCCAGTATTAAGTTGCAAACAACAGACAATTGCATTAAGTACTGTGCATAATGTAAACAATACAAATATCCTTAGACAAAGCATTGATGTTTTATCCCTAGTGGCAACAGCACATCCACAACCTTAGGGGTTGCTGTCACTCCCCCATTCAATGGAGACATGAACCCACTATCTAGCATAAATACTCCCTCTTGGAGTTACAAGTATCAACTTGGCCAGAGCCTCTACTAGCAAAGGAGAGCATGCAAGATCATAAATAACACATATATGATAGATCAATAATCAACTTGACATAGTATTCCATATTCATCGGATCCCAACAAACACAACATGTAGCATTACAAATAGATGATCTTGATCATGATAGGCAGCTCACAAGATCTAAACATGATGGCACAAGAGGAGAAGGCAACCATCTAGCTACTGCTATGGACCCGTAGTCCAAGGATGAACTACTCACGCATCAGTCCAGAGGCGGGCATGGTGATGTAGAACCCTCCGGTGATGATTCCCCTCTCCGGCAGGTGCCGGAGGAGATCTTCTGAACCCCCGAGTTAGGGTTGACGGCGGCGGCGTCTCGGAACTGTTTCGTATTTTGGCTCTCGACTAGGGTTTTCGCGGACGAAGGAATAAATAGGCGAAGGCAGCATCGGGGAGGGGGCTCCTCCCCACATCACGACGCGGCCAGGGGCCCCACTGCGCCGCCCTTTGGGGTGGGCCCCCTGCTGGCCTTCCCCGACTCTTCTTCGGTGTTCTGGAACACTCCGTGGAAAATAGGGTCGTGGGCTTTTGTTTCATCCAATTCCGAGAATATTTGTGAACTAACTTTTCTGAAATCAAAAACAGCAGAAAACGGGAACTGGCACTGTGGCATCTTGTTAATAGGTTAGTCCCGGAAAATGCATAAAAACATTGTAAAGTATGAATAAAACATGTAGGTATTGTCATAAAACTAGCATGGAACATAAGAAATTATAGATACGTTGGAGACGTATCAATATCCAGAGAGCTATTGATACACAAATAAATATAAAAGTGGAGCGTGTCTCTCTCCAACGCAAAATGCATAACAGTGGAGGGTGTCTCACTCCAAAATAAACATGCAAAACAGCGGAGCGTGTCTCACTCCAAAGTAAATATGCAAAGCGGTGGAGCGTGTCTCACTCCAAAGTAAACATGAATGATGGGATCCAACTTTATTGAAAGTAAACACACAGCAAAAAGTAAAGACACTCCAAGGATAACACATATCACATGAAGGAATAAAAATATAGCGTGTTGAAAAATGACCTGGTGCTTTTTGTTGATGAAGAGGGGATGCCTTGGGCATCCCCAAGCTTTGACGCTTGTACTTCTTGGATATTTCTTGGGGGTCCAGGGACATCCCCAAGCTTGAGCTCTTGTCCATGATTCATCTTATTGCATCATTCTTCTCTCCCTACACTTGAAAACTTCCTTCACACAAAACTCAGCATAATTGATTAGCAACATTAGTGCAAATAAAAATATATCAAACCAGCAAGGCTTCAGTAATGACACATATCAAACACTCATTTTAACATATGCTACTGTAGCTACTTATTCCCAAAGCTCTTTTTCAAAAAAAGAACTCAAAAAGATGAAGCATAAGACGCAAATGCAAAACATGGCAGAAATCTGTCAAAACAGACCAGCAGGCAAAGATCAAAATTAAAGAAATAGTTCTGTTGCTCAAATCGAGAAATGCTAAACTAACGAAAGTTAGCTACCATACTGGGGCATAAGCACAAAAATTTTAAGCCCAAAATAACTTTCTGAAGATTTTTAAGAATTTTTGTCGTGACCAGCACAGAATCTGTTTCAGAATTGCAAATACCCCAAACACCGCTTTCTTTCTATTAGAGGCTACCCTTGACACAAAAACGAAATACAAACGATAATGAGAGTTATTATAGTAGCAATAACTTACAAGACTCAACAAAGAAAAAATAACAGAAATAAAAAATGGGTTGTCTCCCATAAGCGCTTTTCTTTAACGCCTTTGAGCTAGGCGCAGAAAGGGTGCAAATCAAGTATTGTCAAGAGGTGGCTCATCAACACCATAAGTTGTCCTATAAATAGAGTCATAAGGTGACTTCTTTCTTTTTCTAGGGAAGTGTTCCCTACCTCTTTTGAGTGGAAATTGATAACGAATAATTCCATCTCTCATATCAATGATAGCACCTGCAGTTCTAAGAAACGGTCTTCCCAAAATAATAGGGCATGAAGTATTGCATTCAATATCCAAAACAACAAAATCAACGGGGACATAATTATTATTCACTTGTATAAGAACATTATCAACTCTCCCCAAAGGTTTGTTTGCAGCAACATCAACAAGAAGAACATCCAAATAACATTTTTCTAACGGTGGCAAGTCAAGCATATCATAAACTCTTTTAGGCATAACAGAAATACTTGCACCAAGATCACATAAAGCATTACAATCAAATTCTTCTACTCTCATCTTAATAATAGGTTCCCCAACCATCTTCTAACTTTTTAGGAATTGAAGCCTCATGTTTCAACTTCTCTTCCCTCATTTTCATAATAGCACTAGCAATATGCTTTGTAAGTGCAACAATTTGTTCACTAGCATTGGGAGTTTCAGCGAGATTTTGCAAGAACTTTATAACTTCAGTAATGGTACAACTTTCAAAATCAAAATCATTTCTATCAAAAATAAAATGACAATTACCTCCCACACCTCTAAAAATTTCAGCACGCTTGTCGGGAACAGTTTTAGTGGGTTTATACACTTTTCTATGTGGAGTGGGGACTTTTCCTACATTTTCAATTTTGCTAGTAGTAGTAGGAGGTTTGCTAGCATTCAAAGGTTCAGTATTACTATTGGTGGTGATTGTGTAAACCTTGGCTAAATTATTTTCTCTAGCCATCTCATCTTCTCTTTCCCACCTAGCATGCAATTCAGCTAACAACCTCATATTGTCATCAATTCTAACTTGAATAGCATTTGCTTGAGCAAAAGTTTTATTCTCAGTATTATCATGAGGAACAACCTTTAATTTAAGAAGATCAACATCAAGAGAAAGGCTATCCACTTTAGAAACAAGAGCATCTATTTTGCTAAACTTTTCCTCCACAGATTTATTAAAAGCAGTTTGTTTACTAATAAAATCTTTGAGCATACCCTCAAGTTCAGAGGGAGCACTCCTATTGCTGTTATAAGAATTACCATAAGAGTTACTAAAACCACTTCCATTGTTGGGAGGATACGGCCTATAATTATTGCTACCAAAATTATTCCTATAGGCATTATTATTAAAATTGTTGCTCTTAATAAAATTCACATCTACATTTTCTTCTTGAGCAACCAAAGAGGCCAAAGGAACATTGTTTGGATCCACAGGGGCATTATTATTTGCAAGCATAGACATAATAGCATCAATCTTATCACTCAAAGTAGAAGTTTCTTCAACAGAATTTACCTTTTTACCTTGTGGAGCTCTCTCGGTATGCCACTCCGAATAATTTACCATCATATTGTCCAGAAGTTTTGTAGCCGCCCCAAGGTTCATAGACATAAAAGTGCCTCCAGCAGCTGAATCCAATAAGTTCCTTGAAGAAAAATTTAGTCCTGCATAGAAGGTTTGAATAATCATCCAAGTAGTCAGTCCATGAGTGGGACATTTTTTAACCAAAGATTTCATTCTTTCCCAAGCTTGGGCAACATGCTCAGTATCAAATTGTCTAAATTTCATAATATCACTTCCCAAAGATATAATTTTAGCAGGAGGATAATATTTTCCAATAAAAGCATCTTTGCATTTAACCCAAGAATCAATACTATTTCTAGGCAAAGATAGCAACCACTCCTTAGCTCTACCTCTTAATGAGAAAGGAAACAATTTCAACTTAATAATATCACCATCTACATCATTATATTTTTGCATCTCACATAGCTCAACAAAATTGTTGAGGTGAGAAGCAGCATCATCAGTACTAACACCAGAAAATTGCTCTTTCATAACAAGGTTCAACAAGGCAGGCTTAATCTCATAAAAAGCTGCTTCAGGAGCAGGTGGAGCAATGGGTGTGCAAATAAAATCATTGTTGTTGGTGCTAGTAAAATCACACAACTTAGTATTCTCGGGAGTAGCCATTTAATAAAAATAATGCAAACAACAGAAATAAAAGCCATACTAATTTTTTGGATTTTTGATATAAAATGCAAACAAGATAAAAATAAAATATGCAAGCAAAACAATAACAAAGTAAAAGAGTTGAGAGTGAGAGACTCCCCTCGCAGAAGAGACGCTTTTCTCCCCGGCAACGGCGCGAGAAAAATTCTTTGCTGAGCGCGGAGTTGATGAAGGAGAATTTATGCTTAATGTTGAGTGGAACCCCAAGAGGAAGGTATGATGAGCACAGCAGGAAGTTTTCCCTCATTAAGAAACCAAGGTTTATCGACCATAGGAGAAAAAAGTTCTCTCGCGAGGTGTTGCGAACCAACTCGTGTGGGCGCACGCCGGCCAGCAACGTGGAGACATGCACACAAACAACCAAGTACTTTGTCCCCAACTTTCAGCGAGGTTGTCAAGCTTACTGGTTTTGCTGAAAACAAAGGATTAAACGAACCGTGTGGAAGAAGAATTGTTTGCAGAGAACAGAACAGGAAAATGATGTAGAAGATTGCAACTAAAAGAAGAAGGACCGGGATCCACAGTTCAATAGAGGCGCCTCACCAATAAAATAAATATGCCGGCTAAACAAATTACAGATGGGCAATTGACAAACAGAGATTCTACGCTAATGGTTGGTGCAAAATACATGCTATGAAAGTATGCGGGCATTACAACAATATACATAGACCGTAATCCAACTGCATCTATGACTAATAATCCACCTTCAGGATTGCATCCGCGACACCCTCCAGTATTAAGTTGCAAGCAACGGACTATCGCTTTAAGCAATGTGTGTAAAGTAAACAATGAAACTACCATTGAATAGAACACCGCTGTTTTCTCCCTAGTAGCAATAGCACATCTACAACCGTAGAGAACAAGGTCACTTCCCATGGTTAAATAGAGGCATGAACCCACTACCGAGCATAAATACTCCCTCTTGGAGTCGCTAGCATCTACTTGGCCAGAGCATCTACTAGAAACGGAGAGCATGCAAGATCATAATAACATAATACATAATCTCAACCAAAGCAATCTCTCTATAAATCGGATCCACATCAAACCAACATGTAGAAATTACAAATAGATGATCTTGATCGTGTTAGGCAGCTCACAAGATCTATACATGAAGCACAACAAGGAGAGGACAACCATCAAGCAACTGCTATGGACCCATGGTCCCGTGGAGGACTACTCACGCATCACCTCGGATGAAGACATGGCGATGTAGAGGCCTCCGGTGATTTCCCTCCCAGGTGCCGGGATGGACTGGAACCCTCCCGAACTAGGGTTTTGGTTGACGGCGGCATCGAAACTTTTCGTGGATGGAGGCTCTCGTCCCTGGGGTTTTCCCGATATGAGGAATAAATAGTCGAAAGGGTGGAGCAAACAAGGCGACGAGGAGCTAGTACATGGGCCAGGCGCGACCAAGGGTGGGGTCGCGCCTGTCCTATGTACTTCCACGTGGCAGCTCTCCTGCGCGTATCCTTCTGGCTCCGTATTCGTCCCGGAAAAATAAGACTATGGGCCTTTGTTTCGTCCAATTCCGAGAAACTTTCATGTACAACTTTTCTGAAACACAAAAACAGCAGAAAACAGGAACTGCACTGCGGCACTGCGTTAATAGGTTAGTCCCAGAAAATGCTAAAAAGTGTGGAAAAGTACACATAAAACATATAAGAATTGTAACAAAACAAGCATGGAGCATCAAAAAGTATAGATATGTTTGGGACGTATCAATACTCCCTTCTATTTTTCTGTCGGGATGGGGGGACCATGCATGCCCATTCTACTTTCCTCCTGCGCCCCCAACCGAATGAACGATTTGGGACACTCTGGCACCTGGCTTACTCTGAGCGGCCTCTGCAGTTTGTTTTGTAGCAATAGCAAGTAATTCTTTAACTCAGGCTTGTTGCTTCACCAAAGCATCACCTGATAGACAATCTAGTTCCTCAAGAGCAGCTTGGGCAACCCTAAGAGTTTTATCTAGAGTACTATACTTCGGCTTCTCTGTCGGCGCAAGGGACACTGACATAGACATACTGGAATGAGCTTCCCGGCGCAAATCCTTACCTAAGTTATGACCTCTAAGCCAGGTTGCTTCTACTTTAATAGGTTATGCATTTACGGAAGCAAAACCATGGGCCACATTGTACTCACGTAGGAGCGCCTGCTGGGCACATGCCACCATGATGCTCTGCTGAGAAGAGTCTGGTGTTGCGCCTCCAATTTGGCTTGAGTCACGACCGCGTTGGCATTGGGTGCAATGGGTGTCGACAACTTGTCCATGGCGGCTTGGGGAGGAGTTGCTGCCGGACGCACTACGGAGGTGTCGGTGATGTTGTGCTGCCGCTCCAACACCTTATTTGTCGTGCATCTGGACTTGGTGGGGGCATCCTTGTTCCCGGTTGCTGCTTTGCCGATGCCATCTGCGCCAGCCAGCATCACCTCCATGATGCCAGCGGTGCGGTAGGTACGCAACCCACGGGTTGCACGAAGTATCGGTAGATCCGGAGCCACCAGCACCTCTGCGGTGAACCTGCGTGCTAGCGTATGCCAACGTAGACCCGATGCACGCTGAAGATGATGATGCCACCGTTCCTGGGGAAGGCAGTTCCATTGGCGAAGATGCCAGCGTTGTCGCTGATGAAGTCCAGTGAGCCGACCCTCTGGACAAGGCCAAAAACCACACGCTCGCCGGAGGCGGTGACGAACCCCGTCCGGATATGAACCCCAGCCGGCGCAGCTGCTGGCCCCACGGTGGGCGCCAACTATCATCGTGGTGAACAAACAGATGACATGGGTAGGCTTATCTTGGGTCCAATGCACACCGAGGGATCCGGAGGAGGGGGAGATGGAGAAGAAACACGCGATGACACAAGGGTTTTACCCAGGTTCGGAGCCTTCGTGAGGAGGTCACACCCCTACTCCTGCCTGTCTGACCTGTATAAGCACACAAGGAGCTACAATGGTGATCCTCAAGCCCTTGGCTAGAGGTAGAATATGAAGTTCTACTGAGGGAGAAACCTTAAATCTAAGTACCAAGAGTGGGATTGTCCCGTGCAAGGGAGAGCTACCTCTCCTTATATAGTGGAGAGGTATCTTACAAGGGAAGGAGCTCGGTAGTGAGAATCTTTGCCTACATCAGTCGGTCTTGGACTGTAGCTTTGAATCTGGGCTCGTGATGTCCTTCCCTATCTTCTGTGTCGCTTACCTCTGTTGCTATGCGCACTGTAGCGTCTTCGTCATTGGCGTGCTCTGGCTCCAGTTGGAACCCAGTGACGCCCCCGTCATAACGAGATATTTTGTATCCCCTCCATGTATGGTAGTGGCATGACCAGATCCTTGACTCCGGGACCGGCATATGACCGTTAGCCCTATGCTGAACCGCTATTCCAGTTTCATCTAACCATGTCGGATCTTCTTCCTTTGTCTTTCTAGACAAGCTCTGGCTTAACTTGAACTCCTCTGGCTTAAGGTACACATGTATCTTCATACCGGCATACCCATACCACTACTCCGGATCATACAACTTGACCTACCTTTAATCCTGTCGCCATCACTTTAAGCCGTGGCTAAGCTTATCCGGATTACTCATGTAAACCGGTAGTTAGTCACTTGACTTAGGCATATCAGCCACGCTCTTGACCTACCGGGGGTCATCCCCCGACATCAGAAGCATGGCAAAGTTGACTACACTCCAAAAGGTGGTTCCAGGGGCTTTAGCGGGAATCGGTACGGGCCCGTACCATGTGCCGCTGCATTCCCGAGGTCAAACCCTATAAGTTTCGTGAAGGGGCCAATGCCAAATAGAGATCCATTCGTCGCCAAGCAAAGCCACCATCCACCAGATCCATCTGCACCACACCGAAGGAGATCCATCACCATAGTTCATCCATTCCATCTCCCATATCCTCCATAGCCATAGCCATCACCATTGTAATAGAGATCTGGAGAATTGGCAACCATTGTAAGAATATTGTGATATATATCTAAGTATTTTGCACAATGATTTCTATCTTTATATTTGATCTTGATATTATGTGTGAGTAGTCCTCACGAGCTGCGGGTTGGGGTGAATCCTCACAGAGTTTATGTGCATCTAATCTTATTATATGTGTAAGTATTGAATAGGAGTTTTGCAATCTTGTATCCTTGTCTATTTGCCTCGTCTCGGTGATCTGCATGTACCCATATCATTCGATTCAATCAATGGAAGAGGTGGGGTGAGTGGAGAACGGTGTGCTACCGCGAATCCTCAATGACAGAAACGGGAAAGTAACAATATACATGTTTAGTTATTCATTCGGCATTATGGCATAATCATCTAGCCTAAGGCTTTGGTCTGTATTCATTTACTTAATAACTATTGTTGCTTGCGGCTGTAAGGACAGTGGTTGGACCAGTGGGCTCTTGTCACCTCTGGCTTTAGGGGCAAGAGTTTTTACGGATGTTCTACTCACAAATCTTTTATCTCTATTTTATTTGTTACACATATGTGTGCATAGCTGCAGGCGAAACCTTAACCCTGGCATATTTCCATCATTGAACACAACCCCCTTAAAAGTAAACTAGATAGGTCCGCTAAACTGAAGAGAAATACACTAGCAAGTCTTGTAGACATTTCCTTTACACCATTTAGTAATGCTTCCCAAGGTTCGATTAAACCTATGTCTTCTAGGGAAAAAGCTTATCATACTACAATCTGTAATCCTGATCAAAGGTATCATTCATCAAATCCTAAATTGGCTAATATGTGCATGAAATTCCGTTTCATATCTATATGCACATATTTTTGTGGAGTTTGTCCTATATGTTCTAGTGTCTCTAACTACTTAGGACCCGATTAGTTTTGGGACCATCTTGTACTTGAATCTTGTTTTAGGTAGATGGAGATGCAATGGATGCTTGTCCCACTCTTACGGAAGAAGTGGTGACCCAAGGGCAATTTGAGGCAAGCTAGGATGATCAACGAACTAATACCTACTACATCCACACCAATGCTATATCGGTAACAAATATCTTCCCATGCATACTTTTCTAGCATCCAATCTTGTGATTGCATTTTGGCATGAAAATCTTTATGAAAATTTTGTGCTTCTTGCAAAGGTCTTAATGAAACCTCTTTGTTGCAAATGTAAGTAAATTGAGATGAGTGCATATGTTGGGAAGTATATAAAATCATGTTCATTATTCACCCATCCCAAATATGTCTATCTAGCAATTTATTGCATATCAATTCCTCAAGATTCTCACATGTAAAACATTGATCAAAGTGCAAATTAAGTTATTTGTTTTGGTATCCTTTCTTTGTGATACTTGTTTCTTTTCTCAAAGCATCACAACTATCTTCTTTCCCTTGTTGATATTTGTGATGTCTTTGATGTGTTTGTGGTTTAAGTTCATTAATGTACAATAAGATAAGCCTTTGGCCATGCTATTAAGCAAAGATCTTACCGGTATATTGCATGACTTCATTTTGGACATCATGTTTTAATTCTTTTGTATCTATTTTGTGTTTACATGTTTTTTTTGGATAAATATCTCCGTGATATTGTCTACTTAAATAAACTTATAAACATGAGAGATGATACATCCACAACTGATATCTTCTTTATTTGTTGGGTGTTGATTGGTCATCCTAAGCAATATCATTCATTGAAGACTATGGTGATGCTCTTTGCTCATCCTTGTATTAGTCTCATAATATGCTTGGTCATGCCTCTCACATATCCTTTTGGTTGAGCCTCTTATTATGGTTCCTCCTACTTGGTGCTCAAACATTTGTTTGATGCAAGTGCTAAGCTTTTTTTATTTATGATCTATTGGGAATGTTTGTGTTTTAAATGGTAATGAGGGAGTGATGATTCCATGTTGTGCATGTTGTACTCAAATGCAACATTCTAATTTATGCATGTACCTTGGGGAGCTTCCTCATTTTATTTAAAGAACTATATTGCGGTGTTCATAAGATTATATTTCACTTGGTATCTTTTGTTTTGAATGATATTATGGAGGTGATGATTCAATGTTTGTGCACCTTATACTCCAATGCAAATTGTCTATTTTGTGCATAAACCTTGGGGAGCTTCCTCGTATTCTTTAATGCACTCTTCGTGATCTTATCATAATATCTATCTTTCTTTTGGTATCCTCTTTATGTTCATTTGATTTCTGGCTTCATTTGTTGAAGCTTTTCGACTTTTTCATATTTTTGCAATCTTTGATCCTCCTTCTAGTGTAATTCCCGCCGAGTATTCATCATTGGATACATGCATTTTATTTCACACACTATGAGAAATACACACCTTATGGAGGAACTCTTACTATATATTGGCCTTCTAATTTTTCACCCATTTTGGCAATTGGTGCCAATGCGGGATAAGTTTGTAGGGTTTAAGGGAATTGGGTTTTATGCTTTTTTGCTTTGTGCTTAAACATTGTCCTTTCATGCTTTGCATCTTTTTGCCTTGCTTGGTTGAATATTTAGTGGAAACTCCACTTGTCTTTGATAGCCAATATATGCAATGAAATTCAAGTTCATTCACACGTGCATATATTATGGGGGAGTTTGCTCTATGTATTCAACTTTCTTGTTACTTAACTTACTTATATAAACCCGTTCAAAGAGATTGTCCTCAATTACCAAAATGGGGGAGATTGAAAGTGCATGGAGCCCCTATGTGTGGTTTTGGTAATTAATGACAATCCCTATGGACAAATGTTTGCATTGAGTTATATTTGTAGGAGTTTTCCATAGGCAATGCTTGAACCATATGTTGGCTTCAAGGTTGCAACAAGGATCAAATTAATAATATCAAGTGACAAGTATGTCTTGAAGGCAAAGACTGAGTGAGCTCTCATGTGTATCTTCAAGACATCAACAAGATGAAGAAACAAGAAACAAGAAAGAAGAAATGCTGTGCAAGTTTAAAATGAGCCAAGTCAAACAGATCATATGCTTGAATCCTTCCATTCATATGGTGTCATGGATATGTGAAGATGTACCGAAGAAGAAGCTCTCCCATAGTGGAGTATGGGAGAGCAATCCACAAGACTTCATCAAGCAAGCACAATCAAGAAAGTTGTTCCATCTTGTTGCGGTCAAGATCATCATCATCGAGCTCAAGTGGAATGTGCAAAGTTAAGGTTTTCGCTTGATAGGGTTTCTTTTCTAACGGTCTCATGGTTTAGTTGGGAGACCGGTTTCTAGGTTAGCGGACGTACTATCAAGCGGACTCTCGAGTGAGTAACTCGATCGTATCGTTCGGAGAGAGCTCAAACCTTTGCATCCTTGCATCATATTTCTTCGTTGCTATTTGCATCTTATACATGTCATGATTTATAGCTTGTGGTTATTTCCATAGCAAGCTCTAGTTCATCAAAAACAATTTCGGCATGAATCACTTGTTACGTTTTCGATATTGGAGTTTTTCTCGGTTTCTCATATTGAGTGGTTTCACTCTAAAATCCATGTAAAATCTACCCCACTTGTTCTCAAGTTTTTCACTATTTGCGAGGATATCTCTTGTCATCCTCTTTACAAAAAAATTGGTTTCACCTAAATTTGAGTTTCCTAACTCAAGTTGTTGGATTTTCCATATTGGAGGTTTTACCGCTTTGTATTGTATAGATAGGTAAAACCTATATTCATTTATTTATTACCTCCCTTTATTTACAATGATTTTTCTATGAATATTGTTGTCGAGCTCGTTGTTTTGATTTCAACGACCCCAAGATCATCGAAATAACAGTTTGGACGCAAAAGTTCTTAAGGTTTTCGTATCAAACGTTTGGGTTTTCTCAAGGAGGGCGGCACTGCCACCCAGAGAGGGCAACACTGCCGCCCAGACAATGCCAGCACTGCTCCTAGGTTTAGGTCAGCACTGCCGCCCGGAGAGGGCCGGCACTGCCGGCTAGGCACGTTTTTTGCCATAACGGTCAGATCTTTTGGGACCTATTTAAGGGGTCTTCTTCCCCAAAGGATCCCTATCTCTTGAGATCGTTTCCCCCCATTGATTACCCCTTTGAGCCTGCTATCTCTCTCTCCCTCCAATGAATCTTGCATCTATTAGAGAGAAAATATAGAGGACATCTAGATCTACATCTTCACCAATCAAATCCCTCTTCTGGATTTCCTTTGTTCTTCCTCTCTTATTCCCCCACAAGCTTTTGTAGCTTTGGTGTAATTTGGGAGTGAAGGATTTTCCATTGCATTTGGTGCATCAGTTTGAGATTTCCACGGTGATTCGTGGAAGTGAAAGTGATGAGCTTTTTTACTCTTGGGTTCTTGGAACCCTAGACGGATTTTAGGCATTTGTGGTGATTTCTTGGGAGCCTCCAATTAAGTTGTGGATGTGTGCCCAAGCTTTGTGTAAGGCCCATTTTCCGCCTCCAAGGAAATACCTTAGTGGAATCGTGACATAGGCCTTTGTGGCGAGGGTCACCTGAGAATAAGGTGAGGCCTTTATGGCGCTCGGTGTGTGTGGTGTGACTACCACATCTTGGGCTGAGGCCTTTGTGGCATTTGTGTGCATCGAGCAACCACACCTCAAGGTGAGGCCTCTTGTGGCGTTCGGGAGCACTAAACCACCACACCTCTCCAACGGAGATTAGCACTCGCAAGAGTGTGAACTTCGGGATAAATCATCGTCTCCCGCGTGCCTCGGTTATCTCTATACCCGAGATATTTACTTATGCACTTTACTTTGTGATAGCCTTTGTGATTGAAGTTATATATACCTTGCTATCACATAGTTGCTTATTTTGCGTAGCATAAGTTGTTGGTGCACATAGGTGAACCATAGTATATAGGTTTTGGGCTTGACAAAGTAAACACTAGTTTTATTCCGCATTGCTTAAGCCCATCTCGGAAAAGTTTTTAACCGCCTATTCACCCCCCTCTAGCCAGCATTTGTGTCCTTTCAGGGCCATCTGTGACGTGAGATTGCCCATAGTTGGCGAAATCGTTAGAGACACGTGTTCGTGACGTTTTTTTTACCTTCGTTGGTGAAGTAAAATCGTCAGCTAAACCCAAACTGGTTGCAGTGAAGTGAAGGACAAATAGTCATTAGGGATGAGGTATGATGACTGACAAACTCATATCTGCTACATCGCACCAATGCTATTCGGGTAACAATTATCTATTTACTTCATGCATTCTCTTCTTGTATCCAACCTTGTGGTTGTCTTTTGGCATGAATCTTTATGCCAGAATGTTGTGGTTCTTGCAAAAAAATATTAATGAAATTTCATTATTGAAAATATGAGAAATTTGATATGAGTGCAAATGTTGGGCAGTATATAAAATTATGTTCATGATTTACCTAATCTAAAAATATGTCAACTTAGCAATTACATTGCACATCCTTTCCTCAATATGCTCACATGTGCAGTAAAGATGAATTTGCAAATCTAATTCTTTATTTTGGTATTCCTTATTTGGTATATTGATCCTTTGGACATGCTAGGATTTTTTTATCGTCACTTTTTCATCGGGGGAAGCACCTTGGGCCCTGGAAGCACACCTGGAGGGGTTTGAGGCCCAAAAGAGCATAGGTGGCGCGCCCAGACTTGTAGGGCGCGCCACCTGCCCTCTTTTTCGGTCGTCCAGTCGCTTTATTCTTTCGCCCACCAACGTATTTTGACCTAAAAACCACTATATATATGACCCCGAAGAGTTCTCGGGAGGAGAGCATCACAGGAAAGCAGAAACAGAAAAACATAGGCTGTAGCAGTGAAGATTGGAGGGGGAAACTCTGCCAGGATCACCGCCGGAGGTATCTCTACTTCTCCAACGTCTTCCTCATCATCACCATGATCAAGGCGGTAGTGCACCTCTGTACTACAGGTTTGTGGCAGTTGCTTGATCAATTTCTCTCATGTTCTTCATTGTTCTTAGTGCCATATGAGCCTCCCAACATGATTATGGTCATATTTGTAATACCTAGGTGGTGGATATTTATTCTATGATATGATACTATGAGATTTTGCTATACTTTGTGTAAGATGTATTGATAGATGCATATTATGTACCCCGTTCTTAAGTATTGGTTATGATCCAACTTGTATGGAAGAACGTGTGTGAGGTGATGTGTGTGTTAGATGGAATAGAATAGTTTTAGTGATTGAATAGTGACAACAAATTTATGATCTATTATGGATTTGCATTTTCTTTTGCTATCTCACTAGGGATAAAGTGAATGCATGTGCCATGTTCATTACGTGAAAAAAGTAATGATCTTCTTTGTTCAAGGTAGCATATTTGATATTCAAACATCATGTTTAAGTTCTTATAGCGATACTCTGTTAATTCTTAATACAAGATTGCTTGAATTTTATTCCTATCTTGTGGAGTGTGATACGTCTCCAACGTATCGATAATTTCTTATGTTCCATGCTACTTTATTGATGATACCTACATGTTTTATGCACATTATATGTCATATTTATGCATTTTCTGGAACTAACCTATTAACAAGATGCCGAAGAGCCAGTTGCTGTTTTCTTGTTTTTGGTTTCAAATCCTAGTAAAGAAATATTCTCGGAATTGGACGAAACTTTCGCCTGTGGTCCTATTTTTGCACGAAGCTTCCGAAGACCGAAGACCTAACGAAGTGGGGCCACGAGGAGGCCAGGGGGTGGCCGGCGCCCCAGGCCCCGGCCGCGCCGACCTATCCCCCGGGCCCCCGTGTGGCCCCTCGCGTTGACCCTCCGCCTACTTAAAGCTTCCGTCGCGAAACCCCGCATCGAGAGCCACGATACGGAAAACCTTACAGAGACGCCGCCGCCGCGAATCCCATCTCGGGGATTCAGGAGATCGCACCCTGCCCGAGAGGGGATTCATCTCCCGGAGGACTCTACACCGCCATGGTCGCCTCCGGAGTGATGAGTGAGTAGTTCACCCCTGGACCATGGGTCCATAGCAGTAGCTAGATGGTTGTCTTCTCCTTGTTGTGCTTCATTGTTAGATCTTGTGAGCTGCCTAACATGATCAAGATCATCTATATGTAATACTATATGTTGTGTTTGTCGGGATCCGATGGATAGAGAGTACTATGATTATGGTGATTATCAATCTATTGTTCATGTGTTGTTTATGATCTTGCATGCTCTCCGTTATTAGTAGAGGCTCTGGCCAAGTTTTTACTCTTAACTCCAAGAGGGAGTATTTATGCTCGATAGTGGGTTCATGCCTCCATTGAATCTGGGACAGTGACAGAAAGTTCTAAGGTTGTGGATGTGCTGTTGCCACTAGGGATAAAACATTGATGCTATGTCTAAGGATGTAGTTGTTGATTACATTACGCACCATACTTAATGCAATTGTCTGTTGCTTTGCAACTTAATACTGGAGGGGGTTCGGACGATAACCTGAAGGTGGACTTTTTAGGCATAGATGCAGTTGGATGGCGGTCTATGTTCTTTGTCGTAATGCCCGGATTAAATCTCACTATATTTACCATATCATGTATATGCATTGTTATGCCTTTCTCTATTTGTCAATTGCCCGACTGTAATTTGTTCACCCAACATGCTTTATCTTATGGGAGAGACACCTCTAGTGAACTGTGGACCCCGGTCCTATTCTTTACATAGCATACAATCTACTTGTTTTACGTTTTCTTTGCAAACATCTTCCACTCGATACGTTTAATCCTTTGTTACAACAAGCCGGTGAGATTGACAACCTCACTGCTTCGTGGGGACAAAGTACTTGGGTTGTGCAGGTCCTAGTTGGCGCCGAATCCGGTGTTGCGCCGCATCACATTTCGCGACCATCAACCTTCAACGTGCTTCTTGGCTCCTCCCGGTTCGATTAAACCTTGGTTTCTTTCGAGGGAAAACTTGCTGTGCGCATCATACCTTCCTCTTGGGGTTCCCAACGAACGTGTGAGTTACACGCCATCAAGCTCTTTTCCGGCGCCGTTGCCGGGGAGATCAAGACACGCTGCAAGGGGAGTCTCCACTTCAATCTCTTTACTTTGTTTTTGTCTTGCTTTATTTTATTTACTACTTTGTTTGCTGCACTAAATCAAAACACAAAAAAATTAGTTGCTAGTTTTACTTTATTTACTGTCTTGCTCTCTATATCGAAAACACAAAAAAATTAGTTACTTGCATTTACTTTATCTAGTTTGTTTTATTCACTGTTGCTAAAATGGTCAACCATGAAAATACTAAATTGTGTGACTTCACAAATGCAAATAATAATGATTTCCTATGCACACCTATTGCTCCACCTGCTACTACAGCAGAATTCTTTGAAATTAAACCTGCTTTACTAAACCTTGTCATGAGAGAACAATTTTCTGGTGCTAGTTCTGATGATGCTGCTGCCCATCTCAATAATTTTGTTGAACTTTGTGAAATGCAAAAGTATAAAGATGTAGATGGTGATATTATTAAATTGAAAGTGTTTCCTTTCTCATTAAGAGGAAGAGCTAAAGATTGGTTGCTATCTTTGCCTAAGAATAGTATTGATTCATGGACTAAATGCAAGGATGCTTTTATTGGTAGATATTATCCTCCCGCTAAAATTATATCTTTGAGAAGTAGCATAATGAATTTTAAACAATTAGATACTGAACATGTTGCTCAAGCTTGGGAGAGAATGAAAACTTTGGTAAAGAATTGCCCAACCCATGGACTGACTACTTGGGTGATTATCCAAACCTTCTATGCAGGACTAAATTTTTATTCGCGGAATTTATTGGATTCAGCTGCTGGAGGTACCTTTATGTCCATCACATTGGGGGCGGCTACAAAACTTCTTGATGATATGATGATAAATTACTCTGAATGGCACACGGAAAGAGCTCCACAAGGTAAGAAGGTAAATTCTGTTGAAAACCTCTTCCTTGAGTGATAAGATTGATGCGATTATGTCTATGCTTGTGAATGGTAGATCTAATGTTGATCCAAATAATGTTCCTTTAGCTTCATTGGTTGCTCAAGAAGAAAATGTTGATGTGAATTTCATTAAAAATAATAATTTCAACAACAATGCTTATAGGAACAACTCTGGTAATAACTATAGGCCATATCCTTCTGCTAATGGTAATGGTTATGGTAATTCTTATGGGAATTCTTACAACAATAATAGGAGTGTACCCTCTGGTCTTGAAGCCATGCTTAAAGAATTTATTAGTACACAAACTGCTTTTAACAAATCTGTTGAGGAAAAGCTTGATAAAATTGATACTATTGCTTCTAGAGTTGATAGGCTTGCCTCTGATGTTAATCTTTTAAAGTTGAAAGTTATGCCTAATAATGATATTGATAATAAGATTACTACTACAGCAAATGCCATCCAAGTTAGAATTAATGAGAATATAAGATTAATGGCTGAACTGCGTGCTAGGTGGGATAGAGAAGAAAATGAAAAACTAGCTAAAGAGAATAATGTAGCTAAAGTTTGGACTATTACCACCACTAGTAATGCTAATTCCTCACATGTTGCTGCGCCTCCTACTATCAATGGTAATATAATTGGTGTTGGCAATGTTTCTACTCCTAGTGCAAAGCGTACAAAACTGCCTGAAATTGCTAAAACTGCTGAAACTGCTTGTGATAAAACTGCTGAAATTTTTTCCAACCTTGGGAACAATGATCCCATTGCTGTAGCTCATAATGATTTAGATTTTGATGATTGTCACATCTCTGAAGTTATAAAGTTCTTACAAAAACTTGCTAAAAGTCCTAATGCTAGTGCTATAAATTTAGCCTTTACAAAACATATTACAAATGCTCTCATAAAAGCTAGAGAGGATAAACTAAAACTTGAAACTTCTATTCCTAGAAAATTAGAGGATGGTTGGGAGCCCATCATTAAAATGAAATTCAATGACTTTGAATGTAATGCCTTATGTGATCTTGGTGCAAGTATTTCTGTTATGCCTAAAAAGATTTATGATATGCTTGACTTGCCACCATTGAAGAATTGTTATTTGGATGTTAATCTTGCCGATAATGTTAAAAAGAAACCTTGGGGGAGGATTGATAATGTGCATATTACGGTTAACAATAACCTTGTCCCCGTTGATTTTGTTGTCTTGGATATCGAATGCAATGCATCTTGTCCTATTGTGTTGGGAAGACCTTTTCTTCGAACTGTTGGTGCTGTTATTGATATGAGGGAAGGTAATATTAAATACCAATTTCCTCTCAAGAAAGGTATGGAACACTTCCCTAGAAAGAGAATGAAGTTGCCTTTTGATTCTATTATTAGAACAAGCTATGATGTTGATGCTTCTACTCTCGATGTTACTTGATTTACACTTTCTGCGCCTAGCTGAAAGGCGTTAAAGAAAAGCGCTTATGGGAGACAACCCATGTTTTTACCTACAGCAATTTTTGTTTTGTTGAGTCTTGGAAGTTGTTTACTACTGTAGCAACCTCTCCTTATCATGTTTTTGTGCCAAGTAAAGTTTCTATGTCAAAGTTGATGTTATATTTGGGATCGCTGCGCAGAAACAGCATTGCTGTCTGTCACGAATCTGGGCATAATTCTCTGCAGAAAATTCGAAAAAATCTGCCAATTTACGAGCGTAATCCTCAGATATGTACGCAACTTTCATTAGTTTTGAGTTTTTCCATTTGAGCAAGTCTGGTGCCATTTATAAATTCGTCTTTACGGACTGTTCTGTTTTTGACAGATTCTGCCTTTTATTTCGCATTGCCTCTTTTGCTATGTTGGATTTATTTCTTTGATCCATTAATGTCCAGTAGCATTATGCAATGTCCAGAAGTGAAAATAATGATTGTGTCACCTCTGAATGAGTGAATTATTAATTGTGCACTAACCCTCTAATGAGTTTGCTTGAAGTTTGGTGTGAAGGAAGTTTTCAAGGGTCAAGAGAGGAGAATGATATACTATGATCAAGAGGAGTGAAAGCTCTAAGCTTGGGGATGCCCCCGTGGTTCACCCCTGCATATTTTAAGAAGACTCAAGCGTCTAAGCTTGGGGATGCCCAAGGCATCCCCTTCTTCATCGACAACATCATCAGGTTCCTCCCCTGAAACTATATTTTTATTCATCACATCTGGTGTTCTTTACTTGGAGCGTCGGTTTGTTTTCGTTTTTGTTTTTGTTTGAATAAGATGGATCCTAGCATTCACTTTGTGGGAGAGACACGCTCCGCTGTTGCATATGGACACATGTGTCCTTAGGCTTTACTCATAATGTTCAAGGCGAAGTTTCTTCTTCGTTAATTTGTTATATGGTTGGAATTGGAAAATGCTACATGTAGTAATTCTAAAATGTCTTGGATAATGTGATACTTGGCAATTGTTGTGCTCATGTTTAAGCTCTTGCATCATATGCTTTGCACCCATTAATGAAGAAATACATAGAGCTTGCTAAAATTTGATTTGCATATTTGGTTTCTCTAAGGTCTAGATAATATCTAGTATTGAGTTTTGAACAACAAGGAAGACAGTGTAGAGTCTTATAATGTTTACAATATGTCTTTTATGTGAGTTTTGCTGCACTTGTTCATCCTTGAGTTTGCTTCAAATAACCTTGCTAGCCTAAACCTTGTATCGAGAGGGAATACTTCTCATGCATCCAAAATCCTTGAGCCAACTACTATGCCATTTGTGTCCACCATACCTACCTACTACATGGTATTTCTCCGCCATTCCAAAGTAAATTGCTTGAGTGCTACCTTTAAAATCCCATTCACCTTTGCAATATATAGCTCATGGGACAAAATAGCCTTAAAAACTATCGTAGTATTGAATATGTACTTATGCACTTTATATTTTATTAAGTTGCCTGTTGTGCGATAACCATGCTTCTGGGGAACGCCATCAACTATTGTTGAATATCATGTGAGTTGCTATGCATGTCCGTCTTGTCTGAAGGTCTATCATTTTAGTGGTTGGAGCATGCAAAATTGTTAGAGAAGAACATTGGGCCGCTAACTAAAGCCATGAATCATGGTGGAAGTTTCAGTTTTGGACATATATCCTCAATCTCATATGAGAATAATAATCATTGCTACATGCTTATGCATTTAAGAGGAGTCCATTATCTGTTGTCCATGTTGTCCCGGTATGGATGTCTAAGTTGAGAATAATCAAAAGCGAGAAATCCGAAATGCGAGCATTCTCCTTGGACCTTTGTACAGGCGCATGGAGGTACCCCTTTGTGACACTTGGTTGAAACATGGCATGTGAAGACCCGGTAGTCCAAGTTAAGTAGGACGAGGTGCGGGCACTATTAGTATACTATGCGTGAGGCTTGCAACTTGTAAAATATAATTTTCATAACTCATATGCTTTATTACTACCGTTGACAAAATTGTTTCATGTTTTCAAAATAAAAGCTCTAGCACAAATACAGAATCGATGCTTTCCTCTTTGAAGGACCATTCTTTTACTTTTATTGTTGAGTCAGTTTACCTATCTCCTTCCACCTTAAGAAGCAAACACTTGTGTGAACTGTGCATTGATTCCTACATACTTGCATATTGCACTTGTTATATTACTTTATGTTGACAATATCCATGAGATATACATGTTACAAGTTGAAAGCAACCGCTGAAACTTAATCTTCTTATGTGTTGTTTCAACACCTTTACTTTGATTTATTGCTTTATGAGTTAACTCTTATGCAAGACTTATTGATGCTTGTCTTGAAGTACTATTCATGAAAAGTCTTTGCTATATGATTCAGTTGTTTACTCATGTCATTACCTTTGCTTTGATCGCTGCATTCATTACATATGTTTACAAATAGTATGATCAAGATTATGATGGCATGTCACTTCAAATTATCTTTGTTATCGTTTTACCTCTCGGGACGAGCAGAAAGGGATGCTGATACGTCTCCAACGTATCGATAATTTCTTATGTTCCATGCTACTTTATTGATGATACCTACATGTTTTATGCACATTATATGTCATATTTATGCATTTTCTGGAACTAACCTATTAACAAGATGCCGAAGAGCCAGCTGTTTTCTGCTGTTTTTGGTTTCAGAAATCCTAGTAAAGAAATATTCTCGGAATTGGACGAAACTTTCGCCCAGGGTCCTATTTTTGCACGAAGCTTCCAAGACCGAAGACCTAACGAAGTGGGGCCACGAGGAGGCCAGGGGTGGCCGGCGTGGCCTGGCCCCGGCCGCGCCGACCTATCCCCGGCCCCCGTGTGGCCCCTCGCGTTGACCCTCCGCCTACTTAAAGCTTCCGTCGCGAAACCCCCAGCCGAGAGCCACGATACGGAAAACCTTACAGAGCGCCGCCGCGAATCCCATCTCGGGGATTCGGAGATCGCCTCCGGCACCCGCCGGAGAGGGGATTCATCTCCCGAGGACTCTACACCGCCATGGTCGCCTCCGAGTGATGAGTGAGTAGTTCACCCCGGACCATGGGTCCATAGCAGTAGCTAGATGGTTGTCTTCTCCTTGTTGTGCTTCATTGTTAGATCTTGTGAGCTGCCTAACATGATCAAGATCATCTATATGTAATACTATATGTTGTGTTTGTCGGGATCCGATGGATAGAGAGTACTATGATTATGGTGATTATCAATCTATTGTTCATGTGTTGTTTATGATCTTGCATGCTCTCCGTTATTAGTAGAGGCTCTGGCCAAGTTTTTACTCTTAACTCCAAGAGGGAGTATTTATGCTCGATAGTGGGTTCATGCCTCCATTGAATCTGGACAGTGACAAAGTTCTAAGGTTGTGGATGTGCTGTTGCCACTAGGGATAAAACATTGATGCTATGTCTAAGGATGTAGTTGTTGATTACATTACGCACCATACTTAATGCAATTGTCTTTGCTTTGCAACTTAATACCGGAGGGGGTTCGGACGATAACCCGAAGGTGGACTTTTTAGGCATAGATGCAGTTGGATGGCGGTCTATGTTCTTTGTCGTAATGCCCGGATTAAATCTCACTATATTTACCATATCATGTATATGCATTGTTATGCCTTTCTCTATTTGTCAATTGCCCGACTGTAATTTGTTCACCCAACATGCTTTATCTTATGGGAGAGACACCTCTAGTGAACTGTGGACCCCGGTCCTATTCTTTACATAGCATACAATCTACTTGTTTTACCGTTTTCTTTGCAAACATCTTCCACTCGATACGTTTAATCCTTTGTTACAGCAAGCCGGTGAGATTGACAACCTCACTGTTTCGTTGGGACAAAGTACTTGGGTTGTGTTGTGCAGGTTCCTAGTTGGCGCCGGAATCCCTGGTGTTGCGCCGCATCACATTTCGCGACCATCAACCTTCAACGTGCTTCTTGGCTCCTCCCGGTTCGATTAAACCTTGGTTTCTTTCTGAGGGAAAACTTGCTACTGTGCGCATCATACCTTCCTCTTGGGGTTCCCAACGAACGTGTGAGTTACACGCCATCAGTGTAAGAGAGATGTGTTGCATTATCTCTATGTTAGGACATGATGCCCATATGGATGCTTATCTTATACATGTTAGAGTTATTGTCTTCATATCTCATTCATGAATTGTTATTGTCCACTACAACTCAAAAGAGATAATAGTCAAGTGAACCAATGAACCCCGGTCCAATTTTAATCATAAAAACACCTTTATATCACTTTTATCTTACTTTTATTTACAACACTATTTTAATCTGAAAACACAAAAATACTTTTATTTCTTATTTGCACTCAAAACCCAAAAACAAACAAACCTTTACGGCTTTTACTAAGTATATTTTAGTTGTTTAGTTTACTTTACTTTAGTTACTAATTTATTTACTTTTACTTATACTAAACCTTGTGCTTGACAACCACACGGTGGAGTTGGGGACACAAGGCTTTATTTTATTTTGCAGGATTGCTAGAAGAAGAGAGGGAGAGATAACTCTTTACGCCATTCCCTGGGAGTTCAATATAAACCCTCGAGTCACCCTTGTGGGGAAAATACTCTGCTGACACAACACTCTGCACTTGGAGTCCCAACGTCATCAAGACATTTCCTAGCGCCGTTGCCTGGGAGTGGAAAGAGCATCTCACATCCACATCTTCACCAAGCTAGGAGCACAACAACTTCCACGAAAACTGCTAGCTAGATATCTTCTGGTACCGTTGTCTTCATCTTCAACTTAGAACAAATACCTAAGCTTGGGGAGATTGCACCATTGTGAACTCTCTTATCTCTTTTAGACTTTGTAATGTATTTTATTTGTCTTCTTTTTAGTCTTTACTTTCTAGTTCTTATTTTTTTATAAAATTAAAAAAACACTTAAAAATTAGTAGTAACTATCTTCTAAAAATCATGGGGGAAGAAATAATAAATTGTGTGATTACACAAACACTCCCAATGATCATTTTATTGCGAAGCCTATCACTACACTTGAAACAACTGTTAAAAGCTCTGAAGTAAGTACTGGGTTATTAAATCTTATAACTAGGGAAAAATTTGGTGGTAGTGCTAGTAAATATGCCTCTATGCATTTGCATGATTTATATGAAATATGTGATATGAAAAAGTTTAAAAATGTGAAAAACAATATAGTCAAGCTTAAATTATTCCCATTTTCACTTACAGGAAAAGCTAAAGAATGGTTATTGTCGTTACCTACTGCTAGTATTAATTCTTGGGATGGTCTTAAAGATCTTCCATTAAAAAGTATTACCCACATGTTAAGATCATACAAAATAGAAATACCATCCTATCATTTAGATAAAATGACAATGAACATGTAGCAACAGCCTGGGAAAGAATTAAGAACATGCTTAGAACTTGCCCATCACATGGAGTAAATGAATGGACTATCCTACATTCTTTTTATAATGGGTTAAATATAATATCAAGAAGCATGATAGACTCTGCTGCGGGGGTGCTTTTATGAGTAAAATTGTGCCTGAAGCTAAAGCCATATTAGATAGCATGTTGCATAATCATAGTCAATCGCATACTGAAAGAGCACCTAACCCCACCAAGAAAGTACACTATATTGATGAAGAAAATCATTTATCCAATAAAATTAATACCATGCATATTAGCTTACATAGCAAAGCAAAATAATGATAATATTCCTCTACAATAACTAGTTGGAAGCACTGAAAATGTAGATGTAAACTATGTAAGAAAGTTTGGAAATAATGGGTATGGGAACAACTATAATATATAATACTTATGGCCGGCCACCTTATGTGCCAAAAAAAATTACTAGTGGTAATAACAATTCCAATGAATTCGAAAATACTATTAGATATTTTATCTCTACACAAAAATAGTTGAAAAAATAATTCAAAGCAAACTTGAAAGACATGATGCTTTAAAATGAGAAGTTAGATCTTTTAACTCAAGATTGTTGTCTTTTAAAATGTCCTACAACAAAATAACCATGAAGAAACCATTCAATATGTGCAAGAAGTATTGGATAAATCTTGGGAGACATTTTATGCTATGGAAAAAGAAGAAACACTTATGCTTGCTAATGATAAACAAATTGAAGAAGTGAAAATTCTTAGTGAAGTAAGAGAACCTTTATTAAATCTTGATAAGTGTAGCTTGCATGAATTAATTGCTATTCTTGAAAAATTCTCTAAAGATCCCACTATCAATGTCAACCAAGTTGGTTTTGGTTCTTATATTGCTAACTATGTCATTAAAGAGAAGATACAAAGATATAGCAATGAAGATATGGTACCACCTAATCTTGGGTATGCTGGGATCCCCAAGATTTTAATTTCTATTGATAAATACACACATCATCTATTTTAGATTTAGGATCTAGTGTCTCGGTTATATCTAAGGAGCTATTCGGTTTGCTTAATCTTAAAAACATGGAAGAAAATGCTCCATTGATCTTTTACTTGCTGATGATTCAACCAAAAAGGCTTTAGGAAGAGTTAATGATGGTATGCTTGAATTGCATATGACATATGTACATGTTGATTTTATTGTTATGGACATGGGTTGCAATACCTCTAGTCCTATAATCCTTGGGAGACCTTTTTTAGAACTACATGAGCTATCATTGATTCGAAAGAAGGAAATGTTAAATTCCAATTCCCACACAATAAGTGTATGGATCACTTTCCAAGGAAGAAGGAGGTAGCATCATTTAAGCTACCACATAATTTCCATGCCACTTGCTCCAAGTAAGTAAGCCTAGCTATATGGCTAGAAAGAAAGCGCCTTACGGGAGGCAAACCGAGATATTTTATTATTGTTTTTATTTCTATCTGCTTGCTGTAAAATTAAGTTTTCTGTTAGTTTAATCTCTGGTTTATAAATAAAGTACCAAGTTTTTACCCATTTGGATGATAAAAGTTGCAAATAAAATATGGATACGCTGATTCCTGCGATGCACTTTTTAGTGCACGATTTTTCTTTTTTCGGTAACTCCTAAAATCTTGATAAATTCACAGTAGCTGTAACTTTTCATCCTCTATATGATCAAAAATTGGCTTAAATAAAATCTGATGTGTCTAAGTGGTACTAAAAATTCAGTTTTTCTGCAACAAAAATTATGGACAGATTCTGCCTTTCAATGTTAGATCCATTCTTTAAAGTATCAAAATGATTTTTTAATTTTTTTTGATATGTTAGGATGAGTGGAACATTATATTATCTTTGGTTCATAAATATATAATTTTGTTTTTGTAGAAAATATCAACAAGCATGATATATTTTTACCACTACTTCACCCCATGGAAAAGAACGGGAAGAAAGTTTTGTGTTGAAGTTTTTCACAGGGAATGGAAGGACACCACACAAAGAGCAATCCAAGAATGGTGAATACCATAAGTTGGGGATTCCCAAGGCACCCCACTGGACTCATATTAAATCTCTCAGTTTGCACACTTCTAAATTTTGTTTTTTGAGCAACATAGAATTCTCGCTAAAACTTGGAGCGTCTTTTGTTTTGTTTTGTTTTTTTGTGTGTCTAGTTTTGTTTTTATTTTCAAAGACCATCATATTAAATATTTATCATGCATATTAAAGAGCTACTGGAATAGACTCTCATATTGAATGATTAAATAAAAATGAGCTGCATGTTATGAAAAGAAAAGAGGAATGCTATCTAAAAGCTGAAATTGATTTTGTGCATGGTACTTCTAGTTTCAAATGCTTTATTGAGTGATGCTTTGCTATGTGCCTTATTTAGTGCTGATTATTACTAGTATACATAGATGTTTAATTTTAAGTATCATTGTTTGATGATGAATGAATAGCACTATATATGGATACTATTGCATGCTTCTAGATCTCTTGCTAGCCAAAAAAGTGAATTAGCACACAAGCATAAACTTGTTTCCAAATTCCACTCAAACCCAAATGTCTATCATATCTACCTACATATCACTTGATATTCCAAGTATAATATGTGTGTTATGTCTCCAACCATTTCAAAAGATTCCTTTTGTGTAATTTAAAGCTCATAGGAAAGTAAGGTTTGGAAGGATAATACCACTATGCATGTAATGGTACTGACTGATTATGAGTAATGAGCTAGGCCGTAACCATGTTTGCATGGGAATGTCTTTCGACATTGCACTATTAAGGTCTTGCACCTTAATAAGTTGATTGTCACTTATTTTCGGTCGCTTGATGGTTATCTCAAGCGAAATGAAGTGGGCTCTGTCAACATAACGACTAGAGTATGCATATTTGTTAGAGAAGAGCAATGGGCCACTAACTAGAAACCATGCATACATGGTGAAATTTTCAGCACGAGCATCCTCAAAATAGGAAGAGTGAAAAAAATAAGAAAAAATAGAGAGAGAAGTCAGAAAAAGAAAAAAATAGAAAAAAAATATGCATGAAAATAGTGAGAGTGAGAGTGAGAGTTAGAGAGGATGCTCACAAGACTGTTGTCCATGTTGTCCCGGTATGGATGGCTTCAGATGATATTTTTCGAAGTTGATTTTGTCCTTTGTACAGGCGGCATGGAGGTACCCCATTGCGATACTTGGTTAAAACAATATGTGAAAGGTCTGTGATATCCCTAAGTTGAGTAGTGAGAGGTGTAATCCTTAGCACCAGGAAAGTGAGGCAACATTTACTTATAAGAGGTCAAACTCATGAATCTTAGGTGTCTCTAAAACAAAGATATGCATGGTACACCATCCTTATGAGTATAGTTGACATGAATTGCATATCTCAAAATATCACTTTTTGCTCTCTTTACTTTTTATTTTGTTGGAGGTGTAGAACATATACTCCCTACTTACTTTCTTGAGTCAAGAGTATCAAAAGAATCAAAAGAGAGGACAAATAGTCTTCCAAACAATTCTATAGGATTCTCCTAAGCATGTTTTATGATTCATAATACTTATCATCCATTTTCTTACAATGCTACTTACTAGTATGCATGCTTTATAGAATGTAAGAGTTATCACTTTATGAGTTCATGTTGCGTATTGCCATTCTTTATTGACTAAACCTAGTAGGACTTTGCATAATTATTCAGAAGCAACATAATAAATTCCAAAGTTCATGTTAGTTTTATCACCTTTATGCTTGGGACGAGCATAGGTTAAGCTTGGGGATGTTGATGCATGTAAAAAAATGCATACATGAACTTTGTCCTTTATTAGAATGAATTCCCACATATTTGCAACATATATGATGATAATACCATGTTTTACATTGATTTATGGGGATTTTCCAATGATCCCCTTTATATGGTTTATAACTCTGCAGAACAGGAATTCCCAGTTTTGTGTATTTTTTACTTTCAGAGACCTATACGGAGTCAAATTGAACAAGGATTTTTGGAGAGTCATTTTTTCATCGGGAGAAGCACCCTGGGCCCTGGAAGCACACCTGGAGGGGTCTGAGGCCCAAAAGAGCCCAGGTGGTGTGACCAGACTTGTAGGGCGCGCCACCTGCCCTCTTTCAGCCGCCGATCGTCCAAATCGCTTGATTCTTTCACCCACCAATGTATTTTGATCTAAAAACCACTATATATATGACCCCGAAGAGTTCTTAGGAGGAAAGTGCCACAGGAAGACAGAAACAGAAAAACAGAGGTTGCAACAGCGAAGATTGGAGGGGGAAACTCCGTCAGGATCACCGCCGGAGGGATCTCCACCTTCTCCAATGTCTTCCTCATCATCACCATGATCAAGGGGGAGTATTCCACCTCTGGACTACAGGTTTGTGGCAGTAGCTTGATCTATTTCTCTCATGTTCTTCATTGTTCTTAGTGCCATATGAGCTGCCCAACATGATTATGGTCATATTTGTAATACCTATGTGGTGCATCTTTATTCTATGATATGATACTACGAAATTTTGCTATACTTTGTGTAGTATGTATTGATATATGCATATTATGTACCATCTTCTTAAGTATTGGTTCCGATCCAACTTGTATGCAAGAACATGTGTGGGGTGATGTGTGTGTTAGATGGAATAACATGGTTTTAGTGATTGAATAGTGACAACAAATTCATGATCTATTATGGCTTTGCCTTTTCTTTTGCTACACTAGGGATAAAGTGAATGCATGTGCTAGGTTCATCATGTGACAAAATTAAGTATCTTGTTTGTTCAAGGTAGCATATTTGATATTCAAACATCATGTCCAAAGTTCTTACAGCTATACTCTGTTAATTCTTAATACAAGATTGCTTTAAGTTTATTCCTATCTTGTGGAGTGTAAGAGATATGTGTTGCATCATCTCTATTTTAGGACATGATGCCCATATGGATTATTATCTTATACATGTTAGAGTTATTGTCTTCATATCTCATTGATGAATTGTTATTGTCCACTACAGCTTAAAAGAGAGAATAGTCAAGTGAACCCATGAACCCCGGTCCAATTTTAATCATAAGAAACACCTTTATATCACTTTTATCTTACTTTTTATATACAACAATATTTAATCCAAAAATACAAAAATACTTTTATTTCTTATTTGCACTCAAAACCCCAAACAAACAAACCTTTACCGCTTTTACTTAGTTTATTTTAGTTGTTTAGTTTACTTCACTTTATTTATGTTTACTTATATGGAACCTTCTGCTTGACAGCCACATGGTGGAGTTAGGGACACAAGGCTTTATTTTATTTTGTAGGATTGCTAGAAGAAGAGAGAGAGAGAGATAACTCTTTACGCCATTCTTTGAGAGTTTGATATAAACCCTTGAGTCACCCTTGTGGGGAAATACTCTGCTGACACAACACTCTGCACTTGGAGTCCCAACGAATTCAGGTGGGTCCACAAAGAATTTTTCTATGAGTTCTTCTTTCATTTTATTGCATCTTCACGCACTCATATTTGGTTTAGGCGCAAGTTTTTATTTTTATTTGATTCTTATTAACTTGTGTTCCTATTATATTCATTTAATATCTTCTTTGAATCTTGTGTGTTGTATGGTTATGCTAAGAAATATCATTCATTAAATACTATGATGATTCTTAATGGTCATACTGTATTAATCTTATAATATGCTTTGTCATTCCTATCACACATCCTTTTGGTTGAGCGTTTTCTTATGTTGTCTCTTACTTGTTGCTCAACCATTTGTTGGTTTCAAGTGTTAAGCTTAATTTCTTATCTATGATCTCATGCCAATTTTTGTGTTTTAAGTAATATTTAGGGAGTGAGTATTCCATGCTGTGCAAATTGTATTCAAATGCAACATTATAACTTGTGCACGTACAATGGTGAGCTTCCTCATTTTAGTTAAAGCACATTTTGTGGTTTCGCAGTATTTGATTTCACTTGGTATCTCTTGTTTTGACTTATAATGTGGTAGTGATGATTCCATGTCTTTGCGGCTTATAATATAATACAAATTGTCTATTTCGTGAACAAACCTTGGGGAGCTTCCTCATATTATTTAGAGCACTCTTCTTGATCTTATCATAATATCTATCTTTCATTTGTTTCCTTAGTTCATTTGATTGTTTGCTTCATACATTGAAATTTTTAACCTTTTTATCTTTTTGCAATCTATGATCCTCAATATAGTATGATTTCCTCCGAGTATTCTTCATTGGATATGCGTATTTGATTCCACTCACATTATGATAAATGCACACCTTATGTAGGAACTCTCACTATATTAGCCCTCTAAAATTTTCACCCATTTCGGTAATTGGGCCATTGGGCGAGAGGTTTGGAGAGTTTAAGGGAGTCGGTTTTATGTTTTTTTGTTCTTAAGAATTTGCCTTTTCATTCTTTTCATCTTGTTGCTTTGCATGGTTGAGTATTTAGAAGAAATTCCACTAGGCTTTGATTTCTAATATATCCAATGAATTCGAACTTGCATATATTATATATGGGGGAGTTTGCTCTATGTATTCAACTTATTTTGTTCTTCAAATTCCGTATATAAACCCTCTCAAAGATATTGTCATTAATTACCAATGTTTTCTATGGACCAATGTTTTCCTTTAGTTATATTTGTAGGAATTATCCTTAGTCCATTCTTGAACAATTTGTTGGCGTCAAGGTTAAAAGATGAAGAAAGTGAAGAAGATCATGTGATTGCAAAGATATTCAAGGGGTGGTCGGAAGAATGACCATATGGAAGTTGAGCCTATTGGAAGATTTTCTTGAAGAATAATAAGAAGAAGATGGAGTGACCTCTCGTGTGTATCTTCAAGACGTCAACATCATGAAGAAAGAAGAAATGGTGTGCAGGTTCAAGATGAACCATCCCGAAGAGATACTGAGCTTGAAGCATGCCATTCATATGGCGATCATAGATACATGAAGATATGCTGAAGAAGAATCTCATCTATGATGATTATGGGGGAGCAAACCGCAACACTTCATTAAGCTAGTACAATCAAGAAAGGCATTCCATCTTGAAGCGGTCAAGATCGTCATCATCAATCTCAAGTGGAATGCAAAAGGATAAGGTTTCTTTTTTGATAGGGTTTTCTTTCTTACCGGTCTTGTGGTCTAAGTTGGGTGACCGGCTTATATGATAGTTGGTCGTACTATCAAGAGGGCTCTCAAATGAGTAACTTGATCGTATCGTTCGGAGAGATCTCAAACCCTTGCATGTTTTGCATCATATTTCTTGGTTGTTATTGGTTCTTATCCATGTGGTGTATTAGATCTTGTCTTCATTCTCATTACAAGCTCTATCTCATTGAAAATGTATTTTGCACGGAAAACTTGTTGCGCTTTTTTATGTTGGAGGTTTTATCGATTAGTATTTTATAGAGTGGTCTAACCTTTCATCATTTGGTTTTATCCTCCCTTTGATGGACTATGATGGTTCTCTGCATTATCTTGTAGATCGTTTTACTAGCTTGAAACGAGCCCAAGATCATCAGAATAGGAGTCTGGGGATCCTCAATTTGTGATCGTTATCTGGCCCACCCACTAGGAAATTTCCATCTTCTAGCAAGGTGGGTGGAAATAAGGCGGAAATTTACCCCTTAGACTTCAATTTTCCATAGGGGGTGCGGAATGTCCCTCCTCTCTCCCCCAGAATAGCTGCCACCCTCTTACCTCGGAATGTTCGGCTCCCGTGTAGCCTGCAACGGCCAATTATTCATGAAGACCCATAAAAGCCCCCTTCTTCCCCATAGGCTGCAACTCTTTCCCACTCTCTCTCCTACATTGCTAACCTTGAAGATCTTCCCCTATCTCTTGATTCATCCCATAATTCGTGAATCTTTTTTGAGGGAAAAGAGAGAGGAGATCTAGATCTACAATTCCACCAATCAAAATATTCTCTTAGTGAGGGGAACTTTCTAGATCTGGATGTTGGAGTCTTTTGTGGATTTACCACTTGTTCTTCCTCCCTTATTCCCCCATAAGCTTTTATAGAGCTGTTGGAATTTGGAAGTGAAGAATTTGAGCACTTGTGTTCTTTCCATTTGCATAAGGTACATTGGTTCGAGTTCCCTATAGAGATTCAGTGAACTGAGAGTGTGGGTAGAATTTCTTTGGGCACTTTTACCCGGAGTTTGTACCTCTTGGTTTCTTGGAACCCTCGACGGCTTCTTAGACTTTGTGGAGTTGTGGCCTATGTGGCATTGTGGTATTTGTGGCGGTGTGGCCTTTGTGGCAGTGTAGCCTTTGTGGTGTTGTGTCCTTTTGTGGCGGTGTGGTCTTAGCGGAAATTACTTGGGAGCCTCAATTTGTTGTGGAGTTTGCCTCAAGCTTGCGACGACCTTCGTGGAGTTTACTTGGGATCCTCCAATTAAGTTGTGAAGCTCACCTCAAGCTTGTAAGGGTTCGACGACTACCCTCAAGGGTCCCTTAGTGGATCGAGGGTTTCCCTTTTGGTGGGAAGACTCAAGGAGAATATGGTGCACCTAGTGGCATTTGAAGTGTCTTGTGCCTCTACACCGCTCCTACGTAGAGTAACACCTGCAAGGGTGTGAACTTTATTATACATCATCGTCTCTCTGTGTCTCGGTTATTCCTCAACCTGAGCTCCTTTACCTGATAGCTTTCGTGATTGAAGTTCTATATGTTGCTATCATCATGTATCTTGCCTTGTTTAACATAGATTGTTGGTGCACATAGGTAAACCCTAGTTTTAGGTTTTGTGCTTAACAAGTTAAACGCGAGTTTTATTCCGCACTTTCTCAAGCCCCCAACGTAAAAAAATTCAACCACCTATTCAACCCCCCTTGTAGGTGGCATCATTGATCTTTCAGTTGGGTAGCCGAGGCCTAATTTGGGGGTCTCTGCGAACATTTTGCCCGTTGCAAACGGTCTGGGTTGCATCAAATGCTACCCAAGTTCAGATATTTTAGTTGCCTGCAAATATATTGGCTATTGAAACTCAAATATGGAAGAGACTAAGGTACTGAATAGCGTTCAAAAAACAACACTTGTACTAATAAAGGCGACTATATATTACTAGTTCATAAAAAATTGATCGTACTCGCTTCAGCGTAGCGTATTTGGACATCCGGTTCGGATAGCCTAAGGATGGTAACTTCGTATTTCGTACCATGCATGAAGTCATTAAAAGCAACAACAAATGCAACATAAGTTTTGTATATTCATCTTGTAACAACCATGACAATTATTCCTGTAAACAATTTTGACACAATAAGGATGATGCTCTCGCAATTAGGAGGGCCACACTGCTAGTTCGGAAAATAAATATGATGACCCTCATAAAAAGGAAGAGACCATTGTAGCTGAATTATGAACATCTGCATTTAACACCTGATTTTCATGACTAAAAGAGACATTGTGGAACAAGGATCGTTGCTTGTGCTTGATCTCTGACAGAATTATTGCCCGCGCTTCAGATTAATTATAGCCTCCACGCACTCTGAGGTAGTCTAAGGCAAGATTAGTTATAAACTCCACTTGTTGTTGATTTTTAGACAAAGAACATATATAAATATGGTGAAGATACTAGTTATACCTAACCTTTCCAACAATGAATTGCCCTACCGCCATTACAAATGCACAAAACCAAAAAAAAATACAATTTTAAAAAAGTTTCGCTGCAGTGATTTATTTTTTATAGCTGCCGTACTAACACCACCAAGACAGCACCAGAAAAGATGCTTCTTCAAAAGTGACGACTCCAAGAAAAGAACAACATATAAGCACCATCATCACCAGGTCATAGATCTTAGGTTTTCACCCACGAGAAAGTCCTCCTCACAAAACAACGAGTTCACCAAGGTCATTGCCAGGCACAACCATTTAAGACCAGTCCTTGTATTTTCTCCTTGAAAGGTAAGACTTTAAACTTCTTCTGTGTTATCGCCCCTCCTACGATAGCGTTGCTCAAGTCACAAATCGCCAAGCCAATTCCTCATCGCCACAAAGACTCGAATCACCATTGCTAGTCCTTAGATCTCGGCTTCCATGACATTCTTCGCTAGCTGACTTCACCATGGAACGAGAAAGCGTGCCCCATGATGGTAACAGCCAGCAGAGCTTCGGAACGCTTCTTATGAAACCAAACGGTCAGAGAAAATATGGGTGCGCATGACCGAATTCCACCCAATCTAGCAATCCCTCTAGGCATGAATCGCCTAGTGGAGTTCGCCGGCGGAGCCTTCCGGAACACGACACTCCAAGCATCCGACAGATCATCATCTTGGCGCGAGTTGGAAAACCCTAGGAGCGCCACCTTTATTCAACCGCAGCTAGTAGTCCCCACGCCACCCGCCGGCATCAAGTTGGATTTGCCGCTCTGAACCTAACCGGTCATGCCAATCGAGGAAGAAGATGACACAACAGGAGCGATCTTTCGCCGGATCCGGCCGAACCACGTAACGAGGAGGAGCCACCGCCGCCGGTCAACGTGCTGCCTTGAAAAACTTGCCCCACCACCCACGTTCCACATGTGTCACCCCGTTGACGGCCCGCCTTGCGCGTAGGATACCGTCGGAGCTAGCCCGCCCTCACCCCTCATCTTTGACAGGCTGGATGTGGTTGTCACCGTCGACAAAGATGGTGGCAGCGGCCATAAAAATTAGATCAAGGGGCGGCTCGCTAGGATGGGGGAGGGGCCTCCGGAGTCGCCCCACTAATTGTTGATATGTCCGCGGAAACAAACCTGAAAACACAAAAAATCAACCCAAGGACGGCCCAATAGCTGCTCCGCTGCGGGCGATTCCTCACGAGCGCTCGGAGCGATACATAGGTCCCGCGATCCATTCCACCTCCCATTCAGCCGCAGCCCGCAGACAGCAACCCGAACCACCCGCTCTCCTTGCTGAAAACCAAAGCACGCCACCTTCCACCTCCTTCGCGCCATGGAGGCGGGATCGCCGCAGGGGGGGGGAGTGGACGACGGCGGCGGGAAAGCAGGAGGCGGAGAAGATGGCGACGGAGCGGCACCGCGTGGAGGAGGAGAAGGCGGCGGCCGCGGCCGTGGCGGGGCAGCGCGAGGAGCGGCAGCGCGTCGAGGAGGAGAAGGCGGCGGCCGCGGCCGCGGCGGGGCAGCGCGAAGAGTTGGCGGTCGATCACCTGCTCTCGCCGACCGCGACGAGAGCCACCGCCGCGATGTCCAAGTCCTCCACTGAGCGCGGCTCGACGTCTTCGGCCAACTTCTCCACCACGGACGAGGTCTCCCCCAACTGCTCGTGCTCGAAGATTGGAGAGGGCACGCTCGACGCCTTACTCGTCGCGCCCTCTTCCGCGGAAGACCTCGCCATCTCCGGCAGGCACGGCGTCCTCCTCCACGGCACGACCTCGGAACTCGGCGTCCTCCTCGACGGAGACGGCTCAAGCGCGGAGTTCCGCGATGCCGCGCCATCGGCGAGGGGCGCCGCCTTCCTCGACCCCCCCGCGGCCGCGGGCTCGACCGAGAAGTTCTGTGCCGCCACGCCCACGAACTCGGCGATGTCGAACGCCTCCACGGAGCGCGGTTCGACGTCTTCGCCCAACCTCGCCGCCAGGGACGCCGTCTTCGGCTTGATCGGCGACGCGGGGAGGGACGCTTTCTTGCTCGAGTGCTCCTGCGCGAAGATTGCACAGGGAACTATCTTCGCCAGGGACGCCTCACTCCTCGACCTGTCGACCGCGGACTACCTAGCAATCCTCGACGGCAAGAACTCTGAGTTCGGCTACGCCACTCTATGCCCGAGGCACAGCGTCCTTCTCAACGTCTCCAGCGAGCACGGCAGCGGCTCAAGTACAGAGTTCATGGACGTCAAGAACGGAGGCGATTCGCCATTGACCGACATCATCCTTGATCTCACAGGTTCGCTCTCGTTATGTGTCTGCAACTCTGCATTGATTCCAAATTTACCGTGCCGATAGATTATTTTGGACTGCCTAGCCACTGCAATTCGAATCGATTTGAATTCGAGCGTAGTTCTGGAACTTGTGTATCCGAGAGGGAAATTTGGTTTGAACCTACATCAAACTAACTAATTTAGTTGGAGTCCAGAGTTGTGTCTGAAGATTGTTGAATCTATGCAAATAGCCTTGCAATTTGGCGTATTGAAGGGATGTTACCTGAACCCATTGTGCATGTGGTTAGTGGTTAGATGTGATTGCTTAGAAGAGCTAGCGCGCACAATCGCACATCCCTTGAAATTATGGTGTTAGTGTTTCCAACAAGAACTGTAGAATTCATATCTTCATGTGTTTTGAAGTGATTCGGCTATGGCTAGTCTTGAATAAGAGTTTTTATGGTTTAAGTTGCCCTATACTGCTCTTTTGTAAGCGCAGTTCAGGTGGCTTGACAGAGTGTGCTGCTGTTACTTGAATTCAACTGGAGCAAAGTGTTATTTAGCAAACGGCTGGTGACTGAATTCTTTCAGTTACTTGTGCATGGATTCGGAGATTGATTACCTGCTTTGTGTTCTAGTTAAAGATTTCGTTACCTTCCTATTTTGTTGTGTCGTAGAATAATTTCTCATTGACACTTAATATGCTTTAATTTGGAATATTTGTTTAATGTTTGATGAACCGCTGTAGCATTCTGTGTTTAGTTTTGGGGAGTGAAGTGGTGTGAATTTTACTGCAGTGAATCGAGCTTGGTATTGAAGCGATCGACACTTAACCCAGTCAGTTTGTGTTTGTTGATTGAATCCTTCTCATGTAGTAGATTGTGGACTGGGGGTTCTTAGTTGAACGTGATTGTTCAAGAACTGGTGTGCACACCCCTAGGAAATCATCGGCTTAGTGTTTCCAATTTGACTTGAGAACGAACTTCTCTTTTCTACGAACAGGTCCCTCGCGTCGCCCGCGGCGGGCGACTCGGGGGAAGCAAAGCTCGCGCCGCCGCCGGTCCCCCGGCCTCCTCCGTCCTTCCGCCGCTGCTGCTGGCCTCGCCGCGGTGGCGGCGGCCCCCGCTGCCAAAGGTGGTTGGGGAGATCCCGCGGTGGACGCGAGGACTGCCCGGCGTCCCGGCTTCGTCTTCTCCGGCGCGTGCGGCGGCTTGACGGCGAGGGGGTGCGGCGGGCGGTGGGATGCGGTGGCAGGCGGAGCTGGTGTGGTGGTGCTTGCGGCGGCGCGCCCGGCGGCTGCTGGCGGCGGCTCCGGCCAGGGCCCGATCTGGGCCCAGATGGGCTTGGCGGGCCGCGGCGTGCGCGGCAGTGGTGCCTCCGGGCGGCTGGGCATGGTGGCGCTGCAGCACTGCCTACCCGCGCGCAGTTTGCTGGCATCTCGTGGTCGCCGGGGCAGCGGCCCCGGGCATGGTGGCGGCGGTCTTCTTCCTCTCTGGAGGTGGTTTGGAGTTGGCCGGCCGGTGTGTGGCCGGCTGTGGTGGATCTCGGGATCCCGCACCGTGCCCTCGTGTTGAGGTGGAGGAAGTGGGCGGCGCTGGTCTTCAGCCCCGAGCGCTGTGGCAGCTACCCGGGTTCGCTCTGGTCGCTACGGCGGCTATCTCGCGGGCGGCGGTGATGATTCGGACAGCGACTCTTTCGTTGCAGCGTCGAGGAGCCTAGGTGTGGCGACGCTACGGTTGCTGGGCTCGTCTGCCTACTTCCGACGGCTTCGGCGACAACGTCGCGATCTCTTCGCGTCGGTTGTTGGCTTAGCTTCGAGGGTGCCCGTCGATCCCGGGCTTGACGTGGTGCCCGGATGCCGGGGCGGCGGCCCCGGTTTGGTGGTTCTTCATCGTGCCGAGCTAGGAGGTGGCTCTGGCGTGAGGCGGTTCTCGGCCCCAGCGCCTAGTTCTGCTTGTGGCCGCAGAAGTCAGGCGCGTGGGGCTGGCGTTGCTGTGTGCGGGTTGGGATGGTGGTTCGGCCGGTCCTCATTGGCGGGTGCGAGGTTTGCGACTCCCTGCCGGGCGAAAGCCTTGCCCTGGCTACTGCCGGGTCCAATGACGGCGACGCCCTTGGGTGCCGTGTCCTTCTTGGAGGCGTCATTGTGGCAGTGTTTCTTGCTCCTCCACTCGGGTTTCTCCGGGGGAAACTCCAGATCCAGTTTGGGTCGGGCGAGGGTGACGCTCTTGCGTCACTTTCCTGTTGGGGCCTCGCTTTGGATGTACCGCCGGTCGGAGGGACAAGTGGAGCGCTTTGGTGGTTGGTGTCGGCGAGCTTCTCGTCGTCGGCTGGGCGGTGCGCAGCCCTGGGGCTGGCGTGGAGGCCGGAGCGGCGGCTCCGGGGTATCGCCTCCGCTGTGTTGCGTCGAGGTGTCAGGGTGTCGGCTTTGGTCTCTTGGGTGACTTGGTCGTCGACCCGCGTGGGGGCGCGGCCTTGGGGCCGGCGTGGATGTCGGCGGCTCCGGGCTTTTGCCTCCAACCTCGCGTTGAGGTGTTGGGTGTCGACCTTGGTCGTTCGGGCGGCTTGGTCGTCGACTCGTTTGTGGGCGCGACCTCGGGGTCGGCGTGTTGTGTTGGTTGTTGTATCAGGTTTTCGGACGGTTTCCTTATAAACTGTTCAACTTCTTTTTCGACTTAATCAATGAAAAAGCCATTGGCTAGGTTCAAAAAAAAAAGTGTTTCCAATTTGAAACGTAGAACCGCTGTACACAGCTACATGTGTTTGGACTGTATGTTCCGTTTTTTTGTACCTTTATCAAGTTCATATTCAGATAACGTTGATGCTGCTTCAAGGTATCTTGATTTTAACAATTCTTTCAGAAAACGGCGAGGGATCTGGCAAGAAGAACAAGAAGTACACGCGAATGGAAAAGTTCTCCTCCGTGTTCCCCACAGCAGCACCTTCTCGGAGGGTCCCTGACCGCGTGGTACTACATGCAATGTACATACAGTTTCAGATATACGCAATACCCTACTGCCTTACTGACATAAGTTTTGCAGGTCCGCTCATTTAAGAAGCCTTTAGTTCAAATTATCGACCCAAGAAGGGAGATCGTCGCACAAGAAGAAGCCGCTCCTACCGCAGAGGTCTTTGAAGATCCTGTTATTAGATTGGATGCATCACTGAAGAAGGTTAGACAGAAGAAGGCAGACCTTCTGCAGAGTGATGAAACGACACCTGGTCAATTGAGGAAACTCGACAGGGACCTCAAGCACCTGTCTCTAGCAAGGAATCTCCTGAAGGAGGTGATTGTCACGTCTCCTATTAGATAATCTACATTACCTTATGCACATACAGTATCTAAAGCTCCTTTTCTTTTATGATGCAACAATGACCAGGATTGAAGAGCCAAAGTGTGCAGTCTTCTAATTCTCGACAAGATACAAAAATGTACAATTGAGAATTTCAAGTTCAAACTACACACCAAAGGAGTCTTGCTCTGTAGTTTGTAAAGCTGACAAGAGTGGAAATTGTTGTACTTTGTGATGAGTGCGAGATTTGGGTTCTTGTAGAATGCGATCAGACATGTTCACATGCAGCGACCTGGAGGTTGTTTGTTCATTTTTCTGTCACAATGTTTGATATATATGCAATGCATGCTTCATGTACATAATTCACAGACTGCATTGTCTTGAAGGAATTAGAAAATGCAGAGTATAGCTGCCCCCATTGTAAGTCAAAACGCAACATAACATTGGTAGAACAAATGGGCATGCCGGACAGTTCAGAGTGAGTTGAAAAAGCAGAAGAAACGTATCCTTTGTTGTATGAAATGCTAGCCTTCCCACAGTGGATTCTTTGGCTCTTCAATCCTGGTCATTATTGCATCATAAAAGAAAAGGGACTTCAGATACTGTATGACAAAAAGGACGACTCCTAATTACTATCTCACTTAAATATATTACTTTGGTAATGGAGTACCATGTGCTGATGAAAATCTACATGATAAGCATACATTCTTGCACTACAATAATAAACTCAAACCATGGTCCCCGTTCATCTTATGTACTGTTGCATACCGAAACCATGATTTAGGTTATCCAAGATAGTAGGTTACTACAAAATCCAGATTTTCTTCTAAGCATGCAAGTCATAAATGCAAATGATCAATGAAAGTAAATTTAACTTAACAAAAGATCCCCTGTTTCCCCAATGAAGCCCTATTTTTCTGAACCAAAGCATCAAATAGATTATGTTATTCTTGGAGTAAATTTGTTTCACAGAATTTTTTGGTAAGCAAGTTCAGTTAACTGAAATTGTAACTGAAATTTTTACACATAAGGGAACACTAACCTTTGACCTAGACCTAGCTGGTATCACCGGCATCTCTTCGCATTTGGGACGCCGCAACGACAATGATTTATCCTTGCGACGGATGGATACCCGCCTTCTGCATGTTGATCTGCAGGTTCTGTGCCTGTTTGCACATTCAAGAAATGATCATGGAGATGGTCAGGGGAAAACTAGAGAAGTTTTATCACCATTTGACAGTGAGTTTGAAGTAATGAGAGCTCAAATATCATGCCTAACACTGCCTCATTTATATCCTACTGGAGCCAGGCATCTTGATTAGAACACAAGCATCAGGCTTACAAAACATGAAGGCGTACAATTGCAATCTCATCTGCTAAAACATGCTCCTAACAAATAGTTTTATTTAGTCTTCTTTCACAACTTCTGAGTACATAAAAAGACAGAATGTACATCAAGTTTGGAGCTCACTGGTTGTCTTTTTCGATTCACAAAACAATGACCAACTTACAAACCAGATAGATTCAACCTAGTGGTAAGCCCAGCATGGTACTTACAATTGCACAACTTTCTGTCCTAGTTGGGATCATCTCAAATGAGACTGGAGAAGGGAAACATAAACAAACAGTAGAAGCTGTCTAGCATACCAATACTGGCTAATCAGTTCTGAATATCCCTCCCTCCCTCCTTTCTCCCTCCCGCTCTCTCTCTCTCTCCGCCTGCCGGGACATTTGGCTTTGCAACAACACCTTCAGGCTCATAAACTTACAATCAATCACAAACAAGCATTATAAATGAACTCAGATCTTCAGATAGCAGGAGGAAGCGCCTGGGATCTCTGACTGCTTCAGCTTCTTCAGCAGAGTGGATCCTGGAATTGGCGACCAGCATCCCAGGTCCAGAGGAGATGCTGGGCTCAGCACCGCCATCTTCTTGCCCCAGGTATTCGCGCTTGATCCGGGGAGCCAAAGGGCTGTGGCTGTGCATCGGAGATCTTCAAGGTCCCAAGTAGATGATCAGAGAGAAGCTTCCCAGCAACTGGAACACCCAGATTGGCATCAGAAGGAGAGTGTTCTGTCAGCCACAGATCTGAAGAGGTTTGCTCAGCTTGGTGGACAAGAAGTGGCAGAATGCCAACATCTTTTCCAACGGAGCCCCTTTGCTTAGAGAGATCCAGCTCTTCACTGTCTAAAGCACTGAAAACCAGACCTGTTTGATATTTAGCAAAGAGACATTGTTAAACACCATGTTATTCCTCAATTTCCATATGCACCACATAACAGCAGAAGAAATAGAATTTAATGCAGAATTATTTTTGTTTGAGACCCAATCTAGCTACAGATTCATAACTTGAGCCTATAGGATGATCCAAGAATTTAGCAAGTATATTCCAAGTACTGCGAGCAGTAACACAATCGAAAAGAAGATGATGAATTGACTCCAAATCAGAGCAAAACACACAATCTCCAGGTTTGTTCACATGTCTCTTTTTCAGGTTATCTCTAGTCATAATTTTATTATGAGATACCAACCAAAGAAAAATATGAATCTTAGGAGGTACTTTAAGACCCCATACAGCAGGAACAAAAGTGGGAGTCACCGCTCTAAAGTTAATGACATGACACACGGAGCTAGTAGAATACTAGCTTTTATTCTATGATTGCCAAATAAGGGAGTCCATATTTTCATCAAGGGAGATACTTTTAGCTATCTGTTCTAGTTCATACCACAGCTCCATCATCTTTGGAGTAAAGTTTCTCCTGAAAGAGAGCATCATCTCTGAGCCATTCCACACCTCAGATATGGTGGCTGTTTTCTCATTACAAATAATATAAAATGTTCCAATATTGAACAGCTAGAGGGGAGGTGCCAAACCAGGTATCCTCCCAGAATCTGACTTTTTCCCTACCTAAACCCAAATTTAATAGCTTTAAGCCTTTAACAACAGTCATAACTCCTTTCCAGAATCTGGAGCAATTAACAGTGTTGCTATTGAAAATGTTAGGTTTGTGTGTCTTATACTTATAATCTATAAAGTTCTCCATATTCAATCTTCTCCTGAAATGTATCTTTTTATCCAGGATACCAACAAACAGAGAATAATTTGCTGCAGGTTTTAGATACTTAATTCCCCAAATTACTCTGTGGTTTCTTACAAATAAAATAGGTTGTTGCAGGGAGTATTTGGCTTGAACACACTACTCCATGTTACTGGGTAATCATTTCAGAGCATTCATAAACATTTGTAGTGACCAAATTAAACTGAAACGGGAAGATGCATACACATTGAGCAGCAATATAAACAAAGAAACATCTGTAACATTTAAGTTGCTAAAGAACAGATTGCTTCTGTAACATTCAGTTCCACGAAGCTATAAATCTATCTGAATCAACAAGAATCCATGACCACCCATTGCATCAGTTCGTCTCAAACAAGCCATGAGAGAAAGTGAAATCCTAAGAGGTGAAACATTTGACACACCTTGGCGAGCGCCTCCACCCTCCGTAGCCACCTCTCGAGCTCAGCCTGTAAGTGGGCAAGCTAGCGGCAGCCCACCAAGTGCCCTTTTGTGTCAGTATAAGCTGAACGGGTTTTCGCTTCATGGCCGTATAATACGCCTGTCTTTAGCGGCGTCCGCCAGCCCAATTAAACCCGACAGCGCCTCGTGAAGAAAAAGCCAGCGCGGCCAGCGCCCCGATGCCCCGGTCAGCCTAGTACAGGAATTCCACTTTCTGCTAAACAAACTGATTGTATTGTACTAATCGTACCAAAACAACACAAGAACGAAACGGAAAGTACAAGGCGATGAAAGAATCAACTTACATGCATCAAACAACAAGCAAGCAAATAATAAACAAGAACTACAGCTTCAGCTTCAAGGCCTTTGATCGTCGGTAGGATCAGAAGGTAGGAGAGGATGCCGTGAAGCTAGACACGCCACCGCAGATAGAACACGCCTTCATCAATTCCCGGTCGTCATCGCCAATGTGTCATCCGTCGCTACCTCCACCTCAGAAGAAGGCCTCTACCTGCACACCCTGGTTTCAAGGATGACGTACCGTCGAGAGATAGAGCAGCTCACCCTAGAGCACAGATGCGCAACATAGGACAAGTCGCCTCCAAGGAGGGGGGGAGGATGTACCTCGATGTCGCCTCCAAGGAGGAAGGCGGCGTCAGAAAAGTACCTCACGCCATGGCTGCCACCGCCGGCCAAGGATTTCTCTCGGACCAAATCCGGAGATCAAAGCCATGGGATGGGAGCTGCGCGGTGCGTCGCCGCCTTCAGATCTGGACGAGCACGTTGATTGTCATGGTGTCACGGTAATGCGGGCTTAGCAGCTTGTGCACCGGGTGTGTCTGGCTGATGTGCCAGCTTGTCGAGACCACGAACGGCTCCATTGCAGCATACATGTTCATGCTGTACCATGTTATGTCAATTGCAAGAACTACCATAACAGCACACGATCTGTAATCTGTAGTCAATTCAATGGATAAACATAACCTAATCTGCTTTTGAGAGGTGATTGTTATACCACTTATGTACTTTTGGTTAGCGCTTCTATACGAAATATTGACGATATCTTATAGATAGAAAACATACTCTTGTGCTTCAGCTGGAGAGATGTAAGATGGAGTGGCGCACCATGTCGTGCAGGCTGGACGGAATTCATCGCCGACAATCACCTGCAGCTGGATGATATTGCCCTCTTCAAACAAGCAAAGAGCAAGAATTATGTTAGGATGACTGCAGTAAAGAGCCCAAATGAGATTATGATGAGTCATTGATGACAATATATTTAGTCCACAAGTCGAACAAAGAGGTTTAACACTGAACCTGAACATGCTCCTGAAAATGCTTTCTTACTAAACTTGTGATAATTTATTAGTTTTATTCATGAACAGGAGCCAGAATAATTCCAACACTTTGCTTTCTTACTTAGAAGTGTCAAACATATTTATCTTAATGTCAAAATAAGTCCATTCAACTTATGCCATGAAATCGCGGCCGGCTCAAGCCACCAATGGAGCTACCACCATGGGCGCCCTTCCTCACCGTCGTGCTGTTCCTAGCAACCATTCTCCAGCGTCGCCGCCGGGCATACAGGCTCCCACCTGGACCCCTACACTCCAAGCTAAACAACCCCATTGTGCTTGTCTCTTCAATTATATAATTTACACCTGATAATATAAAGCAAAGGACCTTGAGCACCATATATAGTTTATGTGATGCATGTTGCACCTTTGGCTCCTAAGCAGGTGTCATCAGTGTTCACATTGTGTTCTGTTTGTCTACCCTACTAATAAAGTTAGACAATTTTTGTTTTGGTCGAAGAACAGTCAATCATATAGGTTAGGTAGAAGCTAGTTATGCAGGATTGAACTGGTAGAGATCTTACAAACTGCACTACTGATCATGTATAGGGATCTATGTGTTTAGCTGTACACTTAAACCAACTGCAAGAGCAGCATGGAAAGGCACCATTACAGTGCCACTGAACGTCTGCAATTTTGAAACCATTAATCACTTCCACATTGAAAAGTAAGAAAACAAACTCGAACGGCTTATAGCATGCTGCTTAAGAGTTTCCTAAACCACACGTATTATTTAGGTGTTCTGCAACAAACTCAAGTCATGTAGTCGACTCTGTAAAATCTTATAGCCAATTTCTTTTGACACCAGGCCAGGCAGACAGGATACATGGTTCATTCAGTCAGCAGAAATTCAGATAGCTAGCAGGATGCACACATGGGATGGGGATTGCAACCACCGTCGTCCCACCGGGAAGGAAGGAGGAGAGGAACTCGCCGTCGCCGGAGGCTGGGGGCGCAGGTGTAGGGCGGCCGCGCCGCGTGGGGGCACGCTAGATTGGCGAGCGACGAACGCATCGCCGGGGCGAAGGTTGAAGGCGCCTCCGCAGGCATCGGACAGTCCAGCGACGCCGGGACAGAGGAGCCGCGTCCGCCACGCCAGGTCGACGGCTGTGGAGACGCGTGAAGAGGCATCGGCTGCTCCCCATTGATCTCGCCAGACATGAGCTGCTCGAGGAACGGGATGCAGGCGGCCGGAGAAGAGGAGTTGAGGGGGTAGCGGAGGGATGGGGCCGCGGCGGTCGGCCGTTCTTTGGGGCGCCTCCATCGCAGAGGAATAGAGGATGCGGCGCGGGGGCGGCGGTAGCGGGCGCACCGCGACTGTTCTCCAGGATTCTGTTCGTGTCCGTGAGTTATAAGTGGGTTTGGCCTTGTGGGGCATGGCAAATGGTGACATTGCTATTACTCATGGGGGAACATTCTACCAATTAGTGGATATTTTTACGAAGCCCGCTTTGTTATCTTGAGAGAAGAGCGTATTCTATATCCTAAAATTTTAAATTGATTTACTTATTGCACTGCATTCTTGCTCTTAAGATGCTATCTAGCTTGCGTTGCGTAAAGCCATAACGGATCGGCGCGTATCGCCTCGCGCCCTCGCGCCCCGAAACCGCTCTTCGCCTCGCATCGCCAGTTCCCAGTCGCCTCACGCCCTCGCCTCGCCGGCCGATCGCTGCGTACTTGGTCTGATTTGCGGAACTACCAGGTAAAAACGAAAAGCAATCAACGCCCAGTTAATGGTGATTAGCTGATCTATCGGCATCACAGGGCTGCGCCAATCTCCGGTCTTCCCTGCGTAACTGCGTTCGGCTCGCCCGGCCACCGTGCCCGTCCGTCCTCTTGAAACAATTGTGAATGATTTTGCATCGAGGAATGCGCGGAGAAGCTTTTTGGAGAAGCATTGAAGTACTCATGGTAATTTGGTCTTTATTTGAGGTAATGAAACTAGTGCAAAATATATTTTATATTTTGCTGCCTTTTTATAATTATTTTTATTGTAATATACGAACAAAGTGAGAGTTTATATATATCTAGTTATACTACATATCGTTTTGAAAGGACCCTTTTTTTACGTTGCCCAAGGACACCAAAATACATAGGGCCGGGGCTGGCGGTCGGTGGAAACAAGCTCCATGTCTTACCCTCCCGTTTGAATAAAGAAGCGGTGTAGGTGGGGAAGAGAATAAGACGTGCGGGGCCCACTCAATCGTCGTGTGCTGGGCAGTTGGTGCTAGCGAGCGACGACCGGACGATCGATCGTCCGGGGGATTGACAGCGTTTTCCTTTCAAAAAACAGTTCTACAGAATATAAAATTGAAAGTGACAATCTTCTTCTTTTTTGGGAAAAGTGACAATCTTCTTCTACTATCGAGCTCTTTGCCGATTCAATCAATGACGGATCTAAACATCAAGTCCCATCTCCAGTTTGCTTCATCCTTGTTTCTTTGATCAATTAATCCCTAATTCCGTCCCCGAGTAACGAATAAAGCCCCATCCTATAGTCGTCTTCCTCCTCGTCAAGGTACTTGATGCATTGTTCAATCTGCTCCACCATATGCTTGGGCCACGCCCACGGATGGAGCTTGGCGACCCTGCCGAAGCGCTTCTCCGCCTCCTTGTCCGGGTCGTAGGTATGCAGCTTACCTGCCCGCAGGTACTCCTGCACCACGTCCTTCTCCTCCATGTCTGCTAACCGCTCGCCATCCTCAATCTGCGCCCAGACGAGCGCCAGCAGCTCCGGCGTGTACTGTTTCGGGGGCCTGGCCTCGCCCTCGTGCTGCTCTTTCGCGTCGGGGGCGAAGGGCGTCTTCGCGGCGGCGCAGCTGCCTCTTGTCATGCCGCTTCGATCTTTTCCTTTCTACCTTGCCGAGATCCACGGCCGGCTGTGCACAAGGTTGGACTTGATAGTTTAAATTGGTGCACCGGTGGCACCCTTCGGCTGTTTTTGTAGGCGACACCACCAGGTAGGGCCGTCTCTTGATGGGATCATGAGATCGGAGTCGGAGTCGGAGTCGGAGTCGGCACTGGTACCTACCGAAACCACAAACGAATCGGGATAAAGTGTTTTGACTCGTTTGATATTGAATGCCTCGAAAAAAAAAGATATTGTATACTTCCTACCAATACGTGTGACTTTTTAGGTTCAGACGAAACTTGTGCAAGAAATCTTGAACCAATTGAAGTACTGAACTATCGCTAGTCCTTGTTTGCCTTCCACGGTGATGTCGGAACGGTTATATTGTTGGTACTTCCTCCAATCCGTATTATTTGTCACTAAAATGATTGTATCTATAATTAAAATGTGTCTAGACTTTCTCACGAGAAGCGGAAACCCTACTCGCCTCCGGGTCGCTCTTGGGCGACTCCAACCCCCACCGCCCACCCCGCCCCCTTCCCCGCCGGCGGAGGAGGTTCCGGGCGGACGCTAGCATCTCTGTTTTCCCAAAACATCCAACCCCCCCCCCCAGCTCCCCCACCCCTCCCCTTTATGTGCCATGTGTGCCACCGGTCATTGTCGTGCTCATCCTCGGCGCCTCCTACCCCTCCGCTGCGCAGGCGTGCTGCCCCTACTCCTCCGTCGTGCATGCTTGTTGCCCGTCCTGCTGGCGCGCGGGCCCCATCACGCCGACGGCGGCGCATCCTCCGTGCATTCTTCTTGGTTGCGGCCAGGACTTTGCGTCTTCGTCGCGTGTCCCTGCGCATCGCCCTGGCTTTGGGCCTACTGGGAGCCCTCCGTCCTCGACGGATCTGGCCGTGGAGGCCACGAGACTTGTCACGCCCCCAGATCGGGCCTGGACGAGACAGCCGCCGCGCGCCTATAAACCGAGAGACTTATACTCGCGCAAGGCTAAAAATGCAGGCTTAAAACCAGCATAGTGGATCTCGAGAGCTCAAAAACATCATTTTATAACTTTATTTACAATTACACATGAAATTACAACTAGATTCTCTAAAACGCTTCCCACCCGCTGGTCCAGCCTAATCTCCGATCGACGAGGTCTTCCGCTAAAGATGTCTCTGACTAAAAAAACATAGGGAAGCTGATAAGTACGACAAGTCATACTCAGCAAACCGATTATACACAATCATACAAATTGTAGAATAAAAATGCTTTTCTAAAAAACAAAAGGTGATTAATGTATTAAGCAGATTAAAAAGCATGGTGCCACACATGAAAGTAAGTTTCCCTACCCGGGAATTACAGGGGTGAAATTCACACTTTTACACTCTGCAGAGGGGTACTCCGACATCGACAACCTCAACTAGCACCACACAGGCGCTAGAGGAGCAGAGGCCTTCGGCCCACTAGAATCCGAACACTTGAACCTACTGATGTCGATCGCTCCTACGATCCATCATCGACACGTTCCACAACAAGGTTATCCCTAGCGGAGAACTCAGTCAGTCCCACACCTGAACTGTGACCGGTACAATATGTTTACCTTCATAACACCAAGTTTTCTCTTATAAAAATATGTATTTCTCGATGTTCACTTTCCCAAATCTATATTCATTCTAATGCCCGGCTCGTATCGGTGGCTCACACCGGATCCATCACCATATATCGACACCGGCACATTAATCACAAATATTTTTACGGAAAAATTCACATCGCTACCACCTAATCTATCATCAAATTCAACAGCAAAATATATTCTACACAAGTATACGAAAAGGTATAAAGCAGCTTGCCTCAAGAAAGATTATAATCCCGGCTGTCAAAAGAACACCAATCGCTCTATAAGTACCAATCTAGTACTGATCTGAACTGTCTGCTGCATCTTAACAGCGTCGCCTGCTGCTAACTATGCTCCCGCTACGGCTGCGCTACTCTAGATCATGTTCCTATTTCAACGCTCCATCTCTCTCTGGTCTCACTCCTTCTAGTAGCACACTTATCTAGTGTCGTTCTATGTAGTGCAGCAGTGCCGATTAGCAATGCTACCTATTTATAGGTGAGCGACGTCGGTTCCCAAAGGCAGCTGGAAAAATCTAACCGCTTAAGCTGCCGCTTTGCCGCCGATAAAAATATCAGCCGGCCGACATCCTACTGAGCAAAGCAAACTAATCTATTGAACCGGAAAACATGCAGCGATTCCACGTACTAACAAGAATGACTAAGCTACTTATGCGCTGCCAACAGTGCATGCATACCCACTAGAGCATTGCCACGTTGCATCACCATAATTAAATATCATGCATGAACCTGCCGACATGGAAAGGAAACCTTTACTTCTATTCTTTCTTCCCGGAGGTAAGCTAGATATTTCTGCTACCTATGTGCACCAAAAGGTCTACTCTATTATTTGTTGCATTCATATATCATCGTCCAATTTAAATACAATTAGTACAAATCAAACTAATTAGAAGCTAATTATTTTTCCACTCTAATTATTTAATAACTTAAGAATATGGGTTGTCACAAGACTGGGCCTGCGGACTGCCCTCCGTCCAAGTTGGACCCTCGGTGTTTCTGCCGCTCCCAGCTTCGGTGGCCCATGTCCCACCCTCTGGTTGTGGTCTCCGCTGAGTGGGGTGGGGGGTGGGGGGGGGGGATTGGCATGTCCCGACGCTACGCGACAAGCTCCGAGAGAAATCTCTGATCCATGCCTTTGCCGGATCTGGCGGTGACGACGCTCTCTGCGTCGTTTTTCCTCCTTGGAGGCGCCGTTCTGGAGCTTTGCGTACGTCGGACAGTTGCGCCTCTTGTATGCTTGCCGATCCTTGGCTCGTTTCCTTCGAAGCTTGAAGCTATCATGGTAGCCCGGGCTAGGCTTCCTAGATGTCCTGGGTGGCCTCGGTTTGCGTTGCCTTTCGACCACGGGGGCGGCACACCGGTGTTGTCGCCCCAGTCTCGGCTATCCGATGCCCTTCGACTATGCTTGGTCTCGGCGGTACAACGCCCTTAGACTTCACCGATGGCACACCGGTGTCGTCTCACGGTCTTGGCTATGCGACGCCCTTCGACTATGCCTGTGACGCTTCTTGGTGTGCTCATGCCTAGTCTCCACGTATTCTGCTTCATGTTCCCTTGGGCTACTTGCTGATGCGCGTAGATGTACACGTCCGTTGGGAACCCCAAGAGGAAGGTATGATGCGCACAGTAGCAAGTTTTCCCTCAGAAAGAAACCAAGGTTTAATCGAACCAGGAGGAGCCAAGAAGCACGTTGAAGGTTGATGGTCGCGAAATGTGATGCGGCGCAACACCAGGGATTCCGGCGCCAACTAGGAACCTGCACAACACAACCAAAGTACTTTGCCCAACGAAACAGGTGAGGTTGTCAATCTCACCGGCTTGCGTAACAAAGGATTAAACGTATCGAGTGGAAGATGTTTGCAAAGAAAACAGTAAAACAAGTAAATTGTATGCTATGTAAAGAATAGGACCGGGGTCCACAGTTCACTAGAGGTGTCTCTCCCATAAGATAAAAGCATGTTGGGTGAACAAATTACAGTCGGCAATTGACAAATAGAGAAAGGCATAATAATGCATATACATGACATGGTAAATATAGTGAGATTTAATTGGGCATTACGACAAAGAACATAGACCGCCATCCAACTGCATCTATGCCTAAAAAGTCCACCTTCAGTTATCGTCCGAACCCCCTATTAAGTTGCAAAGCAACAGACAATTGCATTAAGTATTGTGCGTAATGTAATCAATAACTACATCCTTAGACATAGCATCAATGTTTTATCCCTAGTGGCACCAGCACATCACAACCTTAGAACTTTCTGTCACTGTCCCGGTATCAATGAAGGCATGAACCCACTATCGAGCATAATTACTCCCTCTTGGAGTTAAGAGTAAAAACTTGGCCAGAGCCTCTACTAATAACGGAGAGCATGCAAGATCATAAACAACACATGAACAATAGATTGATAATCACCATAATCATAGTACTCTCTATCCATCGGATCCCGACAAACACAACATATAGAATTACATATAGATGATCTTGATCATGTTAGGCAGCTCACAAGATCTAACAATGAAGCACAACAAGGAGAAGACGACCATCTAGCTACTGCTATGGACCCATGGTCCAGGGGTGAACTACTCTCATCACTCCGGAGGCGATCATGGCGATGAAGAGTCCTCCGGGAGATGAATCCCCTCTCCGGCAGGGTGCCGAGGCGATCAATCCCCGAGATGGGATTCGGCGGCGGCGTCTCTGTAAGGTTTTCCGTATCGTGGCTCTCGACTGGGGGTCGCGACGGAGGCTTTAAGTAGGCGGAAGGTCAACGGGGGCCACACGAGGGCCCGGGGGCAGGGCCGCGCGCCTAGGCCGCGCCGCCACCCCCCGCCGCCTCGTGGCCCCACTTCGTTAGGTCTTCGGTCTTGGAAGCTTCGTGCAAAATAGGACCCTGGGCGAAAGTTTCGTCCAATTCCGAGAATATTTCTTTACTAGGATTTCTGAAACCAAAAACAGCAGAAAACAACGGCTCTTCGGCATCTTGTTAATAGGTTAGTTCCAAAATGCATAAATATGACATATAATGTGCATAAAACATGTAGGTATCATCAATAAAGTAGCATGGAACATAAGAAATTATCGATACGTTGGAGACGTATCAGCATCCCCTTAGTTCTGCTCGTCCCGAGCAGGTAAACGATAACAAAGATAATTTCAAGTGACATGCCATCATAATCTTGATCATACTATTTGTAAAAATATGTAATGAATGCAGCGATCAAAGCAATGGTAATGACATGAGTAAACAACTGAATCATATAGCAAAGACTTTTCATGAATAGTACTTCAAGACAAGCATCAATAAGTCTTGCATAAGAGTTAACTCGTAAAGCAATAAATCAAAGTAAAGGTGTTGAAGCAACACATAAGAAGATTAAGTTTCAGCGGTTGCTTTCAACTTATAACATGTATATCTCATGGATATTGTCAACATAAAGTAATATAACAAGTGCAATATGCAAGTATGTAGGAATCAATGCATAGTTCACACAAGTGTTTGCTTCTTAAGGTGGAAGGAGATAGGTAAACTGACTCAACAATAAAAGTAAAAGAATGGTCCTTCGCAGAGGAAAGCATCGATTGCTGTATTTGTGCTAGAGCTTTTATTTTGAAAACATGAAACAATTTTGTCAACGGTAGTAATAAAGCATATGAGTTATGTAAATTATATCTTACAAGTTGCAAGTCTCACGCATAGTATACTAATAGTGCCCGCACCTCGTCCTACTTAACTTGGACTACCGGATCTTTGCATGCCATGTTTCAACCAAGTGTCACAAAGGGTACCTCCATGCCGCCTGTACAAAGGTCCAAGGAGAATGCTCGCATTTCGGATTTCTCGCTTTTGATTATTCTCAACTTAGACATCCATACCGGGACAACATGGACAACAGATAATGGACTCCTCTTTAATGCATAAGCATGTAGCAAAGTTATTATTCTCATATGAGATTGAGGATATATGTCCAAAACTGAAACTTCCACCATGGTTCATGGCTTTAGTTAGCGGCCCAATGTTCTTCTCTAACAATTTTGCATGCTCCAACCACTAAAATGATAGACCTTCAGACAAGACGGACATGCATAGCAACTCACATGATATTCAACAATAGTTGATCCCCAGAAACATGGTTATCGCACAACAGCAACTTAATAAAATATAAAGTGCATAAGTACATATTCAATACTACGATAGTTTTTAAGGCTATTTTGTCCCATGAGCTATATATTGCAAAGGTGAATGATGGAATTTTAAAGGTAGCACTCAAGCAATTTACTTTGGAATGGCGGGTAAATACCATGTAGTAGGTAGGTATGGTGGACACAAATGGCATAGTGGTTGGCTCAAGGATTTTGGATGCATGAGAAGTATTCCCTCTCGATACAAGGTTTAGGCTAGCAAGGTTATTTGAAGCAAACTCAAGGATGAACAAGTGCAGCAAGACTCACATAAAAGACATATTGTAAACATTATAAGACTCTACACTGTCTTCCTTGTTGTTCAAAACTCAATACTAGATATTATCTAGACCTTAGAGAAACCAAATATGCAAATCAAATTTTAGCAAGCTCTATGTATTTCTTCATTAATGGGTGCAAAGCATATGATGCAAGAGCTTAAACATGAGCACAACAATTGCCAAGTATCACATTATCCAAGACATTTTTAGAATTACTACATGTAGCATTTTCCAATTCCAACCATATAACAAATTAACGAAGAAGAAACTTCGCCTTGAACATTATGAGTAAAGCCTAAGGACACATGTGTCCATATGCAACAACGGAGCGTGTCTCTCTCCCACAAAGTGAATGCTAGGATCCATCTTATTCAAACAAAAACAAAAAACGAAAACAAACCGACGCTCCAAGTAAAGAACACATGTGACGAATAAAAATATAGTTTCGGGAGGAACCGATGATGTTGTCGATGAAGAAGGATGCCTTGGGCATCCCCAAGCTTAGACGCTTGAGTCTTCTTAAAATATGCAGGGATGAACCACGGGGCATCCCCAAGCTTAGAGCTTTCACCCTCTTGATCTTAGTATATCATTCTCCTCTCTTGACCCTTGAAAACTTCCTTCACACCAAACTTCAAGCAAACTCATTAGAGGGTTAGTGCATCATTAATAATTCACACATTCAGAGGTGACACAATCATTCTTTTCACTTCTGGACATTGCATAATGCTACTGGACATTAATGGATCAAAGAAATAAATCCAACATAGCAAAAGAGGCAATGCGAAATAAAAGGCAGAATCTGTCAAAAACAGAACAGTCCGTAAAGACGAATTTATAAATGGCACCAGACTTGCTCAAATGGAAAAACTCAAAACTAATGAAAGTTGCGTATATATCTGAGGATCACGCTCGTAAATTGGCAGATTTTTTCGAATTTTCTACAGAGAATTATGCCCAGATTCGTGACAGACAGCAATGCTGTTTCTGCGCAGCGATCCCAAATATAACATCAACTTTGACATAGAAACTTTACTTGGCACAAAAACTTGATAAGGAGAGGTTGCTACAGTAGTAAACAACTTCCAAGACTCAATAAAACAAAAAATTGCTGTAGGTAAAAACATGGGTTGTCTCCCATAAGCGCTTTTCTTTAACGCCTTTCAGCTAGGCGCGAAAGTGCAAATCAAGTAACATCGAGAGTAGAAGCATCAACATCATTACCTTGGGAGCTGGGAGTTTTCTCAACCAAGCATAGTATATTTGATATATAAGTTTTAGCGTCTCCCTTTTCATTAGTCTTAGGCTTGCTACTCTCATCGAACAAATTTTCAGGAACAAGCCAAGCATAGTTATTTTCTAGTGTCATTCATAGCTAGAAGTTTACATGGTATTGGTGCTTTGATTTCCCCTCCATCATTAATGTTATTAGTGTACATTATTCTATCCATGTCCATTTTTTCAAGGAGACCAATAAAATTGGTATGAGAACCTAGCATATTAAATTTAGCAAAACCTTTCTAGCCTCTCTTGCTAGACCACCAAATTCTCTAAGAAGGGTTTCTAAAACAAAATCTTTCTTTTCCCTTCTTCCATATCACCAAGTGTAAGAAACATGTGTTGGATTATAGGATTGAGATTAACAAATTTAGTTTCCAACAAGCGAACTAAAGCAGCAGCAGCAATTTCATAGGTAGGTGCAAGTTCTACCAAGTGTCTATCTTCAAAATCTTCAGTAATACTAACATGATTGAAAAATTCTTCTATATTATTTCTCCCAACTATGGACCCACGTCCTACCGGTATGTCCTTTGTGGTGAAATTAAAAGGAAACATGATGCAATAAGCAAAAAGTAAACTAGGCAAATAAGGTAAAGACGAGTAACTAATTTTTTTGTGTTTTTGATATAGAGAGCAAGACAAGTAAATAAAGTAAAACTAGCAACTAATTTTTTTGTGTTTTGATTTAGTGCAGCAAACAAAGTAGTAAATAAAATAAAGCAAGACAAAAACAAAGTAAAGAGATTGAGAAGTGGAGACTCCCCTTGCAGCGTGTCTTGATCTCCCGCAACGGCGAAAGTTGATGCGCGTAGATGTACACGTCCGTTGGGAACCCCAAGAGGAAGGTATGATGCGCACGGTAGCAAGTTTTCCTCAGAAAGAAACCAAGGTTTAATCGAACCAGGAGGAGCCAAGAAGCACGTTGAAGGTTGATGGTCGCGAAATGTGATGCGGCGCAACACCAGGGATTCCGGCGCCAACTAGGAACCTGCACAACACAACCAAAGTACTTTGCCCCAACGAAACGTGAGGTTGTCAATCTCACCGGCTTGTAACAAAGGATTAAACGTATCGAGTGGAAGATGTTTGCAAAGAAAACAGTAAAACAAGTAAATTGTATGCTATGTAAAGAATAGGACCGGGGTCCACGTCACTAGAGGTGTCTCTCCCATAAGATAAAAGCATGTTGGGTGAACAAATTACAGTCGGGCAATTGACAAATAGAGAAAGGCATAATAATGCATATACATGACATGGTAAATATAGTGAGATTTAATTGGGCATTACGACAAAGAACATAGACCGCCATCCAACCGCATCTATGCCTAAAAAGTCCACCTTCAGGTTATCGTCCGAACCCCCTCCAGTATTAAGTTGCAAAGCAACAGACAATTGCATTAAGTATTGTGCGTAATGTAATCAATAACTACATCCTTAGACATAGCATCAATGTTTTATCCCTAGTGGCAACAGCACATCACAACCTTAGAACTTTCTGTCACTGTCCCAGGTATCAATGAAGGCATGAACCCACTATCGAGCATAATTACTCCCTCTTGGAGTTAAGAGTAAAAACTTGGCCAGAGCCTCTACTAATAACGGAGAGCATGCAAGATCATAAACAACACATGAACAATAGATTGATAATCACCATAATCATAGTACTCTCTATCCATCGGATCCCGACAAACACAACATATAGAATTACATATAGATGATCTTGATCATGTTAGGCAGCTCACAAGATCTAACAATGAAGCACAACAAGGAGAAGACGACCATCTAGCTACTGCTATGGACCCATGGTCCAGGGGTGAACTACTCACTCATCACTCCGGAGGCGATCATGGCGATGAAGAGTCCTCCGGAGATGAATCCCCTCTCGGCAGGGTGCCGGAGGCGATCTCAATCCCCGAGATGGGATTCGCGGCGGCGGCGTCTCGTAAGGTTTTCCGTATCGTGGCTCTCGGGGGGTTTCGCGACGGAGGCTTTAAGTAGGCGGAAGGTCAACGCGGGGCCACACGAGGGCCCAGGGCAGGGCCGCGCGCCAAGCCCTAGGCCGCGCCGGCCACCCCCCGGCCGCCTCGTGGCCCCACTTCGTTAGGTCTTCGGTCTTCCGGAAGCTTCAAAAATAGGACCCCGGGCGAAAGTTTCGTCCAATTCCGAGAATATTTCTTTACTAGGATTTCTGAAACCAAAAACAAGAAAACAAAGGCTCTTCATCTTGTTAATAGGTTAGTTCCAGAAAATGCATAAATATGACATATAATGTGCATAAAACATGTAGGTATCATCAATAAAGTAGCATGGAACATAAGAAATTATCGATACGTTGGAGACGTATCACTTGCCTTCGGTGTTGGGGTTCTCACCGGAGATCCTCCCTGGCAATCAATTTGAGGTCCTCGAGGTGGCGTGCTGGTTGAGGCTTTTCTCCGGTGTGTGCCTTGTGGCATGACTCAACTCTGCATTGCCCTTCGATCACGGGGTCGGCAAACCGGTGTCGTCGCCCCAGTCTCGGCTATCCGATGCCCTTCGACTGTGCCTGTTCTCGGTTCTGCAGGACCTCGAAGTCGCCAACCGCTCGCCTTGCCAAGTCGTGGCGGCCGTCCTTTCAGATGCTAGCCTCCAAGAGGGTTCGGCTGGCTCTGTTTGCTAACCTCCCCCTTCCCTTTTTGTGTTCTCCACCTCTAGTTTGTTTTTTCTGTATTTTATTTGTTCTCCTCTCCCTTGTATCCCCGTGTAATTTCTCTATATATTTGTAAGAACATTGGCCGGCTAGGCTACTGTCGATGGAATAAAAAAACAGTGGGGTTTTCCCCCGTCAACCTCGAAAAAAAATGTGTCTAGATTCGTTTGTATTAGTGTCAAGTAATATGAATCGGTGGGAGTAATAAAATACAACTTGAGTTCAAACAATTGGGCGGGACCACTTATCAGTTGAATGTCTGGCACCGATTACAGTAATGGCACTTAGCCAATTGTCAGCTGGACCTGGAATCCCTTTGATGCCTTATTTGGTTTTCTTTTAGACTAGCAAAAAATGCCCGTGAGTTGCAACGGGTGGTTTGCTCGGATCAAGGTATCTCCGCTCGATTCGCTCGGTCGAGACAATAAACATGAGTGGAGCAAACATGTAAAAATTAACTTAGCGCAATTTTTTTGTGAGTGGCACTTTTAATATACTACATGTGAAATTAGAGATATCCTCTTTGTATCGATGGAAATAAATCGTACCACGAGAAAGGAAAAAAGAACAAATATAAATCGTGCTACGAGAAAGGAAAAAAGGAACAAATAAGCCCCGCTATGTTCTTTCTAGTCCCAATTTGCATGTGCCTTTTTCTGATTTGTTTCTTACTCCCTCCTGCCGAAAATATGTTGCATATAAGCTTTGGTCATCCATATTGACAAAAATATAAACATATACAACAAAAAGATAATATTTTTAGAGTTGTTATGAAATATATTTTCATATTGTATGCATTTGTCATGGTAGATCTTTGTATTATTATTTATATTCTTGGTCAAAGTTTGCATAATTTAACTTGCACGAAAAATTATGCGCAAAATAAAATGGGCAGGAGGGAGTATGTGGCTGTTTCACGTTCATGTTGGACTTGAGTCATAGTTTTGCACGATGACCCCACACCGGGCCATTATTTTTCCGAGGCTTAACCTCCTTCATCGGCTCCCTTGCGCGTCAGTCCTCTCGTTCACTTTCCAGTTTCCATTAATGGTGCGGGTACCTCACACCTGTTTCGCCTCTGTGCCAACGTTTCATGCCATTCCTCTTCCTTGACTGGAAGCCCAAACAAACAGGACCTTAGACTACTTGGGACGTATATAAACTTGTCATATCTCTTTTTTAAATAAACATCAATATATTAAGCAAGCAAGCTGCCTCATCAATATCATTAAAACCTTCTAGTCCCCTTTAGTGGAAAGAATCGGAAAGAGAAAGAACAAACCGGTAAACTGTGGCAGTTGGATCATATTCTAAACTATTGCTTTCACTTACCGTTGCATGTTCTATACACAAATTCTGAAGATTGCCCAATTTATTCCGGAACGACTGCAGATTCAATAGCAAATCTGCCCAAAGACGTTCAAATTATCTAAACCGCTCCATGGACATGATCTTCATGCATCAGCACCATAGGTAGCCTGCCACTGGGAAGAGTCAATATTTGGGTCAGAATTACCTGGATGTCTTTTTCTCTAGTTGAAGCTAGATCAAGCGCTCGGTGCAAAACAGCAATTATCTTCACAGCAATCAACTATCGATCAAGAACAAAGCACTGCCTGTTTTTACTCAGATTATGGGTGTGTTTGGTTTGAGCCCCAACGAGCCTTACCAAAATTTCGGCATGACCAAAGCAAGAGAATGACCAAAAAATTGGCACGCTCTTGTTGTTTGGATTACAACCATTGAAGATTGCCAATATATTGGCAAAATCATGCGTCCTTCATTTGATTTGCAGCCGAACTGATTTTACCAACTTGGATCGGCTTTTTCATTGGACATGAATTGGATTTCTAGCAAACTGAAAACCATAGATAGCAGGCAAGATCTGGTGGTAAATTGTATGTTAGAGAATAAGCTGCAAGAGGCCTAATGCCTAATGGGCACCGTGCGCTTTGCAAAAAAAAAAGAGGGTAAGAATAGAGATGCAGACTTCTCTACTAATGCATCAAAGCAACGGATTGGTTTTATTTGCAATAGAAAAAGAGGAGCATCGGACTGGGACCCACGAGGTTTTAAGGAATCACGTTCGTTGCCAATATATTGGCGAAGGTTTTCCGCACCGTCAAGTCGCCAGCGATTTGGCGAGAATAGCATGGGCCGGGCATGGCGGGCTGGGCGAGCCAAATATTTGGTGCCCATCCAAACAACAGCCAAATTTTGTGGGCTCACCCATTTTTTGGAGAAAATGACAAGAAACCACGACAATTGAGGCTGCGGTGTCACATAACCACATGTTGGAGGCGTAGCGACACATGAGCACCAACTCAGGGGCAGGTTCGCGACAGACAGCACTGATTTCAGCTTTGGCCAAGTTTAACCACGTTTCTGGCAAGTTGGGCCCACTGTCAGGTGCCACGTGTCCATACGTTCACGGTGGGCGTGGACGGCCGTTAGGTTTGCGTCTGTCGGGAGGGTTTCGGTCAGTTCTCTCTATTCCCTCCCCTTTCTCTTCTCCAAATGGCGACGGGCGGCGGCGGCGGCCCTGGTGGTTGGCAGGCCGACGACGAGCAAGATCCTGGCGGCGACCACTGGTTGTTGGACGAGGGCTACCCCCCTGTGGCGGCGGAGCCAGAACATGTCCCTCAGCTGTCCGCGCCGGTGAAGCCTGGAGCGCCATGGGAGAAGGGCTGGACATCTGCGGGCAGCAGCTCCAGCTCCAGCGTCGACCCGATGAGCCATTACATCTCCGACAACGGGTACGTGACTAAGATCCCATTTATGTGTGGATTGCAGTAGCTATTGTTCGTCAAATTTAGGTTATATGTTCTGAACATTTGGTTAAACTTGCAAATTTAGGTTAGAGACAGAGATGTGGGAGCTTTTTGTGCAGTTTGATGGTGTCAAATTTGTGCAAAAGTCAATGCCTAGGTCAGACATTAGGTATCTGAATCTGTTGGCACTGATGGAGAAGGAGGGATATGGCATATGTGACTCTATGTATTATGTTAAGGAAGAAGGGGAGGGATTGAATGGGTTAGATTTAGTTGACAGCAATTTTAAGGTGGAAGAGATGATTAGGAGGTATGAAAATCGTAAGAAATTGATACTAACTGTCATGAGAGATAAACAGAGAAACCATGCAATTGTTCTGTCACCTTTGAAGACAAAAAATTCAGAGAGTGTTAGAGCCAAATCAAGGCCAATTCAAATTGATATTGAGGAGGAAGAGCTTGTTCCTTGTCAGATGCAGACTCAGGAAAGTGTGTACTGTCAGCTGATGCAGACACAAGTTGCAGAGAATGACATGGATGAAGAAGAGGAGGGGCAGGCAGCAGAGGACTGGCAGGCAGCAGATGATACTGGAAATTGGGATGATAATAGAGAGGAGAAAGAGGAGGAGTGGCTGAAGCAGAGATTTGCAGATATGAAGAGGGAGAGGGATGATCCTTTGACACATTGTGAGGGTGATACAGATATTGAGAATATATTTGTTATTGAAGAGGACACTCAACCAATTCAAGTTCAAGAACCTGTGAAGAAGAAAGTGAGGAGGCAGGGCCCTACTACCAGATCACATAGTCAGCAAGAAAGGAATGTGTTGCCTGAGTGGGTTCCTTCTGATGATGAAGAAGACCAAGGCTTCATTAATGTGGATGATGATGATGGTTTTCAGGAGCCAATATTTGTGCAGCCTAAAGGGAGGAAGAGCAGAGCAAAGAAATATAAACCTAGGGTTTGGTATGATGAGAACAGAGAGAATCCAACACAGCAGTTCATCTTGAAGCTTTGTTTCAGAGATGTTTATCAGTTCAGAGAGGCTCTTGCTAGATTGCACATTCAGCAGGTTAGAAATTTCCACTATCATAGAAACTGCAAAGACAGTATCATTGTGGAGTGCAAGCAGAAGAAGAACTTTGGTTGTCCATTTTATATGGCAGCTTCTCAGATCAAAAATGAGGAGACATTTTGCATCAAGAAGATGGAGCTACAGCATACATGTCCAACAGATCCTACCAATACCAGGGTGAATTCAAAGTGGCTTAGCAGACAGTATGTGGACAAATTCAGGTCTGACCCAAATACCAACATCACTTCTTTGCAGGACAAAGCAAAGAAAGATTTTGGTGTATCAGTTCCCAAAAGGATGGCATACAGGGCAAAGACTAAAGCCAGGCAGATGGTGCTTGGTGATCATAAGAAGCAGTATTTTAGAATCAGGGATTATCTACAAACTGTAATTGATAAAAACCCTGGTTCTAGATGTATTGTCACAACTGTCACTGGCCCAACAGAAGAAGAAACTGAGGCAATGAAGCAGGGACACAATGTTGATATCTCCTATGAACCAAGATTCCATGGTTTGTTCTTTTGTGTTAATGCTGCAAGGCTAGGGTTTCTTGAAGGTTGCAGGCCATTCATAGGTCTAGATGGTTGCTTTATTAAGTTGACAACAGGTGCTCAAATACTTGCTGCAACAGGAAGAGATGGCAACAACAACATGTACCCAATTGCTTGGGTTGTAGTTGCTAAGGAGGATACAGAGAATTGGGTCTGGTTCTTAGAACAACTGAAAGAAGCACTTGGTGGAGATGAAGGGCAATTTGGGAGATACACTATCATGTCAGACAGGCAGAAGGGCTTGCTGAAGGCAGTGTCAACTGTATTCCCAAATAGCCCACAGAGATACTGCTTGAGGCACATCTATGCCAATTTTCAAACTGCTGGCTTTAGAGGAGAAGATTTAAAAAAGTGTATGGACAATGCAGCTTATTCATACACAAAGCATGGATTTGATGTTGCAATGGAAGAATTAAAGAAACAATCAGAGGCAGCTTGGGTGTGGTTGTCCAAGATACCTGTGCACACATGGGCCAGGTGGGCAATGGACACAAATTGCAAAACTGATTTGGTTGTCAACAATTTGAGTGAGGTGTTCAACAGGTACATACTTGATGTTAGGAGCAAGCCCATTGTAACTATGCTTGTTGGAATTTATGACAAGCAAATGGTGAGGCATGATGGCAAGAGAGATGGAGGACATAAAGCTTCATGGGCCATAACACCACACTACACTGAGATGCTGGAGCTGATGAAGAAATATTCAAGGGCATGTGTACCAAAGAGGTCAGATATTGACCTATGGCAGGTACAAAGTGGCAACCATACTGAAGAGGTAAACCTGGACAAAAGGACTTGCTCTTGCAGGAAATGGGACCTGACAGGAATGCCTTGCAATCATGCAGTTAGTGCTATTTACCAAGCTGGCATGCATCCTGAAGATTTTGTGTCAGATTTCTTCAAAAAACCCATGTATGTGGCAAGCTATAGGCCAATCTTCTATCCAATGCCAGCACAACATGGTTGGACCAAAACAGACACTCCAGACATAATGCCACCAAAGTTCAAAGATCACATGTTGGGTAGAAGGCAAGAGAAGAGGAGGAAGGGAAAAACTGAAGTGCCCAAGCCTAAGGATACATCAAGAATGGGTACCATAACATGTAGCAATTGCAAATTGCAAGGTCACAAGTATACTAGTTGCACACAACCTTTGAAGCCTGACCTTGCCATTAGGAAAAATAATCACAAGGTAATTTATGAGAATTTATATTTATGTGCAATTAACTCCATCAGTACTGCATTTCTAATTCTGTCTATTTACAATGAGATGTTGCAGCCAAGTAGAACTATGCCTCCATCAGGTTCTACTGGTCCATCTGCTTCTACAGCTCCATCTGCTAGTGCTCCATCTGGTAGTGGTCCATCTGGTAGTGCTCCATCTGCTAGTGCTCCATCAGCTCCAAGATCATCTGCAACAAGGCCTCCTACTGCTAGTGCTCCATCAGCTCCAAGATCATCTGCAACAAGGCCTCCTACTGCTAGTGCTCCATCAGCTCCAAGATCATCTGCAACAAGGCCTCCTACTGCTCCACCAGCTCCAAGATCATCTGCAACAAGGCCTCCTACTGCTCCACCAGGTCCAAGATCATCTGCTCAAGGGAGGGGCCAGGGTGTGTATTCATATTTCACAGCTGGTGCAAATGCAAGTGCTGGCAGAGAACCTGGAGTTGGACCTCTTGGCAATTCATATGCTGGTCCTAGCTGTTCACCAGATGATTGTTAGTTGTTCACTAGAGAACCTGTAGTTGGACCTCTGTTGCTACTTGGTATTTTGTGGTCTGTTGGTACTTGTTATCTCCATTATCTGGAGGGGCCAGGGTGTGTATGTACTTGTTATCTCCATTATCTGGAGATCTCTGTTATCTCAAATGCTAGTTGGACCTGTATGTGCTACTTGATGTCAAATTTGCTCTGAAATCTCTGTTAAGTTCTGAGAAATTGATGTCAAAATTTCAAGTTCTGTGAAATTTTATAGTTCTGTCATATTTTATGTCCAAATTTTAAGTTCTGTCAAATGGACCTTTAGGTTCTCGACAGTCGATGCCGAGACCTAAATGGTAAACAAATGGACCTTTAGGTTCTCGACAGTCGATGCCGAGACCTAAATGGTAAACAAATGGACCTTTAGGTTCTCGACAGTCGATGCCGAGACCTAAATGGTAAACAAATGGACCTTTAGGTTCTCGACAGTCGATGTCGAGACCTAAGTGGTAAACCAATGGACCAAAAGGTTCTCGACAGTCGATGCCGAGAACTAAATGTAAACAAATAGACCAAAAGGTTCTCGACACTCGATGCCGAGACCTAAATGTTAACAAATAGACCAAAAGGTTCTCGACACTCGATTCCGAGACCTAAATGTTAACAAATAGACCAAAAGGTTCTCGACAGTCGATGCCGAGACCTAAATGTTAACAAATAGACCAAAAGGTTCTCGACAGTTGATGCCGACACATAAATGGTAAACATATATGACAGTAGTAAGAAACATTACTAGTTCAACAGATAAATCACCACATCATTCAACTTATTACATCAATTCAACCTACTAGTTCATGCACACTTCTGCCAACACTTGTCATGACAAATCACTTCATAGTTCAACAATACACTCATGACAAATTACTACATAGTTCAACAACACATTCAAGACAACTACTCATCACATATTTCTTTGATCTTCCTAAGCTTTGATCTAGCCCCTTCATTATGTTTCATCAGTTCTGCAATGAAGTGCTCTAACTTCCTCTTCTCTTCCTTCAACTTGTCCCTCTCTTGCTCTGCCTTTAACCTCAAACACTTGTGCATGTTAGTAGTTGATGCATCCAATTTTTTCTTATCCTCAAGTTCTGCCCTAGCTTCAATCAGAGCTTGCTCAGCTTTGGCCTTCAAAGCTAGTGTAACCTGCTTCTCTTCCACCACTTGCTTCAGATCATCTTGTGCAAGCTTCAGGTCAACCTTAAGCTTTGCAATCTCATCCTGAGCCTTGTACCTTCTCTCAACATCATCCAGGGCATCATTTATCCTACCCTGTTTGCATGTATGATACATTTCCCAGAGCTTGGACAGGGACTTGCAAAGGGGTGCAGGCCAAACTTCATCAACCCAATGCACAAAGTCACATGTTTCTCCATCCTAAAATGTAAATGGCATGACAGTCAACAGTTAGTACCACACAATGCATCAAATCTAATGATGTATAACTGCATCTGAGATCATTAATAACACAGACCTCCCCTGGACACGCCAAGAACCTCCTGCCAGTCCAGCATCCTTCAAAGGCAACATGCTTGACAGCCACACAGTTACATTTGCAAAGCACAGGCATTTCTCCATCATCGGCTCTTCCACAAAAATCGGAGTCATACATGCTACTGGGACCCTAACAGAGCAAATGTACAAAGTAAAAACCCCAAAAATCGAGGTCAAATCAGAAACCCCCAAATTACTATGAACCCTAACCCTAGATTTGCCACAGATTGGGTCGGAATTCACTAACCTCGGTGCCTAGGGAGCTCAAGTCATCAGGAGATTCGTCTTCGTCGCTCCAGGAAACCATTCCGGCGGCACGGCGGCAGAGCTTGGCGGCGGCGCGACGACGACGTCGGGAGGCTCTATCGACAGCTATGGCAGAGAAGTGACCGAAGGAGAGAGAGAAGAGCGCCACTTAACACGCGAACCTAACGGCCGTCCACGCCCACCGTGAACGTATGGACACGTGGCACCTGACAGTGGGCCCAACTTGCCAGAAACGTGGTTAAACTTGGCCAAAGCTGAAATCAGTGCTGTCTGTCGCGAACCTGCCCCTGAGTTGGTGCTCATGTGTCGCTACGCCTCTGATGTCTACGTTCCCCCTCCTTTCCTGTAGACAGTGTTGGGCCTCCAAGTGCAGAGGTTTGTAGAACAGCAGCAAGTTTTCCCTTAAGTGGATCACCCAAGGTTTATCGAACTCGGGGAGGAAGAGGTCAAAGATATCCCTCTCATGCAACCCTGCAACCACAAAGCAAGAAGTCTCTTGTGTCCCCAACACACCAAATAGGTGCACTAGTTCGGCGAAGAGATAGTGAAATACGGGTGGTATGAATATATATGAGCAAGCAACGGTGCCAGAAAATAGCTTGGCGTGTAGTTGATGGTGGTAGTATTGCAGCAGTAGTAACAGAAGAAAACAAGCGTAGTAACTCAGCAGTATTTGGGAACAAGGCCTAGGGATTACACTTTCACTAGTGGACACTCTCAACATTGATCACATAACAGAATAGATAAATGCATACTCTACACTTTTGTTGGATGATGAACACATTGCGTAGGATTACACGAACCCTCAATGCCGGAGTTAACAAGCTCCACAATAATGCTCATGTTTAAGTAACCTTAAGTGTAAGATAGATCAAAACGACTAAACCAAGTACTAGCATAGCATGCACACTGTCACCTTCATGCATATGTAGGAGGAATAGATCACATCAATATTATCATAGCAATAGTTAACTTCGCAATCTACAAGAGATCATGATCATAGCATAAACCAAGTACTAACACGGTGCACGCACTGTCACCTTTGCACACATGCAGGAGGAATAAAACTACTTTAATAACACATCACTAGAGTAGCACATAGATAGTAGTGATACAAAACTCATATGAATCTCAATCATGTAAAGCAGCTCATGAGATCATTGTATTGAGGTACATAGGAGAGAGATTAACCACATAGCTACCGGTACAGCCCGAGCCTCGATGGAGAACTACTCCCTCCTCATGGGAGCAGCAATGATGAAGATGGCGGTGGAGATGGCAGCGGTGTCGATGGAGAAGCCTTCCGGGCACTTCCCGCTCCGGCAGGGTGCCGGAACAGAGACTCTGTCCCCCGATCTTGGCTTCGCGATGACGGCGGCTCTGGAACTTTTCTCGTATCGTGGCTTCCTCCGTAAGGGTTTGGCTTTATATAGGCGAAGAGGCGGCGCAGGAGGGTCAACGAGGCGACGAGACCATAGGGTGGCGCGGCCAGGGCTGGGCCGCGCCACCATGTCATCTGGGCCCACCAGGGCCTCCTCTGGTGGCTCTCGGGTGTTCTGATGCTTCCGGGCAAAATAGGAACCGGGCGTTGATTTCGTCCAATTCCGAGAATATTTCGTTACTAGGATTTCTGAAACCAAAACAGCAGAAACAGAACGGCACTTCGGCATCTTGTTAATAGGTTAGTTCCAGAAAATGCACAAATATGACATAAAGTGTGCATAAAACATGTAGATATCATCAATAAAGTAGCATGGAACATAAGAAATTATCGATACGTTGAGACGTATCCCCATTTAGTTCTTTCGTCCCGAGTGTAAACGATAACAAAGATAATTTCTGAAGTGACATGCCATCATAATCTTGATCATACTATTTGTAAACATATGTAATGAATGCAGCGATCAAAACAAAGGTAATGACATGAGTAAACAACTGAATCATAAAGCAAAGACTTTTCATGAATAGTACTTCAAGACAAGCATCAATAAGTCTTGCATAAGAGTTAACTCATAAAGCAATAAATCAAAGTAAAGGTATTGAAGCAACACATAGGAAGATTAAGTTTCAGCGGTTGCTTTCAACTTATAACATGTATATCTCATGGATATTGTCAACATAAAGTAATATAACAAGTGCAATATGCAAATATGTAGGAATCAATGCACAGTTCACACAAGTGTTTGCTTCTTAAGGTGGAAGGAGATAGGTAAACTGACTCAACAATAAAAGTAAAAGAATGGTCCTTCAAAGAGGAAAGCATCGATTGCTGTATTTGTGCTAGAGCTTTTATTTTGAAAACATGAAACAATTTTGTCAACGGTAGTAATAAAGCATATGAGTTATGAAAATTATATCTTACAAGTTGCAAGCCTCACGCATAGTATACTAATAGTGCCCGCACCTCGTCCTACTTAACTTGGACTACCGGGTCTTTGCATGCCATGTTTCAACCAAGTGTCACAAAGGGGTACCTCCATGCCGCCGTACAAAGGTCTAAGGAGAATGCTCGCATTTTGGATTTCGCTTTTGATTATTCTCAACTTAGACATCCATACCGGGACAACATGGACAACAGATAATGGACTCCTCTTAAATGCATAAGCATGTAGCAATGATTATTATTCTCATATGAGATTGAGGATATATGTCCAAAACTGAAACTTCAACCATGATTCATGGCTTTAGTTAGCGGCCCAATGTTCTTCTCTAACAATTTTGCATGCTCCAACCACTAAAATGATAGACCTTCAGACAAGACGGACATGCATAGCAACTCACATGATATTCAACAATAGTTGATGGCGTTCCCAAGCATGGTTATCGCACAACAAGCAACTTAATAAAATATAAAGTGCATAAGTGCATATTCAATACTACGATAGTTTTTAAGGCTATTTTGTCCCATGAGCTATATATTGCAAAGGTGAATGATGGAATTTTAAAGGTAGCACTCAAGCAATTTACTTTGGAATGGCGGGTAAATACCATGTAGTAGGTAGGTATGGTGGACACAAATGGCATAGTGGTTGGCTCAAGGATTTTGGATGCATGAGAAGTATTCCCTCTCGATACAAGGTTTAGGCTAGCAAGGTTATTTGAAGCAAACTCAAGGATGAACAAGTGCAGCAAGACTCACATAAAAGACATATTGTAAACATTATAAGACTCTACACTGTCTTCCTTGTTGTTCAAAACTCAATACTAGATAATTATCTAGACCTTAGAGAGACCAAATATGCAAATCAAATTTTAGCAAGCTCTATGTATTTCTTCATTAATGGGTGCAAAGTATATGATGCAAGAGCTTAAACATGAGCACAACAATTGCCAAGTATCACATTATCCAAGACATTTTACCAATTACTACATGTAGCATTTTTCCAATTCCAACCATATAACAATTTAACGAAGAAGAAACTTCGCCATGAATATTATGAGCTAAGAACACATGTGTTCATACGAACCAGCGGAGCGTGTCTCTCTCCCACACAAGGATGAACTTATTCAGAGAACTAAGATAACAAAATAAAAACAAAAATAAAAGCACACGACGCTCCAAGTAAAGTACATAAGATGTGATGAATAAAAATATAGTTTCACTAGAAGAAACCTGATAAGTTGTCGATGAAGAAGGGGATGCCTTGGGCATCCCCAAGCTTAGATGCTTGAGTCTTCTTGAAATATGCAGGGATGAACCACGGGGGCATCCCCAAGCTTAGACCTTTCACTCTTCTCGATCACATTATATCACCCTCTTCTATTGACCCTTGAAAACTTCCTTCACACAAACTTCAAGCAAACTCATTAGAGGGTTAGTGCATAATCAAAATTCACATGTTCAGAGGTGACACAAACATTCTTTTCACTTCTGGACATTGCATAAAGCTACTGGACATTAATGGATCAAAGAAATTCATCCAACATAGCAAAAGAGGCAATGCGAAATAAAAGGCAGAATCTGTCAAAAACAGAACAGTCCGTAAAGACGAATTTTAAGATGGCACCAGACTTGCTCAAATGGAAAAACTCAAAACTAATGAAAGTTGCGTACATATCTGAGGATCACGCTCGTAAATTGGCAGATTTTTTCGAATTTTCTACAGAGAATTGTGCCCAGATTCGTGACAGACAGCAATGCTGTTTCTGCGCAGCAATCCCAAATATAACATCAACTTTGACATAGAAACTTTACTTGGCACAACAAAACACAAAACTAAGATAAGGAGAGGTTGCTACAGTAGTAAACAACTTCCAAGACACAAATATAAAACAAAGTACTGTAGCAAAATAACACATGGGTTATCTCCCAAGAAGTTCTTTTCTTTATAGCCATTAAGATGGGCTCAGCAGTTTTAATGATGCACTCGCAAGAAATAGTATTTGAGGCAAAAGAGAGCATCAAGAGGCAAATTCAAAACACATTTAAGTCTAACATGCTTCCTATGCATAGGAATCTTGTAAATAAACAAGTTCATGAAGAGCAAAGTAACAAGCATAGGAAGATAAAACAAGTGTAGCTTCAAAAATTTCAGCACATAGAGAGGTGTTTTAGTAACATGAAAATTTTTACAACCATATTTTCCTCTCTCATAATAACTTTCAGTAGCATCATGAGCAAACTCAACAATATAACTATCACTTAAAGCATTCTTATCATGAGTCTCATGCATAAAATAATTACTACTCCCAACATAAGCATAATCAATTTTATTAGTTGTAGTGGGAGCAAATTCAACAAAGTAGCTATCAAATATAGGAGGTATATTGTAATCATAATCAAATTTATCCTCCATAACAGGTGGTAACAAAAGACTACTATCATTATAATCATCATAAATAGGAGGCAAAGTATCATCAAAGAAAATTTTCTCCTCAATGCTTGGGGGACTAAAAATATCATGCTCATCAAAGCCAGCTTCCCAAGCTTAGAATTTTCCATAGCATTAGCAACAATGGTGTTCAAAGCATTCATATTAATATGTTCCATGGGTTTTTTAATTTTCGCATCAAACCATCCATGTCTTAAATCAGGAAATAGAATAAGAAGCTCATTGTTGTCCATTATGCCTAACTAGTGTAAACAAGAAACCAAATGTCGCAATTGCAGTCTAAAGGAAATAGCTTCGAGTACTTACAATGGCGCCGGAAAATAGCTTAGTAGCCGAGATCCGGAGTGTGAGTACCTTTTACCTTTCCTCCCGCAACGGCGCCGAATTAGCTTGATGTCTACGTTCCCTCCTTTCCTGTAGACAGTGTTGGGCCTCCAAGTGCGAGGTTTGTAGAACAGCGCCAAGTTTTCCCTTAAGTGGATCACCCAAGGTTTATCGAACTCAGGGAGGAAGAGGTCAAAGATATCCCTCTCATGCAACCCCCAACCACAAAGCAAGAAGTCTCTTGTGTCCCCAACACACCAAATAGGTGCACTAGTTCGGCGAAGAGATAGTGAAATACAGTGGTATGAATATATATGAGCAATAGCAACGGTGCCAGAAAATAGCTTGCTGGCGTGTAGTTGATGGTGGTAGTATTGCAGTAGTAACATAAAAAGATAAACAAGCGTAGTAACTCAGCGTATTTGGGAACAAGGCCTAGGGATTACACTTTCACTAGTGGACACTCTCAACATTGATCACATAACAGAATAGATAAATGCATACTCTACACTTTTGTTGGATGATGAACACATTGCGTAGGATTACACGAACCCTCAATGCCGGAGTTAACAAGCTCCACAATAATGCTCATGTTTAAGTAACCTTAAGTGTAAGATAGATCAAAACGACTAAACCAAGTACTAGCATAGCATGCACACTGTCACCTTCATGCATATGTAGGAGGAATAGATCACATCAATATTATCATAGCAATAGTTAACTTCGCAATCTACAAGAGATCATGATCATAGCATAAACCAAGTACTAACACGGTGCACGCACTGTCACCTTTGCACACATGCGGAGGAATAAAACTACTTTAATAACACATCACTAGAGTAGCACATAGATAGTAGTGATACAAAACTCATATGAATCTCAATCATGTAAAGCAGCTCATGAGATCATTGTATTGAGGTACATAGGAGAGAGATTAACCACATAGCTACCGGTACAGGAGCCTCGATGGAGAACTACTCCCTCCTCATGGGAGCAGCAGCGGTGATGAAGATGGCGGTGGAGATGGCAGCGGTGTCGATGGAGAAGCCTTCCGGGGCACTTCTTCGCTCCGGCGCCGGAACGAGACTCCTGTCCCCGGATCTTGGCTTCGCGATGACGGCGGCTCTGGAACTTTTCTCGTATCGTGGCTTCCTCCGTAAGGGTTTTCGAGCGGGGGCTTTATATAGGCGAAGAGGCGCGAGGAGGGTCAACGAGGCGACGAGACCATAGGGTGGCGCGGGGCGGGCGCGCCACCATGTCATCTGGGCCCACAGGGCCCTCCTCTGGTGGCTCTCGGGTGTTCTGGATGCTTCCGGGCAAAATAGGAACCAGGCGTTGATTTCGTCCAATTCCGAGAATATTTCGTTACTAGGATTTCGAAACCAAAAACATGAACTGGCACTTGGCATCTTGTTAATAGGTTAGTTCCAGAAAATGCACAAATATGACATAAAGTGTGCATAAAACATGTAGATATCATCAATAAAGTAGCATGGAACATAAGAAATTATCGATACGTTGGAGACGTATCAGCCTCCAACATGTGGTCATGTGACACCGCAGCCTCAATTGTTGTGGTTTCTTGTCATTTTCTCCATTTTTTGGTATGGTAGGCATTGGCTCTAAACGAAACATGCCTATGTACTCCTCCGCATCTCTCCCGTCCCGTCCAGCCAGTGGCCCAACCTTAGTTTCATTTGTGTCCATACTCCACACCACGCTTTAAGATAAGGATTGTACTCTCCCTCGCGTGCGGTTTCAGTCTGATTTTTTCCTCAAAATCCACACTCCCTCCGTCCTCCGTCCACAAATACAAATAAGTGAATGTGCATGGTTTTTAAAAGACCTTAAATTTTTTGTAAAAAAAATCCCTCATTCCTTCAACCAATCTGCTCATTAATCAAGAAGATGTTTTGATTTAGGTGCTAATAAATGTTGTGCATGCTAGTAACCAATAAAACAACATTGATAAACCAAAAATGATTAATGGGGGCTGGGATCAAGGCATGCACTAGGGGTCTAAATCTAAAAAATATACCAAAAAGTCTAGATGTACACTTATTTGTGGATTTCCTTAGAAGGCTAGATGTCTATTTATTTGTGGATGGAGAGAGTAGACTACAGGCTACGCCGATAGAGAGCGAGCCGCCGATGCCGACGCACGTCAAGAGCCGGACAAGGGAGGGGGGCATGGGGAGCCTCGCCATGGAGCGCGCGTCGCCTACGCATCTGCTGTGGGAATCGATGGGATACTACAGCCAGGACCGGGCCAAGGACTGGCGGGCGTCCTTGCCGTGAAGCTGAGGCCAGGGGCGCCTCCGGCCGCGCACAATGCTGAGGATGGGGGTTGCGCCGTCGTTCGTCGCGCCGGGAAGCGGGCAGCGCCGCCGGTCCCTAAGCAGCGGCTCGGAGAGAAACCAAACAGAAAGGGGGAAAAGGTTTCACGTTGACTTTAGCGGTGGCATTACTGTTATATGCGATTTGGTGGAGGGCAAAACGATTAAATAAAAAATTGGACGAAAACTTTGACAGAAACCTTAGGGCGTCTCCAACGGGCCGACGCATTTCAGACGCCCAAATTATCCGCCCGCATCCGTCTACGTCAGCCACGGACGCCGAAATGGTCGCTAGGTGCAAATTGTCCGTTTGCGTCGGGGCAACCCAGCGGCCCGACGCATTTTTAACGTGTAGAATTGATATTTTGGAGAAACTTGCATGAACCCTTTCCCAAATTGCTTCCACCATTACCTATGCGAAGTTGATCGAACGAGTGTTTGATCATGCCATGCGAAGTATAAATTTTAAGTAGAATCGATATAAAGCTTGACGAGATAGCGTAGGCAAAGATCCATTCATCCTCGTAGCCTCAATAGCCGTTGTAGCTTCTATAGCCATCATGCCATCAGCAACACTGTAAACATATAGACATTGATAAAATGGGAAGGAGTAGGCCTTTACCTCCACCGAGAGGGGCCGAACCTAGGTACATTGTGTCGTGTGCCAATCACATCGATGTGCTCCAATGTCGTCAGTGTCAATCACCTCTCTCGAGCTACCCGCGGTAGCATCTATCTCAATAATACCACGAAAGTTGGAGCCCACCGTGGGGCCAACGATGATATCTGGAGTCACATTCCTAGCGAGATCCCTTCCACCGGTCAGCGCAAAAATCGTGTCCAGCTGCATGATCACCATAGGCAGCTAATGTCCGATTCTACAACGCGATCATCGCTCGGACCCAACACCGATTATGCGCATGTCGATCATCCTAATCGGGCACATCGACACCTTCGTTGGATTCATCGGCGAGACTGGAAGCATCAGGGCTAACAACCCCAGTGAGTCTATTGCCGCAGTGATCCTTGCCGACGACATCACCGACTTGGCCAACACGCCCACCACGATGGACGATATCGACCTCGACATTGCAGTCGCCTTTAACTCTCCCATCGACGTCGACTTCGTAACCAAGATAGTCGTGGGAGGTAGCCATAATGACAAGTCGATTTTCCCTGCGCTCGACTACGAATCGGATGTTAGAGCTTCTACGTGAACTTTAATTTTCTAATATCCGAGTTGAGGGTGATAGTCGTACGATCACTCTTGATTTCCTCCCTCACACGCAGATGTCGACATTGCGACATTGGAGGGCTAAAAGCATGGACTTGCACATAAAAAAGATCTCGGGCGATATTAGAGTACTAATGTTGTACCCGAAATAAAGTATTCACATAAACAATAGCCAACCTAAAACTAAAAGTCTAAAACCCTCGCGGAGGTAGCATCTAAAAGTTTCGAGGCGACCATTTCGATCCATTTCCCGATTCGCAAAATCCGATAACGTACCTATATGAGTGGGATGGATGGTAAATCATTTGCAGTCTAGGTCGGCAGGACCTAGACACGGAGGTTCGGGAAGTAGGTAGCCCATGACAGCATTCACTGGTGAAAGGACTGGCAGCTGCGAGAGCATCATAGTTGACATGGTCGGAGCTACAGTCCCCATATCCGTCTCTACTCTTTCTGTAATTGACTTCCTCCCGCTCCCAACCAACCTTTTCCTTTGAAAGGTCTTCCACTAGTGGTTGAGGGATATGAATCTGGATCCCGATCTTGTCTCACGGACTCTATTTCTTTCACACGGTCAACTGGCATTGGTTCAACTAATATCAATCCATGGGGGCTTTAGTCATAGCCCCCGCCTCTGCTTTGTTCCCGCTCTAGGCTTAGACCATCCTTCGTCAGTGCTTCCTGCGCTTCTGATTATGGAGCTGTACGACCTTCCGGGTCAACGAATGAAATGAAACAACAGCCTCTCCCTCTCCCGTCCATCAAAAAGTGTTATTTCCTCCAGCTCCCGACTCCGCTTCTCCCTCCGATGCCGGTAGATTAATTCATTGACAAAACCCATTGATTCCATTGGTGATAAAATCGCTGATGCGAACTCGGTAGTGCTACTGAAACCACTTTGTGCATCTTCTCTTGCCAGGAAAGACAGACGTGCTGGGTCAGTCCGGCACGTTTTTTTTATCGACTCCATGGATAATGAGTTTCGATGTATTGGGCGTTTCCGTTTAGAATTAGAAATAGAAGCTTTTTCGTGCTTGCTTGCGAGCATTGGAATGGCCTGAATGGAATGAATATTAAGATACATAAAAGAAAGAAAATAAACCATTGAGAAAGTTATTCATTCTTATATTAATTTCCTATACTTGACCAAACTATGGAGAAGTACAACATGCGTGAATTAGCCATTGGAAATGGAGGTACAAGCGAGCGACTAAGTCGATTTCCTTTGTTTTTGGCGATAATGAAACTAGAGAAGCTGCTGTGAGCGACGGGAAGCCATTTTCAGAAATGTGTAGAAGGAGAAACGTTTCTTTCCCTTCCTATTGCGTTTAGCAATGGGGATATAATATAGTTAAACATCCCGAGTTATATTATACATGGAGCAATGGCCCCCCTTTCGGGCGCATGCTTCCCCTTCTCAGTCTCTTTCGCACTGTTTGTTCACTCTGATCTGAGCCCTCATCCCTGGATGTCAGTAGCTGTTTCTTCTTCGACGAGCTCGACTCAAAGTGCACTAGTTTTGGGGAATCACTCTTGCTTATGGTTTAAGCTTCAACCCATACGCATGTTGCCCCTGGTCATGTTTTGGTATAGAAAATCTAAAAAGAAGGGCCCAAAAGAAAAAGGGAAACAAATGGTGAGAGAGAAGTAACGCAAAAAGCTACTCGGTCAGGGGCCCATCTGTAATTTTCCTTCTTTTCACTCGACGAAAGAGGAACCAAAAGATCCAGAAGCTTCTAGACCATAGAGGCTCTAGGGCGCATAGCCCCTTCCCAGAAATCTCGAAGCGAAGGCCGTCTCAACAAGCAAGTGAGCCGACCCCCGCTTCCGTGCTCCGGCCATGTCGCTCTCGTCGGCGCGCCAGCGGCGGCCCACGGCGGCGTCGCCGCTAGCCGACGACGGGTACTCCAAGGAGGCCAAGGACAGGAGGCGGCGCCCCGACGGCGAGGAGGCGGAGGAAGGCATCCGGTGGTTCCTCCCGTTCCTGGCCCTCGGCCTCCTCCGCCACATGAGCGCCAACTCCAACCTGATCCACGACTGCGACGAGGTGTTCAACTACTGGGAGCCCCTCCACTTCCTCCTCTACCGCTCCGGGTTCCAGACCTGGGAGTACAGGTTGCCTCTCCGACCTCGCCCCCACCTGACTAAACCCTAGCTTTACCGGTCGTTTCGTTGCTTGGTGCGTGGTAGCAGATTGCCACAGGTTTAGGAGTGTACGGATTTGTGCTCTGATTTGGGGATGACAGATCCGTGTCGCCATATTGAATGCTTGCTCTGATTTCTTCACGGTGTGTTGGTTGGGGTAGCTGCAGGTTAGGTTAGCATGCTTGCGAATGATGACTGAGGATTTGGAGTCAGAATGTTACTGTTCTATAAGGCGGCAGTCCAGCGCTATGCTTAGTAAGTTAGAACACACCTGTGAAATGTGGTGTTCTGTATGTGGTGGGAATAGTGAAGTTTCCAAGTTCGCAGCTCGAGCATTCTAAATGTGTTTGACTGTGAGTACCCTCTTTCATTTCTATTCAAGGGAACAACTAAATTAGGGATTGCACTTTCCTCGGCCTGTGTAGACCTAGCTTAGTGCCACTGTATAACTTGGATGTTTTACAAGGTGATTAGAAGGATTTAAGATGAAAATCTATGTTTTATTGCACTGATTACGTGGTTGAGATTTGTGAATATGTTTCCGTGGTCTCACGGTGTTGGGAAGAAAATGATTGGTTCCTTCTTAAAATTCGTTATATGTTGATTTGAAGTATCGTTGACTTGTAGTCAAGCAGAAATTATGATGGCAAAGTCATCTGTCGTGATAGAAATGGTCAAGAAAGTGTGTCAGTTTACTTGTATTTGATGACTCGAGTTCAAGACTGATTTCTGGTAATGTAGAAACCATGAAGCAGATTGGCCTAGAAATTATGACTCAGAAGTTATAGCTTAGTGATAGAAATGGTCAACCATTCGTTTCAGAAATGAAGAAATGGTGGTTAGTCCAACTTATTTAAATGGCTTTATTTATTGAGTTACCAATGCTTGACATAGATTACACATTTTGTAAGGTTCAAAGTAAGTTTTGATATACATTGTGGTTCATCCTAACATATTCTGCTAACGTTTATTCTAAAATGTATAATATACCATTCTGGAAGGTTCATTCGTGTTTGAGAAGGTTCCATTGCTCTTCATTCCTTGTAGCCAGAACCTCAGTTTGATGGACTTCGCTAATATTGATGGGGGTTCATTCATGTTTGAGACTTTAAATGCTTTGCATTTCCTTGGAATTGAAAAACCTGAATTTCATAGACCTGACCAATGTTTCTGGGGGTTGCTCATGCTCTTTCGTTATGATTAACACATTGCATTTTAGTGGTTTCAAAATAGGAATGGCGATAATGCATCTGCATGGTTTCTGCAATTGGCTGAAATTGTTGATTGATAATGATGTGTAATAGCATATCTTGTGACATGCAATGTGATTTAATTTTTCCTTGAGTATGCTTGCATTGTGGGCTGCGTGTGCAGTTGCACAGAAAATAAAAATCTTTGGACAACAAAGCTAACTGCAAGTCTTTTTATTATGATATTAATTGAATGACTTTTATTCTGATTCTCGGTAATTTTGTTTTTGCAGTTCTGACCATGCTCTTAGGTCATATTTGTACCTTTTCATCCATGGTATTGTAGCCGGTCCTGCTTCATCGATCTTTGGTGGCGAACATAAGGTTTGCTGCATTTTAATCTGTACTTTCTTCATATTTGTTAGACTTGGTAATTTGCCATACTAAGTGCACCTAATTTTTTCTAGTACTAATCATGCTTTGACCTGTTCTGTTGTGATTGTAAAGGTTCGGGTGTTCTACTCTGTGAGATTCTTTCTTGGACTTCTATCGACTATAACAGAAACTGTTCTGGTGGTTGCTCTTTCGAGAAGATATGGAAAGAGACTTGCTTGTTATGTCCTTGCAATGCTATGCTTAACCAGTGGCTGCTTCTTTGCCAGTACCAGTATGTTTCTGATCTTCCATTTTTTTTTGTTTTACCAATGTCCTTGCGGAAGGCTCTATTGCATATCTGTAACCAAACTAACTTGTTGATCTTTTCTCTTATCGCAGGTTTCTTGCCAAGTTCATTTTCCATGTATGCTGTAACACTTTCTTCAGCACTATTCCTTCTAGAGAAGTATTCTAGTGCAGTCTCTGTTGCAGCTGCTGGTGTAATTCTTGGCTGGCCTTTCTCAATTTTGGTCTTTCTCCCTATCACTGTTTACTCATTAATGAGGGGACCTTTTAAAAGAGTGTTTTTGTCCGGATTTCTGACTTCACTGTCCCTTCTTGTAAGTAACACCTTTACATTATCAGTATTGTTACGATGTGAACAAGTTTATATTTGATCTGATCATCACAAGCGAACAAGTTTATATCTGATCTGATCATCACAAATTTTTGCTAGGTCCTTTCGTTCGTTGCTGATTATTACTGCTACGGTAGATGGACATCATCCGTGTTCAATCTTCTAAAATATAACGTGCTTGGTGGCGGTGAAAGTCACTTGTATGGAACAGAGGGGGCTACATTCTACTTGAGAAATGGATTCAATAATTTCAATTTTGCATTTGTTTTGGCTTTGCTATTCGTGGGGGTTGCACTATCTGCAAGGAAGAAATTTGCCCCAGATCTGTTGATAGTTGTTTCTCCTGTCTACATTTGGTTGGCTTTCATGTCTTTGCAGGCACATAAAGAAGAAAGGTAAGCATCAAAGTGTAAATACCATCTTATCAATCTGATCAGCATGTTAATTATGTACGTGAATTAACGGTTGAAAACAACAGATTCTCTCTGCCTGAATTCATTGAGCAGGGACAACTAGAAATGCTCATTTATGTTAGTCTATCACTGAGCCTAAACAGATCAATCAGTGTATTATTGCTTTTTTCTGTAGCACCTGCATGGTTAAAATGGCTGTTTTTTTATCCATCAAGGGACGTCTTTTCTTCAGTTTGTGTTCTCTGTGCCCTTAAGTTCCATTGTCTGTTTTCTGACAACTGTAACAAGTAGCAATTAAGAAGTGCTTCTGAATTCAGATGGGATAGTGAGGTGTTCTCAATCTGTGTGTTAACCGTAATCTTCCAAATTCTGAATTTGTTTGGATTTATTATTTTCCTGTGTCCATTTCTACAAACATAGTTGAGTTGTGCATTTGAACTTAACTCCCTCAACCTAGCTTATCATGCAACAAATCTAATTTACCAAATTATATGAATTCATTTATATTTCTTTTACCGCAATGAACTTTAGTCTTTATGTATGTATATTTACCATATATATGTATGTATGTATGTATATTTTATGATAACCTAATCAACCACTTTATCTTTAGGTGATGCACACCGTTTTCCTATTTGCTAGTTGCTAATGGTGTCTTAATGGATTTTTTTTTATATACGAATATACTTGTTTAGAAGATGCGCCAGGTTTTCTGCTTTGGTTTGTCACCACTATTTTCAGGCACATAAATAAGACATTGTTTTTCACGTAAAAGAACATTTTTTGCTGTGTGGAAGTAACTACATGAAGTTTTCTTTTGATATTCTCCTAATCCTGGGGGTTAATAATTCTACACATGGAAGAAATAGAAACTAAAACCACTTTTTTCTTAATCTGTTTTTGCAGGTTTCTCTATCCAATTTATCCATTGATATGTGTTGCAGCAGCCTCTGTGATTGACAGCTTTCCTGATTTTTTCCATGATAAATATGCATCTGAGCAGTCAATTCTTTTTAAGGTGAGCTTGGCATTATTAATCGCATCCCATGTTTTTGAGGTACTAGCAATGGTTTTTGATTATTTCCTGATACATTTGACAGGTAGCGAAGGGCCTACGGCCTTTGATCCTAGGCTTTATTTTGTGCACCTCCCACAGCCGAACATTCTCTATGTTGAATGGATATGGCGCTCCTCTGCAGATCTATGAGCATCTCGAATACCATGAAGATACTGGACCTGGTAAGGACCTAACTATGCACTCGTAAAAGGGCTTATCCTGTCACACTACTTTTATAGTATTGACTTGTGCCTTCCTATATTAATACAAAGTATTAAGCCTTTCGACAGTCGAATTAGACACCACAGAGACAGTAGTGGTTTTCCGAATATCCCACTCTACATATATGTGGGTGTCCCGGGCTTATCCTGGGCGTTCATTTTTGCTTCAAGATATGTGCAACTAGCTGTGTACATTGCAAACAACCCCTTAGCACATTTTTTTCTGTTCGGTACAAAAACACATGTAATCTATGGACTATTTACTCAGAGATCCTTGTTCTGTTCCTGCCACCTTGCCAGATGAGCGCTGATTCGGAAAATCAATTATTAGTAGTAAATATAATCAGTACTAGTACATGATTCTTTCATTAGTCATTCTTCACAAATTTTACATTAATTGACTTGGACCCAAAAAAAAAATCCTGGTCAATGGAGCAGCTTATTCCCGGACGTGTCCATGGTTCGTTTAGGAAACCATACACACGAAGATGAAAAGATGGAAGCAAATGAACTCCGAACAGAATTTTGGGGCAAACGATAACCTCAGAAATAAAATCCGGCCAGATCTTTTCGGGGAAACTATATGTAACGGATTTTGGATCTTTGGTATTTTTTCATGTTAGATTCCTTGAACAAACAGAGGGAGAAATCATAAACAGGATTAGGCGGTACTGATTAGAAGGATCGAGGATCCCGATTAGGAGGAAGTGGTGGTACGGCTTCCTTCCTCGTAGCACAATCATGCCATGGTAGTACAGAATTAGTGCAGAATTTTAGATTCCATAATTCTAAGCACAGTTAGTGCAGAACCAAATTAGTACAGAATTTTTTCCAGTACCTTAGCTGGATCTATTCTATCAAGAATCACCGAAATACATCCCGAACTAGACCAGGAACATACCAAAAACTAACAAGAATTGGAAAGGAAGCAAGCCAGGTTGAAAAAAGAAATGGAAGATAAAATGGGCCTAGAGGCCGTCGCCTCCTCACTTCTGGCCGACAGTTGCCGCTCCCCTTCCGGTCGCCGACCGCAGCTTGCACGGGCGCACATCACCGGCGAAGAGGTACGGCGGCACGAGGCCGGCGAGCTTCCCGATTGAGCACCATCTCGTCCTGATCGACATTGGCGACGAAGCAGGACGGTGGTGGGCGAGAGCAGGCCGCCGCTCTCTTCCAAATCAGGGACCGGACGGGTCTCTAGCAAGAAGCTCATCCAGCGCGGCCGGATCTGGTCGGCTCGAACTTGGGGACGGCCATGGTGGAGGAGGACGGTGACAGCATGAGAAGATAAGGCAGGTGGTGGGGTTGAGAGAGAATGGGGAGAGGCAGACGAGTTGGACATGTCTACCTTCGTGTCTATAAGGGTGTGATTATGTACCATGTACAGGTTGAAATTGCAAAAACAACTGGCACGAATCTTGACGTACTGGTGACCCTTGGATAAGCCTGGGACGCCCACAACTATGTAGAATCACCGCGTTGGTGGTTTTCATGATGCACTCATCACCACAATTTACTGTAATATAGACAGGGGCCTTATTGAGTTATTGTGGAGGCAGTTTGACAGATCTCTTACGTAAATTTAATGAGCAGGCATATTTACATAGAATCGAGCACTTCAATGTATCATGAATTATCCTCAAAATGTTGACACCATAGAATTCTGTGAACTAGCTAGCTGATCCTTTTCTGTGCAGGGTCAGTTCTGTGTGTTGGAAGTGAGTGGCACCGCTATCCTTCATCATTCTTTGTGCCCTCTTATATCAGTGAAGTCCGTTGGATAGACGATGGTTTCCGAGGCCTTCTTCCATTCCCCTTCAATGAAACCCTGGGAGGCACCACTGCTGCTCCATCTTATTTCAACGACAAGAACAAGGCATCCGACAAACAATATGTACTTCCTTTTTCACTTGAAGTTTTAACGCAGACTTTTTTTCCTTCGATAATTCTCTGTATAACAGCTGGTTTGCATTTTTTGGTCGCAGTTGAAAGACATTGGAGCATGCAACTTGCTGATGGAGCTTGATCTGAGGCGACCTTATCCCTCTCGTGGGAATGACTTGTCAACATGGGAGGTAAATCAGTACTCGTGGTATTCTCCTCGATGACTTAAATCCCAGTTCTGCATCTGATAATCATCTGCAAACTCTTACAGACATTGGCAGCGCTACCATTTCTAGACAGAGAGCTTTCACCGGCGCTATACCGGTCGTTCTTCATACCATACCAATGGCAGCACAAGAATGTCTTTGGCCTGTACAAGTTGCTAAGGAGGCTGCCTACTGACCAAGAGCAACCCAAATCCAATTAATCCGGAGTACACGTGCCATTTGCTGTTAGCTTCTCCGGGATGGAACTGATTAGGGGATTTTGTTTCCTAGACTTTGTTCGTGATGAGAATGTGTTCTCCCAACTAAATGCTGGCTATGTAATGTGTAGGCTGTAGTGTTTTGACTGGTCCTTTCTAGCATACGGGGTTGCCTAACTGAATTCTTTCCCTGGTCCAAGTGACTGATGCTATGAGATTGTTTGCTACTACTACACCTTAGCTAGTCACTGATGGTTTATGCATTTGAACTGTTTGCTGCCCAGTAATTCAATGCTGAAACATTATGGTGGATGGATCCGGATTATAGCCAGCCCAAACAATTTCTTCTACTCATCGTCGTCTCTTTTAGAAATTCTTCCTCGTCATCTGAAGATTAACAGTGAGCTCGTGTAAACAAAATCGATAACCGGAGCTGTAACACTCTGCGATTGTGCTGTTAAAAGAGAAGAAAAGAATTCGATTAGTGGCAGCGGGCTGCTGCAGTTTGCAATTAACAACAGTACAGTTGACAAATACAGGCAACCGCCCTCTTTCGAAACAAAACCGTCGCGCCATTTCCATCTTACGCCGACAACTTCCTCCCGTCCCATCTTGCCAAGCGGCCACACACGCCGCCATGGGCCGTGCCTCCAAAGACCTCTCAACCTCCGGCGGCGGCACGCCGGTCCGCCGCCAGCGTCTCGGTGGCCGCCTCCGACTCCGCCGCCGCCGTCAACGCTCCCCCACCCCGTCCTCCCCGGACCCAACCGCCTCCTCCCAAGAACGCACCCCTTCCTACTCCGAGGCATCCGTCTCCGCGCCACCATCCTACGTCCCCGCCCCAGACACCCCCACCGGCTCCTACGTCGCCGTGGCCCCTCTCCCCGTCTTCCGCGGCGACCCCGGCGAGTGCCCCGCCGCCCACCTCGCCCGCTTCGACCGCGTCTGCCGCGCCAACAACGCCGCCTCCACGGCCGACGCCGCCCGCATCTTCCCGGCCTCCCTCGACGCCGACGCCGCGCTCTGGTACGACCTCACCACCTCCTCCTCGCCCCCGCAGTGGCGCGCCGTCCGCGCGGCCTTCCTCGACTTCTTCCGCCCACCAGGCGCCGCCGACCGCGCGCGCGCCGAGCTCATGTCGCTGCGGCAGCGGCCCGGCGAGGCCGTCAACCGGTACCACCTCCGCATGCAGGGCATCCTGCGGCGCTTCCCGGACGGCGGCGCGGGCGTGCCCGACGCGTTCCTCACGTCCGCGTTCGTCCACGGCCTGCGCGCCGAGTTCCAGGACTGGGTGGCGCCGCAGCGGCCGGACGCGCTGCACGACGCCGTGGCGCTGGCGCTCAGCTGGGAGCGCGCCGAGAGCCTGCGGGAGGCGCGGCGCGCGGCGATGGCGGCGGCCGGCAACGGCGACAGCGTCACCAGGTGCGGCTTCTGCGGCGCGGAGGGGCACGAGGAGCCGGGCTGCGAGGTGCGGAAGAGGATGATGGAGCTGTGGCTCAGGAGCAGCGGCAGCAGCAGCAATGCGAGGGGCGGCGCCATGGCGGGAAAGGTCACGGTGGACGCCGAGGAGGGAGGCGGCAGCGCCAGGCTCGGGCGGCTCGAGAGCGCGGTGAGCACGCGTTCGGCGCAGTGCCAGTGCCGCAAGCATCAGTGCGCGAAGAAGGCGGCGCCGGCGAGCGAGGTCGCTGGAGGCGCCGAAGTGAATGGCGCGGCCACCCCACCCGTGGACAAGTGAACTGAAGTTGTTCTTTGCAGTCTGCACCCTGTACTGTGTAGAGCTAACTGTCCTACACTAATGGCACGTTGTATATGTGGATCATATCACGCTATGCAATGTACTGAAAAAACTGAAATGTACTTACCGAGATGATCCCTTTTATCTGATCTATCTGATGGGCATGCAGTGGAGAACTGGAGATGATGAACTTCACTCCCTGTCAAATAAAAGTCTATGTTCAGGTTCTTGTCTGATTTCTGTGTACATGGTTATATGGCCAACACTATCAGGCGCGACATCTACAGCATTATGTTTTATACACAGACATCTACAGCATTATGTTTCATACACAGCGTCCATGAGCATAGCTCACGGTGTGCACCAGCTTCAGACAACAGGGCGATCGAGAGCTGCAAAAGCTCAAAGTTTCAAAAAATAGCAGGACAGGAACGAAAACTATAAAAATAACAGTAACATTCGTCGGGTAAAGGCGTTCAATTATCATCCGTTTTAATTGACAGCCACTGAGATTACAAGAAAAAAGGTGCACGCCAAAGAAGTTACTCTGATGGCAGGTTTTCTAACGATAGTTACATCCATCACAGATTTGTCTGCGAGATGCCGACTCTCAAGGGTCTGATTTAGCCAGTCCCTTCCAACAGTTTCACGAAAGGGGCTATAAGAACAAATTGCTCCTCTCCTCAGTTGTAAGGATTGTAAGGAAAAGCTCATAGTTTCACTGGGTCGCGGAAGCTATAGGTGATGGTCAAGCACAGCCTTCCCGTCAACAATCCAGTGTAGCTGAAGCAGTCAGTTAGACACCACGCGACTGAAGCGCGGCTTCACCGGGGTCTTGGAAGGGCTAACCCTGAACCATAATGCAAAGGTGCCAAGATTAACAAAATACACACGTAGCTGAATTTCAGGTAGGGAACATAAATGGATAGGATTCAGAGGGTCTTGCCTGACTGGCAGTGTGCCTAAAATCATCCCACTGCAATTCAGAGCCAGGATAGCGCCCTCAGCCTGTAATTGGGAGAGTTTAACAGGAGAAATGACTGTCAAAAGCAGAATATTGCCTTTCAAGATGATGGGAAGAGATGTAACACATTAGGATGAGAATGCACCATACAAACATATAATTAAGAATAAAGAAAAACAAGGGAGAGTGAAAGATTGGAAATCAGAACATGCTTCCAGCTTTTAAGCATACTAGTCACAAGCATAAAAACTGAATCCTACATTTGTATGCTCTTGTGCAAGTGTTTTGTGGCGAAGGCACATTAAATTCTAAATCAATTCTAACTCAAGGGAACTTGACGCCACGATGGAGATATGCCATCACTGTAAGCCTCAGGAAAGTTTGGTCCCTGGTTCTGGATAAACTACTTTTAAATGACGAAATAATCATGGCCAAGGTTCACTTGCTTATAAACTCAAAACTGGCAACAAAGAATAGACATTTTGTGGTCAGTCTAAGGAAAATAGTGTTCAGGATAGCATCTTGGTTCACACTCTAAGAGGAAGCAGTGGAGTGTAAATGGGTTGGAAGTTGGAACAATGACTTGTCAAGTTGTTATTATAGTTTGTACTCTGAGTAGCTGGATACAAATGCCAAAATATAGGCTATTCTCAGGACAAGCAAAACTGAACAAACTAACAGAGACTAGGCCATGCACTTGGTTAACAAGTATCACAGCTAGTAATTTCATGTAATAGGATAATAGCTAATGAGGTAGTATGAGATCATTCAGTTAAATCAGGAGTAAGTTTATGGAGAAATTAATTCTTACATTGACAAACTCAACAAAGGCAATCCTTGTTGAATGTACATTGTCGCCTAGAAGTCTCAAACGGGAGACCTGCAAAGATATATATTTAGCAGGCAATGATTAAACAACAAAAACGTTAAGCAGGTTGAATGCTTATTTAAAAGCTATGCGACAGGATGATTGGATCGGCGCAATAGCTTACCTCACCACAAAGTTCTTCAAAGAAACTTTTTACATCTAATTGAGTAACCTGCAGACGAAACAAGTAAAATGTACCATAAAACATCTGGTATGATTGACTTAACTTGATTCTCGAGTATGTCATAGAAAAATTAAGGACCTCAATATAAAGAAACTACGATGAAAAAAATGAACAAGCAGAATAAAGACAGCAAAGGATTGGTACCGTCTTATCTATATTTGTACAGTAAACCGTTCGTATCACCATTTCCTTCTCATCCTCCGTCTATGGGCCAGGAATAACAGGATAGTATTATTAGCATTGTGGATTAGTACAATATGTGCGGAAGAGGATGAAACATAAAACAACTTACAGTTGGAAGAAATCTTGGATTCACAGGTAAGATAGCTGTCTTTGAAGGCAAGACTCTAACAGGGTAGAACCCAAGCATTGTGCCACCAAGGCTAAGGGCAGCTCTAGCACCCTCTACATGAAATGCAACATGTATCAAACCATCAATTGACTGATGTGAAACATAATTGAGCATGTAAAGATAGAATACCTTCACCAGAGAACTCGATGAATGCAAACCTCAGAACAGAGTGGGGATCACCACAGATTCTGCAGTCGATAACCTTCAGGACAGAGAAAAAATGGTTTCACAGATTTGCCAATCTCCAGCAACAGTGCAACACAGTGGATAATACAGTAGATAAATACTCTATAATAGGCAAATCACAATGTGGTCTCATGTAATTTTTCTTTAACACTTCTCGAATCCTTTGATTTTGATAACCAAAGAAGATACACATAATCAACAGAACATAAGATAGAGAAACCATGGTGGTGGAATAAAATTATAAATAGGAAGTAACAGCAATAACTAACATCAACCAAGTAGTACAGTTTGAAGTTGATCTGCGAGAGTAGTTAAATAGACTAACATCTATTTATAGCACTTTCTTGTTTCTAATATCAGTACAATTCAATCATTCAAGTTAAATGTAACTTACTTGGCCACAGTTAGCAAAGATATCAGCAAGTCTTTCCTCCGTCACCTAACAGATGGTCAACATCATTAGATCTAACAGGCACTCAAGAATATGGCTATGCATGCTAAAACATTCACCAATTACTCACTGTATGGTCGAGTTCGGAGACATAAACTGTTCGCCGGATGCTCTCCTCCCTGTCTGCATGCCTCCCCCTACCGTTTGTCCTCCTCCTTCCATGGTTGAAGTATCCATTTCTCCTCTCATTATCTACAAAATTCCTCCTCTGGAAGAAAGAAACACAATTATCACTTCTTATTCCTGCTTGTATTTATTTTTGCCTTTCCAACTGAATCATACTACTATCCAATCTTAACTATTGCAAGCAGCTCATCTGGAGAAGAATCACACTACTGAACCATGAAAAGGACAACTCGTCTGGAAAAGTATCACACTAATGAACCATGAAAAATACTTGTCTCGAATTTTGACATATCTGAAAAATGAACACTCTCAGTCTCAAAACGAAAATGAGTTATGTTTTCTCTCTTCTAAACTGAATTGCTAGATTTCTAATTTAGAGATTACCTAACTACAGGAAGGTGTCGGGGTGGATCCGAGAACTACTCGATCAAAGTTACATAGAAATGACATGATCCTTTTTAATTCAGACTTTGCATCGATCTGAATTCTGAAGTGAAATGGTATGCTTAGATATGATGATAATAGCTTTCTAGAGTCAGTTCCTGCTACTGCAGAACCTTGTAACCGTCTACAAAAACAGAGTAATTAGCAACATGACATCACAGCTAGTTCACATGAACTGGGACATTTCACTGCCCATCATAACAGACCAAATCAAGAGGATCTAAAGTCTGCACTATAAATAAAATACACCGACGATCTAGGCACAGGAATCATATCCTACAGAGAGATTCGCACATAGTGCACTAGTCGTGATTTCGGAGTGGCATGATAATATAGAAAGGCAGGGGAACCTTCAAAAGAAGAAACAGGGGAGGGAAAGGAAACCTTTCGCCAAAGAACGCCAACTACCGCACCACGCAAACCACCAACCGATAACGCAATCCAACACAAAATTAGAAAAACATATCCGATCTTCAAGCAACAGCCGGTGCAGAAAAAGGTAGCAATCAAATCCTCAGCACCGATCCGGGCCGATACCAAGCAAAAGAGTGAGCGGGATTTTACCATGCGCTGCTGCTGGTTCCCAATGTATCCGGTGTCGGCGCCGGCGGGGAAGGCGCCGATCCCGCCATTCCCGACCGAGCCGTAGTAGAAGACGGGCGCGTCCGCCGACAGCGCCTTCCTGGGCGTCGCCGCCGCCGAGGACGGGACGAACTCCTTGGCGGCCGGGTTGAGCTTGGACAGCAGGTCCACCAGCTTCTGCACGTCCTGGTGGTACTCCGCCTCCTTGGCCGCGGCCGCCGCCGCTGAAGCCGCCTGCGCAGCCGCGGGCGAGCCCTCCGCCACCGCCGCCATCCGCACCTCGATGCACTGCAAGAACGACGACCACCACCGGCCCTGGTCAAATCGCAGGGCGGATCGGCCGTCCGGTGGAGCTCCTCTGGACTCGGGAGGGAGGAGGGAGGGGGGAAGGTACCTGGCAGTGTGGTGCGCTCGAGCTGTCGCTAATGGCGTCGATTAGTCGCGGGTGGGTTTTGCTTTTACGAGGTTTTTGGCGATTTCCGGCGTGGAAAATATATGCTGCCAAAACGACCGAGAAGAAACGGACGGCACGGCATGGCTCTTGCCTGCGTGGACGCGGTCCATGCGCCGGCCCGTCTAACATGCCTTGACACGGTGCACCGACATGAATCGTATGGTTAATGTGATTGATTACATGCTACGTATAGGCTAAAGTACATTTGGGTAAGTGTAAACTTTCCATGGGAGCTTGGGTGCAAAAACATTAGAGCGCAAATGATTAATCAGTGTTTCCTTTTGGCTATTAACTTGCCATAATGCATTGCTCATGTCATGGGTTGAATATTAACTTGGAAGTATGTGAGGAAGGAGAGAAGGGAAAATACTTGAGGGATATGCTCTTCCTTATATATTTTCTTATTTTCAGAGAATGAAACGCTAACTTTACGGAAAAAATGTTCATATGGGGTAAAATCGATAGAAAATAGAAAATGTACCAAAGAGATCTCATAGCAAATGATACCCGAGAACAACAGATTGTGTTTGCTTGAATCAACAGCTTTTACAAAGAAAAAACTAAATAAGGTCGACGCACCCTAAAGTTTCAGCTATTCAATGGGATCAGTTTATATGTTAGGCTTACGCAGTCAAGGAACTAGTTCGGGCATGTTCTTTTTCAAAATGGAGGCTCTAATCCTAGGCTCTGTATCAAAATAATGCACACAACTTTTTTTTATTAAGATTATTCACAGGAACCTTACAAGGAAAATACAAAGATCAAATCGAAGTGACCTCACTAATGACAGATGTCGCAACACCTACAAGTTTGACGAAGGGGGTGATCGTGTCGGGGCCTCATGCCCGGACCTCACCAACGCACATCATCTGAAAACCGGAGGCCTCAACAAAACGCTCCATAGCGAGTCGGGACCTCAAACCGGTCAAGCCAACCCTAAACGCACACCACTTCACACGCTCGAGAAGTCGCTGCCACCATCTTTCGCCGACCCATCTTCAGGAAGGATCAACGCATTGACCTGGTAGGCCTGCCACCGACGCCGCCACGGCGCCAGCCGATAGGGCCACCATGCGCAAGTCTAGACAACTAGGTCCATCACCGAGACTCCGTTATGCCACGCCGCCGAGAAACGACACCGTCGACGAGGTAGATGAAGACCGCCCCGCCTCAATCTTCTCTAGTCGGCATCAACTCCAAAAACGATGCCCCTATGGGGAAGAACGACGCCTCACGCCATCATTGTCTGATCCGGGAGACCCGGTTCTGAGGTTTCCCCCGGAACCGACGACCCTTCCTGTAACCTATGCGGTGGCCCAACACCTCCACGCCTTCGAGATCCCGTCGGCGATGCAAGCTCCAAACAATGCCCCCAACGAGGAAGACGACGCCAAGCGCTGCCACTGTCTGGACTAGCCTGAGGTTTCCCTCCAAGCCCGGCGGAACTTCCACCGTGACATCGCCCTCAAGGAAGGTTAGCGGCGCCCACAGAAGTCGCTGCAACATCTGCCTTGGAAGGAGCCAGGCATGTGCGCTCTCTATTGTGAGTTGTTTATCTGACTGCATTAGGCGGAAGTTGTTACAATACAATGTATGTTCCAGATATTCAATCATCGTTCTAGGTTTTTGATCAATGCCGCGTTGGAAAGTTCATAGGTTGAATACGTGAGAATGATGTCGCCGTGCTTATAAATTTGCTTAATTATTTCATGTTCTGAAAAATCGTAGGTTCTTAGTCATAGTCCTCACTCTTCAGTCTTTTTTTTACATCACCAAAGAGATTTTTTTAACTCTAGAACCACATAGATTTCCGAATTCTGGAGGAAGTAGTAATATAGTCTTTTTTTTGGACCTGACCAAGCTGGGGTTTAGGATTGCTGGTGCCGGATTACAGAAGGAGTTGTTGGTGCGGAACATGGCTAGTCAAGCAACGACTTGAAAATGGTGCTACATGAGACATGACTCTTGTACTAACACCGTTTTAGCGCTGAATTGAGTGTGAATGGTTCACAAATAAGTATAGGTTCGCGATTCGCAAAAAAACAAGTATAGGTTCGCCATTCCGGTGAATTGAAAGTTTGACACGCCAAATATGTGGCTGCAACCAGACGCTGACCAAGCATGGCTAGGCTAACAGCCTTTGTTTAGTGTTTCCTAGAAAGAATGTGACCTTGATTAGGGGTGAAGTTTTTCATCTGGCTGGCTTGGCTCGATAGGTGTTGGACGAGCAAGCATCTGGCGCACCGGGGGTTACCTCACGCGACAAGATGCCCGCTATGCGATCAATCTATGGAGAATATAGCGCACATTCTCACCGGATGCTCCTTCTCGGTTCGAGGTTCACCATAGGGCCTCCGACAGTTGAGGGTGACTTCGTGGAGTGGTGATTATTAGTGGTGCGGACTGTCCCTCGCCCGTTGTGCAAAGGCACTTCGTCGCTCATCATGCTCACAGCATGGTGGATTTGGAAGCACCGGAACGCTGCGGTTTTCGACAACGCACATCCCTCTGTGGTCTCCTTGCTTGGCGACATCAAGGTTGAGGTGCGATAGTGGGCGGATGCGGGGCCCGGGGTCTTCGCCAGCTTTCCTTGCTTGACTCTTGTTATCAGAGGCTTATCAACTAGATTGAAAACTGTACACACATAGTCCATCGAAACCAACCAAACATACATCACGAAAAGAAGGATGATACTCAAATCTGATGTGTTAGGCCATGTACAATGCAAGGTGCTTAGCAAGGTGTTTATGAAAATAAATCAAGCTTTTTTCTTAAACACTAGTGCTTACTTGTACATGAGAGGTGTCTAGTTAGGTGGATGCTTAGTGCCTAGTTAGACAAAAACCCGGTTCACTTCTTTAAACACCCAACTAAGCATTTTGCATTGTGGATGCTCTAATTAGGCACCGCTAGCAAAAGGGAAAAGGGGATTAATCTATTTCGCTGAGAAAAAAAAGAAAGAGAGAGCACCCCTAACCGTCTAATCCGAAGTACATGCAGGAGCAACCATATGACGCATCCACTAATATGGCTACAGTGTAGATTGATTAATTAGGTAAAGCTGAATGCAAATATCTTTTGAATTAAAAGTTAATATAGTACTATCAGTTTGGTGTCATTAGCTCTAGCAGTATAATATTGTATCACAGATCGGCTCTCCGTTTAGTAAAGTTGGATGACTCGACTTGCATACTGTGTTTACCGAAGGAATCAAGAACTAGTGTTTGGACTTTGAAGTGGTCAAGGTGGATCGAGTCATCGCTCTTGAAATCTCTAGGGAATTCATCTGTTCCCGTCTTTTTTTCTTCTTCTATCCAAACGCGTGAAACTAGACGACTTGAGCACACAAGTTAGCGGAAAAAAAATGTAAGAAACAAAATAGGGGCAACTTTGAAGGAAAAGAAGGCAACAACTTTGAGTGTGAAGCCTCTAATCCTCCCCGTCCTGCCCATGCATCATGCAAAGGCACGCGCGCGAGAAGAGAGAAGCGCTCCACAAGCTTTCCGTTTGGTCAATTAGTAAACGCAGATCGGTAGGTGGGGGCCGACCGACGCAGAAAGATGTTGTTTATACTCCCTCTGTTTTATATTACTTCGCATATACAGTTTTTTTTTTTTTTTTTTTGAGGGAAAAACGTGAGCTATATTGATTTTAGGTAACAGCGTTCGTACATTCACGCTCGACCAGTGCCGACACACAGGAAGGAACTGAGTCGTGCATAACACCACACACACCACGCTTACCTAGCTGGGCTAAGCCATGTGCCACACCATTGCTCACTCTCCCAATCTTGCAAATCTTCAAGTTTGATATGGTTTCCATCAGTGCCTTGGCTTCCGCAAACAAATTCCAGCAGGGCGAACGATCCACATCAGAATTTGATAGGACTTGGATCACTCTCGCACAGTCAGACTCAAGGATGGCAATCCAGTGCGGGTGTTGCGCAAGATGCCGAAGGCCTTCCAAGCATGCAACCACCTCTGCTTCTTCCGCGCTTGCACAATCAGCAACCGGCCTCCACGCCGAAAGCAGCACCCTCCCTTCATGGTTTCGCAGGACGACTCCCACGCCGGCATGACCACTGAGAGCGTCCCAGCCAGCATCAACATTGGCTTTTATACCATTCAGCGGTGGCGGTGACCAAGCAAAAACTACGGAGGTGTCCAAATTTTCAGACGATCTTGGCTCGGCGAACATAGGCATCTTCCCCTTGTCATCAGTTTGGGCATGAGATGTATTATGTAGTGTCTCCATGTAATTCTCCAAGAAAGAAACCGAGGCTGTGATTGAGGCCTTGCCATCACCATGCACAATATTATTGCGGTGGTGCCATGCACGCCAAAAAAGAAACATAATCCTTGCTCTCATTTCTCTTGATGATCGGCTAAGGAGCTGCAGGAACCATTCTTCGCCTGTAATGGCGAACTCGGATTCTGAGGGCAGGGTCCAGACTTGGCGCATGCCATCTCTGAGAGCTCTCGCTGGGGTGCATCTCACTACTGCATGATGTTCATCTTCTTGTTCGACCCCACACACGGAGCACCTGGGATCCACAGTATTTATGCGTCTGTGCAGATTATCCAGAACAGCTAGGGAGTTTGTCGCCAACCTCCAAGCGAAGACATGAATTTTTTGAGGCACTGGGCACTTCCAAATCAGGTTCCAAAGTGATCTTTCTCCCTCAGGAGCTATGCTGCTCTGACCGCTGCTACTCTCCAGAAGGTTTTGACGAATGCCCAGCCTATAAGCACTACGGACAGAGAACAGACCATTTTGTTCATAATTCCAAGAAACAAAGTCTTCAGTCTGTCGTGTCGGCAGCTTAATTTTCAGAACTGTTTCAGCATCATGAGGGAAGAAAATCTCTCGGACAAGGGTCGTATTCCATGACCGGGTGATTGGGTCGATCAGCTCAGAAACCCATTTACGCCTAGAACGTGTGCGCCTACCGGTAATCTTCAAAGTATCCTGCCGAGGCAACCAATTATCCCGCCAAATTTTAACTTGGGAGCCATCACCAATACGCCAAATAGCACCTTGCTTCAGAAGCTCGAGTCCGTGCATGATACCCTGCCATGAGGCTGACGTATTTTGAATAAAAGCGGTGTCCAAGAGGTTGCCATTTGGGTAGTACTTGGCCTTCATGATGCGAGCACATAAACTGTCCGGGTAGTGGATCAGCCGCCATGCCTGCCGAGCCAGCAATGCTTGGTTGAACACTCGCAGATCACGGAACCCCATGCCTCCATGAGCCTTTGGTTTCGCCACTTTGTCCCAAGAAAGCCAGTGCATTTTGCGCCTATCATGCTCGTCCCCCCACCAAAAGTCACGCACCACTTTCGTCAATTCTTCGGTGAGGCCGGCGGGAAACTTGAAGATACCCATCGCATATGTAGGCAAAGCTTGAAGAACGGCCTTTATTAATACATCCTTCGCGCCGCCCGACGAGTATTTCTCCATCCAGTCATTTGCATGCTTATGGAACTTGTCCTTGGTGGCCTGGAATTTCCCTTTTTTAAGTCGTCCCTCTGGTACCGGCAAGCCGAGGTACTTCTCCTCGAAACTCTCTGTCTCATACTTTAGGATCTGCTTGATTTCAGTTTTGGCTTCAGCGGTGCATCGATCGCCATAGAGGATAGAGCACTTTCCAAGACTAATAAGCTGGCCGGTGCTTCGTTCATATTGTTGGAGCACTGACTGTATCAACTGGGCTTGTTGGCCAGTACCCTGGAAAAATAGCAAACTATCATCGGCAAAGAGTAAATGCGACACCCCCGGTCCATGCCTGCTGATATGGAAGTCCTGTAGAGCCCCACTATCCACCTCATGCTGAATTAGTCGTGAGAGTCCATCCGCAACCAGGAGAAAAAGATAGGGCGACAAAGGATCGCCTTGGCGCAATCCTCGTGTTGGCGCAAAGGTGTCCAAACTTTGTCCATTCAGGCGAATAGAATAACGTACGGTGGTCACACATTGCATCACCCACCGTATCCACGAACGATGAAAGCCCAATTTCGCCATGGCACCTTCTAAGAAACGCCAGTCCACACGATCATACGCCTTTGCCATATCCAACTTGTACGCGCAAAAACCAGCCCGGTCCCGGGAGTTACTTTGAATCGCATGAATACACTCGAAAGCAATGAGTGCGTTGTCAGTGATCATCCGTCCAGGAATAAAAGCACTCTGTGTAGGGGAGATTATGTCCTCAAGAATTGGTCGGAGACGATTAACAAGACATTTAGAAACCACCTTGAAAAGAACGTTACAAAGGCTAATGGGGCGGAAGTCCTTTAGTTCTGTCGGGTCATTCTTCTTTGGAACCAGAACGATAGCTGTATTGTTAACATCATCAGGCATGATTCCCTCCTCAAAAAAACGTTGAACTGCCCTGATCACATCAACTTTAAGAAGACCCCAATTACGCTGAAGAAAACGAGCAGGGAAGCCGTCCGGACCTGGTGCTTTCAAAGGCCCAATCTGAAAAAGTGCGTCGCTAATTTCTTTTTCAGTGAATGGTGCACACAATTTTGCATTCATCTCATCGGTCACACAAGCATTCATTAGGCCTAGCACAATGTCTGGCTCCAGATTATCTTCTTTGGCGTACAGGTTTTGGAAAAAGGAAGAGGCCATCTGTCCCATCTCCACGGGGTCTGTAGCCCATGACCCATCACTTCTTTTCAGCTTGCTTATACGGTTCTTCTTTTGTCGCCAGGATGCCTTCCTATGAAAATACCTAGTGTTCCGATCACCCTCCTTAAGCCACGCTACGCGAGACCGCTGCAACCACATAAGCTCCTCCCTATACAAGAGCTCATCCATCTCTGATAAAATGCGTTTCCGCTCAGCTACACTTTGTTCATCTGTTCTCGACATCAGCAGATCGAGTTGATTTCGTTGCTTCTCAAGTCTCTTCGGAACAGACCCGAAGTACTTCTTTTTCCAGTCATAAAGAGCTGACATGACAGCATGGAAGGAGGCATTCACATCGCCCAGATTCTGGGCACCAACACGTTGAGACCAGGCATCCTCAACAGCAGAAGCGAGAGAAGGCTCGCGTTCCCACATGATCTCGTACCGCCGGATTTGGGTCCCGCACCTCTGAGAATTGGCCTGCTGAATGGTCAATAGAAGAGGGCAATGGTCAGATCGAGGACTAATGAGATGGCGCACACGTACCTCCGGGAAACGAGCCAACCACGCAGGCGAGGCCACAGCCCGGTCGAGGCGCACACGGACATTTCGGTCTCCCGCCTGTTTGTTATCATAAGTCCATGGTACTCCGAGGAAGCCCAAATCGTATACATTGCAGTGAGAAAGAACTTCGCGGAAGTCCATCATCAGCCGTTCAGAGCGTCTAGCCCTCGAGAAGTGCTCAGATTGCCAGCAAGCCTCATTGAAATCACCTATGAGCATCCACGGTTCCTCTGATCGTGGTTTTAGTCTCTTGAGCAATGTCCACATGTGATGCCTGTCACTCGACTTTGGTTCACCGTAGATAAAAGTCCCTCTCCATTTCGCACCATACGGACCACCTTGAATATGGACATCGATGTGACGCTGGCTGAACGAGAGTAGCGACACCTCGATTCCATCTTGCCAATACAGAGCTAGCCCGCCTCCTTTGCCCTTTCCATCAACCTGATAACACTTACTCATGCCAATACGGAAACGCAAGTTCCTTACTCGGTCCTTCTTCTGACGGGTCTCGCAGAGGAAGACCATGGCGGGGTTGTGAGTTTGCACAAGGCAAACAAGCTCTTGAACCGTCCGAGGGGGCCCCACCCCCCGGGGGTTCCAAGCCAGGATACTCATTGCTCATGTCGGGCCTCGCCATGAGGACCCGACATGTGTTCATTATCAGCACTAGCAACTTCTTCAGATCTAATTCTCTCTGGATCAGCGGGGGGCACGGTAAAGCCTGAGCTAGCTTGTTTCTGATCCAAAGTGTAAAGTCCCGCTCGTTTGCTGAGCAGACTGTTTGCACAGAACTCTGCCAACACTGTATCAGACATTGTGTGTCCATTGCTACAGCTTGTTTTTGCACTGGCCGTCTTCACTCTGGACGGAACCCTGTGGTCAAGTCCCTTTTTGTAGTCAAGGCCTTTGACATTGCAAAAAAACCATAACTCTGTATGCCAAACGGTAGCGCTGCCATTCAGCCCGATTTTTGATTGTATCTTGGTAGCACGGTTCTTCTCCTGTGAGCCATCCACGTTCGCCTGTGCTCTGTTCTCGTTCTTCTCTTTTATCACCACTAGTTGCACAGTCTTTGCTCCCGGCAGAGTAGCAGTAGTAATACTATGAATTCCACGCGTATAGGCTTCCAACTGCTGTATGTTGCAAACACCAGCTTTTTTCCATATTGGCTTGTTACCTTCGTTGAACTCCTCCTGAAGAGCACGAACCAGTTCAGGTTGAGCATATACATCCGAGCCGGGCAGGGATGGCATCCCTGATACATCAGAGTTGGATCCCTCCGATCCGTCAGGGGGAGGAGAGTAGCCAACACTCAGATGCTCCACGATGCCGAAGCAGACAGCCCGTAGGCTCTCTACTTTATCACGAAATGGTCGGCGCCACGGCCGGCGCCACTGCTTGCGTGGCAACTCTGGGCTGGCAGGAGCATGTCCGTCTTTCAGCATCTCGGTTGTCCCAGGTCGCACATCCGCCTGTTCACCCTCAGCATGGGCGTCACTGGTCGTAGAAAGGGCCTTCATCACTGCTATGGGAGGAACAGCCCGCAGATTCAGTGTCACTTCCTGCACAGCAGCCTGAGAAAACACCGACAGTGAGGCCTTCGCCTCCGCCTCCTCCAGAGGGATCATCTTCGTGGTCGCTGAGCCTGACGAACTGTGCAGGACATCAACCGCCGCGCCAACCCTGAAGAACAACTTCTCAGGCTCGCAGCACACAACGTCCGGGGAGGCGCGGGGTGAGGAGGCCTCTCCATTAAAGCACGGGGTGAGATCATCGATGCGGTGGGTGGCCTCGAAGCGGGCGGGAATCGCTCGGTGGGAGTTGGGATTCTTCTTACTCTCGTCGATCCAGAGGCAAGAGGGTATAAATTTGGAGCGGAAATAGTTCAGACTTTTGCGTGGATTTGGGGAATTTAGGACAAGCTCTCTCAGTCTATCTCTGGTTTCTTTGGGGATAAAATCGGGGAGGGTGGTGCGGTGATAGGTGGGTGTGGGAGTGGGGATCTGGTTCTCTCTCGATGGATCAATCGAATTCTGCAGCTGTCTTTCTTCATCAATCTCACTGGTAGGATCGGATTTTTCGGGATCATGGCGGTCGCCTCTGCGGTCGCCCGAGAGACGAACCGACGACATTGATACTGTTTTTACTCGCATATACAGTTTGGTCAAAGTTAAACTTATATGTGAAGTAACATGAAATAGAGGGAGTATGTGTGTGTTGGAACTGTTTGTCTCTTTTTGTGGCAGAACAATTCATTGAGCTGTTTGCTTGCATTGGAAGCAATGTGGCCCATATGTAATGTACGTTCGCTTGGTTTACAAGACCTTGTACCTGAAATTTTCAGGACTCGCAATGAAGTACCCATTCTACAGTACAAGACCTCTGCGTCCTGGAATTTTCGGTACAAGTAGTCAAGTGCTGATCAGATCAGCGCGTGGTACATTTCCTGTTGATTCGGCGACTGAATGATGAAGTGACTGCTCTTGGCGTGGTACCAAACTCCCAAACCACCTTGGTACTAGACATCAATGGATTACTGGTACTATTGATATGGACATATTGTGTACTTGTACATTTTCCGCCTCATAATTGCATTGCAATGAAGAAATACTCGCCAACTGTTTGCTCTCTCTTGCAAGCAACGAAGCAGCAAAGTCATGGTGATCATTCGTGCCACAGGTCTGGTTGACTAACAGATAGTACTAGTAGAATCTAGATTGTTAATAAAGGTTTGAGAGTTCGCAGCTACGAAATTGGTGCTCGCTGTCGTGAAAGGAACGGCTCACAGCCTCTGCTTGGGAGGAATAAATTCCATCACAGTATGGCCATCATTGATCGTAAGAAGCATATTCTGATAAAGAAAAGGTTGCAGAAAAAGGCAAGATATAGCAGCCTGATGGGCTGACATGTGCTTTCGGTGATCGAGGAATTCCAAGACAAGTCATGGCACAGTTGACGAGTGGCACAGTTGGATAAGATGGTGAATCGTGTCATAGCGTCATGGCATTCTGCATTTCTGCTATGTCTATGATCATATCGAACAACCAGAAAGATATACCCGATATGATGACAAAGACCAAGCCACCCACAGGACATCACAGAACGGCAGAAAAACATCGGTAGTACTACACGGCTACAATACCAGGGGTCATCCAACACAATCGTTTTACATGAAGTTCCATGTTCAATCTTTACAAGCTTCAGCACAACCACTGCATTTTCGACACCCACGTCCCCACCATCCGCAATTTTGCCAGCTAGGTTAGCATGTATGCAGGTCACTTGTACCTCTGTATTGTTAAGGTTGCAAGACAGGCCTGTAATCAGAAGAGGGAGTACACTGAGTATGGATGGCCAACCTGTGCACTATTCAAGCCTGGATCTGCGTTTCCATTAGTCCAGTCAGCGTAGAGGCCTGGAGGCGACGGCTGTTGGAGCAATGTGCCTACCATGCCAGTTCTCATGCCTGATGCCGTGTTTTGGTAGAACGTATTATACCCACCAGGGGCCATGTAGCTACTGGCACCTCCATTCCAATATTCAGGCATCTGATTTGGTACGGACGGAAAAGTGCAGCAGCATATCATGGGGTTTTGATCCCCACTCATGCACTGCAACATGCCACCAGGGTAGGGTGGTAATGTACAGTTATTTGATGCACCAAAACTGGGGCCAGGAAGCTGTGTGGGTCTCCAGATGGTATCAGTGGGACTGAGTGTGGAAGGTATACTCACACTATTGCTTTGTCTGGTATCACCACCATCATCGAGGCACTCCGAGACCCAGCTAATTATGTCTGGTTGGTCTGTAACAGAGCATGACTCTTGTACCGGGGCATCAGATGTAGAGCACAGCGCAGAGCAAGTTGAGGAGCTCATTGATACAGAATTGCCCGAATCAGATGACTTGTGAAGCACCTTAAATCCAGGAGGACAAACTAAGCTTTTTCTTCCCTTGCTATCCTTGGCCAATATATCAGTGGAAGATAGGACACAGACTGGTCTTATTAACCGAATGCTCTCTGCCTGTTCAGATGAAGTTTGATCTCCTGACAGAGTCATTTTCCCAGGGCACGAGCTGTGATCCCCTCCTTGTGCTGAAGTTTGATGTTTGCCATCACTACACACAGCTTGATTACTGAGAATGCTACGGCAGTCACTTACACTTGCTACATCTTTATCTGAAACAGATGCCTTTTGTTGATGTAAGATCTGAGGTTCACTCTCAGATGCCAACTTTCTGTGTGAATTTGGAAGCTTATATGTCCCAACTGATGTCTGTGTCTTGGCATCAGAAGTTGAAAGATTACTGAGCACAGTAGGACTGATACTCTGCAATACAGTTGCACTGGATGCTGCAGTGTTCACAGAAAGCTGCATGTCTTTTCCTTGAGCTGGAGTATCCTTGATATGTGAGTGTGCACTCTTTTCCTCTGCTCCAGTATGAGACTTAACAACGACTGAGGACAGCTGGTTAATTAACTTCTGGAGAGGTTCCTCTGGTATCTGGGAAGCTACCTTTAAATTCTGGGATCTAGGAACTGAAATTCTATCATTGTGTACATCTTTTAGCAATTCAAGTTTCTTAGAAACCCAAATACCTTCTTGTCCTGTGGCTTTAGATCTTGTATCAGTAGATGTTGACTCCCTAGTGAGTACAGTAAAGCGGCGACTCGGTGCGCTAGATCCTTGTGAAACTATATTAGCATACTGTGGTTTTTTCCATGAAGTTTCAACTGTTCCATTTACTGCTGAGGCCATTTGCTTCGAATCTGAAACTCCTAAATGTGCAGATGCTTGGGATTTATCATCACTGGAAGCCAACTGCTCATCTGGTCGGCCCTTTGGTCCAAGTTGTGGTAATTCTGGAGATTTAGAGGAAACCTTCTTTTGCTGACTAGGAACACTCTCATGGTTATTCAGCCGATGAGGAGCTGCATTTACAATGGATGGCGGCTTGCAAGAAGGACGAACTGAATCCCTGTTAAAGGATGGAAGGATGACCATCAGCATAAGTTATTAAGCAGCAGGATCAGCAATCAGGACACAGCAAACAAAACCTATTACCGTAGAATTGCTGCTGTCAGTGTACCAGGATTCTTGTTGACGTCCCTGGGTACTACTCCGTCATTGATGCAAATCTTCAGATGCAAGAAACACAACCAGTACAATGAGTCAATGATGTACAACAATTAGCACATACCAAGCAGGAATTTTCAATTGCAGAAAAAAATACAAAATACTTTCTCGATCCACATTTGCAAGGCTCACACGTATTCCGTTTCAAGTTTGACCATTAATTTGACCAATAAAACTTGGGTTACATGCTACAAAAGTTATACCATTGAATTCTCATTTGAATAAAGTTTCTAATGGTATAATTTTGAAGAAACAATTCTAATAAATTATTGGTCAGATTGATGGTTAAAGTTGAAACACGCAAAACAAGGACGCCATGTAAATGTGGACAGAGGGACTAAGGGAGTAATGGCATTGAAAAGCATAGACCCATAGAACATTTGTTCAGACAAAGTCAAGTTCTTACTTTATCTTTGGAGTTCCCCGTACAAATGGTAGTTTTTGAATTCCAGCCACCTGGAGGAGGTAAAGTACTTCCTGAACGCTGTTGGGGACCCGTCATATTCATTCCCAACAAATGCTGAAGCCTTATCTCAGAAAAGAAAATAAAAGAAAATTTTGAACGTTCTTTTGACAATGTATCAAATTTAGAGAGCGAAAGTAAGCTATAATTTTCTTTGACTATGAAAATGTTAATGAGTAATATATATATCTATGTTTAAAGTAAACGTAGATGGGGAAGTCTAAAGCTTGAGAGACGGGCAGAAAAAAGGTAAGATATTTAATTTAATGATTAAAAATTTAAAATGCAAAACTTTCTTAAAATATATGTGCTGGCAGTGGCTGGTGATAAAGCATAGATAAGAAACAGCCTGAATAATCCAGATAGTGGACAATATGATTCAAAAGGTGCTGCAACCAATTAAGATAACTGATAAATGAGGTAGTACAAAAGCCAGATGGTAAAATCGAAGAATAATACAAAGCAACAGAACAGTATTAACTGTATGTGAAAAGACAGGAAAAGAAAGTTAGGAGGACAAATTACAACCAGAAGCAGCTCAGAACATGCTGAGTTCTCAATAATAAAAACATCAGAGGAATCGCAGCATGTGCTTCTTTGGAGAGCAAGGGAACAATAATGGTCTTGTAACATGTTTGCCTTGCAGAAGTTTTTTCCATGAAATTCAAAATGGCAAATGTAGTTCATAGAGCACATCATCAAAACACACGCGAGCTTATTACCATGAGCGTCGTCTACTCATCACTATGAATGTGTTCATAACTGGATTTTGTAATGCAGCTTGTCTATGATGATTGCAAACCATGCTCTGATGTTAAACTAAAATGCCTCAGACCTTTGCACAAAAAAAGGATACCCAAGAAATGTGCCACGATGGCCGGATCATATTACCCTTCATATATAATAAGATCCATAAATTTAAAGTGTAGGTTTGCATTTGCAATTAAAAATACCGTACATTACATACAACAGCATAATTAGATACACAATGAATGATGTCGATATATTTAGTCACAGGGAACATTCGTCACAGAATCCTTCAACAAGAAAGCAAGATTGAAAAATACTAAATTATATTCAACAGGTGCATTTAAAAAGGGCAGTAGCAATTTATACCTTGCACAAAAGACACCAACATCATCTTTGGTACAAATATCTTCTGCTAGGGCTCTATAGTGCACATATGAACAGTTTGGCTTTTGGCAAACCTGAGGTAAGACATGGTGAAATTATAACAGAAAAGGAAGAAGTCAGTAGTTGCAGGCGGCTGAAGATAATGGTTTAATATGTAATGCACACACCTTATTGCTTAGCCATATATGACAATATCTTGTAACACCAAAGGTTGCTCTACATGATCAACATATAAAAAGGTAAGACATAAGCTGCATAAAACAGAAAGTGGATTGTGTAACCTATGTATTTATTGACAAAAGTTACTTTAAAGGTCTGCCGTCCAAGATGTAACCATTGACTGACTCTATGCACAATACAGCTTCCTCTTCTCTCGAAAATGTGACATATCTGTAGGGAGACAAGCAGAGAATTACACGAAAGCCAGAACAACATATCGACTAACATAAAGATAAAAACACATCTGAGGAGCTGAAAATAAGCATATCGACTAAATGTAACAGAAGCCATTGTGCATTTTTATTTGAGTGCTCAGGGTCATTGGTGGTATTTATCGTGTCAGGATTACCATTAAAACAGTGACCAAAGCTATCTGAGATTAGATCATATTTTGGTGGCATAAAAAATGATGGGTTGCCTATATTACTACAAGGTCAGAGACAAGTTAAACCCATATGAAGTTGAATATTTCATGCACACTTTGCCTTTTCTGAAATGTGTCTGCGGCTTTTACTGGTTCTGCCTAGATCTGACCCCATGGCCATGAATGCTACATATTCATTGAGTGGTTGTTGTTTGACTAATTCCCACTTCCCAGTGCTAAAGGTATACATTTTACATTTGAAACTCCTATTTAAACAAAAAAAAACTTACACACGGCCAGAGTCAGGAAGCTGTTGGTTAGCTCCAATGTTGTCGATAATGATGTTTTCTATTTTTCCATATTGTCCAAGAAAACTCTTTTGCCTTAGCACCTGTGAATAGTGAATAATTAGTTTTTTCATATGCATTACAGCAAACGTCTAAGATAAGTCAAGATACTAAACAATGACAATTATAAGTTATAGAACATTTGCCTTCTCACTGGCAAGCTCAGAAGGCATCCCGATTATATACACAAGCTTCCTTTGAATCACACGAACATTTGGATCTATTGGTTCTTCTACAACTCTTGTCTGACTCTTCACTGGCTTCTGCTTTTGAAGCTTCATTTGTTCTTGTTGCAAGTTTGATTTGTCAGCACAAAGTTCCTTTAATCTGCAGGTGTAAAACCAAAAACTAAGTCACACAATAGTTACCACATTATTCGGATAAAAAGTATCCTAAATTAGAATCTTAGGGAATATAATATGAACAAAAAGGGAAAGCAATAGGAGATTTAATTAATACGATAACATGCATATTAGAGACAAAGTCATAAAACACATGCATTTGGTTGCTGGTGCTCGTCTCCAAAATCCTATCCTTGTTGTAGATTGAACGGCATCCAGGGCACCTCCCACCACATTCATCCTTCTGGTCCATTTCCATTATATGATGCCAGCACCAGAGACATATCTACCAAAATATAGATTATAAATATACCGATTTGATTGTGTCCACAAGAAAAGGCACGATGTGAATTGTTATCATGTGCCTACTGTATAAAATGAGGAACAATATAAGAAGTACAACGAATGAACACGGCAAGATGTATAAGCAGCAGAACAAGCATTTCATTTACAGAAGTAATAGGGAAAAAAATATGAACTCCATTATTCCCTCCGTCCCAAAATAAGTGACTCAACTTTATCTAGATACAGATGTAACTAAAATACGTCTAGATACATCCATATCTAGACAAAGTTAAGTCACTTATTTTGGGACGGAGGGAGTACAATATTATAATAGCATTAGCTGGCATCAAAGAGCAGACACAACCCGGATACTAGATGTTGCTTGCAATATTCACCTCTTGGCACTTAGCAAGAAGCCAAGGACACATGTTTGGGGGGTTTAGGTACCAAACAACTAGTCCTGTTAGCTTAAACGGACTCGAAAAAACTTTGAATAATTCAGTTCATACTCGTATTACTAGTACTGATATTAAATTTCTAAAACATACTGTGGCAAAAAAAGGTTACTATATGATGCATGCTCAATTCTAGTGGCCTTTCATTTAAAAGCAATTCATAAGACGCTTCACAGAGATGCCATCACAGATACTTTTGCTCAATTTCACAATGTAATACATATAGACAAAATAATCTTCAAGCAGATGAGATTCAAGAACAAGAGCTGACGTGTTTCATGGTTTCAAGGCATTCCATAGACCCAAGATATAGCGTGAAATCAGAAGAATAAGAAAAGTAGCGTTGTAGAATCAGATAAAACCAAACATTCAAACTTGATTCACAAGCGAAGCGATGGAGCTTTTTTACCTCGTATCCACATTTACAAGGTTTCAGATGTTTATCTGTCAAATCCATCGTCTCCAAGCAAAGTGGACATTTGTCTTTAGCTTGGGTACTCATGGTATCTCGAGCCAATACGTAAGGCGATAGGAGAGCTGGAATAGTGAAAAGGAACTTCGTTAACAATAAAGTGACAAAACATGTAATGTAAATCAGAACGTTACTACAAGGTATAGATCTTATCAAGCAGACAAAAATCAAGACTATCAGGTTTCTGCTAGATATCCTTGCTATGCTTAACTGGGGGAAAATAGCAGTTGGTGAAATAACTGGCAAGAGTGGCATACGCTCCTGGATGCATATTGTAAACTCTGGGTCCAAAAGTCAAGGTGAATCAAGCTACATTATCACCATGCACCTTCAAACCAAGCAAGTGTGTTCCAAATGTGTTTGTAAGGAGAATTCAACCAAGAGGTCGCAAATTACTTCCGACTTCACTGTAACAATTCATAAGAATGTCAACTCCCCCATCAGGGAGAAGTTGTCCAGGCAAACTGTTGATTAGGCTGATCTAATGACAGCAATTTAGGGGGTCTACATGGCAAATCCCAGACTCCTGAAGGTGCATGCAGGAAAAGCAGTCTCTAATGCGCTCTTGACCACACACACAACAATGCAGCTTCGAAAATAAAATAAGGGACCCATCTAATATGATAATGATACTTAAGCAAGTCACTATCGTCCCCTAGGTACAAATTAATAGCAGGGCCTCATCATTGATCCTCATCATCATTGCCCTAAAACCCCAACCCCGGAGTTCCAAAACTCCCACAAACCGAAGCACGTAGTAAGTTAAACTGCGGGTACCGCAAATCCATGCGGGATTAGCTTCGAGCAACTAGGACATGCAGGCACTTTGTTTCAGTAGAAGCGCCCCCTGGATGGTGAAATAACCGCCCAAAACCGCCGCCCACGCATGGCACATTTCGCCGCGATCGAAACCCCCGCCGAGCAATCGCGAGAATCCGCCGATTCCGCGAGCCGCGCTCCCCAAACGGCCGGAAAAATCCCCCGCCCCCCAAAATTAGAGCCCAAAACCTCGGCGAAACCCCAAGCCCTAGAAAATTCCCCCGCTGCGGGGCTTCGAAACGCTGACCCCGGCGCGCAGAGACGAGGAAATACGGCGAGATACGGCGCCGATTCGGGCGGAAAAAACCCCCGCAGAGAAACCCCCGCATTGCGGCGCCGCGGCGCGAAGCCCTAGCTAGCGGAACTGAAGCAGCGAGCGGCGGCGGCGATCGGGGACGGGGAGCGGGCGGGGGACTCACGGCGGGGCTTGATCGGCGGCGGCGCGCGGGCGGGCGGCGGCCTGGGGTCGCGAGCTCCGGCTCGTCTCTATCCGTCTGCGGCTTCGTCTCCCTCTGCTCCCTTCCCCTCTGCTACACGCCTGAAAGACGAACAGCTTTCGCCTGTTTTTTCTATTTTTTCTCCGTGGGGAAAAGGAGGCGGGGCAGTAGGCTACTACTACTAGGGAAGTCAGGGGGAGGGACTCACCGGGTCTTGTTTTTTTCTCGCGTAGAGTCTTTAATAATTGGCAGGGCACCCACCAACCCATTATACCCGGCTTGGCACGTCACGCCGACACGTGGGGCCGCCCCATTGGCGGGGGCCGGTCGACGTGGCTGGGGGCCGACGTGGCCGGCCGGCCCAGGGTTTTCTTGTGTTCCCTCATCCCTGACCCTGACGCGACCGTACGTCTCGGTTGGACGGACGCAACGCAAAGCCCCACATGGCTGGGCCCACCTGTCAGAGTACGGAACGCACGCGTGGCAGCGTCCCCTCGGAGGTGGGCTTGTCGTCTATCCGGGGGCGCGCAACTTTCTGCACGGGCGCGTGGTCGTACCCGGTCGAAAGGCTGTGCGCGTGGCCCGCATGTCAGGGACGTGACGGGGGATGGGTGACCGGGAGCGGCGGGATTCGGGGGCGTGGCGTACTAGTGGCCGCTTCATTGAAGGCTGCTGCTGCTGGAAGATTTTTGTTTTGTTTTGGTATGGGAATTGAAGGCAGGGTCGGGGAGATGGAGATATGGCGTGGTGGGTGGGGAAAGTGACTCTCGGGCAGGGATGGACGAGTTGGCGTGCTGCGTGCGAGCGCGACCCGTGATACGAATATCGATCGCTTGGATGTGGGACCAGTTGACAGGGTTCGGGCTTTGCACTGGGTCCCGGCTGCGATACCGTACTTTTTTTTTTTGGGTACACCATGTGGTCTGCGATACCGTACTTTGGTTTGCAGGGAGCAGCACATGGCCGCAATTCACCGGGCAAGACTCGGGTCATCTCTACCACGCCCTCTAAGGGGCTGTTTGGTTCAGGGGATAAGTTTAGGGGATGAGGGTATCCCCAACCACCTGGTTAGGGATAGCCATTTTTCTTGTTTGGTTGTGGAGGACAAGAGATGGTTAGTGGTAGCCATTTTTCTGTTTGGTTGAAAGGATGAGAAGTGGTTGAGTGGTTGTGCTGACGTATTAGATTGAGATGGTGAGATTACCCCTACATATCAAATAAATCACACTCCATATTCTTTGAAAAGACAAATACATAATCGATAGTATTTCAGCGGATATTGGTACAAATAGTGTAGTTTTGTTTACTTCAGCTATAGAACCAATGTCTGAACTAGTAAATATAAAATTCACTAGTATCAACACAGAGTACAGCTACTGTCTAAACTCTAAACGGACGCGGTCTACGGAAATATGAGTCTAATGCTGGCCAATTTAATAAGGGAAGTCATAACTGATCACGTTTCAGCCAGCAGCTAGCAGCAGATATATTCACCAAAATTCGAGAAACCACCGCCCGTCCGTCGAGCTCCAGGCCATGGCGCCGCCGCACCCACCTCCCTCCCCGTTCGCTGCTCCTCCGTGTCCGCCGCCAGGCTCGACCCCACCTCCCTTCACCTGCTGCTCCGCGTCCGTCGCCAGGCCCGAGCTTCAGGCCCCCAAATCCCTTCCTGTCTGCTGCCTCCAAATCCTGCTAAAAGGGCGAGGCGGCGGCCGGAAGTGGCTCTCGCGTCACCGCGCCTCCATCGTCCTCGGGCCGGCCTCCATCGCCCTCGATCTGCCGCCTTCGCCCCCCCGATATGGTGCCGCTGCCGACATCTTCGAGAGAGATAGAGAGATGCTTTGGTAGAAGGGAGGAGGTGAGCGAGAGAAAAAAACGATTCGGGGTGCGGAGACTCGCGAACCAGAAGTGGCTGCCCTCATCCGGCAGATTTCGCCGGATGAGCTGAGCCCCTGTTTTGGCCGAATATTCCTAGAATCTGGATATCCCTGCCACTCTCATCCTCTAAAGCAAACACATGGCAACCACATTTTCAGTGGCTACCACTATCCACTTGGGGATATCCACTGAACCAAACAGCCCCTAAGAGCATCCCACTCGTCTCCCTGTCGGCTCCGGAGCGAGTTTTTTTCCATTCGGACGGCAAAATTCGGTCCAGTCGCGTCCCCGGTTTCTCGTTTTCGTCCGGATTTGGCCCTTCATCCATCCGGCGAGCCCATGCCATCCCCGGACCCCCGGGAGCGCTCGGGGAGTCCGGACGAAACGAAAGCACGGGAAACGGCGAGGAAACTTCCCAGGTGGCCCCCAACTTGTCGGCGAGAGACACCGATCGTCGTCCTCATCGCATCGTCTTCCGCGCGCCGTGCCGGTCGTCGCCGGCGCGTAGCTTCCACGCGGCGTAGTTAACGCCGCGGTTTCACGCGCGCCTACCTCTATTTATCGACGAACTACCGCGTCTGCCCCGCATTCACCTCGCTCATCTTCCCCCAAATCTTCCCCGAACTCGAAAGAATCAGCAATGGCGAACGACGGTGCGGCCAACAACGGCTTCGGCCGCCGCTCTCTCCACCATTGGGAGGGACGGCTCCTCCACGCGACGGGCTACCCGGCGCCGCCAGACTTCCGCGCGCCGGGAGGATGGAGACTTAGCGCGGGCGGCGTGCCGATCCCGCCGCCGCCATGGACGCCGAGATCGAAGCAGTGCTCGCCACATTCAGCGACGAGCAGCGCGCCGAGCCGCGCTTCTTCCCCGACGCGTACGACTCGTGGAGCGACTTCTTCCGGCGCAGGTACGAGGAACTCGCCGCCTACGACGACCCTCCTCCTCGACAAGGAACAACGCCGCCGGCCGCCGCTGGTGGAGCGCGCCTAACCGCACCCTCTCCAATGTGCTCGCGCACATCGAGGGCGGAATTTCGTCCTGCAAATGCCGCCGCCGAGGCGGCACCGTGTCGCGCCGGCGGTAGCTCATGGCGCCGAGAGGATGGCGCCGTCCTCCTCCTCCTCGGGTCAAGGTCGGCGTCCGGCTCCTGTGTCCACGTCGGTCTTCGTCAAGAAGGAGCCGGCGTCTCCGGCGACACCGGCGCGCGTCAAAAAGGAGCCGGCGTCTCCACCGCCGACCAGAGGCGCAGCAGCGGCGCCCTCATCATCCGTGACCAACCCTCCTCGCCACAGCGCGGGCGGAAGAGGAAGTCGGCGAAGAAGGAGGCCGCCGTGGCCGCCACCAACCAGCTCGCCAAGGAGGAGGCGAAGCGCGCGGAGGACGCCGCGGTGGCGGAGGCGATCGCCAGGTCGCTGAAGGACCTGGTTCCCGCCGACAACAACCTCCCCATCGACGCCGCACTGGAGTGGTCCAGGCGTGATGTCTACGGGTGCTTCTATTCTTGTAGACAGTGTTGGGCCTCCAAGAGCAGAGGTTTGTAGAACAGCAGCAAGTTTTCCCTTAAGTGGATCACCCAAGGTTTATCGAACTCGGGAGGAAGAGGTCAAAGATATCCCTCTCAAGCAACCCTGTAACCACAAAGCAAGAAGTCTCTTGTGTCCCCAACACACCTAATAGGTGCACTAGTTCGGCGAAGAGATAGTGAAATACAAGTGGTATGAATGAATATGAGCAGTAGTACGGCGCCAGAAAATAGCTTGCTGGCGTGCAGTTGATGGTAGTAATATTGCAGAAAGTAAACATGCAGAAAGCAAGCGATAACAGTATTTAGGAACAAGGCCTAGCGATTATACTTTCACTAGTGGACACTCTCAACATTGATCACATAATAAATAAGTTCTCTTCCTTGTGTGCTACATATACTCTTGTTTGATAATGAACACCACTAATTGTGTAGGATTACACGAACCCTCAATGCCGGAGTTAACAAGCTCCACAACATTCGATATTCATGTTTAAGTAACCTTAGAGCATAATAGATATTTGCAAAATAAACCAAGTACTAACATAGCATGCACACTGTCACCATCACACTACGAAGGAGGCATAGATCACATCAATACTATCATAGCGATAATCAACTCCATAACCTACAAGAGATTATGATCATAATCTACGACAAGAACTACACGATGCACACACTGTCACCATTACACCATGCAGGAGGAATAGACTACTTTAATAACATCACATGAGTAGCACATAGATAAATAGTGATACAAAACACATTGCAATCATAAAGGGATATAAATAAGCACTTCACTACGCCATTCATAACAGTGAATAAGTATTCTGTGAAATATATGTAGGATAACGTTGCAAAGAAAACAAAAATTTTCCTACCGCAAATACGCAATCCAAGCCAAGATGCAATCTAGAAGACGGTAGCAACGAGGGGGTATCGAGTCTCACCTTTGAAGAGATTCCAAAGCCTACAAGATGAGGCTCTTGTTGCTGCGGTAGACGATCACTTGCCGCTTGCAAAAGCGCGTAGAAGATCTTGATCACGATCGGTTCCGGCGCCACGAACGGGCAGCACCTCCGTACTCGGTCACACGTTCGGTTGTTGATGAAGACGACGTCCACCTCCCCCAGCGGGCAGCGGAAGTAGCTCCTCTTGAATCCGACAGCACGACGGCGTGGTGTCGGTGGCGGTGTAGAAGTCCGGCGGAGCTTCGCTAAGCTATGCGGGCAATATGGAGTGGAGGAGCAAAGCTAGGGTTTGGGAGGGGGTGGCCGGCCACTCGGGGGCGGCCAAGCTATGGTCTTGGGGTGGCCGCCCCCTCCCTTGGCCCCTCATTATATAGGTGGATCCCAAGTGTTGGTGTCCAAGTCTTCGAATAAGACCCGAAACCAAAACCTTCCATAGGAGGGGAAACCTAGCCCAACTAGGACTCCCACCCAAAGGTGGGATTCCCACCTCCCATGTGGGGTGGCCGGCCCCTGGTGGAGTCCACTTGGGACTCCACCCCACTAGGGCTGGCCGGCCATGGAGGTGGAGTCCCTTGTGGACTCCACCTTCCTTGGTGGTTTCTTCCGGACTTTTCTAGAACCTTCTAGAACCTTCCATAGAACCTTCCGCGACATTTTATTTCACATAAAATGACATCCTATATATGAATCTTATTCTCCGGACCATTCCGGAACTCCTCGTGATGTCCGGGATCTCATCCGGGACTCCGAACAAATATTCGAACTCCATTCCATAATTCAAGTACTACCATTTCAACATCCAACTTTAAGTGTGTCACCCTACGGTTCGAGAACTATGTGGACATGGTTGAGTACTCACTCCGACCAATAACCAATAGCGGGATCTGGAGATCCATAATGGCTCCCACATATTCAACGATGACTTTAGTGATCGAATGAACCATTCACATACATTACCAATTCCCTTTGTCTCACGATATTTTACTTGTCCGAGGTTTGATCTTCGGTATCTATACCTTGTTCAACCTCGTCTCCGACAAGTACTCTTTACTCGCACCGTGGTATGTGGTCTCTTATGAACTCATTCATATGCTTGCAAGACATTAGACGACATTCCACCGAGAGGGCCCAGAGTATATCTATCCGTCATCGGGATGGACAAATCCCACTGTTGATCCATATGCCTCAACTCATACTTTCCGGATACTTAATCCCACCTTTATAGCCACCCATTTACGCAGTGGTGTTTGGTGTAATCAAAGTACCTTTCCGGTATAAGTGATTTACATGATCTCATGGTCATAAGGACTAGGTAACTATGTATCGAAAGCTTATAGCAAATAACTTAATGACGAGATCTTATGCTACGCTTAATTGGGTGTGTCCATTACATCATTCACACAATGACATAACCTTGTTATTAATAACATCCAATGTTCATGATTATGAAACTAATCATCCATTAATCAACAAGCTAGTTTAAGAGGCATACTAGGGACTTCTTGTTTGTCTACATATCACACATGTATCAATGTTTCGGTTAATACAATTATAGCATGGTATGTAAACATTATCATAAACACAAAGATATATAATAACCATTTATTATTGCCTCTTGGGCATATCTCCAACAGTCTCCCACTTGCACTAGAGTCAATAATCTAGTTTACATATGTAAAGATATAACACCTTGGCCTTCGTGCTTTATCATGTTTTGCTCACAGAGGTTTTTAGTCAACGGTCGACATGCTCAGAAACGTATGTATTTTGCAATTCATATGCGTCTCAGCGCATCACTCATTTTCCAAATGAGTCGGCATATATGCTTAGTCCTCTGGTGGAACCTTAATTCCGCGGTCTGAAATATGTCACTAATATTGTCACACACAATATAGCTTCAAAGTTCTGACTTTGTCGGAACTACACCAAGTTCTCAAAGAACCTCTTGACTTAACATCCTTTGTCATTGTCAAAACAATGACATATTCTGCCTTCTTTTGTAGAATCCATCACAATATTTAGAACTCTTCTAAATCTAGCATAGACAACTTCTAGCTCATTGTGCTACCTTTTAAACAACACTTAGTCTAATTTGAGATTTGAAATTATATTTTATATGTGACAAAACCAATATCCTTACAGCGATTTGTTTGTCATTTCTTCATACAAAAAATATATATATCCTTAGTTCTTCTAAAGTACTTAAGGATATTCTTACTGTCGTTCAATGATCATCATATGAATCATTCTGGTATATGCTCATAACACTTTATAGCACATGATATCTGATTGTGTACATGTTATTTGTGATCTATAATCACTCATGTGTTTTTACTCATTGAGTGTCAGATACACTCAAGTCTTGTTAAACCTTCACATGACAAGAACATTTTCTTAATATTTCTATATTGAACTACTTCAATATCCATCATATGTACTTTGACTTAAACTTATTTATGTGTTTCAATCTATCTTCATAGATCTTGACACTAAATTTGTTTCAGTCCATATCCTTTCATTGAAGTTAATTCTCAATGAAACCTTTTAATCAAGTATATAATTACATCATTTATAACCAACTATATGTCACCTACATAAAGTATTATAAATGTGTCTTAGCGCTCCCACTTAATTTCTTGCAAATGCAAGCCTCTTCATCGTCTCTGATGAAATCAAAAACTCTTTGACTATTTCATCTGGTGAAGATTCTAACTCCGTGATACTTACTTCATCCAATTGAAGTTCGTATACCTATCTAGTATTCCACGGACCAGCAAAACTCTTGGTTGTATCTTGTATACACCTTTAATACACACTTCTGTTAAGTAGTGTATTTTGCCATCCTACTAGCATATCTCATAAAAGAAATATGTAGTGATTACTAGAATAATCCACATAGACTATAAGCATTGCTACGGAAGATCTAATCTTATCGTAGTCAATTCTTTGAACTTTGTCGTAAACAATTTTTCGACAAGTCAAGCTTCTTTAAGGATATTTCATCCAAGTCTATCAATTTCATAGATCCATTTACTTTCATAAAGTATTCATCTATCTTGGATTTCATGGCGTATAGCCATTTTAACGGAGTCAGGCCCATCATAACTTCTTTGTTTGTAGTTGGTTTATTATTGTTCAAAATCAATCCTTTGTCCACAAATCATTTATTTGATCACAAAGTAAACCATACCTACAAGGTTCAATATGTACTTCGATCTCCATGGCTAAAACACTTTGTAGTCATGGGAGCCATGATCGTCGTGGCCGCTTCCGAAACCAATTCCGATGCTGCGCTACTCGATCATTATGCTCAGTTCATAAACCTTATCAAATTATATTGTCCTCCCACTCAAATACTTCATTAGAAACAATTTCTCGGAATAAGAAACATTGACAAACACTTTTGTCTTTGTCTTGTGAGAAGAATTCCCAATCAATTCTCTGGGATAACCAACAAAGACATTCATCCGATTTTGGTTGTAAACTCTTAGACCAAAATTTAAAGAAAGGACTTTTAAGGTTTATACCCATGCCATAACTCGTATGGTGTCATTTCAATGGATCATGATGATGCTCTATTTAGTGTAAAAGCGGTAGTCACTAAAGCATAATCCACAAAAATATAATGGCATCAATATTTTATCTCATCATTGATCCAACAAAGTTTGGATATATCTCTTGGATACTTCATCATCACTATGATACTCCAAGAAACGTAAGTTGTAGAACAATTTCATAACTCTCTTAGATGTTTGCTAAAACTCGTAATTCAAATATTTTCACCATGATCCAATCATAGATATTTGATTTTTCTATTACGATGATTTCCACTTCATGCTGAAATTTATTTGAATCCTATTCAAATGTTTCAAACTTTTCCTTATTGAATATATCCACATATATACTCAATTCATTGTTTGAAGGTTTTCATGAAATAGAAGAATCTCCCGCACACAACTATGCCTAGTGAACCATATACATCATTATGTATTTTTCCACTAAGTTTGTTGCCCGTTTGGCCTATGAACGGTATTTTAATCATTCTCTTTAGAAAAGATTTGCAAGCGTCAAATGATTCAAAAATCAAATAACTCCAAAAATCCATTTGCATGGAGTTCCTTCATGCGTTCCTTTCTAACATGACCTAAATGGCGGTTCCACAAATAAGTGGAATTCAAATCATTTGCCTTATGGCATTTTAGCGTCAGTTTTATGTATGTGTGTTTCACCATTAAGATTTATAATAACTTATCCATCGTACATGGAGTAATGTCATAATTTGAACAACTCATTGTTTTCATTTGACCAGAGCAAAATAACAATTATTAAGTTCTTTATTATAAATTCTAAGGGCTAGATAGAATGCCAACGACGAACATAATAACACTTCATTTTGTTCCAGACGTGCATTTCTATCATATTCCTTGTCAGTCACTTAGGCCATTGTATTCTTGTATTGCGTTGTTTTGTATGACACTTCATACCAACCAATATGGTACTAATACCCAAGAATTTCATTGTGTGACTTAACTAGGAATACAACCATAACATGTATATCATTTATATACACCTGAGCTAGACTTTCTAGTCTTTTCTTTTCTTTTTGCCAAAATATCTTTTGCAGTTTCTCTTTTAGCTTTCCTCATTATTCAGAAAAACACTTCAACATCAATAACTTCTAGGTTTGTTGGTCAAATACCAATAACCTTGAGGTTCTTGAAGTTGATCATCATATGACAAGTGTTCTAGATTTCACTTATTAGTAACTTTGTAATATGATGAAAAATTTCACTCATAATTTTATCCATCATATCATGACGACTTTCCGAGACCATGTCTGTACATGCTAGGCTCGTAAAGTTTTAACCTTGGTATTTGCATGTGCAAATCTAGCTTGCACCCGTTGTATGCACTCGTAGAATCTATCACACCCGATCATCACGTGATGCTTCAAACGACGAGTCTTAATAACGGCGCATATTAAGGATGGTCACTTCATGGATATGCGAATATTGTTAGTGCCCCAATAGTTGGAGGATTGTGACGCCTGGCGTCTTCAACCTTCATACATTCCCATAAAACTTATGAGTTTATGTAGTCTCACCAAATTATATTCTATTATCTTGTAATAAGGTCTTAGATATCACATATATCTCATACCTTGATTATTTCTGAAAACTAAATTTTCAGCTCCTTACTTTTCAAACAAATTTGAACTTCAAGTTTGACGGAGACAAGATAACTTTAGGTACTAATTGAAAACATAGCTCTTTGAATCAACAATGTGAGGTTTACTAAAAGTTTGCAATAGGACTTAATCAATTCTTGATTCTTTAACAATACGGTACCAATCCGTAAAGTTTCTTGTCAGATTTTAACAGTATTTCTATCTCAATAACAAGACTAGCGCATGGTAGAAAACGGATGCCAATACTACAAAATTAATACAAAATACTACTCAGACTATGTTTATGATAATTAGTTCATGTTTTAATCTAATTACTAATGAACTCCCACTTAATACAACATCCCTCATAGTTGTTAAGTGGTACACGATCCAAATTCACTACACCAAAACCGATCATCACGTGAGATGATGTAGCTTCAATGGTGAACATCAACATGTTGATCATATCATCCATATGACTCGTGTTCAACCTTTCGGTTTCCGTTGTCCCGAGGCCATGTCTGTACATGCTAGGCTCGTCAAGCAAACCCAAGTATTCCGCGTGTGCAACATGGCTTACACCCATTGTATGTCAAGTTTATCACACCCGATCATCACGAGATGCTTCAAAACGTCGAACAATGCAACGGTGCATACGAGGGAAGAACACTTTATTATCTTGATATTAATGTGAGGGATCATCTTATAATGCTACCGTCGCGATCTAAGCAAAATAAGATGCATAAAGGATTAACATCACATGCAGTTCATATGTGATATGATATGGCCCTTTTGTCTTTGTGCCTTTGATCTTCATCTCCAAAGCACGGACATGATCTCCATCATCTTCGGGCATGATCTCCATCATCGTCGGCGTAGCGTCAAGGTTCATGGCGCCGTCTTCATGGTTGTTCACCTCATGTAGCAACTATTACAACTACTTTGAAATACTACTCAACATGAAAATTAAAGACAACCATAAGGCTCCTGCCGGTTGCCACAATACAATAATGATCATCTCATACATATTCATCATCATATCATGGCCATATCACATCACCAAACCCTGCAAAAACAAGTTAGACGTCTCTAATTTGGTTTGCATATTTTACGTGGTTTAGGGTTTTTGAGCAAGATCCAATCTACCTACGAACATGAACCACAACGGTGATACTAGTGTTGTCAATAGAAGAGTAAATTGAATCTTCACTATAGTAGGAGAGACAGACACCCGCAAAGCCACTTATGCAATACAAGTTGCATGTCAAGCGTGGAGCAAATCTCATGAACGCGGTCATGTAAAGTTAGCCCGAGCCGCTTCATCCCACTATGCCACAAAGATGCAAAGTACTCAACTAAAGATAACAAGAGCATCAACGCCCACAAACCATTGTGTTCTACTCGTGCAACCATCTATGCATAGACACGGCTCTGATACCACTATAGGATAACGTTGCAAAGAAAACAAAAATTTTCCTACCGCAAACACAATCCAAGCCAAGATGCAATCTAGAAGACGGTAGCAACGAGGGGGTATCGAGTCTCACCTTGAAGAGATTCCAAAGCCTACAAGATGAGGCTCTTGTTGCTGCGGTAGACGATCACTTGCCGCTTGCAAAAGCGCGTAGAAGATCTTGATCACGATCGGTTCCGGCGCCACGAACGGGCAGCACCTCCGTACTCGGTCACACGTTCGGTTGTTGATGAAGACGACGTCCACCTCCCGTTCCAGCGGGCAGCGGAAGTAGTAGCTCCTCTTGAATCCGACAGCACGACGGCGTGGTGTCGGTGGCGGTGTAGAAGTCCGGCGGAGCTTCGCTAAGCTATGCGGGCAATATGGAGTGGAGGAGCAAAGCTAGGGTTTGGGAGGGGGTGGCCGGCCACTCAAGGGGGGCGGCCAAGCTATGGTCTTGGGGTGGCCGGCCCCCTCCCTTGGCCCCTCATTATATAGGTGGATCCCAAGTGTTGGTGTCCAAGTCTTCGAATAAGACCCGAAACCAAAACCTTCCATAGGAGGGGAAACCTAGCCCAACTAGGACTCCCACCCAAAGGTGGGATTCCCACCTCCCATGTGGGGGGTGGCCGGCCCCCTATGGTGGAGTCCACTTGGGACTCCACCCCCACTAGGGCTGGCCGGCCATGGAGGTGGAGTCCCTTGTGGACTCCACCTTCCTTGGTGGTTTCTTCCGGACTTTTCTAGAACCTTCTAGAACCTTCCATAGAACCTTCCCGACATTTTATTTCACATAAAATGACATCCTATATATGAATCTTATTCTCCGGACCATTCCGGAACTCCTCGTGATGTCCGGGATCTCATCCGGGACTCCGAACAAATATTCGAACTCCATTCCATAATTCAAGTACTACCATTTCAACATCCAACTTTAAGTGTGTCACCCTACGGTTCGAGAACTATGTGGACATGGTTGAGTACTCACTCCGACCAATAACCAATAGCGGGATCTGGAGATCCATAATGGCTCCCACATATTCAACGATGACTTTAGTGATCGAATGAACCATTCACATACATTACCAATTCCCTTTGTCTCACGATATTTTACTTGTCCGAGGTTTGATCTTCGGTATCACTCTATACCTTGTTCAACCTCGTCTCCTGACAAGTACTCTTTACTCGTACCGTGGTATGTGGTCTCTTATGAACTCATTCATATGCTTGCAAGACATTAGACGACATTCCACCGAGAGGGCCCAGAGTATATCTATCCGTCATCGGGATGGACAAATCCCACTGTTGATCCATATGCCTCAACTCATACTTTCCGGATACTTAATCCCACCTTTATAGCCACCCATTTACGCAGTGGTGTTTGGTGTAATCAAAGTACCTTTCCGGTATAAGTGATTTACATGATCTCATGGTCATAAGGACTAGGTAACTATGTATCGAAAGCTTATAGCAAATAACTTAATGACGAGATCTTATGCTACGCTTAATTGGGTGTGTCCATTACATCATTCACACAATGACATAACCTTGTTATTAATAACATCCAATGTTCATGATTATGAAACTAATCATCCATTAATCAACAAGCTAGTTTAAGAGGCATACTAGGGACTTCTTGTTTGTCTACATATCACACATGTATCAATGTTTCGGTTAATACAATTATAGCATGGTATGTAAACATTATCATAAACACAAAGATATATAATAACCATTTATTATTGCCTCTTGGGCATATCTCCAACAATATAGCCTAAGAGACCCACACGGTGCACACACTGTCACCTTTACACACGTGGGACAAGGAGTCTCCGGAGATCACATAAGTAAAACCCACTTGACTAGCATAATGACATCTAGATTACAAGCATCATCATATGAATCTCAATCATGTAAGGCAGCTCATGAGATTATTGTATTGAAGTACATAGGAGAGAGATGAACCACATAGCTACCGGTACAGCCCTTAGCCTCGATGGAGAACTACTCCCTCATGGGAGACAGCAGCGGTGATGAAGATGGCAGTGGAGATGGCAGCGGTGTCGATGGAGAAGCCTTCCGGGGCACTTCCCCGCGGCGTGCCGGAAAAGAGACTCCTGTCCCCTAGATCTTGGCTTCGCGATGGCGGCGGCTCTGGAAGGTTTCGCGTACCGTGGCTTATTCTTCTCGGGGTTTTAGGTCAGGGACCTTATATAGGCGAAAGGGCGGAGTCGGAAGGGGTCTGGGGCCACCAGACACTAGGGCGGCTGATACGTCTCCAACGTATCGATAATTTCTTATGTTCCATGCTACATTATTGATGATATCTACATGTTTTATACACATTATATGTCGTATTTACGCATTTTCAGGAACTAACCTATTAACAAGATGTCGAAGAGCCGCTGTCTGTTTTCTGTTTTTGGTTTCGAAATCCTAGTAACGAAATATTCTCGGAATCGAAATCAACGCCCAGGTTCCTATTTTTCCCGGAACCATCCAGAACACCCGAGAGCCGCAGAGGGAAGCCCTGGGGCCCCACACCACACCCGCGCCGAGGGGGCGCCGCCCTATGGTGTGGTGGCCCCGGCCCCTCCGAGGCTGCCCTTCCGCCTATTTAAAGCCTCCGTCGCGAAAACCCTATTACGGAGGACGAAACCCACGTAACCATCCAGAGCCGCCGCCATCGCGAAGCCAAGATCTGGGGGATAGGAGTCTCTGTTCCGGCACCGCCGGACGGGGAAGTGCCCCGAAGGCTTCTCCATCGACACCGCTGCCATCTCCACCGCCATCTTCATCACCGCTGCTGCTCCCATGAGGAGGAGTAGTTCTCCATTGAGGCTCGGGGCTGTACCGGTAGCTATGTGGTTCATCTCTCTCCTATGTACTTCAATACAATAATCTCATGAGCTGCCTTACATGATTGAGATTCATATTATGATGCTTGTAATCTAGATGTCATTATGCTAGTCAAGTGAGTTTTACTTATGTGATCTCCGGAGACTCCTTGTCCCACGTGTGTAAAGGTGACAGTGTGTGCACCGTGTGGGTCTCTTAGGCTATATTTCAGAATACTTATTCACTGTTATGAATGGCATAGTGAAGTGCTTATTTATATCTCTTTATGATTACAATGTGTTTTGTATCACAATTTATCTATGTGCTACTCTAGCAATGTTATTAAAGTAGTTTTATTCCTCCTACACGGTGTAATGGTGACAGTGTGTGCACTCGTGTTAGTACTTGGTTTATGCTATGATCATGATCTCTTGTAGATTGCGAAGTTAACTATTGCTATGATAGTATTGATGTGTATTATTCCTCCTACATAAGCATGAAGGTGACAGTGTGCATGCTATGTTAGTACTTGGTTTAGTCGTTTCGATCTTTCATGCACTCTAAGGTTATTTAAATATGAACATTGAATTGTGGAGCTTGTTAACTCCGGCATTGAGGATTCGTGTAATCCTACGCAATGTGTTCATCATCCAACAAGAGAGTGTAGAGTATGCATTTATCTATTCTGTTATGTGATCAATGTTGAGAGTGTCCACTAGTGAAAGTCTAATCCCTAGGCCTTGTTCCTAAATATCGCTATCGCTGCTTGTTTGCTGTTTTATGAGTTACTATCTCTGCATTACCGCATGTTTACTTCGCAATATTACTACCATCAACTGCACGCCAGCGCTATTTTCTCGCCTACTACTGCTCATATTTATTCATACCACTTGTATTTCACTATCTCTTCGCCGAACTAGTGCACCTATTAGGTGTGTTGGGGACACAAGAGACTTCTTGCTTTGTGGTTGCAGGGTTGCATGAGAGGGATATCTTTGACCTCTTCCTCCCCGAGTTCGATAAACCTTGGGTGATCCACTTAAGGAAACTTGCTGTTGTTCTACAAACCTCTGCTCTTGGAGGCCCAACACTGTCTACAAGAATAGAAGCACCCGTAGACATCAAGCACTTTTCTGGCGCCGTTGCCGGGGAGGAAAGGTAAAAGGCACTCATACTTCGGTTCCAGGTAACTTTTTGGCGCCATTGTGTGTGTGCTCGAAGCTATTTCCTTTAGACTCTGCAATTGCGACATTTGGTTTCTTGTTTACACTAGTTAGGTATAATGGACAACAATGACCTTTTTACTCTATTTCCTGATTTAAGACATGGATGGTTTGATGCAAAAATTAAAAAACCCATGGAACATATTAATATGAATGCTTTGAACACTATTGTTGCTAATGATATGGAAAATTCTAAGCTTGGGGAAGCTGGCTTTGATGAGCATGATATTTTTAGTCCCCCAAGCATTGAGGAGAAAATTTACTTTGATGATACTTTGCCTCTTATATTTGATGATAAGAATAATAATGATAGCTACTTTGTTGAATTTGCTCCCACTACAACTAATAAAATTGATTATGCCTATGTGGAGAGTAATAATTTTATGCATGAGACTCATGATAAGAATGCTTTATGTGATAGTTATATTGTTGAGTTTGCTCATGTTGCTACTGAAAGTTATTATGAGAGAGGAAAATATGGTTGTAAAATTTTCATGTTACTAAAACACCTCTCTATGTGCTGAAATTTTTGAAGCTACACTTGTTTTATCTTCCTATGCTTGTTACTTTGCTCTTCATGAACTTGTTTATTTACAAGATTCCTATGCATAGGAAGCATGTTAGACTTAAATGTGTTTTGAATTTGCCTCTTGATGCTCTCTTTTGCTTCAACTCTTATTTCTTGCAATTGCATCATTAAAACTGCTGAGCCCATCTTAATGGCTATAAAGAAAGAACTTCTTGGGAGATAACCCATGTGTTTTTTTTACTACAGTACTTTGTTTTATATTTGTGTCTTGGAAGTTGTTTACTACTGTAGCAACCTCTCCTTATCATGTTTTTGTGCCAAGTAAAATTTCTATGTCAAAGTTGATGTTATATTTGGGATCGCTGCGCAGAAACAACATTGCTGTCTGTCACGAATCTGGGCACAAGTCTCTGTAGAAAATTCGAAAAATCTGCCAATTTACGAGCGTGATCCTCAGATATGTACGCAACTTTCACTAGTTTTGAGTTTTTCCATTTGAGCAAGTCTGGTGCCACTTTAAAATTCGTCTTTACGATTGTTCTGTTTTTGACAGATTCTGCCTTTTATTTCGCATTGCCTCTTTTGCTATGTTGGATGAATTTCTTTGATCCATTAATGTCCAGTAGCTTTATGCAATGTCCAAGTGTAAAGAATGATTGTGCCACCTCTGAACATGTGATTTATTAATTGTGCACTAACCCTCTAATGAGTTTGCTTGAAGTTTGGTGTGAAGGAAGTTTTCAAGGGTCAAGAGAGGAGTATGATATACTATGATCAAGAGGAGTGAAAGCTCTAAGCTTGGGGATGCCCCCGTGGTTCATCCCTGCATATTTTAAGAAGACTCAAGCGTCTAAGCTTGGGGATGCCCAAGGCATCCCCTTCATCGACAACATCATCAGGTTCCTCCCCTGAAACTATATTTTTATTCAGTCACATCTTGTGTTCTTTACTTGGAGCGTCGGTTTGTTTTTGTTTTTGTTTTTGTTTGAATAAAATGGATCCTAGCATTCACTTTGTGGGAGAGAGACACGCTCCGCTGTTGCATATGGACAAATATGTCCTTAGGCTTTACTCATAATGTTCTTGGCGAAATTTCTTCTTCGTTAAATTGTTATATGGTTGGAATTGGAAAATGCTACATGTAGTAATTCTAAAATGTCTTGGATAATGTGATACTTGGCAATTGTTGTGCTCATGTTTAAGCTCTTGCATCATATACTTTGCACCCATTAATGAAGAAATACATAGAGCTTGCTAAAATTTGATTTGCATATTTGGTCTCTCTAAGGTCTAGATAATATCTAGTATTGAGTTTTGAACAACAAGGAAGACGGTGTAGAGTCTTATAATGTTTACAATATGTCTTTTATGTAAGTTTTGCTGCACCGGTTCATCCTTGAGTTTGCTTCAAATAACCTTGCTAGCCTAAACCTTGTATCGAGAGGGAATACTTCTCATGCATCCAAAATCCTTGAGCCAACCACTATGCCATTTGTGTCCACCATACCTACCTACTACATGGTATTTCTCCGCCATTCCAAAGTAAATTGCTTGAGTGCTACCTTTAAAATTCCATCATTCACCTTTGCAATATATAGCTCATGGGACAAAATAGCCTTAAAAACTATCGTAGTATCGAATATGTACTTATGCACTTTATCTTTTATTAAGTTGCTTGTTGTGCGATAACCATGCTTCTGGGGAACGCCATCAACTATTCTTTGTTGAATATCATGTGAGTTGCTATGCATGTCCGTCTTGTCTGAAGGATCTATCACCTTAATGATTGGAGCATGCAAATTGTTAGAGAAGAACATTGGGCCGCTAACTAAAGCCATGAATCATGGTTGAAGTTTCAGTTTTGGACATATATCCTCAATCTCATATGAGAATAATAATTGTTGCTACATGCTTATGCATTTAAGAGGAGTCCATTATCTGTTGTCCATGTTGTCCCGGTATGGATGTCTAAGTTGAGAATAATCAAAAGCGAGAAATCCAAAATGCGAGCTTTCTCCTTAGACCTTTGTACAGGCGGCATGGAGGTACCCCTTTGTGACACTTGGTTGAAACATGGCATGCAAAGATCCGGTAGTCCAAGCTAAGTAGGACAAGGTGCGGGCACTATTAGTATACTATGCATGAGGCTTGCAACTTGTAAGATATAACTTACATAACTCATATGCTTTATTACTACCGTTGACAAAATTGTTTCATGTTTTCAAAATAAAAGCTCTAGCACAAATACAGCAATCGATGCTTTCCTCTTTGAAGGACCTTTCTTTTACTTTTATTGTTGAGTCAGTTCACCTATCTCCCTCCACCTTAAGAAGCAAACACTTGTGTGAACTGTGCATTGATTCCTACATACTTGCATATTGCACTTGTTATATTACTCTATGTTGACAATATCCATGAGATATACATGTTATAAGTTGAAAGCAACTGCTGAAACTTAATCTTCCTTTGTGTTGCTTCAATACCTTTACTTTGATTTATTGCTTTATGAGTTAACTCTTATGCAAGACTTATTGATGCTTGTCTTGAAGTACTATTCATGAAAAGTCTTTGCTTTATGATTCATTTGTTTACTCATGTCATTACCATTGTTTTGATCGCTGCATTCATTACATATGTTTACAAATAGTATGATCAAGATTATGATGGCATGTCACTTCAGAAATTATCTTTGTTATCGTTTTACCTGCTCGGGACGAGCAGAACTAAGCTTGGGGATGCTGATACGTCTCCAACGTATCGATAATTTCTTATGTTCCATGCTACATTATTGATGATATCTACATGTTTTATACACATTATATGTCGTATTTACGCATTTTCTGGAACTAACCTATTAACAAGATGCCGAAGAGCCAGTTGCTGTTTTCTGCTGTTTTTGGTTTCAGAAATCCTAGTAACGAAATATTCTCGGAATCGGACGAAATCAACGCCCAGGTTCCTATTTTTCCCGGAACCATCCGAACACCCGAGAGCCGCCGAGGGCCCCGGGGCCCCACACCACACCCTGACGCGGCCAGAGGGGGGGCCGCGCCGCCCTATGGTGTGGTGGCCCCAGGCCCCCTCCGAGGCTGCCCTTCCGCCTATTTAAAGCCTCCATCGCGAAAACCCTATTACGAAGGACGAAACCCACAGAAACCATCCAGAGCCGCCGCCATCGCGAAGCCAAGATCTGGGACAGGAGTCTCTGTTCCGGCACCGCCGGACGGGGAAGTGCCCCCGGAAGGCTTCTCCATCGACACCGCTGCCATCTCCACCGCCATCTTCATCACTGCTCCCATGAGGAGGGAGTAGTTCTCCATTGAGGCTCGGGGCTGTACCGGTAGCTATGTGGTTCATCTCTCTCCTATGTACTTCAATACAATAATCTCATGAGCTGCCTTACATGATTGAGATTCATATTATGATGCTTGTAATCTAGATGTCATTATGCTAGTCAAGTGAGTTTTACTTATGTGATCTCCGGAGACTCCTTGTCCCACGTGTGTAAAGGTGACAGTGTGTGCACCGTGTGGGTCTCTTAGGCTATATTTCACAGAATACTTATTCACTGTTATGAATGGCATAGTGAAGTGCTTATTTATATCTCTTTATGATTGCAATGTGTTTTGTATCACAATTTATCTATGTGCTACTCTAGCAATGTTATTAAAGTAGTTTTATTCCTCCTACACGGTGTAATGGTGACAGTGTGTGCACTCGTGTTAGTACTTGGTTTATGCTATGATCATGATCTCTTGTAGATTGCGAAGTTAACTATTGCTATGATAGTATTGATGTGTATTATTCCTCCTACATAAGCATGAAGGTGACAGTGTGCATGCTATGTTAGTACTTGGTTTAGTCGTTTCGATCTTTCATGCACTCTAAGGTTATTTAAATATGAACATTGAATTGTGGAGCTTGTTAACTCCGGCATTGAGGATTCGTGTAATCCTACGCAATGTGTTCATCATCCAACAAGAGAGTGTAGAGTATGCATTTATCTATTCTGTTATGTGATCAATGTTGAGAGTGTCCACTAGTGAAAGTCTAATCCCTAGGCCTTGTTCCTAAATACTGCTATCGCTGCTTGTTTGCTGTTTTACTGAGTTACTACTGCTGCGTTACTACTGCATGTTTACTTCCTGCAATATTACTACCATCAACGCCAGCAGCTATTTTCTGGCGTCGTACTACTGCTCATATTTATTCATACCACTTGTATTTCACTATCTCTTCGCTGAACTAGTGCACCTATTAGGTGTGTTGGGGACACAAGAGACTTCTTGCTTTGTGGTTGCAGGGTTGCATGAGAGGGATATCTTTGACCTCTTCCTCCCTGAGTTCGATAAACCTTGGGTGATCCACTTAAGGAAAACTGCTGCTGTTCTACAAACCTCTGCTCTTGGAGGCCCAACACTGTCTACAAGAATAGAAGCACCCGTAGACATCAAGCACTTTTCTGGCGCCGTTGCCGAGGAAAGGTAAAAGGCACTCATACTTCGGTTCCAGGTAACAGTACTTTTCTGGCGCCATTGTGTGTGTGCTCGAAGCTATTTCCTTTAGACTCTGCAATTGCGACATTTGGTTTCTTGTTTACACTAGTTAGGTATAATGGACAACAATGACCTTTTTATTCTATTTCCTGATTTAAGACATGGATGGTTTGATGCAAAAATTAAAAAACCCATGGAACATATTAATATGAATGCTTTGAACACTATTGTTGCTAATGATATGGAAAATTCTAAGCTTGGGGAAGCTGGCTTTGATGAGCATGATATTTTTAGTCCCCCAAGCATTGAGGAGAAAATTTACTTTGATGATACTTTGCCTCTTATATTTGATGATAAGAATAATAATGATAGCTACTTTGTTGAATTTGCTCCCACTACAACTAATAAAATTGATTATGCCTATGTGGAGAGTAATAATTTTATGCATGAGACTCATGATAAGAATGCTTTATGTGATAGTTATATTGTTGAGTAATAACTAATAAAGCATTCTTGTCATGAGCCACATGCATAAAATAATTACTACTCCCAACATAAGCATAGTCATTCTTATTAATTGTAGTGGGAGCAAATTCAACAAAGTAGCTATCAAATATAGGAGGTATATTGTAATCATAATCAAATTTATCCTCCATAACAGGTGGTAACAAAAGACTACTATCATTATAATCATCATAAATGGGAGGCAAAGTATCATCAAAGTAAATTTTCTCCTCAATGCTTGGGGGACTAAAAATATCATGCTCATCAAAACCAGCTTCCCCAAGCTTAGAATTTTCCATAGCATTAGCAACAATGGTGTTCAAAGCATTCATAGTAATAACATTCCCATTAGCATGCATATAAAGTTCCATGGGTTTCTTAATTCTTTCTTCAAACACATCATGTCCTAATTCAAGATAAAGTTCATAAAGATCTCTCATATTTTTGTTGTTTTCCATTATGCCTAACTAGGAGATATGCCCTAGAGGCAATAATAAAATGGTTATTATTTATATCTTTATGTTTATGATAAATGTTTATATATCATGCTAGAATTGTATTAACCGAAACATTAGTACATGTGTGATATGTAGACAAACAAGAAGTCCCTAGTATGCCTCTTAAACTAGCTTGTTGATTAATGGATGATTAGTTTCATAATCATGAACATTGGATGTTATTAATAACAAGGTTATGTCATTGTGTGAATGATGTAATGGACACACCCAATTAAGCGTAGCATAAGATCTCGTCATTAAGTTATTTGCTATAAGCTTTCGATACATAGTTACCTAGTCCTTATGACCATGAGATCATGTAAATCACTTATACCGGAAAGGTACTTTGATTACACCAAACACCACTGCGTAAATGGGTGGCTATAAAGGTGGGATTAAGTATCCGGAAAGTATGAGTTGAGGCATATGGATCAACAGTGGGATTTGTCCATCCCGATGACGGATAGATATACTCTGGGCCCTCTCGGTGGAATGTCGTCTAATGTCTTGCAAGCATATGAATGAGTTCATAAGAGACCACATACCACGGTACGAGTAAAGAGTACTTGTCAGGAGACGAGGTTGAACAAGGTATAGAGTGATACCGAAGATCAAACCTCGGACAAGTAAAATATCGTGAGACAAAGGGAATTGGTAATGTATGTGAATGGTTCATTCGATCACTAAAGTCATCGTTGAATATGTGGGAGCCATTATGGATCTCCAGATCCCGCTATTGGTTATTGGTCGGAGTGAGTACTCAACCATGTCCACATAGTTCTCGAACCGTAGGGTGACACACTTAAAGTTGGATGTTGAAATGGTAGTACTTGAATTATGGAATGGAGTTCGAATATTTGTTCGGAGTCCCGGATGAGATCCCGGACATCACGAGGAGTTCCGGAATGGTCCGGAGAATAAGATTCATATATAGGATGTCATTTTATGTGAAATAAAATGTCGCGGAAGGTTCTATGGAAGGTTCTAGAAGGTTCTAGAAAAGTCCGGAAGAAACCACCAAGGAAGGTGGAGTCCACAAGGGACTCCACCTCCATGGCCGGCCAGCCCTAGTGGGGGTGGAGTCCCAAGTGGACTCCACCATAGGGGGCCGGCCACCCCCCACATGGGAGGTGGGAATCCCACCTTTGGGTGGGAGTCCTAGTTGGGCTAGGTTTCCCCCTCCTATGGAAGGTTTTGGTTTCGGGTCTTATTCGAAGACTTGGACACCAACACTTGGGATCCACCTATATAATGAGGGGCCAAGGGAGGGGGCCGGCCACCCCAAGACCATAGCTTGGCCGCCCCCCTTGAGTGGCCGGCCACCCCCTCCCAAACCCTAGCTTTGCTCCTCCACTTCATATTGCCCGCGTAGCTTAGCGAAGCTCCGCCGGACTTCTACACCGCCACCGACACCACGCCGTCGTGCTGTCGGATTCAAGAGGAGCTACTACTTCCGCTGCCCGCTGGAACGGGGAGGTGGACGTCGTCTTCATCAACAACCGAACGTGTGACCGAGTACGGAGGTGCTGCCCGTTCGTGGCGCCGGAACCGATCGTGATCAAGATCTTCTACGCGCTTTTGCAAGCGGCAAGTGATCGTCTACCGCAGCAACAAGAGCCTCATCTTGTAGGCTTTGGAATCTCTTCAAGGGTGAGACTCGATACCCCCTCGTTGCTACCGTCTTCTAGATTGCATCTTGGCTTGGATTGCGTGTTCGCGGTAGGAAAATTTTTGTTTTCTATGCAACGTTATCCTACAGTGGTATCAGAGCCGTGTCTATGCATAGATGGTTGCACGAGTAGAACACAATGGTTTGTGGGCGTTGATGCTCTTGTTATCTTTAGTTTGAGTACTTTGCATCTTTGTGGCATAGTGGGATGAAGCGGCTCGGACTAACTTTACATGACCGCGTTCATGAGACTTGTTCCTCGTTCGACATGCAACTTGTATTGCATAAGAGGCTTTGCGGGTGTCTGTCTCTCCTACTATAGTGAAGATTCAATTTACTCTTCTATTGAAAACATTAGTATCAACGTTGTGGTTCATGTTCGTAGGTAGATTAGATCTCTCTCGAAAACCCTAAACCACGTAAAATATGCAAACCAAATTAGAGACGTCTAACTTGTTTTTGCAGGGTTTGGTGATGTGATATGGCCATAATGTGATGATGAATATGTATGAGATGATCATTATTGTATTGTGGCAACCGGCAGGAGCCTTATGGTTGTCTTTAAATTTCATGTTGAGTAGTATTTCAAAGTAGTTGTAATAGTTGCTACATGAGGTGAACAATCATGAAGACGGCGCCATGAACCTTGACGCTACGCCAACGATGATGGAGATCATGCCCGTTGATGATGGAGATCATGTCCGTGCTTTGGAGATGAAGATCGAAGGCGCAAAGACAAAAGGGCCATATCATATCACATATGAATTGCATGTGATGTTAATCCTTTATGCATCTTATTTTGCTTAGAACGCGACGGTAGCATTATAAGATGATCCCTCACATTAATATCAAGATAATAAAGTGTTCTCCCCTCGTATGCACCGTTGTAACAGTTCGTCGTTTCAAAGCATCTCGTGATGATCGGATGTGATAGATTCAACGATTCACATACAACGGGTGTAAGCCATGTTGCACACGCGGAATACTTGGGTTTGCTTGACGAGCCTAGCATGTACAGACATGGCCTCGGGACAACGGAAACCGAAAGGTTGAACACGAGTCATATGGATGATATGATCAACATGTTGATGTTCACCATTGAAGCTACATCATCTCACGTGATGATCGGTTTTGGTGTAGTGGATTTGGATCGTGTACCACTTAACAACTATGAGGGATGTTGTATTAAGTGGGAGTTCATTAGTAATTAGATTAAAACATGAACTAATTATCATAAACATAGTCTGAGTAGTATTTTGAATTAATTTTGTAGTATTGGCATCCGTTTACTACTATGCGCTAGTCTTATAATTGAGATAGAAATACTGTTAAAATCTGACAAGAAACTTTACGGATTGGTACCGTATTGTTAAAGAATCAAGAATTGATTAAGTCCTATTGCAAACTTTTAGTAAACCTCACATTGTTGATTCAAAGAGCTATGGTTTCAATTAGTACCTAAAGTTATCTTGTCTCCGTGAAACTTGAAGTTCAAATCTGTTTGAAAAGTAAGGAGCTGAAAATTTAGTTTTCAGAAATAATCAAGGTACGAGATATATGTGATATCTAAGACCTTATTGCAAGATGATAGAATATAAATTTGGTGAGACTACATAAACTCATAAGTTTTATGGGAATGTACGAAGGTTGAAGACGCAAGGCGTCCCAATCCTCCAACTATTGGGGCACTAATGATATTCGCATATCCATGAAGTGATTGTCCTTAGTATGCACCGTTGCTAAGACTCGTCGTTTCGAAGCATCACGTGATGATCGGGTGTTATAGATTCTACGTGTGCTTACAACGGGTGCAAGCCAGATTTGCATATGCGAATACTAAGGTTTAAACTTTATGAGCCTAGCATGTACAGACATGGTCTCAAAAAGTTGTCATGAATTGATGGATAAAATTATGAGTGAAATTGTTCATCATAGTTACTAATATGTGAAATCTAGAACACTTGTCATATGATGATCAACTTCAAAGTAAGAACCTCAAGGTTATTGGTATTTGACCAACAAACCTAGAAGTTATTGATGTTGAAATGTTTTTCTGAATAATGAGGAAAGCTAAAAGAGAAACTGCAAAAGATATTTTGGCAGAAAGAAAAGAAAAGACTAGAAAGTCTAGCTCAGGTGTATATAAATGATATACATGTTATGGTTGTATTCCTAGTTAAGTCACACAATGAAATTCTTGGGTATTAATACCATATTGGTTGGTATGAAGTGTCATACAAAACAACGCAATACAAGAATACAATGGCCTAAGTGACTGACAAGGAATATGATAGGAATGCACGTCTGGAACAAAAATAAAGTGTTATTATGTTCATCATTGGCATTCTATCTAGCCCTTAGAATTTATAATAAAGAGCTTAATAAATTGTTATTTTGCTCTGGTCAAATGAAAACAATGAGTTGTTCAAATTATGACATTACTCCATGTATGATGGATAAGTTATTATAAATCTTAATGGTGAAACACACATACATAACACTGACGCTAAAATGCCATAAGGCAAATGATTTGAATTCCACTTATTTGTGGAACCGCAATTTAGGTCATGTTAGAAAGGATCGCATGAAGGAACTCCATGCAAATGGATTTTTGGAGTCATTCGATTTGTTGAATCGTTTGGCACTTGCAAAATCTTTTCTAAAAGGTAATGACTGAAATACCGTTCATAGGCCAAGAGTTGAACGGGCAACTAACTTAGTGAAAACATACATAATGATATATGTGGTTCACTGGGCATAGTTGTGTGCGGAAGATTCTTCTACTTCATGAAAACTTTCAAACAATGAATTGAGTATATATGTGGATATATTCAATAAGGAAAAGTTTGAAACATTTGAATAGGATTCAAATAAATTTCAGCATGAAGTGGAAATCATCGTAATAGAAATCAAATATCTATGATTGGATCATGGTGGAAATATTTGAATTACGAGTTTTAGCGAACATCTAAGAGAGTTATGAAATTGTTCTACAACTTACGTTTCTTGGAGTATCATAGTGATGATGAAGTATCCAAGAGATATATCCAAACTTTGTTGGATCAATGATGAGATAAAATATTGATGCCATTATATTTTTGTGGATTATGCTTTAGTGACTACCGCTTTTACACTGAATAGAGCATCATCATGATCCGTTGAAATGACACCATACAAGTTATGGCATGGGTATAAACCCTAATAGTCAACCAAAATCGGATGAATGTCTTTGTTGGTTATCCCAGAGATTTAATTGGGAATTCTTCCCACGAGACAAAGACAAAAGTGTTTGTCAATGTTTCTTATTTCCGAGAAATTGTTTCGAGTGAAGTATTTGAGTGGGAGGACAATATAATTTGATAAGGTTTATGAACCTGAGCATAATGATCAGAGTAGCGCAGCATCGGAATTGGTTTCGGAAGCGGCCACGACGATCATGGCTCTCATGACTACAAAATGTTTTAGCCATGGAGATCGAAGTACATATTGAACCTTGTAGGTATGGTTTACTTTGTGATCAAATAAATGATTTGTGGACAAAGGATTGATTTTGATCAATGATAAACCAACTACAAAACAAAGAAGTTATGATGGGCCCTGACTCCATTAAAATGGCCATGCGCCATGAAATCCAAGATAGATGAATACTTTATGAAAGTAAATGGATCTATGAAATTGATAGACTTGGATGAAATATCCTTGAAGAAAGCTTGACTTATCGAAAAATTGTTTACGACAAAGTTCAAAGAGTTGAATACGATAAGATTAGATCTTCCGTAGCAATGCTTATAGTCTATGTGGATTATTCTAGTAATCACTACATATTTCTTTTATGAGATATGCTAGTAGGATGGCAAAATACACTACTTAACAGAAGTATGTATACAAGATACAACCAAGAGTTTTGCTGGTCCGTGGAATATTAGATAGGTATACAAACTTCAATTGATGAAGTGAGTATCGCGGAGTTTGGAATCTTCACCAGATGAAATAGTCAAAGAGTTTTTGATTTCATCAGAAATGATGAAGAGGCTTGCATTTGCAAGAAATTAAGTGGGAGCGCTAAGACACATTTATAATACTTTATGTAGGTGACATATAGTTGGTTATAAATGATGTAATTATATACTTGATTAAAAGGTATGGACTTCAAAACAAATTTAGTGTCAAGATCTATGAAGATAGATTGAAACACATAAATAAGTTTAAGTCAAAGTACATATGATGGATATTGAAGTAGTTCAATATAGAAATATTAAGAAAATGTTCTTGTCATGTGAAGGTTTAACAAGACTTGAGTGTATCTGACACTCGATGAGTAAAAACACATGAGTGATTTTAGATCACGAATAAAATGTACACAATCAGATATCATGTGCTATAAAGTGTTATGAGCATATACCAGAATGATTCATATGATGATCATTGGACGACAGTAAGAATATCCTTGAGTACTTTAGAAGAACTAAGGATATATATATATATATTTGTATGAAGAAATGACAAACAAATCGCTGTAAGGTGTTACACCGATATTGGTTTTGTCACATATAAAATATAATTTCAATCTCAAATTAGACTAAGTGTTGTTTAAAAGGTAGCATAATGAGCTAGAAGTTGTCTATGCTAGATTTAGAAGAGTTCTAAATATTGTGACGGATTCTACAAAAGAAGGCAGAGTATGTCATTGTTTTGACAATGACAAAGGATGTTAAGTCAAGAGGTTCTTTGAGAACATGGTGTAGTTCCGACAGAGTCAGAACTTTGAAGCTATATTGTGTATGACAATATTAGTGACATATTTCAGACCGCGGAATTAAGGTTCCACCAGAAGACCAAACATATTTAATGCCGACTCATTTGGAAATGAGTGATGCGTTGAGACGCAAATGAATTACAAAATACATACGTTTCTGAGCGTGTCAGATCCGTTGACTAAAAACCTCTCCCGTGAGCAATACATGATAAAACACCGGAAGGCCAAGGTGTTATATCTTTACAAATGTAAACTAGATTATTGACTCTAGTGCAAGTGGGAGACTGAAGGAGATATGCCCAGAGGCAATAATAAAATGGTTATTATTTATATCTTTATGTTTATGATAAATGTTTATATATCATGCTAGAATTGTATTAACCGAAACATTAGTACATGTGTGATATGTAGACAAACAAGAAGTCCCTAGTATGCCTCTTAAACTAGCTTGTTGATTAATGGATGATTAGTTTCATAATCATGAACATTGGATGTTATTAATAACAAGGTTATGTCATTGTGTGAATGATGTAATGGACACACCCAATTAAGCGTAGCATAAGATCTCGTCATTAAGTTATTTGCTATAAGCTTTCGATACATAGTTACCTAGTCCTTATGACCATGAGATCATGTAAATCACTTATACCGGAAAGGTACTTTGATTACACCAAACACCACTGCGTAAATGGGTGGCTATAAAGGTGGGATTAAGTATCCGGAAAGTATGAGTTGAGGCATATGGATCAACAGTGGGATTTGTCCATCCCGATGACGGATAGATATACTCTGGGCCCTCTCGGTGGAATGTCGTCTAATGTCTTGCAAGCATATGAATGAGTTCATAAGAGACCACATACCACGGTACGAGTAAAGAGTACTTGTCAGGAGACGAGGTTGAACAAGGTATAGAGTGATACCGAAGATCAAACCTCGGACAAGTAAAATATCGCGAGACAAAGGGAATTGGTAATGTATGTGAATGGTTCATTCGATCACTAAAGTCATCGTTGAATATGTGGGAGCCATTATGGATCTCCAGATCCCGCTATTGGTTATTGGTCGGAGTGAGTACTCAACCATGTCCACATAGTTCTCGAACCGTAGGGTGACACACTTAAAGTTGGATGTTGAAATGGTAGTACTTGAATTATGGAATGGAGTTCGAATATTTGTTCGGAGTCCCGGATGAGATCCCGGACATCACGAGGAGTTCCGGAATGGTCCGGAGAATAAGATTCATATATAGGATGTCATTTTATGTGAAATAAAATGTCGCGGAAGGTTCTATGGAAGGTTCTAGAAGGTTCTAGAAAAGTCCGGAAGAAACCACCAAGGAAGGTGGAGTCCACAAGGGACTCCACCTCCATGGCCGGCCAGCCCTAGTGGGGGTGGAGTCCCAAGTGGACTCCACCATAGGGGGCCGGCCACCCCCCACATGGGAGGTGGGAATCCCACCTTTGGGTGGGAGTCCTAGTTGGGCTAGGTTTCCCCCTCCTATGGAAGGTTTTGGTTTCGGGTCTTATTCGAAGACTTGGACACCAACACTTGGGATCCACCTATATAATGAGGGGCCAAGGGAGGGGGCCGGCCACCCCAAGACCATAGCTTGGCCGCCCCCCTTGAGTGGCCGGCCACCCCCTCCCAAACCCTAGCTTTGCTCCTCCACTTCATATTGCCCGCGTAGCTTAGCGAAGCTCCGCCGGACTTCTACACCGCCACCGACACCACGCCGTCGTGCTGTCGGATTCAAGAGGAGCTACTACTTCCGCTGCCCGCTGGAACGGGGAGGTGGACGTCGTCTTCATCAACAACCGAACGTGTGACCGAGTACGGAGGTGCTGCCCGTTCGTGGCGCCGGAACCGATCGTGATCAAGATCTTCTACGCGCTTTTGCAAGCGGCAAGTGATCGTCTACCGCAGCAACAAGAGCCTCATCTTGTAGGCTTTGGAATCTCTTCAAGGGTGAGACTCGATACCCCCTCGTTGCTACCGTCTTCTAGATTGCATCTTGGCTTGGATTGCGTGTTCGCGGTAGGAAAATTTTTGTTTTCTATGCAACGTTATCCTACACCTAACTAGTTTAAACAAGAAACCAAAAGATGCAATTGCAGGATCTAAAGGAAATAGCTTCGAGTACTTACAACGGCGCCGAAAATAGCTTAGTAGCCGAGATCCGGAGTGTGAGTACCTTTTACCTTTCCTCCCCGGCAACGGCGCCAGAAAATAGCTTGATGTCTACGGGTGCTTCTATTCTTGTAGACAGTGTTGGGCCTCCAAGAGCAGAGGTTTGTAGAACAGCAGCAAGTTTTCCCTTAAGTGGATCACCCAAGGTTTATCGAACTCAGGGAGGAAGAGGTCAAAGATATCCCTCTCAAGCAACCCTGCAACCACAAAGCAAGAAGTCTCTTGTGTCCCCAACACACCTAATAGGTGCACTAGTTCGGCGAAGAGATAGTAAAATACAAGTGGTATGAATGAATATGAGCAGTAGTACGGCGCCAGAAAATAGCTTGCTGGCGTGCAGTTGATGGTAGTAATATTGCAGGAAGTAAACATGCAGTAGAACAGTAAACAAGCAGCGATAACAGTATTTAGGAACAAGGCCTAGGGATTATACTTTCACTAGTGGACACTCTCAACATTGATCACATAATAAATAAGTTCTCTTCCTTGTGTGCTACATATACTCTTGTTTGATAATGAACACCACTAATTGTGTAGGATTACACGAACCCTCAATGCCGGAGTTAACAAGCTCCACAACATTCGATATTCATGTTTAAGTAACCTTAGAGCATAATAGATCTTTGCAAAATAAACCAAGTACTAACATAGCATGCACACTGTCACCATCACACTACGAAGGAGGCATAGATCACATCAATACTATCATAGCGATAATCAACTCCATAACCTACAAGAGATTATGATCATAATCTACGACAAGAACTACACGATGCACACACTGTCACCATTACACCATGCAGGAGGAATAGACTACTTTAATAACATCACATGAGTAGCACATAGATAAATAGTGATACAAAACACATTGCAATCATAAAGGGATATAAATAAGCACTTCACTACGCCATTCATAACAGTGAATAAGTATTCTGTGAAATATAGCCTAAGAGACCCACACGGTGCACACACTGTCACCTTTACACACGTGGGACAAGGAGTCTCCGGAGATCACATAAGTAAAACCCACTTGACTAGCATAATGACATCTAGATTACAAGCATCATCATATGAATCTCAATCATGTAAGGCAGCTCATGAGATTATTGTATTGAAGTACATAGGAGAGAGATGAACCACATAGCTACCGGTACAGCCCTTAGCCTCGATGGAGAACTACTCCCTCCTCATGGGAGCAGCAGCGGTGATGAAGATGGCGGTGGAGATGGCAGCGGTGTCGATGGAGAAGCCTTCCGGGCACTTCCCCGGCGGCGGCCGGAACAGAGACTCATGTCCCCGATCTTGGCTCACGGCGCTCGGGAAGGTTTCGCGTTGATGACCCACAAGTATAGGGGGTGTATCGTAGTACTTTCGATAAATAAGAGTGTCGAACCCAACGAGGAGCAGAAGGTGTTGACAAGCAGTTTCGATGAAGGATTCACTGTAAATGCTCACAGACAAGTATTCAGGGGTTTTGATATTGCAGATAAATAAAGTACAAGTAAATAAAATGCGAGAGAAATAATTGCAGCGAGTGGCCCAATCCTTTTTAGCACAAAGGACAAGCCGGTTTGATTACTTATAATGACCAAACGTTCCTGAGGACACATGGGGATTTTAGTCTAGTACTTTCGCTTCATGTGGTTTAATAATCTTCATTGTTTTGATAAGTGTTGTGTGGGTGAACCTATGCTAATGCACCGCCCTTCCTAGGACTAATACATACTTGTGATTATACCCCTTGCAAGCATCCGCAACTACAAGAAAGTAATTAAGATAAATCTAACCACAACCTTAAACTCTGAGATCCTGCGATCCCTCCTGCATCGATATACTAACGGGGGCTTAGGTTTCTGTCGCTCCGGCAACCCCGCAATTAGCAACCGAATACAAGATGCACTCCCCTAGGCCCATAAATGGTGAAGTGTCGTGTAGTCGACGTTCACACGACACCACTAGAAGAATGACACCACAACTTAAATATCATAACATTGAATATTACTCAACCATAATTCACTACTAGCATTTAGACTTCACCCATGTCCTCAAGAACTAAACGAACTACTCACGAGACATCATATGGAATACAATCAGAGGTGATATGATGATGAATAACAATCTGAACATAAACCTTGGTTCAATGGTTTCACTCAATAGCATCTACAACAAGTATAGAATAACACCGGGAGAGTTTCCCCTATCAAACAATCAAGATTTAACCCGAATTGCTACAGCGATGACGAGGTGCAGCGGTGGTGATGGCGGTGTAGATGGTGGAGATGATGATGATGATGATGGAGATGATGTCCCGCTCGATGACGATGGCGATGGCGTCGATTTCCCCCTCCGGGAGGGAATTTCCCCGATTCCTGCCCGCCGGAGAGCTCTTTTCTCTCTGGTGCTCTCCGCCCCGCAGAGGCGGCTGTAACCCTTCGTGAGGTCCTCTCTGTGGCTTAGGTTTTCGGGACGAAGGAGTACGCGAAGAAAAGGAGGCGAAAGGGGCTGTGGGGCCCCGAGCATGGGTGGCGCGGCCAGGCCCTGGGCCGCGCCGCCCTGTGGTCTGGGCCCACAGTGGCTCCTCTCTTCTTCCCCTTCTGGCTCCCTCCGTCATCTGGAAAAATAGGAATTTACGTGAAATTCCCTTCCACAGTTGATCTTCCGAAATATTGCGTTCTGACGGTGCTTTTTCCAGCAGAATCCTGGCTCCGGTGCTTGATCCTCCAATGATGATGAAACATGCAAAATAGATGAAATAACATAAGTATTGTGTCCCAATATGAAATATATCAATGAATAACAGCAAATTATGATACAAAATAGTGATGCAAATTGGACGTATCAACTCCCCCAAGCTTAGACCTCGCTTGTCCCCAAGCGAAACTGAGCTCGATAAACAAGACCACATGTTTATGGAGTGAAGAGTCGATAAATAAAATACGGACAAGAAGCATCATATTCATTCACACAAGACATTCTAGTAAACAACTTCCTCATATAACTCATCTCGAAATAAGTAAAGAGAAATCACAAGTAAAGGTGCATAAGAAATCATAATTGGTGATGGCAAACTTTGTTCTTGGTCAGAGAACTACTAACGGATTGTACTTTTAAGCAAAGCTTTCATATTAGATTTTATAGCTGAGCTTTCATATTTAAGCATGACAATCTCTTCATAATCATTGATAACTTCAAAGTCATATTCATTCAGATAAAATTGGTACTAAACAAGAAAGTATAAAAGACATGATTAACTGAATCATAGCATAAATGATTGGTTCACAACAACTCAATTGCTTGCTTGAGATAGAGAGAAATAGGTTTACTGACTCAACATAAAAGTAAAAGACAGGCCCTTCGCAGAGGGAAGCAGGGATTAAATCATGTGCTAGAGCTTTTCAAGTTTTGAAATCATATAAAGAGCATAAAAGTAAGATTTTGAGCGGTGTTTGTTGTTGTCAACGAATGGTAGCGGGCACTCTAACTCCCTTGCCAAACGAACCTTCAAAGAGCGGCTCCCATGAGGGACGGCATCTCTACCAGCAAGGTAGATCATCCCCCTTCTCTTTTGTTTACACATGTATTTTAGTTTTATTAAGGATGACACTCCCCCCAACCTTGGCTTTCTCAATCCATGGCTAACCGAATCCTCGGGTGCCTTCCAACATTCACATACCATGGAGGAGTGTCTATTGCAAAATTAAGTTGCTTACTGATAACTCAGAGCAAAACATGTGAAGAGAATTATTAATGAAAGTTATTAATTGGGGCTGGGAACCCCGTTGCCAGCTCTTATTGCAAAATTATTGGATAAGCGGATGTGCCGCTAGTCCATTGGTGAAAGTCCGCCCAACAAGATTGAAAGATGAAACACCACATACTTCCTCATGAGCTATAGAACATTGACACAAATAAGGAGTAGTATAGTTTGAATTATTTAAAGGTAGCACATGAAGTATTTACTTGGAATGGCAGAAAATACCATGTAGTAGGTAGGTATGGTGGACACAAATGGCATAGGTTTGGTCTAAGGTTATGGATGTATGAGAAGCATTCCCTCTCGATACAGGTCTTTGGCTAGCAAGGTTTGATAGCAAGCATAAAGGTTGAGGGAAACAAACAAATATACATATGATAGAACAATCATGCATCTTTCTCATAAGCACAAGCAATTTTAACTTCAGAATACTAAGCATAGAGATAATAGAGTAGTGTATCTAAGTGTATTTCTCTCTTCTATTAAACATCAAGATGTTGTTGCTATTGACCAATGCTAAGTTTGCCAAAACCAAATAGATTTACTTGATGCTCCCAAAGTGATATCAATACTCATGTCAAGAGTAATCATATAATGGAGATTGCAAACTAAAATAAGGTGTGCAAAAAGTAAATGATAAGACTTCTCATTAATATTCCATAACGATAACTCACACCAACGGATACATAGATAACTAACTAAGAGAGATACTTCCACATTGCATACTATTCCATATGATAACTTCCCTACTCATGATATGACACTACTTGATAGTAAAAGATAAAGGTGGTGATGATGTGATACCGCGGCACTCCCCCAAGCTTGGAACAAACCAAGGGGATGCCAATACCGATGATGAATTACTCCTTCGGTGATGATGGTGAATCTTTGTCGTCATCAGACTTCCATGGAAGAGGCCCTCCATCAACAAAAGACATCTTGGTCTCCGGAAACCTGAAACTAGCAGCATGACTTATGCGCTTAAACCTGTTTTCATACTCACAGTTTTGATTATGAACATCATAGAGTTGAGCTTGGAGTTTGTTGGTGGTGTCGTGAAGTGAGAAGATATCGTCCCACAGCTTTGCAGTCTCCTTCTTGTGCCCATCAATGAGTTCAGACACAATCTTGTGAAAGATATCCACTTCACGCTCAGCCATCTTCTTGTAGTTGAAGACCTCTTGTTCCAGTTTCTCCATCCTGTCTTCCAAACTCCCTTCTCCCTTAGGACCCTGGACATCTTTGATCTGCAACTCTCCATCCACGAGCTGCAACTCTTTGGGGTGCATCTTCAGCTCGTTCATGTACGGGTTGACGACGTCCTCAAAGAAGCTGTCCTTCTGAGTTCCCGACGAAGACATGATGGATCTAGATCCGAAGCAGATCCTGGCAGAAAACAGCTCGAAACAAAACACGACGAGAAAACGATATTACGGACCTCCAGGGGTCCGGGGGATTATATAGCAAATATTTTTACGACAAAAGGAAGGTTCCAGGCCGAAAACGAGTGGAAACGGGACGCCGATACGTCTCCAACGTATCGATAATTTCTTATGTTCCATGCCACTTTATTGATGATACCTACATGTTTTATGCACATTTTATGTCGTATTTACGCATTTTATGGAACTAACCTATTAACAAGATGCCGAAGAGCCAGTTCCTGTTTTCTGCTTTTTTGGTTTCAGAAATCCTAGTAACGAAATATTCTCGGAATTGGACGAAATCAACGCCCAGGTTCCTATTTTGCCCGGAAGCATCCAGAACACCCGAGAGCCGCCAGAGGGGGCCCTGTGGGCCCAGATGACATGGTGGCGCGGCCCAGGCCCTGGCCGCGCCACCCTATGGTCTCGTCGCCTCGTTGACCCTCTCCCGCGCCGCCTATATAAAGCCCCTGCATCGAAAACCCTTACGAGGAAGCCACGGTACGCGAAACCTTCCAGAGCCGCCGCCATCGCGAAGCCAAGATCTGGGGGACAGAGTCTCTGTTCCGGCACCCTGCCGGAGCGGGGAAGTGCCCCCGGAAGGCTTCTCCATCGACACCGCTGCCATCTCCACCGCCATCTTCATCACCGCTGCTGCTCCCATGAAGAGGGAGTAGTTCTCCATCGAGGCTCGGGGCTGTACCGGTAGCTATGTGGTTCATCTCTCTCCTATGTAGTTCAATACAATAATCTCATGAGCTGCCTTACATGATTGAGATTCATATGATGATGCTTGTAATCTAGATGTCATTATGCTAGTCAAGTGAGTTTTACTTATGTGATCTCCGGAGACTCCTTGTCCCACGTGTGTAAAGGTGACAGTGTGTGCACCGTGTGGGTCTCTTAGGCTATATTTCACGAAGTACTTATTCACTGTTGAAGAGCGTAGTGAAGTGCTTATTTATATCTCTTTATGATTGCAATGTGCATCGTATCACAATTTATCTATGTGCTACTCTAGCAAAGTTATTAAAGTAGTTTTATTCCTCCTGCATGTGTGCAAAGGTGACAGTGTGTGCACCGTGTTAGTACTTGGTTTATGCTATGATCATGATCTCTTGTAGATTGCGAAGTTAACTATTGCTATGATAATATTGATGTGATCTATTCCTCCTACATATGCATGAAGGTGACAGTGTGCATGCTATGCTAGTACTTGGTTTAGTCGTTTTGATCTATCTTACACTTAAGGTTACTTAAACATGAGCATTATTGTGGAGCTTGTTAACTCCGGCATTGAGGGTTCGTGTAATCCTACGCAATGTGTTCATCATCCAACAAGAGTGTAGAGTATGCATTTATCTATTCTGTTATGTGATCAATGTTGAGAGTGTCCACTAGTGAAAGTGTAATCCCTAGGCCTTGTTCCCAAATACTGCTGAGTTACTACTGCTTGTTTACTGTTTTACTGTGTTACTACTGCTGCAATACTACCACCATCAACTACACGCCAGCAAGCTATTTTCTGGCACCGTTGCTACTGCTCATACATATTCATACCACCTGTATTTCACTATCTCTTCGCCGAACTAGTGCACCTATTTGGTGTGTTGGGGACACAAGAGACTTCTTGCTTTGTGGTTGCAGGGTTGCATGAGAGGGATATCTTTGACCTCTTCCTCCCTGAGTTCGATAAACCTTGGGTGATCCACTTAAGGAAAACTTGCTGCTGTTCTACAAACCTCTGCACTTGGAGGCCCAACACTGTCTACAGGAAAGGAGGGGGAACGTAGACATCAAGCACTTTTCTGGCGCCGTTGCCGGGGAGGAAAGGTAAAAGGTACTCACACTCCGGATCTCGGCTACTAAGCTATTTTCCGGCGCCATTGTAAGTACTCGAAGCTATTTCCTTTAGACTCTGCAATTGCGACATTTGGTTTCTTGTTTACACTAGTTAGGCATAATGGAAGACAACAATAAAATGAGAGATCTTTATGAACTTTATCTTGAATTAGGACATGATGTGTTTGAAGAAAGAATTAAAAAACCCATGGAACTTTATATGCATGATAATGGGAATGTTATTAGTATGAATGCTTTGAACACCATTGTTGCTAATGCTATGGAAAATTCTAAGCTTGGGGAAGCTGGCTTTGATGAGCATGATATTTTTAGTCCCCCAAGCATTGAGGAGAAAATTTACTTTGATGATACTTTGCCTCCCATTTATGATGATTATAATGATAGTAGTCTTTTGTTACCACCTGTTATGGAGGATAAATTTGATTATGATTACAATATACCTCCTATATTTGATAGCTACTTTGTTGAATTTGCTCCCACTACAATTAATAAGAATGACTATGCTTATGTTGGGAGTAGTAATTATTTTATGCATGAGACTCATGATAAGAATGCTTTATGTGATAGTTATATTGTTGAGTTTGCTCATGATGCTACTGAAAGTTATTATGAGAGAGGAAAATATGGTTGTAGAAATTTTCATGTTACTAAAACACCTCTCTATGTGCTGAAATTTTTGAAGCTACACTTGTTTTATCTTCCTATGCTTGTTACTTTGCTCTTCATGAACTTGTTTATTTACAAGATTCCTATGCATAGGAAGCATGTTAGACTTAAATGTGTTTTGAATTTGCCTCTTGATGCTCTCTTTTGCTTCAAATATTATTTCTTGCGAGTGCATCATTAAAACTGCTGAGCCCATCTTAATGGCTATAAAGAAAGAACTTCTTGGGAGATAACCCATGTGTTTTTTTACTACAGTACTTTGTTTTATATTTGTGTCTTGGAAGTTGTTTACTACTGTAGCAACCTCTCCTTATCATGTTTTTGTGCCAAGTAAAGTTTCTATGTCAAAGTTGATGTTATATTTGGGATCGCTGCGCAGAAACAGCATTGCTGTCTGTCACGAATCTGGGCACAGGCCTCTGTAGAAAATTCGAAAAAATCTGCCAATTTACGAGCGTGATCCTCAGATATGTACGCAACTTTCATTAGTTTTGAGTTTTTCCATTTGAGCAAGTCTGGTGCCAGCTTTAAATTCATCTTTACGGACTGTTCTGTTTTTGACAGATTCTGCCTTTTATTTCGCATTGCCGCTTTTGTTAAGTTGAATGAGTTTCTTTGTTCCATTAACTTTCAGAAGTTTTGTGCAATGTCCAGAAGTGTTGAGAATGATTGTGTCACCTCTGAACATGTGAATTTTGATTGTGCACTAACCCTCTAATGAGTTTGCTTGAAGTTTGGTGTGAAGGAAGTTTTCAAGGGTCAATAGAAGAGGGTGATATAATGTGATCGAGAAGAGTGAAAGGTCTAAGCTTGGGGATGCCCCGGTGGTTCATCCCTGCATATTTTAAGAAGACTCAAGCATCTAAGCTTGGGGATGCCCAAGGCATCCCCTTCTTCATCGACAACTTATCAGGTTTCTTCTAGTGAAACTATATTTTTATTCCATCACATCTTATGTTCTTTACTTGGAGCGTCTGTGTGCTTTTATTTTTGTTTTTGTTTTGTTATCTTAGTTCTCTGAATAAGTTCATCCTTGTGTGGGAGAGAGACACGCTCCGCTGGTTCGTATGAACACATGTGTTCTTAGCTCATAATATTCATGGCGAAGTTTCCTCTTCGTTATATTGTTATATGGTTGGAATTGAAAAATGCTACATGTAGTAATTGGTAAAATGTCTTGGATAATGTGATACTTGGCAATTGTTGTGCTCATGTTTAAGCTCTTGCATCATATACTTTGCACCTATTAATGAAGAAATACATAGAGCTTGCTAAAATTTGGTTTGCATAATTGGTCTCTCTAAGGTCTAGATAATTTCTAGTATTGAGTTTGAACAACAAGGAAGACGGTGTAAAGTCTTATAATGTTTACAATATGTCTTTTATGTGAGTTTTGCTGCACCGGTTCATCCTTGAGTTTGCTTCAAATAACCTTGCTAGCCTAAACCTTGTATCGAGAGGGAATACTTCTCATGCATCCAAAATCCTTGAGCCAACTACTATGCCATTTGTGTCCACCATAACTACCTACTACATGGTATTTCTCCGCCATTCCAAAGTAAATTGCTTGAGTGCTACCTTTAAATTCCATCATTCACCTTTGCAATATATAGCTCATGGGACAAAATAGCCTTAAAAACTATCGTAGTATTGAATATGTACTTATGCACTTTATCTTTTATTAAGTTGCTTGTTGTGCGATAACCATGCTTCTGGGGAACGCCATCAACTATTGTTGAATATCATGTGAGTTGCTATGCATGTCCGTCTTGTCTGAAGGTCTATCATTTTAGTGGTTGGAGCATGCAAAATTGTTAGAGAAGAACATTGGGCCGCTAACTAAAGCCATGAATCATGGTGGAAGTTTCAGTTTTGGACATATATCCTCAATCTCATATGAGAATAATAACTTTGCTACATGCTTATGCATTTAAGAGGAGTCCATTATCTGTTGTCCATGTTGTCCCGGTATGGATGTCTAAGTTGAGAATAATCAAAAGCGAGAAATCCGAAATGCGAGCATTCTCCTTAGACCTTTGTACAGGCGGCATGGAGGTACCCCTTTGTGACACTTGGTTGAAACATGGCATGCGAAGACCCGGTAGTCCAAGTTAAGTAGGACGAGGTGCGGGCACTATTAGTATACTATGCGTGAGGCTTGCAACTTGTAAGATATAATTTTCATAACTCATATGCTTTATTACTACCGTTGACAAAATTGTTTCATGTTTTCAAAATAAAAGCTCTAGCACAAATACAGCAATCGATGCTTTCCTCTTTGAAGGACCATTCTTTTACTTTTATTGTTGAGTCAGTTTACCTATCTCCTTCCACCTTAAGAAGCAAACACTTGTGTGAACTGTGCATTGATTCCTACATACTTGCATATTGCACTTGTTATATTACTTTATGTTGACAACTATCCATGAGATATACATGTTATAAGTTGAAAGCAACCGCTGAAACTTAATCTTCCTTTGTGTTGCTTCAACACCTTTACTTTGATTTATTGCTTTATGAGTTAACTCTTATGCAAGACTTATTGATGCTTGTCTTGAAGTACTATTCATGAAAAGTCTTTGCTTTATGATTCAGTTGTTTACTCATGTCATTACTTTTGTTTTGATCGCTGCATTCATCTCATATGCTTACAATAGTATGATCAAGGTTATGATGGCATGTCACTTAAGAAATTATCTTTGTTATCGTTTTACCTGCTCGGGACGAGCAGAACTAAGCTTGGGGATGCTGATACGTCTCCAACGTATCGATAATTTCTTATGTTCCATGCCACTTTATTGATGATACCTACATGTTTTATGCACATTTTATGTCGTATTTACGCATTTTATGGAACTAACCTATTAACAAGATGCCGAAGAGCCAGTTCCTGTTTTCTGCTGTTTTTGGTTTCAGAAATCCTAGTAACGAAATATTCTCGGAATTGGACGAAATCAACGCCCAGGTTCCTATTTTGCCCGGAAGCATCCAGAACACCCGAGAGCCGCCAGAGGGGGGCCCTGGTGGGCCCAGATGACATGGTGGCGCGGCCCAGGCCCTGGCCGCGCCACCCTATGGTCTCGTCGCCTCGTTGACCCTCCTGCGCCGCCTCTTCGCCTATATAAAGCCCCTGCATCGAAAACCCTTACGGAGGAAGCCACGGTACGCGAAACCTTCCAGAGCCGCCGCCATCGCGAAGCCAAGATCTGGGGGACAGGAGTCTCTGTTCCGGCACCCTGCCGGAGCGGGGAAGTGCCCCCGGAAGGCTTCTCCATCGACACCGCTGCCATCTCCACCGCCATCTTCATCACCGCTGCTGCTCCCATGAAGAGGGAGTAGTTCTCCATCGAGGCTCGGGGCTGTACCGGTAGCTATGTGGTTCATCTCTCTCCTATGTAGTTCAATACAATAATCTCATGAGCTGCCTTACATGATTGAGATTCATATGATGATGCTTGTAATCTAGATGTCATTATGCTAGTCAAGTGAGTTTTACTTATGTGATCTCCGGAGACTCCTTGTCCCACGTGTGTAAAGGTGACAGTGTGTGCACCGTGTGGGTCTCTTAGGCTATATTTCACGAAGTACTTATTCACTGTTGAAGAGCGTAGTGAAGTGCTTATTTATATCTCTTTATGATTGCAATGTGCATCGTATCACAATTTATCTATGTGCTACTCTAGCAAAGTTATTAAAGTAGTTTTATTCCTCCTGCATGTGTGCAAAGGTGACAGTGTGTGCACCGTGTTAGTACTTGGTTTATGCTATGATCATGATCTCTTGTAGATTGCGAAGTTAACTATTGCTATGATAATATTGATGTGATCTATTCCTCCTACATATGCATGAAGGTGACAGTGTGCATGCTATGCTAGTACTTGGTTTAGTCGTTTTGATCTATCTTACACTTAAGGTTACTTAAACATGAGCATTATTGTGGAGCTTGTTAACTCCGGCATTGAGGGTTCGTGTAATCCTACGCAATGTGTTCATCATCCAACAAGAGTGTAGAGTATGCATTTATCTATTCTGTTATGTGATCAATGTTGAGAGTGTCCACTAGTGAAAGTGTAATCCCTAGGCCTTGTTCCCAAATACTGCTGAGTTACTACTGCTTGTTTACTGTTTTACTGTGTTACTACTGCTGCAATACTACCACCATCAACTACACGCCAGCAAGCTATTTTCTGGCACCGTTGCTACTGCTCATACATATTCATACCACCTGTATTTCACTATCTCTTCGCCGAACTAGTGCACCTATTTGGTGTGTTGGGGACACAAGAGACTTCTTGCTTTGTGGTTGCAGGGTTGCATGAGAGGGATATCTTTGACCTCTTCCTCCCTGAGTTCGATAAACCTTGGGTGATCCACTTAAGGGAAAACTTGCTGCTGTTCTACAAACCTCTGCACTTGGAGGCCCAACACTGTCTACAGGAAAGGAGTGGGGAACGGGACGCCGAGGGGCTGTCACCATAGGTCGGCGCGGCCAGGGTGGGGCCCGCGCCGGCCTGTGGTGACGGGCCCTCGCGCGTCTTTTCCACTCCGTTTCGATTCCGTAATTTTTCATATTTTCTAAAAACAGCAGAAATAATGTTCGGAAAGGTAAACGCGGACTTTTTATTACCTATACTGTTACCTATTCAAAGTCCAGTTCTGGCGGACTGTCAATTTGTCCTTTGATGAAAGCCTCCGGTGTTTCCACTTGAATAATATCAACATCAACATTATAAGAATCACCCGAGATATAATGCTTGAGTCTTTGTCCATTCACCACTTGTGTGGCATTGCCTTGGAGAGAGCTAATTTTAATTGCTCCTGAACGATACACCTCCTCAACAACATATGGTCCTTCCCACTTCGAGAGTAATTTCCCTGCAAAGAATCTGAGACGAGACCGATACAATAGAACTTGATCTCCAACATTAAATTCTCTTTTGATGATCCTTCTATCATGCCACTTCTTAACTTTTTCTTTAAAGAGTTTAGCATTTTCATAAGCTTCACTTCTCCATTCATCTAGAGAACTTAATTGCAACAACCTCTTATTACCGGCTAATTTAGGATCTTTATTTAGTTCTCTAACAGCCCAATAAGCTTTGTGCTCTAGTTCTAAAGGTAAATGACAAGCTTTTCCATAAACCATTTTATAAGGTGACATTCCCATAGGATTTTTATAAGCAGTTCTATAAGCCCATAATGCTTCTTTCAATTTGCTAGCCCAATTCTTTCTAGATTTATTAACAGTCTTACCTAAGATAGCTTTAATCTCTCTATTTGATAATTCTACTTGACCACTAGTTTGAGGGTGATAAGCAGAAGCAATTCTATGATTAATACCATACTTAGCAAGAGTTTTTCTAAAACCTCCATGAATGAAATGAGAACCTCCATCAGTCATAATATATCTAGGTACTCCAAATCTAGGAAATATAATATCTACAAGCATTTTTATAGAGGTCTCACCATCAGCACTTTTTGTAGGTATAGCTTCTACCCATTTAGTAACATAATCAACAGCGACAAGTATATGAGTGTTACCGTCTGAAGAAGGGAAAGGACCCATGAAGTCGAATCCCCAACAATCGAATGGTTCAATAACAAGAGTATAATTCATAGGCATTTCATTGCGTCTAGAGATATTACCAACTCTTTGACATTCATCACAAGATAAAATAAATTTCCTTGCATCTTTGAAGAGTGTTGGCCAATAAAAACCTGATTGTAGAACCTTTTGCGCGGTTCTATCTCCAGCGTGATGTCCTCCATAAACACTTCCATGACATTTATTCAATATCTCCTGTTGTTCATATTCAGGAACACATCTTCGCATAATACCATCTACTCCTTCTTTATATAAGTGTGGGTCATCCCAAAAATAATGCCTCAAGTCATAAAAGAATTTCCTCCTTTGCTGAGCTGAAAAGGTTGGAGGCAAATACTTCGAAACAATAAAGTTAGCATAATCTGCATACCAAGGGCTCTCTCGCGAGCTCACCTTTATTACAGCCAATTGTTCATTTGGAAAACTATCATTAACAGGAACAGGATCATAAGCAATATTTTCCAATCTAGACAAATTATCAGCAACAGGATTATCAGCACCTTTCCTATCTATAATATGTAAATCAAATTCTTGCAACAGAAGTACCCATCTAATAAGCCTTGGCTTAGCATCTTTCTTTGTCATAAGGTATCTAATTGCAGCATGATCAGTATGAATGGTGACTTTTGAATCAACAATATAGGGTCTAAACTTGTCACAAGCAAAGACTACAGCTAACAATTCCTTTTCAGTTGTAGCATAATTTCTTTGAGCAGCATCAAGAGTCTTACTAGCATAATGAATAACATTTAATTTTTTATCTACCCGCTGTCCAAGAACAGCGCCTACAGCAAAATCACTAGCATCACACATAATTTCAAAAGGCAAATTCCAATCAGGAGGTTCAACTACAGGAGCAGTTGTTAAGGCTTTCTTTAGAGTTTCAAAAGCTTCCTTACAATCATCATCAAAAACAAAAGGTACATCTTTTTGAAGAAGATTAGTAAGAGGCTTTGAAATTTTAGAGAAATCTTTAATAAATCTCCTATAAAACCCAGCATGACCAAGAACACTACGAATACCTTTAACATCCCTCGGATAGGGCATCTTCTCAATTGCTTCAACTTTAGCTCTATCAACTTCAATACCTCTCTCGGAAATTTTATGTCCCAATACAATTCCTTCATTAACCATAAAGTGGCATTTCTCCCAATTAAGAACAAGGTTAGTTTCTTCACATCTCTGCAAAACTTTATCGAGGTTTCGCAAGCAATTATCAAAAGAATTCCCATAGACAGAAAAATCATCCATGAACACCTCTACAATACTTTCGCAAAAACCATGAAAAATAGCAGACATGCATCTTTGAAAAGTAGCAGGAGCATTACATAAACCAAAAGGCATACGCCTATAAGCATAAGTTCCATAAGGACAAGTAAACGTGGTTTTCTCTTGATCTTTAGCTTTAACAACAATTTGTGAAAACCCAGAATAACCATCAAGAAAGCAAAAATGAGTATTTTTAGATAACCTTTCTAGCATTTGATCAATAAAGGGTAAAGGGTAATGATCTTTCTTAGTAACTTTATTAACTTTTCGAAAATCAATGCACATTCTATACCCTACAACTATTCTTTGAGGAATAAGCTCATCATTATCATTAGGCACAACAGTCATTCCTCCTTTCTTAGGAACACAATGCACAGGACTAACCCATCTACTATCAGCAATAGGATATATAATACCAGCTTCAAGAAGTTTTAATACCTCATTTCTTACCACTTCCTTCATCTTCGGAATTAGACGACGTTGATGTTCAACAACAGGCTTTGCATCTTCTTCCATATTAATAGCATGTTGGCAAATAGAAGGAGAAATCCCTTTCAAATCATCAAGTGTATAGCCAATAGCTCCTCGGTGTTTCTTCAATATTTCCAATAACCTTTCTTCCTCAATCTCTGAAAGCTTAGAACTAATAATAACAGGATATATTTTCTTATCATCAATATGAGCATATTTAAGATTATCAGGTAAAGGCTTTAAATCAAAAACAGGATCTTCCTTTGGTGGCGGTGTTGTACCCAAATCTTCCACCGGTAAATCATGCTTGAGAATAGGTTGACGAAGAAAAATTTCCTCAAGCTCATCTCTTTCTTTCCTAAAAGCTTCACTTTCACTATTCTCCAAATGTTGCTGCAAAGGATTATTAGGAACAAGAACAATAGATGCACACTGCTCCATTTTAAAATCATTACTAGGCAAGTCAGCTTTATAAGGAGTTTTGGTAAATTTAGAAAAGTTAAATTCATAAGGTTCACCAGCAAATCTAGTCAAAATTTTCTCTTTCTTACAATCTATAATAGCTCCACAAGTATTTAGAAAAGGTCTACCAAAAATGATAGGACAATGATCACTAGCAGCAGAACCAAGTACCAAAAAGTCAGCAGGATATTTAATCTTACCACATAGAACTTCCACATCTCGAACAATACCAATTGGAGAAATAGTTTCTCTATTAGCCAGATGAATAACCACATCAATATCTTCAAGTTCACAAGAACCAATTTCATGCATAATCTCCGTGTAAAGCTCATAAGGAATAGCACTAACACTTGCACCAATATCACATAAACCATAATAGCAATGATCACCAATTCTAACAGATAGCATAGGAACACTAACTTGTTTGGATTTATTAGGATGTGAAACAATATTAGAAGCATCTTCACAGAAAATAATATGACCATCCTCCACATTTTCAGTCACAAGATCTTTAACTATTGCAACAGCAGGTTCAATTTTAATTTGTTCTTCAGGTTCTTTAGGTTTCTTTTCACTTTTATTAACCGCACTAGATATGACAGAGTACTCCTTCATTTTAGCAGGGAAAGGAGTTTTTTCAATATAAGCTTCAGGAATAACATTATCAACAGTTTCAACCACTACACATTTGTTTACAGATGAATCAACTTTATCTTTATACGGTTCATGATACTTATCAAAATTCTTCTTAGGCAGTTCATAATGAGAGGCAAAAGCTTTATAAAGATTTGCAACAACTTGGGAATCAAGACCATATGTAGCACTCATATTACGAAATTTATCAGTATCCATAAAAGCTTCAATGCATTTATAATCATAAATTATACCTGATTCTCTATCTTTGTCATTCTCCCATCCTTCAGTATTTTCTTGGATCCGATCAAGAAGGTCCCTTTTAAACTCTTCTTTGTTGCGTGTAAATGATCCAGAACAAGAAGTATCCAGCAAGGTCTTGTCTTGAAAAGAAAGTCTTGCATAGAAATTATCAATAATAACATTACCAGGAAGCTCATGAATGGGGCATTTGAGCATTAAAGACTTCAATCTCCCCCAAGCTTGGGCAATACTTTCTCCATCATGAGGCCAGAAATTATATATGCGGTTCCGATCTTTGTGAATTTCACTTGGAGGATAAAATTTGGAATAGAATAAAGGCACAATGTCCTCCCAATCAATAGAATCACCATTCTTCAGCAATTTATACCAGTGCGCCGCTTTACCAGACAGCGATATAGTGAATAGTTTCTTCCTAACTTCATTCATAGAAATACCTGCACATTTGAATAACCCGCATAATTCATGCAAAAACAATAAATGATCACCAGGATGGACAGTTCCATCCCCTTCATAGCGGTTATCCATAACACGTTCAATAATTTTCATAGGTATTTTATATGGTACTACTTCCTCACCTGGCGCTTCATCCACTACCGTTGCAGTAGTAGTAGATTTCCCAAATAGAAATTGAAGAGAGGATCTCTCCATAATGATTTATAGCAGCAGGCAGAAATAAAATCAGCACAAACAGTAAAGGTTTTCCTTACCAATTCCGCTTACCAATAGCGCTTCACTCCCCGGCAACGGCGCCAGAAAATAGTCTTGATGACCCACAAGTATAGGGGGTGTATCGTAGTACTTTCGATAAATAAGAGTGTCGAACCCAACGAGGAGCAGAAGGTGTTGACAAGCAGTTTCGATGAAGGATTCACTGTAAATGCTCACAGACAAGTATTCAGGGGGTTTTGATATTGCAGATAAATAAAGTACAAGTAAATAAAATGCGAGAGAAATAATTGCAGCGAGTGGCCCAATCCTTTTTAGCACAAAGGACAAGCCGGTTTGATTACTTATAATGACCAAACGTTCCTGAGGACACATGGGGATTTTAGTCTAGTACTTTCGCTTCATGTGGTTTAATAATCTTCATTGTTTTGATAAGTGTTGTGTGGGTGAACCTATGCTAATGCACCGCCCTTCCTAGGACTAATACATACTTGTGATTATACCCCTTGCAAGCATCCGCAACTACAAGAAAGTAATTAAGATAAATCTAACCACAACCTTAAACTCTGAGATCCTGCGATCCCTCCTGCATCGATATACTAACGGGGGCTTAGGTTTCTGTCGCTCCGGCAACCCCGCAATTAGCAACCGAATACAAGATGCACTCCCCTAGGCCCATAAATGGTGAAGTGTCGTGTAGTCGACGTTCACACGACACCACTAGAAGAATGACACCACAACTTAAATATCATAACATTGAATATTACTCAACCATAATTCACTACTAGCATTTAGACTTCACCCATGTCCTCAAGAACTAAACGAACTACTCACGAGACATCATATGGAATACAATCAGAGGTGATATGATGATGAATAACAATCTGAACATAAACCTTGGTTCAATGGTTTCACTCAATAGCATCTACAACAAGTATAGAATAACACCGGGAGAGTTTCCCCTATCAAACAATCAAGATTTAACCCGAATTGCTACAGCGATGACGAGGTGCAGCGGTGGTGATGGCGGTGTAGATGGTGGAGATGATGATGATGATGATGGAGATGATGTCCCGCTCGATGACGATGGCGATGGCGTCGATTTCCCCCTCCGGGAGGGAATTTCCCCGGCGGATTCCTGCCCGCCGGAGAGCTCTTTTCTCTCTGGTGCTCTCCGCCCCGCAGAGGCGGCTGTAACCCTTCGTGAGGTCCTCTCTGTGGCTTAGGTTTTCGGGACGAAGGAGTACGCGAAGAAAAGGAGGCGAAAGGGGCTGTGGGGCCCCCAGAGCACAGGGTGGCGCGGCCAGGCCCTGGGCCGCGCCGCCCTGTGGTCTGGGCCCACAGTGGCTCCTCTCTTCTTCCCCTTCTGGCTCCCTCCGTCATCTGGAAAAATAGGAATTTACGTGAAATTCCCTTCCACAGTTGATCTTCCGAAATATTGCGTTCTGACGGTGCTTTTTCCAGCAGAATCCTGGCTCCGGTGCTTGATCCTCCAATGATGATGAAACATGCAAAATAGATGAAATAACATAAGTATTGTGTCCCAATATGAAATATATCAATGAATAACAGCAAATTATGATACAAAATAGTGATGCAAATTGGACGTATCACGTACCGTGGCTTATTCTTCTCGGGGTTTTAGGTCAGGGACCTTATATAGGCGAAAGGGCGGAGTCGGAAGGGGTCTGGGCCACCAGACACTAGGGCGGGCCTGGCTCCTTGGTCGCGCCGCCACCATGTGTGGGCCCCTGTGGCCCCTCTCTGGCGGCTCTCGGGTGTTCTGGAAGCTCCCGGTGAAAATAGGGTACTGGGCGTTGATTTCGTCCGATTCCGAGAATATTTCCTTACTAGGATTTCTGAAACCAAAAACAGCAGAAAACATGAACTGGCACTTCGGCATCTCGTCAATAGGTTAGTTCCGGAAAACGCATCAAAACGATATAAAGTGTGAACAAAACATGTAGGTATTGTCATAAAACAAGCATGGAACATCAAATTATAGATACGTTGGAGACGTATCAAGCGCGATCGGGAGCGCTTAGAGGGAGCAGCGCCGGCGGTCTTGATCGGCCGCCGCGCAACTTCGCGCCGCGCCACCGCACCATCCGCCGGTAGGAACGCGGCGCCTAGGGAGGTGTGATGTCTACGGGTGCTTCTATTCTTGTAGACAGTGTTGGGCCTCCAAGAGCAGAGGTTTGTAGAACAACAGCAAGTTTCCCTTAAGTGGATTACCCAAGGTTTATCGAACTCAGGGAGGAAGAGGTCAAAGATATCCCTCTCATGCAACCCTGCAACCACAAAGCAAGAAGTCTCTTGTGTCCCCAACACACCTAATAGGTGTACTAGTTCGGCGAAGAGATAGTGAAATACAAGTGGTATGAATGAATATGAGCAGTAGTACGGCGCCAGAAAATAGCTTGCTGGCGTGCAGTTGATGGTAGTAATATTGTAGGAAGTAAACATGCAGTAGTAACGCAGCAGTAGTAACGCAGTAAAACAGTAACAAGCAGCGATAGCAGTATTTAGGAACAAGGCCTAGGGAATAGACTTTCACTAGTGGACACTCTCAACTTTGATCACATAACAGAATAGATAAATGCATACTCTACACTCTTGTTGGATGATGAACACATTGCGTAGGATTACACGAACCCTCAATGCCGGAGTTAACAAGCTCCACAATTCAATGTTCATATTTAAATAACCTTAGAGTGCATGAAAGATCGAAACGACTAAACCAAGTACTAACATAGCATGCACACTGTCACCTTCATGTAGGAGGAATAATACACATCAATACTATCATAGCAATAGTTAACTTCGCAATCTACAAGAGATCATGATCATAGCATAAACCAAGTACTAACACGGTGCACACACTGTCACCATTACACCGTGTAGGAGGAATAAAACTACTTTAATAACATTGCTAGAGTAGCACATAGATAAATTGTGATACAAAACACATTGCAATCATAAAGAGATATAAATAAGCACTTCACTATGCCATTCATAACAGTGAATAAGTATTCTGTGAAATATAGCCTAAGAGACCCACACGGTGCACACACTGTCACCTTTACACACGTGGGACAAGGAGTCTCCGGAGATCACATAAGTAAAACTCACTTGACTAGCATAATGACATCTAGATTACAAGCATCATCATATGAATCTCAATCATGTAAGGCAGCTCATGAGATTATTGTATTGAAGTACATAGAGAGAGATGAACCACATAGCTACCGGTACAGCCCCGAGCCTCGATGGAGAACTACTCCCTCCTCATGGGAGCAGCAGCGGTGATGAAGATGGCGGTGGAGATGGTAGCGGTGTCGATGGAGAAGCCTTCCGGGGGCACTTCACCGTCGGCAGGGTGCCGGAACAGACTCCTGTCCCCCAGATCTTGGCTTCGCGATGGCGGCGGCTCTGGATGGTTTCTGTGGGTTTCGTCCTCCGTAAGGGTTTTCGCGACGGAGGCTTTAAATAGGCGGAAGGGCAGCCTCGGAGGGGGCCTGGGGCCACCACACCATAGGGCGGCGCGGCCCCCCCTGGCCGCGCCAGGGTGTGGTGTGGGGCCCCCAGGGCTTCCCTCTGGCGGCTCTCGGGTGTTCTGGATGGTTCCGGGAAAAATAGGAACCTGGGCGTTGATTTCGTCCAATTCCGAGAATATTTCCTTACTAGGATTTCTGAAACCAAAAACAGCAGAAAACAGGCTGGCACTTCGGCATCTTGTTAATAGGTTAGTTCCAGAAAATGCAAAATATGACATAAAGTGTGCATAAAACATGTAGGTATCATCAATAAAGTAGCATGGAACATAAGAAATTATCGATACGTCGGAGACGTATCAGCATCCCCAAGCTTAGTTCTGCTCGTCCCGAGCAGGTAAAACGATAACAAAGATAATTTCTTAAGTGACATGCCATCATAACCTTGATCATACTATTGTAAGCATATGAGATGAATGCAGCGATCAAAACAATGGTAATGACATGAGTAAACAACTGAATCATAAAGCAAAGACTTTTCATGAATAGTACTTCAAGACAAGCATCAATAAGTCTTGCATAAGAGTTAACTCATAAAGCAATAAATCAAAGTAAAGGTATTGAAGCAACACAAAGGAAGATTAAGTTTCAGCGGTTGCTTTCAACTTATAACATGTATATCTCATGGATATTGTCAACATAAAGTAATATAACAAGTGCAATATGCAAGTATGTAAGAATCAATGCACACAATTTACACAAGTGTTTGCTTCTAAGATAGAAAGAATAGGTAAACTGACTCAACAATAAAGTAAAAGAATGGCCCTTCAAAGAGGAAAGCATCGATTGCTATATTTGTGCTAGAGCTTTGATTTTGAAAACATATAGAGAGCATAAAAGTAAAGTTTTGAGAGGTGTTTGTTGTTGTCAACGAATGGTAGTGGGCACTCTAACTCCCTTGCCAGACAAACCTTCAAAGAGCGGCTCCCATTTTATTTTATTTTTGGGTGGCACTCCTTCCAACCTTTCTTTCACAAACCATGGCTAACCGAATCCTCGGGTGCCTGCCAACAATCTCATACCATGAAGGAGTGCCTTTTTATTTTAGTTTTATTATGATGACACTCCTCCCCACCTTTGCTTTCTCAAGCCATGGCTAACCGAATCCTTCGGGTGCCGTCCAACAATCACATACCATGGAGGAGTGTCTATTTTTGTTAATTAATTTGGGACTGGGAATCCCATTGCCAGCTCTTTTTGCAAAATTATTGGATAAGCGGATGAAGCCACTAGTCCATTGGTGAAAGTTGCCCAACAAGATTGAAAGATAAACACCACATACTTCCTCATGAGCTATAAAACATTGACACAAATAAGAGGTAATAACTTTTGAATTGTTTAAAGGTAGCACTCAAGCAATTTACTTTGGAATGGCGGAGAAATACCATGTAGTAGGTAGGTATGGTGGACACAAATGGCATAGTGGTTGGCTCAAGGATTTTGGATGCATGAGAAGTATTCCCTCTCGATACAAGGTTTAGGCTAGCAAGGTTATTTGAAGCAAACTCAAGGATGAACCGGTGCAGCAAAACTCACATAAAAGACATATTGTAAACATTATAAGACTCTACACCGTCTTCCTTGTTGTTCAAAACTCAATACTAGATATTATCTAGACCTTAGAGAGACCAAATATGCAAATCAAATTTTAGCAAGCTCTATGTATTTCTTCATTAATGGGTGCAAAGCATATGATGCAAGAGCTTAAACATGAGCACAACAATTGCAAAGTATCACATTATCCAAGACATTTTAGAATTACTACATGTAGCATTTTCCAATTCCAACCATATAACAATTTAACGAAGAAGAAACTTCGCCATGAATATTATGAGTAAAGCCTAAGGACATATTTGTCCATATGCAACAGCGGAGCGTGTCTCTCTCCCACAAAGTGAATGCTAGGATCCATTTTATTCAAACAAAACAAAAACAAAAACAAACCGACGCTCCAAGTAAAGAACACAAGATGTGACTGAATAAAAATATAGTTTCAGGGGAGGAACCTGATGATGTTGTCGATGAAGAAGGGGATGCCTTGGGCATCCCCAAGCTTAGACGCTTGAGTCTTCTTAAAATATGCAGGGGTGAACCACGGGGTCATCCCCAAGCTTAGAGCTTTCACTCCTCTTGATCATAGTATATCATACTCCTCTCTTGACCCTTGAAAACTTCCTTCACACCAAACTTCAAGCAAACTCATTAGAGGGTTAGTGCACAATTAATAATTCACATGTTCAGAGGTGGCACAATCATTCTTTACACTTCTGGACATTGCATAAAGCTACTGGACATTAGTGGATCAAAGAAATTCATCCAACATAGCAAAAGAGGCAATGCGAAATAAAAGGCAGAATCTGTCAAAAACAGAACAGTCCGTAAAGACGAATTTTAAAGTGGCACCAGACTTGCTCAGATGGAAAAACTCAAAACTAATGAAAGTTGCGTACATATCTGAGGATCACGCTCGTAAATTGGCAGATTTTTTCGAATTTTCTACAGAGAATTATGAGATTCTTGGGAGATAACCCATGTGTTTATTTTACTACAGCAATTTTTGTTTTGTTGAGTCTTGGAAGTTGTTTACTACTGTAGCAACCTCTCCTTATCATGTTTTTGTGCCAAGTAAAGTTTCTATGCTAAAGTTGATGTTATATTTGGGATCGCTGCGCAGAAACAGCATTGCTGTCTGTCACGAATCTGGGCACAGGCCTCTGTAGAAAATTCGAAAAAATCTGCCAATTTACGAGCGTGATCCTCAGATATGTACGCAACTTTCATTAGTTTTGAGTTTTTCCATTTGAGCAAGTCTGGTGCCATCTTTAAATTCGTCTTTACGGACTGTTCTGTTTTTGACAGATTCTGCCTTTTATTTCGCATTGCCTCTTTTGCTATGTTGGATGAATTTCTTTGATCCATTAATGTCCAGTAGCTTTATGCAATGTCCAGAAGTGTAAAGAATGATTGTGTCACCTCTGAATATGTGAATTATTAATTGTGCACTAACCCTCTAATGAGTTTGCTTGAAGTTTGGTGTGAAGGAAGTTTTCAAGGGTCAAGAGAGGAGTATGATATACTATGATCAAGAGGAGTGAAAGCTCTAAGCTTGGGGATGCCCCCGTGGTTCACCCCTGCATATTCTAAGAAGACTCAAGCGTCTAAGCTTGGGGATGCCCAAGGCATCCCCTTCTTCATCGACAACATCATCAGGTTCCTCCCCTGAAACTATATTTTTATTCAGTCACATCTTCTGTTCTTTACTTGGAGCGTCGGTTTGTTTTTGTTTTGTTTTTGTTTGAATAAAATGGATCCTAGCATTCACTTTGTGGGAGAGAGACACGCTCCGCTGTTGCATATGGACAAATATGTCCTTAGGCTTTACTCATAATGTTCATGGCGAAGTTTCTTCTTCGTTAAATTGTTATATGGTTGGAATTGGAAAATGCTACATGTAGTAACTCTAAAATGTCTTGGATAATGTGATACTTGGCAATTGTTGTGCTCATGTTTAAGCTCTTGCATCATATACTTTGCACCCATTAATGAAGAAATACATAGAGCTTGCTAAAATTTGGTTTGCATAATTGGTCTCTCTAAGGTCTAGATAATTTCTAGTATTGAGTTTTGAACAACAAGGAAGACGGTGTAGAGTCTTATAATGTTTACAATATGTCTTTTATGTGAGTTTTGCTGCACCGGTTCATCCTTGTGTTTGTTTCAAATAACCTTGCTAGCCTAAACCTTGTATCGAGAGGGAATACTTCTCATGCATCCAAAATCCTTGAGCCAACCACTATGCCATTTGTGTCCACCATACCTACCTACTACATGGTATTTCTCCGCCATTCCAAAGTAAATTGCTTGAGTGCTACCTTTAAAATTCCATCATTTACCTTTGCAATATATAGCTCATGGGACAAAATAGCCTTAAAAACTTTGTACAGGCGGCATGGAGGTACCCCTTTGTGACACTTGGTTGAAACATGGCATGCAAAGATCCGGTAGTCCAAGCTAAGTAGGACGAGGTGCGGACACTATTAGTATACTATGCATGAGGCTTGCAACTTGTAAGATATAATTTACATAACTCATATGCTTTATTACTACCGTTGACAAAATTGTTTCATGTTTTCAAAATAAAAGCTCTAGCACAAATACAGCAATCGATGCTTTCCTCTTTGAAGGACCTTTCTTTTACTTTTATTGTTGAGTCAGTTTACCTATCTCCTTCCACCTTAAGAAGCAAACACTTGTGTGAACTGTGCATTGATTCCTACATACTTGCATATTGCACTTGTTATACTACTCTATGTTGACAATATCCATGAGATATACATGTTATAAGTTGAAAGCAACCGCTGAAACTTAATCTTCCTTTGTGTTGCTTCAATACCTCTACTTTGAATTATTGCTTTACGAGTTAACTCTTATGCAAGACTTATTGATGCTTGTCTTGAAGTACTATTCACACTACAAGAAAAGTTCTGATAGACAACGTCCCAAAATCGTCAACTAAGGGGCATTTTTCGTCGCCTATGGGCCTAACCCGACGATATGGGTTCTGTTGTCGAAACTGCGTCAGGCAAAGTCCAACGACGATTTTTTCGGTCCGTCGCGCTTGGGCGCCCTTCCGCCACGGAAAATCGGACCGTTGCGGAAGTGTTTCCGGGAGCCCGTTGACTGCTGACGTCATGCAAACTGACACGTGGCAGACGCCGTTAACTGGCAGTTAACGGCGTTAACCGGCTGAAACCCCGTGGTAGATGGTAGGCCCACACGAGGCCTGCCACGTCTTAAGCGGGCCGGGCCAGATGACATAGTTTGACCGGTCAACTATATAGCTGGGCTGGTCCATTAGTTACGTGGGTCGGGCCTAACCTCTAATGTTGACTGGTCAAAGGTAAATGGGCCGGCCCATTTAACAAGTGGGGTCCACCTTACAGCAACTGGGCCGGCCCAAGAAGCAAGTGGGCCGGGCCAAAAACACAGGTGGGTCCCACTATCCTGTTAAAAGGCCGGCCCATTTAGTGTGTGGGGTCCACCATATAGCAAGTGGGCCGGCCCAACAAGCTAGTGGGCCGGGCCAAAAACACATGGTGGGTCCCACTATCCTGTTAAAGGGCCGGCCCATTTAGTATGTGGGGTCCACCATATAGCAAGTGGGCCGGCCCAACAAGATAGTGGGCCGGGCCAAAAACACAGTGGGTCCCACCTTCCTGTTAAAGGGCCGGCCCATTTAGTATGTGGGGTCCACAATATAGCAAGTGGGCTGGCCCACCAAGATAGTGGGCCGGGCCAAAAACACATGTGGGTCCCACATTCCTGTTAATGGGCCGGGCCATTTGTTATGTGGGGTCCACCATACAGAAAGTGGGCCGGCCCAACAAGATAGTGGGCCGGGCCAAAAACACAGGTGGGTCCCACCTTCCTATTAAAGGGCCGGCCCATTTACCATGTGGGACCACCATATAGCAAGTGGGCCGGCCCAACAAGATAGTGGGCCGGCCCAAAAGCACAGGTGGGCCCCACTTTCCTGTTAAAGGGCCGGCCCAATTAGTATGTGGGGTCCACCATATTGCAAGTGGGCCGGCCCAACAAGATAGTGGGCCGGGCCAAAAACACAGGTGGGTCCCACTTTCCTCTTGAAGGGCCGGCCCGTTTAGTATGTGGGGTCCACCACAAAAGCAAATGGGCTGGCCCAACTAATTAGTGGGCCGGCCCAGTAGTGGGTGGGGTCCACCTTAAAGCAAGTGGGCCAGCCAATTAGAGTGTGGGGTCCACCGTAACTCACATGGGCTGGCCCAAGAAGTAAGTGGGCCAGCCCGTTTAGTTGCTGTTTATATGCCGGCATAATATGCGCTTTAGGATTTTGCGGGCAGGCACATATGTGATTTCGATTAATTGGGCCGTTTAAGGGATGGGAATTCGTGATTTAGATACTGAGAATATTTACGCAGCATTGATTTCTGTCGGATAGCCTCACTTACCACAAGCACCAAAGAAAAAATGCGCGAAAGAACTATAAAAACTAACTAAATATTACATCAGCTGCAAGGCATTGAAAAAATATATTACAGAACCCAGAGAAATTGAATGGTAATTAAACCTAGCAATACAATGAAGCGATCCGGCAATCTTTTAAGTTGTCCATGCAGCACCTATATCTGAAACAAAGACATTACAAGTTAAGACAGCAACAATGGAAAGGCAAAGACACTACAATATTGTTTGCCAAAGAATTTGGAGCTCATCATTTCGTCGTTATAACAAGATCATTGTAATGCGCACAATAAGCAAACAAAGAGTGCATGCCGCATACCAACAACCAATATAACAGAGCATGTTAGAATGAAACAGCAGACTTACTACTGTCGAGTCCCATGCAAACCAACATGTTCAGGGAGTACAAAATTGGCATGAACAACATAGTAGCAGGCTATAAATTTTGTAACAACGACTGAGCAAGATGAAGTTATGATGGCTACATCTACAGAGCAGGGAATGTAAACCAAAAATAGAAGTTACGATGGCAAAAGCTAAAGAGGAGGGAATGTGAACCAACATGTGCCAAGTGCAATTACTTCATTTTGGCCGTGAACTAAATAATACTCCTGAACTTATAGTGAAGGGGATGCAAATCAAGATGTTTCGGGATATAAACTTGTAATGAGCAACACATAGAGGATAGTTAATGCTGGAGCTTAGGATGGACCAGATACAGAATATAGTGGGATCACCTGTGAACTTGTATAAGAGGGAATGCAAACCAATATGTTCAGCTTTCCATATGTGAGCGTCATGCCAAGTCAGAGAAACAAGTCAATAATGCAGCTTTTGAAGAACAAGATGGCACGCAAAATTATTATCTAGTAGTATGACAAGTTTATTTGTACTACAGGCTAGATAGCAGAGTGATAGCATGCCAAACTAAGTCCTTACTTTGTTAGCTTACAATGAACTAGATACAAAACAATGGCATCACCTGTAGTACAGGGAATGCAAGCCAACATGTTCATGGAGTAAAAAATTGGCACAAACAACATAGTAGCAGGCCATAATTTTTATAACAACGACTGAGCAAGATAAAGTTATGATGGCTAGATCTACAGAGCAGGGAATGTAAACCAAATATAGAAGTTACGATGCCAAAAGCTATAGAGCAGGGAATGCGAACCAACATGTGCAATTACTTAAAATTGGCCATGAACTAAATAATAGCAGGATGTTACTATAATACCTATAATTTTTGTAACAACGACTGAGCAAGATAGAAGTTATGATGGCTACATCTACAGAGCAGGGAATGCAAACCAAAATGTTCAATCGCTTAAAGTTAGCAATGAAGTAGAAAATAGCAACGTGTTACGGTCATAGCTAGGAATGAACTAAAAGAGCTTCAGACAAACAAGAATCTGAACCCAGAACATGGCGCTAAAACAAGGGACTTACATTAGGAGAAGCACTCTGTGGGAGTCACAGCAGATCTTCCTGGGGTTGATAGATCCGGTGATGAAGTACGCTACATGTGCTACTTGGGGTTGGAGAGACGGCCATTACACTTCATGGTTACTCATCTCATCTGCAAAAACGTAACGGCGCGTCGTTAGCACAAACAGGTTCCCCCAAGATTAAACAAGAACTTGCAGGCAAGCAATAGAAAAGCGACAGTAGAAGAGTTTAGATCATGCACTGCGCCGGTGAAGCAGATCCGGTTCATGCACAGCGGTGTCGGTGAGCAAGATCCGATGCGGTGGACGACGGATCCGGCGAAGCGGCTCCGGCGGGGTGGACGATACCGCAGCTGAAGCGACTGCGGTAGACTGCTGGATGAGCATATGGTTTCGAGGTTCGGCGGGGATGATCCGGTCCGGTTGATGACGGCGTCGATGAAGCGGCTCCGGCAGGCAGCCGGATGACGAGGATCGCGAGGCCTCGGGTAGGCCAGGGAAGTCCGGCGGGGATGTTCCGGTGCGGTGGTCGTGGAGGTGGGAGAGAGGGACTTGGGAAGTTCCGGTGGGTGGTCTGAGGGAAATGAATTTTTTTGGGAGGGTTTCCGGGCTAGGGAGGTGGTGATCCAAAAAATGACGGGCAGACCCCCCCACCAACCGACTTTGCTGCCATCTCCACAGGGGTAGAATGGGAATTTGGAAGCGTGTGAAATTTTTGTATTTTGTGGGCGGGAAGTTTTGCCGCTATGAGATTTTGAATTTGGCCACCGTCCAAGTATAATGATAAAAAATTGTGAGACCGTACTAGTACCTCTGTTCAAGGCCGAGTGCAAAATCAAATCATCATCACGTTGAAAATTTGTTACCAACTTACCATGATCATGATCTACCTCTGAAAATGGGCGCATCCACTAAAACTTGCAAAGTATAATGATACAAATTTGTGAGACCGTACTAGTACTTATGTTCAAGGTCGAGTGCAACATCAAATCATCATTATATTGAAAATTGTGTTACCATGATCATGATATTTCTCTGAATTTGGCGCAACCGCTAAATCTCGCAAAGGATAATGATAAAAAAAGGTGAGATTGTACTAGTTCTTATGTTCAAGGCCGAGTACAAGATCAAATCATCATCACGTTGAAATTTGTTACAATGATCATGACATATCTCTAAAATTAGTGCATCCGCTAAATCTTGCACGTGGCGCATCTCGGTGCGGAGCAACAAGTCGGTGCTATCAAGGTTGAGGCGTCGGTAGCGTCATCGGGCTCTCATCTCTTGATAGATCTTCTACATGGCGCGGCGCACCACCCGCCGATAAGCAGTCACATGTGAGACCGAGGTGGAGACGTCCCCGGCATCCTCGAGGCGCGTCCGCCCTTCTACGAGCCAGCGTCGACTCAAGGTATGAATCCATGTGGTGTCTTAGATTTATTGTTCTTCTCTTATGATTATTTTGAGCCGAACATGTGTGCTCTTTCTCTGAATATATTGCTTGAAAAGCTTACCAAGTTACTTAAATTCACTTTGTTCTTAATCTTGCGAGCTAATATTGTTATTTTTAATGAACGGTGGTGTGCGCAAGCAGAGTTATTTGTGGATGTGTTGAGCTGTTAGGCATAAGTCGAAATCCTCATCTAAACGAGGCCTCAGATTAACACATAAAAAAGGTGTTCAATCTCGCCCACAATACCCTCTTCTTTCCTCTCCCTTTATTGGAACTTGTTTTGCAGACAAGGAAAGTGGCACGTGTAATGTGAGTAAAACCCTCTTAGCCAAAATCATCTACGAGCAAGATTTTCTATATTGTAGATGCCCCAATTGACTCTCATCCCCAAAGTAGTTTTTTTATGTCAGTATAGACTTCTTTACTGGATGTATACTATCGTACATGGCATGCATTTGCCTAATGAGCAACATTGTATTGCTATTCTAGCCAACCTGATCGATATGTCAAGCTTCATGCACGAGATGCCATGTTTAATTTACTCCCTCGCTCTGATCCATATTTCTTGATGTGAAATGAATGTGAATCGGAGGGAGTACTTTTCTTAGATAGTACTATATCATTTCAAAAAAAAGTACTACTACATCACAAATGCATCAAAAGAGTACTACATCACAAGACCACCACGGTTGTACTAGTAGAGTTTAATGCTGAACTTCCAAAGGGATTAAGATTACACATATGAACTTTAAACATGACCAGGAGCATGAGGGCCAGCAGCAGGGGCGTTGACGTGGAGCAAGCTAGGCAAGACGTAATTCTGGAGGAAGAGGCCATATGATGCGTACTTGGCCTTGGTTGCAGGGCGGTGTTTCCCCCTATGTACTTAGGCCTACACCCATCGCATGTTGGATCAGGCTGTGGATGTCCTTCTAGAGAAATTTGCCACATAATGGGCAAAATAGCTCCCCGCGCGCATGCAGAAACGAATTTCACCACCCTTCAGCCGCTTGAGAACATAGCGGCTTTTCCGGTCCCTGCGCACCTTGTTGTTGTCCATGTCATCAGAATACTCCTATGAATTATTAAGTACTACATAATCAGGTTTTTTATGACAGATCGAATAAATACTCCACTAACATAATCAAACCTTAGAAACCCTAAAATTAAATGTGTAGAACAAGTAAATGGCAGAAGAAATCGTAATAAATCATGAGAAACCCTATGAACAACCATGAACATTAGCCACAACAATTGCAAGTCCACTAAGTATGAACACATAAATTGATTATATGACTACATGGCAGATTAGTCGAAATTAAACTAGAATCTGATCTTACGAATCGTAGAATCAATTACATCTACAAGAACAAGGTAGGATATCAAATCAATCAAGAACCAGGCTCGTGCAAACCATGTGAACAGCAATATGACACAAAGAGGGTTGGGACAGTTTCGGTAAAAGAGAAGTACCTCCTCGTCATCACCCTCAACATCCTCCTGGAACTGAACGTTTGGGCCGAAATCGTCGAAGGGGTCGAGGTTCGCGTCCAGCATCGGGCCTAGGAAGACCTCGCCGTGGTGGCCTGCAACGCCGTGCACATCTTCGGCGGGATAAACAACGTTGGTATCCACCTTCTGCTCGACGGCCAGGACGCCCGTTTCGACCGAGGTCGAAGAACCAGACAAGCAGAGGAGACGAGCGGCATGGGTGCCCGGTGAAGCCTCACCCGTCGTGACGGCCAGGATGCCCATTTCGACCGAGGTCGAAGAATCCGACAAGCAGAGGAGACGAGCGGCTTGGGTGCCCGGTGAAGCCTCACCCACCACGACGGCCACTACCGTAGAGGCATCCTCTGCGTGGGCGGTCGCCTATTGCTCCGCCTCGTATGCAATACCTATCTTCATGCTGTTGTGGTTGGAAACGGGAAAGTCGATGCCTCAGAGGTGCGGTGAGTGGATGGGGGTTTTCACAGTGTGGGGGAGGCAAGTTGGGGGAGTGGAGAGGACGAGCTCGCGAGAGATGATGAGGCCGATTATGTTATAGCCTCCGACTCCCTGTATCCAGTAGTGGACGCGTGAAGTCATGCATGTACTCGACTTTCCACTTTCTGGGAGACGTGTACGAAACTTTTTTTTGGACCATTTAACTTCATGTGGGACTCATGTATACCAATACTTCCAAACGTCATAAGTAATTCAAAATCATTCAGAATAATATGAGACCTTAACATTTTATTTTTTGTGTCAGATATTGTCTATGAAAAATAACATCCTTCAAAAAATAAATCGCCTATGCCAATCCGATCATGCCCGTCTACTCCAACTAGCTTCCTCGAGTAATTTGTCACCTTACATTCTTAAAATGAACCAAAATTTGGCACAGGGGTGCATCATCACATGGAAAATGATGTTACCATTCTGTCTTCCCATTTTTTTTTGAATTTTTCAAAATTGTCATGCCCTAACGGAAAAAATGTACTCCTTCTAAGAAGCATGTATCAGAATGGCATTACCAAAACCTAGGGGTGGGGTGGGGGGAGGGGGGCACATGGTGGTGTGATGATACATCACATTTGGACCACACAACACCATTTGGACCAACCAAAAAAAAACACCCTACACAAACCCTGGTCAAAACTAGTTTGACCAATATTACAAAAGTTGTACGGAGTACATAATTCAGAAACCGTCAGAAATATACGAAGCATTCACGAGTCCCCAAAGTCAGTGACTTTGAGTCACTTACAACTGTGGTCCACATATCAGTCACCCAAAGTCATGGCAAAGTCAGCTTGGCAAAGTCACCGACAGACAAAGCAAGCAGTGAACAGACAACTCCGTAGCACTGAAAAGACATCTCACAGAAAAGGCTAGTACTACCTTTTCTTCCCGGATAAGCAAAAATAGCTGATCGGTACTGACGAAATGCACCAGGTCCGCAATGTACTCCAGCTATAAGTGAAGCATGCCTACCACTGAAGAGGAAATTCAAGATTCCACCAGATCCCCATATCACTCTTTTGCATAAAACACGGACATATCTTTTGCACAATTCACCACTTGTTGGTCTAATCTATCGCAGCTTCCATCAGTTGGTCATCCAATTAACGATTTAACGGATTAGAAAAATAAGCGGTGGAATTAGAAGTACTAGTAGCGAAATGTGCAAAATATACCGCCCTTCCCGAGGGGGTTTGTCCAGAAGAGGGCCGGATGACAATGTCCCGGGTGCATCCAGAAACGAGAGGGGTAGTTTCTAATACATGTAAGAAATTATTTTACAAAAAGGTACATATTAAGTAGTACAACTATTAGTACAGTACTACTATTTCGAGGGAAAATGCCATGTCGTGCGACCTCTAATCAATGAGTAGAAGTTGTAGGTGCGCCTAACATGCATTGCTGAAAGCTGGTTCCGCTGGAATTTGAGCTCAGCCGGGGCGGATTCTGCGAAGTTCGCCCGACGTCACTCATGTATCCCACCAAACTGCTCACTTCTTTCAATGTCTCTTCTCTTTCACTGCAGCTCTCCAACATCAGGTGCATCAACTTATCTTGTGCCTTCTGCCTCTCGAGAAGGGCAAGGATGGCGATGTCAGCATATTCAAGGTTCAACTTTTGGAGCTGTACTTTATCCTGAAGAAGGATTTTGTACTCTATATCAGACTTGTCTCTGTCGAGGCACACAGTCTTGAGTATGCTGCTGGCTTTCTCCGCTGATGCTTTCTGCTTAATCAGCTCGTTCTTCAACATATCGCGCTCATTTCGAAGGCTGCAAATGAGCTCCACAAGAGTTTTCGAATTCTTCTTCTTGGCAGCCAAATCGTCTCGGAGGCGATCACACTCTAAGCTGAGCTCCTCGTTTTTTTCCATCAAGATGGCGACAGTGGTGTCGATAGTCGGCGCCGCTTCCTTCAGGGCGAAATCATCGGTAGCAAGTAAGCGCAAAGGAAGAAGAAGAAGAAGAAGAAGAAGAAGATAACTACACAGTGCTTGGTGCTACCTCATTTCGCCGGGGTAGGGCCGGGTTGAAATCATCGGACGACGATGATTCCTTGGTCGTGGAAGTTGGTGCAGTAGGGGCGTCGTTGGAACTTCCAACCCTTTAAGATGTATAACCATAGAGACTCTTAAAGAGCTTGAGCCCGGGCAAGAAGAAACGAAAGTACATGGCGAAGGAAACTAACCCGGTGAGCACAGCACGGACGCGTTTCGGCGGCGGCGGCAGCGGCGGCGACGGCGAGCCCACTTGGTTTCTGGAACCGTCTCTCGAAATTTCGAGCCGGCGTTTTTTATCCGCGTACTTGACCGCCGGCGACCTGAAGTTTGAACACATTAATTGCTGGAGGAGAGAGCGACGAAAGAAACGAAAGTACATGGCGAAGGAAACTAACCCGGTGAGCACAGCACGGACGCGTTTCGGCGGCGGCGGCGGCGACGGCGAGCCCACTTGGTTTCTGGAAGCGTCTCTCGAAATTTCGAGCCGGCGTTTTTTCTCCGCGTACTTGACCGCCGACGACCTGAATTTTGAAGACATTGCTGGAGGAGAGAGCGACGAACAAATGTTTGTTAGGTGGAGAGAGGAAGAAAGTGAATGGAACGAGAGAGTTTAGCGTTTTGCCCTTATAGTCATAGTCGCTAACCGTGACGCGGGAAGGTTGGTCGTCGGCGTTTAATGGTCTCCCGCGTGGAAACCGAGGCGGCCACGAGGCAGCGGCTGGCCACGCGGCGTCCAGTCGCCTACGCCGCCGTAAATGAGGGTAGTTGCCTACCACCACCAGGTGACATGCACCTTTTGCATGTCACCGTGTGACATGCGGCCTAAATTCAAATTTAAAACATTGCGAAAAAAATCATGCATCCGGTGACATGCCCATGGCATGCCACCGATGAAGAGTTCCGTGCCATGCACTCTGGCACTCTGCGCCGTCTTGGATCAGAAAATGAGCGAAGAACGAGGACGAGGCACTAGTTCAAATTTAGGATGAAGTTTAAGATTTATTTTGGTTTAAATTAGATTAGAGGGAGTAGTACTCTTACTTTATTACTCGTACTTGTGTTAATGTAGTAGTATTATTATGGTGGTGTACTTGCGTTCGTGTACTTGTTTCAGCTGTTTTGGTGAAGGAGACATGCATCACCTTTTTTGGTGATATATCTAGTCGTCATGTAGCCCTCTACCATGTACTATTTTTGCTATGAATATATGTGGTATTGATTGTCAAAAAAAAAACCCCAAGATCCTGAAAAACTGTTGGTCTATCCCGAGAAACGAGGAGGTTTAAGGAAACGAGGAGTCCAGCGCGTGCGGAAGGAGCTTTAATCGTGCGAGCATGCAGGGGCAAAATGAGGAAACTAGCGATTACTTTCTCTCCTGCCAGTCTTATACCTTAATAAATGGGCAAACTGAGCACGTTGTAGCTAATCCTTTTATTAATTAAACAGCTATATTAGTCAATAAGATTGCCTTATGTTTTTCCTCAGTTTTCGCCAAGCCCTTATTTGTAACCCGCAGAAGGAGCTCAGACGGGAGGATTCCAGTTTAGTTGACCGTTCCGTGCTGACGTGTGGGGCTAGTAGAAAGGGACCGCGTGGGACAGGACGAGACCGCGTTTGGTTGTACGTGAGCAGGAGCTGGGTTCTGTCTCTCTCGGCGCGAATTGGCATTTTTAAGAGCACCTTTTCCCCCTCTGTCTCTTTGTCTTTATTAACCAAATTAGTATCAAATCTAGAGAAGCTTGCATTTCTGTCTTTCTTCAATTATTTGTGCCTTTTGGCCCTCGTTGTTTGCCCAATATGGCAGCAAATCTAGTACTCCCTCTGGTCCATATGTATGTAGTTAAATCTAGAAGCAAATCTCCAGGGTAATGTACTCCGTACGACAAATTCGCAGTAATAGTAAATCGAGAAAACAAAGTAGGGCCAACAAAATATACTCCAGTAGAATAGGGATAGATAATAGGGATCCCTCCCTAGATAATAAGCTGCATACACAGCAGCCAACAGGTTCGAGGTTCTTCACAACACCATCATACTAACAACATAACAACAAGGGATCCCTAGCTAACAACAAAATAGAAGCTGCTTTGCAGCAGCAGCAGCACACGTCCGGGACTCCGCCTACCCCATCTGCCTCCACTTGTTGCTCCCCTTGGGAGCCTTGGGCTTGAGCGGAGGCATGCGCCCGGCGGAGATCTCCACCCGCTGGATGCTGCGGAGGTGCATGCCGAGCGCCATGTGCTTGGCGCGGAAGGAGTGGGGGTTCACCGACGCGCCGACCTTGGGGTTGGTGTTGCCGATGTTCTCGGCATGCGTGAGGAGGCAGTTGAAGTCAGTGCGGCCGAGCCTCCTAGTGCAGAAGGGGCACCTGTAGACACCCTTGGCGAAGTAGGAGACGTACTGGCCGACCTGCAGCCTCCGCAGCACCTGGCGAGTCTTGACGTCATGGTGCTCGTCGTCGCTGCCGACGTCGCTGCCAGACAGCTGATCCATATCAAACGGGAACTATTAGTGAATGAGATGCAACGATGACTAACGTGCATGATAACAAAGTAAGGAAAAACAGAGCCAGCCTCAGTTAGAGTGGACACGATTATATGTCTACAGGGATGGTGTTAGCGAACCATAGCTCATGCACAACAGATTTGTACACAGCAATGGTTCGCTGAACCCACTCTGTAAAAATTTGTGCCCAACGATTCATCATAGGCAAAGAAACAGATTCCAGATCTGATTTTGAACAGATTCCAGAATATTTGCAAAATTAAACGGTTGATATCTTTTGATTCCTGCATAAAATAACTGACTGAGATCCCATAAATTAACTGATTGAGATCCCATTATTACTTGCATAAATTAACCGAACGGCCGAACTCCAAATCTTAAACGAAATCAAGAAGGGATCAAAGCAAAATGGAATAAAATCGGCGCAAATATTAACCCAATACTCAACCATCTACAGATCGGCACTAATAGTTACTAGGGAACCAGCAAAAATAGGGTTCAAAAAGGAATGGGGAACAAAAAAGGGAGCAAACCATAGTTACCTCGTTCCATGGGTCGTCCATGAAGGTGTCGTAGGGGTTCGGAGGCGAGATGTACGGCACCGGCTCATAGGGGTCCCATCCCGGCGGGATACGACCGCCACCGGCGGCGGCGACGGCCTTTGAGGGGACGACGTCGAAGAGGGAGGCGTCGCGCTTGGAGCCGACGGCGTCATGGACGATGGGATTCGCATTCTCCATGTCCATCTCGCCTGCAGAGAGGGAGAGGGTTTTTGCTTTGGAGAAGATGATGGGACGTGAGAGGCGGCGTTGCATGAGCGAGTGAGAGTGACAGAGATAGTGCGAGGAGGCGTCTATAAAGGCGAGGGGTGGTTAATGCGACCCGCGTCCTACGCGTCCACCATTTAACGTCTGCACGTCTTGGGCTTCTGCAACGCGACACGCGTCCACAATTGCACGTCTTCGACTTCTGCACCGCGACTCGCGTCAGTACCCGTCAACAATTGCACGTCTTCCACTTCTGCACCGCAACACGCGTACTCGAGTCTAACCCTGGAAATTTAGATATACTCTCGAGTCTTATACTGTAGCATTTTTTGTGTGCTCGGTTTTCCCCTTGAGTACTAATACTGGCTAGTGCAATATACTCAGTTTTACCTCAAGTGCCTGGTCAACAGAGAGTCAACAAATGGGATTAACTAGTTAAATGAGTCAACAAATGGGATTATCAGTTCGTTTTCACGTGTTAAACTTGTCTAAATATTGGTCAAACCAAGGATTTGACCAAGATTCAAATGGGCAGAAAATTAAAAAAATCAGAAAAATGAAAAACCAAAGCACATAGTCTTCTTATGTCATATAGTAAGCATTAAAGGTGATAAACAAGGTCTACACATATTCAAACCATACAAATCATGTATCTACTCCCTAACCCCTAAACTCTGTCTTATGAAGTCAAGCATGAAGAGAAGTGGTTTTGGGTTTCAAACATGGAAATTTCAAAAACCTCCCAAAAACTTCATTTTAGAGTGACTAAGAAGGATACATGCTTCCCTTTTCATTTTCATGTTTTAAACTTGTTTAAATCTTGGTCAAACCTAGGATTTGACCAAGATTCAAATGGGCATTAAAATTTAAAAATCAGAAAAATGAAAAACCAAAGCACATAGTGTTCTTATGTCATATAGTAAGCATTAAAGTTGATAAACAAGGTCTAGACATATTCAAACCATACAAATTATGTATCTACCCCTAACCCCTAAACTCTGTCTTATGAAGTCAAGCATGAAGAGAACTGGTTTTGGGTTTCAAACATGGAAATTTCAAAAACCTCCCAAAAAATTCATTTTAGAGTGACTAAGAAGGATACATGCTTCCCTGGTCATTTTCATGTTTTAAACTTGTTTAAATCTTGGTCAAACCTAGGATTTGACCAAGATTCGATGGGCATCAAAATTTAAAAAAATCAGAAAAATGAAAAACCAAAGCACATAGTTTTCTTATGCCATATAGTAAGCATTCAAGTTGATAAACAAGGTCTATACATATTTAAACCAGACAAATCATGTATCTATAACCCTAAACCTTAAACTCTGTCTTATGAAGTCTAGCATGAAGAGAAGTCGTTTTGGGTTTCAAACATGGAAATTTCAAGAACATCCCAAAAGCTTCATTTTAGTGTGACTAAGAAGGATCAAGGCTTACCTTTTCATTTTCATGTTTTAAACTTGTTTAAATCCTGGTCAAATATAGGTTTGACCAAGATTCAAATGGGCATAAAATAAAAATATAGAAAAATGAAAAACCAAAGCACATAGTCTTCTTATGTCATATAGTAAGCATTAAAGTTGATAAACAAGGTCTAGTCTTATTCAAACTAGACAAGTCATGTATCTACCCGCTAACCCCTAAACTCTGTCTTATGAAGTCTAGCATGAAGAGAAGTCGTTTTGGGTTCAAACATGGAAATTTCAAGAACATCCCAAAAGCTTCATTTTAGTGTGACTAAGAAGGATCAAGGCTTACCTTTTCATTTTCATGTTTTAAACTTGTTTAAATCCTGGTTAAATCTAGGATTTGACCAAGATTCAAATGGGCATAAAATAAAAAAATAGAAAAATGAAAAACGAAAGCACATAGTCTTCTTATGTCATATAGTAAGCATTAAAGTTGATAAACAAGGTCTAGACTTATTCAAACTAGACAAATCATGTATCTATCCGCAAACCCCTAAACTCTATCTTATGAAGTCAAGCATGAAGAGAAGTGCATGGTTTTGGGTTTCAAACATGGAAATTTCAAAAAACTCCCAAAAAATTCATTTTAGAGTGACTAAGAAGGATACATGCTTCCCTTTTCATTTTCATGTTATATACTTGTTTAAATCTTGGTCAAACCTAGGATTTTACCAAGATTCAAATGTGCATCAAAATTCCAAAAAAATAAAAAAATGAAAAAACAAAGCACATAGTTTTCTTATGTCATATAGTAAGCATTAAAGTTGATAAACAAGGTCTAGACATATTCAAACAAGAAAAATCATGTGTCTACCCCCTAACCCTAAACTCTGTCTTATGTAGTCAAGCATGAAGAGAAGTGCTTTTGGGTTTCAAACATGGAAATTTCAAAAACCACCCAAAAGCTTTATTTTAGAGTGACTAAGAAGGATCCATGCTTATCTTTTCATTTTCATATTTTAAACTTGTTTAAATCATTGTCAAACCTAGGATTTGACCAAGATTCAAATGGGCATAAAATTAAAAAATCAGAAAATTGAAAAACTAAAGCACATAGTCTTCTTATGTCATATATATAGTAAGCATTTAAAAGATGATAAATAAGGTCAAGACAATTCAAATAATACAAATCATGTATCTACCCCTAACCCTAAACTCTATCTTATGAAGTCAAGCATGAAGAGAAGTGGTTTTTGGTTTCAAACACAAAAATTTCAAAAACCTCCCAAAAGCTTCATTTTAATTAGACTAACTTATTAATTATGAAGGATCCAGGATTGATTACCTTTTCATTGTCATGTTTTAAACTTGTTTAAATCTTGGTCAAACCTGGGATTTGACCAAGATTCGAATGGGCATAAAAATTAAGAAAAAAATCGTAAGAATGAAAAACCAAAGCACATAGCCTTCTTATGTCATATAGTAAGCATTCAAATTGATAAACAAGGTCTAGACATGTTCAAACCAGAAAAATCATGTATCTACCCCTAACCCTAAACTATGTCTTATGAAGTCAAGCATGCATGAAGAGAAGTGGTTTTGGGTTTCAAACATGAAAATTTCAAAAACCTCCCAAAAGCTTCATTTTAGAGCGACTAATAAGGATCGATGCTTACCTTTTCATTTTCATGTTTTTACTTATTTGAATCTTGGTCAAATCCTAGGTTTGACCAAGATTTAAACAAGTTTAAAACATGAAAATGAAATGGGAAGTGTGTATCCTTCTTAGTCAGTCTAAAATGAAGCTTTTGGGATGTTCTTGAAATTTCCATGTTTGAAACCCAAAACCACTTAAGACAGAGTTTTTGGTTAGGCGTAGATACATGATTTTTCTTGTTTGAATATGTCTAGACCTTGTTTATCAACTTGAATGTTTATGACATAAGAAGGCTATATATGTGCTTTGGTTTTCCATTTTTTTCATTTTTTCGAATTTTTTATGCCCATTTAAATATTGGTCAAATCCTAGGTTTGACCAAGGTTTAATCAAGTTTAAAACATGACAATGAAAAGGTAAGCATGAATCCTTTCTCAGTCACTCTAAAATGAAGGTACTTGAAATTTTTATGTTTGAAACACAAAACCCCAGTTCTCTTCATATGTTTGACTTCATAAGACAAAGTTTAGGGTTAGGGGTAGATATGATACATGATATTTCTGGTTTGAATATGTCTAGACCTTGTTTATCAACTTGAATGCTTACTATATGACATAAGAAGGCTATATATGTGCTTTGGTTTTTCATTTTTTTTATTTTTTTTGAATTTTACGCCCGTTTGAATCTTGGTCAAATCCTAGGTTTGACCAAGGTTAAAACAAGTTTAAAAAATGGCAATGAAAAGGTAAGCATGGATCCTTCTTAGTCACTCTAAAATGAAGCTTTTGGGAGGTTTGTGAAATTTCCATGTTTGAAACCCAAAATCACTTCTCCTCATACTTAACTTCATAAGACAGAGTTTAGGGTTAGGGGGTAGATACATGTTTTGTGTGTTTTGAATATGTCTAGACCTTGTTTATCAACTTGAATGCTTACTATATGACATAAGAATACTATGTGCTTTGGTTTTTCATTTTTCTGATTTTTTTAATTGTTAAACCCATTTGAATCTTGGTCAAATCCTAGGTTTGAGCAAGATTTAAACAAGTTTAAAACATGAAAATGGAAAGCTAAGCATGAATCATTCTTAGTCACTCTAAAAATCTTTCGGTCTGCAGAAGAGTCGAATCTGCAATCAGTAGTTACAAAAGCGACCCACCTTAGGGATGGATAATAAGACTTGGGCAATATAAACGTTGATACTTACTTTGTGATACTAAAATATATGTATCTAGACATATTTCAGTTGTAGATACATCCATTTTAACATCAAGTAATATGGATCGGAGGACTAGCTAAAGAACAATGAGAGGCAGTGTTTCTCTCCCCCAGCCTACTTGGCGGAGTGGCCCTCCATCAGGACAGGTGGTGATTCCGCTTCTCTCGTTGGAATTCCTTATCCCCCAGCCTACTCGGCGACGTGCGCTCCTCAGTGACCTGCGCGAGGGCGCCTCGGCGACCTACGCAAAGGTGGCTGGACTCGGAGCGCATCGACTTCCTTCTGCGGTGCCTGGATTGGATCGACCATCCCGCGCGTGTCCTCCACCATATTGTTTTTCTTCAAGATGCTGTCATCCATCATCTTCTTCACCGCATCATGTTGGGTGTTGAGGCTCCCGTTGAGAGCTTGAACGCACCTGTTTGATAGCTCGACGTTTTCTTCGCGAAGAAAGCCGCACTCGATCTTAAGCATCAAATTCTCGCCCTTGAGCTTCTTGATGACAGAGTTCGTTTCCTCACTTGATGGAACCCTCACATCATGCAGCTTGCCCCGGCCGGTGACCTCGTCCTTCAAAGTATCGACATCATCGCGAAAGTTGGAGGCGAGTTCCACGAGAGTTTTAAGCTCATCTCTGAAACACGCCGATGCTTCCTGCATGGCAATATCATCAGTACCGAAACAAAGTGACGAGAGGAAGACGAAAATGTCCAATCAGTGGTAACCTCTAAGCGCAGGAGACAGGGGTTGAAGTCGTCATGAGAAGATGTCAGGGTGCGTCGTGGGGCACTGAGATATGTATAAAAAGGATTAATACGGAATAAAGAGTTGGGACCTCCGGGCCAGGAAGAATCAAGAAACATGGCGATGGAAACCAACCAGGAATCTTCGACCGCACGACTGACGCCGTTCCGAGACGAGCGCGAAGCAGGGCCTTCGTTTTCTGGCGGGCCCTTTCTCGCGGCCAGCATCTGGATAGACCGCCGGCGGGAACTCTCCGCGTCCTTGGTCAACACTAGATGGTGCTTCTTCAAGCGAGATGGTGGCCTTGACTTCGGAGGCATCGCTGGAAGTGGAAGGAGACTGGAAGTGAAGCAAGAAGGGGATGGAAGAAGTACTCCCCCCTATTAAAACCAGACAACCGTCTCCTGCCCTCGCTTCGAGCAACCTGGTCCGCCCATCCTAAATCAACGGCCGAGAGGGGGCTCCCTTGCGAACTGAGATCCAGTGACTTTACCCAACAGAAGTTACCATGAACTTTACCTATACGAGCCATCAGGTTAAGATCCAACGAACATGGTCGATCTAAAATTTGAAATTAAAATTTTGTAGCTCAGAAAAAAACAGAAAAACTTTACATTAAGACGTATTCTCGGAAAGTTCCAGTCCATTTAAAATATTAGTTTAGTTTAAGTTCGAAATTTGGATCAACCGCGAGCGTTGGATCTTGATCGAGTGGCTCACGTGTGTAAAGTCGCATGGTGACTTCTCTTAGTGAAGTCACTGGATCTCAGTCCGCGAAGGGTCAGGACGCGGGAGCAGAAGCAAATGAATCGAGAGCGGTCCGGAGTATCCTGTCCGTCCACCGTAAATCAACGGGACAGAGCGGCTACCTTCTCTTCGAAGGCTCTGGCGCGCAACCCGAGGAATGGACATCTGTCGGCTAGTATAGAATTTTATAGCACGCCATTAATCGAGCTAGCAGTACTGTACTACTGACTACAACTCTGATGGACGTCCAAAGCTCTGAATAGTCAGGGGAAACAATGAATGCGAGCCAGGGTAGTACTACTGTAGTAGTGAAGCAATGGGGATTATCTGGAGCAAGTACGGAGTACCGAGTACAGTACTACAAAAGTGTTGTTCGTTGTTTTCGCAGTTCATTTTAGCGTAACGTCCAGGTTGTTGTCGAACCAGCTGTTAGATTTTGGGTAATTATTGTTAAGTTGCTGCTTCTTAATTAAAATTTATCAAAGTCATGTAGACTAGATCGATTTGTGAGAACATCCCAAAAGCTTCATTCATTTTAGAATGACTAAGAAGGATCCATTCTTACCTTTTCTTTTCATGTTTTAAACTTGTTTAAACCTTGGTCAAACCTAGGATTTGACCAAGATTTAAATGGGCATAAAAATTCGGAAAAAATCAACAAATGAAAAACCAAAGCACATATATAGCCTTCTTATGTCATATAGTAAGCACTCGAGTTGATAAAAACTCTGTCTTATGAAGTCAAACATATGAAGAGAACTGGTTTTGGGTTTCAAACATGGAAATTTCACAAACCTCCCAAAAGCTTCATTCTACAGTGACTAAGAAGGATCCAGGCTTACCTTTTTCATTTTCAATTTCTTAACTTGTTTAAATCTTGGTCAAACCTAGGATTTGACCAAGATTCAAATGGGTATAACAATTCAAAAAAAACGGAAAAAAACCAAAGAACATAGTCTTTTGATGTCATATAGTAAGCATTCAAGTTGATAAACAAGGTCTAGACATATTCAAACCAAACAAATCATGTATCTACCCCCTAACCCTAAACTCTGCCTTATGAAGTCAAGCATGAAGAGAAGTGATTTTGGGTTTCAAACATGGAAATTTCAAAAACCTCCCAAAAGCTTCATTTTAGAGTGACTAAGAAGGATCCATGCTTACCTTTTCATTGCCATGTTTTAAACTTGTTTTAACCTTGGTCAAACCTAGGAATTGACCAAGATTCAAATGGGAGTAAAAATTCAAAAAAATTCAAAAAAAATGGAAAACCAAAACACATATATAGCCTTCTTATGTCATATAGTAAGCATTCAAGTTGATAAACAAGGTCTAGACATATTCAAAGCAGAAATATCATGTATCATATCTACCCCTAACCCTAAACTCTGTCTTATGAAGTCAAACATATGAAGAGAACTGGGGTTTTGGGTTTCAAACATAAAATTTTCAAGTACCTTCATTTTAGAGTGAGTAAGGAAGGATTCATGCTTACCGTTTCATTTTCATGTTTTAAACTTGTTTAAACCTAGGATTTGACCAAGATTTAAATAGGCATAAAAAATTCGAAAGAAATCAAAAAATGAAAAACCAAAGCACATATATAGCCTTCTTATATCATATAGTAAAAAATTCAAGTTGATAAACAAGGTCTAGACATATTCAAACAAGAAAAATCATGTATCTACACCTAACCATAAACTCTGTCTTAAGTGGTTTTGAGTTTCAAACATGGAAATTTCACAAACCTCCCAAAAGCTTCATTTTACAGTGACTGAGGAGGATCCATGCTTACCTTTTGGCTTAAACGTTTGAAACCAAAAACCACTTCTCTTCATGCATGCTTGACTTCATAACACAGAGTTTAGCTAGGGTTAGGGGGTAGATACATGATTTTCCTGGTTTGAATATGTCTAGACCTTGTTTATCAACTTAATTGATTGCTTACTATATGACATAAGAAGACTACGTGCCTTGGTTTTCATTTTTTTGTTTTTTTTTGAATTTTATGCTCATATATTTGAATCTTGGTCAAATCTTAGGTTTGACCAAGATTTAAACAAGTTTAAAACATGAAAATGAAAAGGGAAGCATGTATCCTTCTTAGTCACTCTAAAATGAAGCTTTTGGGATGTTCTTGAAATTTCCATGTTTGAAACCCAAAACGACTTCTCTTCATGCTAGACTTCATAAGATCAACAGGGGGTAGATACATGATTTTTCTGGTTTGGATATACCTAGACCTCGTTTAACTTGAATGCATACGATATGACATAAGAAGACTACGTGCTTTTGTTTTTCATTATTCTGTTTTTTTTGAATTTTGTGCCCACCCATTTGTATCTTGGTCAAATCCTAGGTCTGATAATGATTTAAACAAGATTAAAATATGAAAATGCAAAGGTAAGCATGGATCCTTCTTAGTCACTCTAAAATGAAGCTTTTGGGAGCAAAACCACTTCTCTTCATATGCTTGACTTCATAAGACGGAGTTTAGGGGTTAGGGGGTATAGATACATTATTTGTCTAGTTTGAATATGTCTAGACCTTGTTTATCAACTTAATTGGCTTACTATATGACATAAGAAAACTATTTGCTTTGGTTTTTCTTTTTCCTGATTTTTTTCAATTTTGATGCCCATTTGAATCTTGTCAAATCCTAGGTTTGACCGAGATAATTTAAACAAGCTTAAAACATGAATATGAAAAGGGAAGCATGTATCCTTCTTTGTCACTCTAAAATGAAGTTTTTGGGAGGTTTTTCAAATTTCCACGTTTGAAACCCAAAACCACTTCTCTTCATATGCTTGACTTCATAAGACAGAGGGCAGGGGTTAGGGGGTATAGATACATGATTTGTCTAGTTTGAATATGTCTAGACCTTGTTTATCAACTTTAATGCTTACTATATGACATAAGAAAACTATTTGCTTTGGTTTTCTTTTTTCTGACTTTTTTTCAATTTTGATGCCCATTTGAATCTTGTCAAATCCTAGGTTTGACCAAGATAATTTAAACAAGCTTAAAACATGAATATGAAAAGAGGAGCATGTATCCTTCTTAGTCACTCTAAAATGTAGTTTTTGGGAGTTTTTTGAAATTTCCATGTTTGAAACCCAAAACCACTTCTCTTCACATGCTTGACTTCATAAGACAGAGTTTAGGGGTTAGGGGTATAGATACATGATTTGTCTGGTTTAATATGTCTAGACCTTGTTTATCAACTTTAATGCTTACTATATGACATAAGAAGACTATGTGATTTGGTTTTTCATTTTTCTGTTTTTATTTTTCTGCCCATTTGAATCTTGGTCAAATCCTAGGTTTGACCAAGATATAGACAAGTTTAACACGTAAATGAGTTAACTTGGATTTCCTACCCTTGAATCCATAGGAAACTTTGTTCTAATGCACTATTATAATCAACCGAGTTTTTACACCAACAGGTCTGTCACTTACGTGTGGTGCCCACGCTTGAGGTCCCACACTTCAGTGAGCACAAGTCACGTGCAATAGGTACGCAAACTCCCAGCCATTTTCTTTGTCAAGAGAAGACGCATCAGGATGCGTATTGGAAGTCTGTGGGTCCTTCTGGTTCCTTCGGTTGTCCCTCTCACAAAAAAACAAATCTCTCTCATTCTCGGCCTCGCTCGACTCGCTCGCTCGCTCGCTCGCACCTCCTGCTCACTGACAAACCCTGCACAAAAGTCAACATCATCACCCGAAAAAGGGGAGACACCATAATTCTCTCCCTTCTTCTCTCCTTCCGAGTGATCCCTCTTCCTCCGAGTTTCACTCGACGGGCAAACACCCATGTGCTGCATAGTAATAATAAAAAGGTAGTACTCGTAGAAAAATCGATATACGAATCTGTAATTAAATAGGTTAAACTAGGGTTTTGCCCAGTTCTACAGATCAAGGGTTCAAAAAAATCCAACTACGGGGTTCGAACAACACGATTCTAATCCAAGAATTTTTTCGACCTAGGTCACCCAAATGGCCTCAAACTATAGGGTTAGCATCTAGTGCAGTATGTGTGAAAATGTATGCACTATGTGTGCTATAACTTGTATGTCTTTCATATTTGAACCAAATTTGAATAAGTTTGAAATATTTGAAAAGGGGCTTTTGGCTTAAACGTTTGAAACCAAAAACCACTTCTCTTCATTCATGCTTGACTTCATAAGACAGAGTTTAGCTAGGGTTAGGGGATAGATGCATGATTTTCCTGGTTTGAATATGTCTAGACCTACTTTATCAACTTAATTGAATGCTTACTATATGACATAATAATACTATGTGCATTGTTTTTTATTTTTTTGATTTTTTTAAAATTGTATGCCCATTTGAATCTTGGTCAAATCCTAGGTTTGAACATGGTTTAAACAAGTTTAAATCATGAATATGAAAAATTAAGCATCTATATATCCTTCTTAGTCACTCCAAAATGTAGCTCTTGGGAGGTTTTTTCGAAATTTCCATGTTTGAAACCAAAACCACTTCTCTTCATGCATGCTTGACTTCATAAGACATAGTTTAGCTAGGGCGTTAGGGGGTAGATACATGATTTTCCTGGTTTGAATATGTCTAGACCTGGTTTATCAACTTAATTAATTGATTGTTTACTATATGACATAAGAAGACTATGTGCCTTGGTTTTAAATTTTTCTGTTTTTTTTTGAATTTTACGCCCATATATTTGAATCTTGGACAAATCCTAGGTTTGACCAAGATTTAAACAAGTTTAAACATAAAAATAAAAAGGGAAGCATGTATCCTTCTTAGTCACTCTAAAATGAAGCTTTTTGGATGTTCTTGAAATTTCCATTTTTGAAACCAAAAACGACTTCTCTCTTCATGCTAGACTTCATAAGATCGACAGGGGGCAGATACATGATTTGTCTGGTTTGGATATGTCCAAACCTTGCTTGTTTATCAACTTGAATGCTTACTATATGACATAAGAATGCTTACCATATGTTTGAATTTTAAAAGCATACACTACAAGAAAAGTTCTGATAGACAACGTCCCAAAATCGTCAACTAAGGGGCATTTTTCGTCGCCTATGGGCCTAACCCGACGATATGGGTTCCGTTGTCGAAACTGCGTCAGGCAAAGTCCAACGACGATTTTTTCGGTCCGTCGCGCTTGGGCGCCCTTCCGCCACGGAAAATCGGACCGTTGCGGAAGTGTTTTCGGGAGCCCGTTGACTGCTGACGTCATGCAAACTGACACGTGGCAGACGCCGTTAACTGGCAGTTAACGGCGTTAACCGGCTGAAACCCCGTGGTAGATGGTAGGCCCACACGAGGCCTGCCACGTCTTAAGCGGGCCGGGCCAGATGACATAGTTTGACCGGTCAACTATATAGCTGGGCTGGTCCATTAGTTACGTGGGCCGGGCCTAACCTCTAATGTTGACTGGTCAAAAGTTAAATGGGCCGGCCCATTTAACATGTGGGGTCCCCTTACAGCAACTGGGCCGGCCCAAGAAGCAAGTGGGCCGGGCCAAAAACACAGTGGGTCCCACTTTCCTGTTAAAAGGCCGGCCCATTTAGTGTGTGGGGTCCACCATATAAGTGGGCCGGCCCAACAAGCTAGTGGGCGGGCCAAAAACACATGGTGGGTCCCACTATCCTGTTAAAGGGCCGACCCATTTAGTATGTGGGGTCCACCATATAGCAAGTGGGCCGGCCCAACAAAATAGTGGGCCGGGCCAAAACACAATGGGTCCCACTTTCCTGATAAAGGGCCGGCCCATTTAGTATGTGGGGCCCACCATATAGCCAGTGGGCTGGCCCACCAAGATAGTGGGCCGGGCCAAAAACACAGGTGGGTCCCACATTCCTGTTAATGGGCCGGCCCATTTGGTATGTGGGGTCCACCATATAGAAAGTGGGCCGGCCCAACAAGATAGTGGGCCGGGCCAAAAACACAGGTGGGTCCCACCTTCCACTTAAAGGGCCGGCCCATTTACCATGTGGGACCACCATAGAGCAAGTGGGCCGGCCCAACAAGATAGTGGGCCGGCCCAATAAGCACAGGTGGGCCCCACTTTCCTGTTAAAGGGCCGGCCCATCTAGTGTGTGGGGTCCACAATATAGCAAGTGGGCCGGCCCAACAAGATATTGGGCCGGGCCAAAAACACAGGTGGGTCCCACTTTCCTCTTAAAGGGCCGGCCCATTTATTATGTGGGGTCCTCCAAAAAAGCAAATGGGCTGGCCCAACTATTTAGTGGGCCGGCCCAGTAGTTGGTGGGGTCCACCTTAAAGCAAGTGGGCCAGCCCAATTAGTGTGTGGGGTCCACCGTAAATCAAATGGGCTGGCCCAAGAAGTAAGTGGGCCAGCCCGTTTAGTTGCTGTTTATATGCCGGCATAATATGCGCTTTAGGATTTTGCGGGCAGGCACATATGTGATTTCGTTTAATTGGGCCGTTTAAGGGATGGGAATTCGTGATTTAGATACTGAGAATATTTACGCAGCATTGATTTCTGTCGGATAGCCTCACTTACCACAAGCACCAAAGAAAAAATGCGCGAAAGAACTATAAAAACTAACTAAATATTACATCAGCTGCAAGGCATTGAAAAAATATTACAGAACCCAGAGAAATTGAATGGTAATTAAACCTAGCAATACAATGAAGCGATCCGGCAATCTTTTAAGTTGTCCATGCAGCACCTATATCTGAAACAAAGACATTACAAGTTAAGACAGCAACAATGGAAAGGCAATGACACTACAATATTGTTTGGCAAAGAATTTGGAACTCATCATTTCGTCGTTATAACAAGATCATTGTAATGCGCACAATAAGCAAACAAAGAGTGCATGCCGCATACCAACAGCCAATATAACAGAGCATGTTAGAATGAAACAGCAGACTTACTACTGTCGAGTCCCATGCAAACCAACATGTTCAGGGAGTACAAAATTGGCATGAACAACATAGTAGCAGGCTATAAATTTTGTAACAACGACTGAGCAAGATGAAGTTATGATGGCTACATCTACAGAGCAGGGAATGTAAACCAAAAATAGAAGTTACGATGGCAAAAGCTAAAGAGGAGGGAATGTGAACCAACATGTGCCAAGTGCAATTACTTCATTTTGGCCGTGAACTAAATAATACTCCTGAACTTATAGTGAAGGGGATGCAAATCAAGATGTTTCGGGATATAAACTTGTAATGAGCAACACATGGAGGATAGTTAATGCTGGAGCTTAGGATGGACCAGATACAGAATATAGTGGGATCACCTGTGAACTTGTATAAGAGGGAATGCAAACCAATATGTTCAGCTTTCCATATGTGAGCGTCATGCCAAGTCAGAGAAACAAGTCAATAATGCAGCTTTTGAAGAACAAGATGGCACGCAAAATTATTATCTAGTAGTATGACAAGTTTATTTGTACTACAGGCTAGATAGCAGAGTGATAGCATGCCAAACTAAGTCCTTACTTTGTTAGCTTACAATGAACTAGATACAAAACAATGGCATCACCTGTAGTACAGGGAATGCAAGCCAACATGTTCATGGAGTAAAAAATTGGCACAAACAACATAGTAGCAGGCCATAATTTTTGTAACAACGACTGAGCAAGATAAAGTTATGATGGCTAGATCTACAGAGCAGGGAATGTAAACCAAATATAGAAGTTACGATGCCAAAAGCTATAGAGCAGGGAATGCGAACCAACATGTGCAATTACTTAAAATTGGCCATGAACTAAATAATAGCAGGATGTTACTATAATACCTACAGTATAATTTTTGTAACAACGACTGAGCAAGATAGAAGTTATGATGGCTACATCTACAGAGCAGGGAATGCAAACCAAAATGTTCAATCGCTTAAAGTTAGCAATGAAGTAGAAAATAGCAAGGTGTTACGGTCATAGCTAGGAATGAACTAAAAGAGCTTCAGACAAACAAGCATCTGAACCCAGAACATGGCGCTAAAACAAGGGACTTACATTAGGAGAAGCACTCTGTGGGAGTCACAGCAGATCTTCCTGGGGTTGATAGATCCGGTGATGAAGTACGCTACATGTGCTACTTGGGGTTGGAGAGACGGCCATTACACTTCATGGTTACTCATCTCGTCTGCAAAAACGTAACGGCGCGTCGTTAGCACAAACAGGTTCCCCCAAGATTAAACAAGAACTTGCAGGCAAGCAATAGAAAAGCGACAGTAGAAGAGTTTAGATCATACACGGCGCCGGTGAAGCAGATCCGGTTCATGCACAGCGGTGTCGGTGAGCAAGATCCGATGCGGTGGACGACGGATCCGGCGAAGCGGCTCCGGTGGGGTGGACGATGCCGCAGCTGAAGCGACTGCGGTAGACTGCTGGATGAGCATATGGTTTCGAGGTTCGGCGGGGATGATCCGGTCCGGTTGATGACGGCGTCGATGAAGCGGCTCCGGCAGGCAGCCGGATGACGAGGATCGCGAGGGCTCGGGTAGGCCAGGGAAGTCCGGCGGGGATGTTCCGGTGCGGTGGTCGTGGAGGTGGGAGAGAGAGGGACTTGGGAAGTTCCGGTGGGTGGTCTCAGAGGAGAGAGTGAGGGAAATGAATTTTTTTTCGGGGAGTTTCCGGAGCTAGGGAGGTGGTGATCGAAAAAAATGACGGGTAGACCCCCCACCAACCGACTTATACATGGACATTGTTGTCATCTTTACGAGGGTAGAATGGGAAGTTAGAAGCGTGTGAAATATTTGTATTTTTCGGGCGGGAAGTTTTGCCGCTGGAATGAGATTTCGAATTTGGCTACAGTCCAAGTAATACAAAAATATGAGACCGTACTAGTACGGCCAAATGTCACATCAATTCATCATCACGTTGAAAATCGGTTACGACGATCATAATTATTGGCCGTTGGCACAACAGTTCTCCAACGCTTGATCCAACGGTCAAAGTTCCTTTTTTTTAAGAGAACGGTCAAAATTCATTGGATTCGCTCGGGAACTGCGCGCGCCAAAACGAGTCAGACGAAGATGTTTCTAGAGTTCTCACGGACGCGTCTTGGCGATACATTGAATGCAAATCTTGCAAGGTCAAAAAAAATGCAAATCTTGCAGGATCGTATGTGGCTGCTATGAGCTGAAGTACTCCATGAAACCGTGAACATACATGTAGATGGGAATCCCATGTAGACGATCTGAAGAACGACCCGCTGCATCTTTCACAAATCCATCTACATGACATGATAAACTTTAATTAAGAAGCAGCCACGTAACAATTATTGCCCAAAATCTAACGGGTTCGACAATAAGCTGGTAATTCTCTATTATATATAAACACCAAAAAAATATAGCAAGTAAGAAAGGAGTGTCAATGCCACCAGGACTTACAAAAAAAGGGAATTAGCACTTCGTAATCTCTTTGTTTTTACACATACCTTCTGCTCAGGAATCCAGGGCCTAGGGTCACATCAAGTCATAATCAGAAACCAAAGTCGGTTCCCATGTTCTCCAATTCAAAACGCGTACAAAATATTTCAGTGTGTGAAATAATGTTGAGATTTTGAATTAGAGGGTTGTTAAGCTATTGATTATATGGAGTCGAAATTTGGTAGCATACATAAGTATCTCTGTTCACAACTCGCCTGTACAGAAGCAGGAACAGCTGTTGTGTTGCAGCACAACACAAAGGAGAAGCCACTGTTCCGTTCATTGCACTCAATACAGCGATGAATGAACCAGACCAGTTGACAAGCTTCTAGACCAGTATGTAGAAAGATGGAAATCAATGGATCACAGAAAATCATCAGTGTCAAGCTTTAATGCACTAGCCAACGCGACCAAAAGTCCGAACTGATGGAAAGGGCTAGGCAATCCACTTTATACATCGCAACAAAAAGTCCAAACTGACAGAAAAGGCTAGACCGGGAGAAGAGAAGAGAAGGTTTGTGAAAGCGATGACTCGAACTTGAGACTATGGGCTCTGATACCACGTCAAGCTTCATCCACGAGCCAACGGAACCACAAGTCAGAACTGATGGAAAGGGCTAGGCAATCCACTTATAATATTAACAATCAGCAGGGTTCCGGTTCAAAAAAATCCACATCACAACAAGGAAACGACCACCAAGATCATAGCAATTGCAGATAAATGCACCTACGAAATATGCTCAGACTAAGGAACCATTTTACAAGACAAAGGTAATGACCTGTCACTGTCCCCGTTCATCTCCAATTATCTAGCAGATACTCTTCTTACTACTTACTAGCATTCCTAACCTGCTCCAGTAGGGCCTCCTTCTGTGCTGCTATCGTTCTAAAATTGTCGACTTCTAGTCTTAGCGCAGCTGATGCAGCTCGTTCTACTTGGAGTTGCTCCTTTAGAACTTGAGCATGCAAATACTTTGACTTGGACATGGACTTGCACTTCAGCAGTCCAGCATTCCGTAAGAAAGTGTTTTTGGCAATGCCTTTCTTTTTTATTGCCATAGAAAATGCCTTCACACATTCTTCATCGGTTTTTTCCAGACCGTTTTTACCGGTTTTTGCCATCTCTAATTTCATATCTTCCTGCAAAAAATTCAGTTCGTACACATGTGTAAACATGATAGTTACTACAGAGAAACTTGCTGATAGTAGATTTATCATGTGTATGACCTACTTTTATTCCTACAGTTTGGCATGTCTGATTCACATCACATGAATTTTAATAAACATATATAATATCATATTGACATGTACTTTACTACTCCTATAAGTTGGGATGTGAGTCGTCACAAAATTTCAATCTTTGAGAAGACTTACAAGAACACTCTGTGCGACTTCTCCAATCACTTCAAGTTTGTTCTTCTGGCATGCTTCAAAAATCTCTGGCAGAGTCATCTCTTTGTTTGGTTCCCTTTTACTTGCATTATGTAACATCTGCATTTTAGTACTACCATTTATAAATCGAATAACGTGGTTGAAATGGAGGATCATAATATAAGCTGCACACTGGTGTATATACTCTGCATGATCTTTTACTAAAATATTTCTAAATAGCAGTATAAAACAACATGTCCTTACTTTTTGCCGAATGTGCACTATAAGGTTACGAGATCCCGTACGGCTAGGTAAAAGTAGTTTACCGCGGTTTTCCTGATTCTGTTTAGCCAAATTCTGCAAAAAGGAGACTAGTGAGACACTGCTATAAATAAGAATCCAAGATGTGATCTGGTCTCAGTCTTACAAATCATACCATATTCTTTGGATCAGACCAGTGCTTCACAAGATCTCCCCACTGTTTGTCAGTCATTTGCTTAAAAGGAGATATAGTTGGAACACTCCCAGTAATCTTTCCAGTGAAGTATTTCTTCTTTAGCCTGCTGCGATACTGGCGCAGACAGTCTGAGAATAGACTGTTGAGAACATGCTTTACTTCCTCTTGGTCCTCATCGAACTCGAACCTTAACTGTTCACAACAATATAAACCGTTGGTGTGATATACATAGATCCAACAACAAGCTAGAAGGAACGGGACGTGCCAATGTGGTATACTAGTATGAGTAACATTACCAAGAGAAAGATGACTTACGTGTAACCTGTGCACTAATTTTTCAAAATGCGCAGAGGTGTCTACGTGCTCTTTCCATGTTGGGAAGATAGGAATTTCATTCCTGACGAAAATTCCTACATCCGATGCTAATTTACAAGATTCTTCTGGGTCCAGTGGCCTTCTGCCACCTACGATAGATGAAAGGCGAAATCTTGATTCCATCCCAGCAAGCTTAGCTACGAACATTTTCCCTACTGTTGGGCCCCTCGTTTTTCTTGATCGTGGTGCAACTACAAAGTTAAGCATTACATCAAGCTATCAAGGTAGGTATATATATATATATATATATATATATATATATCTCTATAAAGTATAACTTTATAACGGAGAATGAAACTATAAGCATTGGAAAATGTACCTTCTTCGGTGTGGGGCTCATCCTCAGGGGAGTTGTCTATGGCAGGACTAATATGGGTCAGTGGGAGATCATCAACAGTTTGTTGATGTTGTGCTAGCAGTGTTTGGCCAGTTGTGGTTGTGTCAGCTGGGACTGGTACAGTGTGTCCTTGGGCAGTATTTCCTACCACAGCTACTGCTGATCCCAATTGTGGCTGAGAAGTTGCCGTGGAAACTTGTTCTGCTGCCAATTGTTGTTGAGAAGTTGCTGTGGAAACTGGTTCTGCTGCCAATTGTGGCTGAGAAGTTGCTGTGGAAACTGGTTCTGCTGCCGATTGTCGCTGGTTGACTGGATTGGTAACAGGTGGCTGATTCAACCGCTTGGGGTGTTCACCACGTTTTTTTATTTCAGTACTCTTAGAATTTTCGTTATTTTCTTCAACTGGTGCCATGAATCGCTGAGACTGTCTAGTAGCAGAAGCAGGTTTCTTTTTTGGTTGCAGCTGTTCTATCACCGATTCAGGTGCCTGTTGATTGGTCTTCCTCTCATTGGTGGTTCCTGCGAAATTCTTACTTGAAGCTGCAGATTCCTAGCACACATAAACGATATTTCAGTCTACATAAGTCCCATATATGATGATATGCAAATGGAATAGAATGAAGAACAGTAAAGGATGACGTGCATGCTGATACATATATATGATGCATTAAGGAGACCTAGAGGTGGCATGTGAACATGTTTGGTGGGATTCAGGATACAAGTATACAACACATGGAAGTTGCAAAACAGATATCTCAAAGTAAAAACACAGAAATCACCTGGTGGGGTTGAGGAGAATGGTCAGGCAAGGCATCTTCCTGAGTCAGCTCTCCAAGAGGCTCAGCATGATCAAATTGTGAATCATAACATTGTTCTTTATCTTTGGGAAGGGGAAAGGGTTCTTCTCCGATTTTGTTCAGGTTTGCACTAGAGGCAATAGCGTTACACATGTTTGTGCCCACACGGCTTGCATATCTTATACATATATTCCGTATCCGTTTCTCTTTTAATTCATTCTTCTGTATTGCAATAATATCTAGCATGCATTACAAAAAAAATGCTAATGAGATGGCGGTGCAAGTAAGCAAAAAAATACTTTTCGAAATCACATGCATAACGAATGCGGCCATATCAACCTTCTTGGAAGTGGGCGCGTGTACGCTTTGGTTTCCTGCCGTCGACCATGGAAGCGCCCATCTCTCCAGTCCGGTGGACGGAAGGAGTCGGGGATTAAGATACGAGAACCCGGCGATGGTGACTGTCGCTGACAAGGCGGCGGTGGAAGTCGGCTACGGAGGAGCTCGTATGGTACAGTGGTCGTCGGTGGGGGTGGGGGAGGTGGAAGCTACTCCGGCTTGCTAAAAAGCAAGGGAGACGGCGGAACGTCGTCGGTCACTACGGTGGCCGATGAGAAGGCAGTAGTGCTGGTGTGGGAGTGGGACAGTGGGCCGGCGCCGGCGTGTGAGATGATCCGGTGGGTCATGCAGGGTGGAAGCGTGAGAGAGAGATGCGGGGTTCGGCGCCGCCGGTGATAGGTCTGAATTGAGCGGTCCGGGGGGATAAGATCGACACTGTACTTATTTCACATCGCTTTGAATTTTGGAAGCGGGGGGATTTTGGCGGGAATTTTGGGGCAGAGTTGAAATTATTACTGGTTGCTGGAAAACTGTGGAACCCTAGCCTACGAAATCCCAAGTCTGAAGCTGAGGGCCCTTTTGCTGTGGCTTTTTGGCTTTTGGATTTTGGAAGCCAAAAGAATATAATATTTGTTTTTGGCTTCCAAAATCCAAAAGCCAAAAAGGCAAAAAAAGGCACAACAAAAGGGCCCTGAGTATGTTCGGGTTCAAGGGGATATGCTTGTTGGTTCTTGGGTGCATATGATCTCTTTATTTCGAAATTCATCTTCTATACATTTTGAAATGTCAAAAAAGAATAAAACGAAAAATGCATGTGTACTTCTTCGCTTGCTTTATACACATAAAATATTTCAATGGAAAAATCGAATAGTAATTTGGGCTATGTAAAAAAGAGTTACTCCGTAAAAAAATTGTGCTAACCATAAGGCTTTTTATGAGACATGTTTTCTCTCTTTTTTTACATCGACCATGAAAAAAACTTGTTTTTTTACATCAACCATGAAAAATACTTTTTTTACATCGACCATGAAAAATACTAGGAATTTGCTAAGAGCATCCACAACGTGTAGCCAAAAGTGGTTCCATATTTGATTTTTGGCTTTTTGAACTAGTTCCATACATTGTAGAGGTAGTTCCAAAACCAGAAAAACAGGGAACCGGAGCAAATAGGTGCTCCGATGCCAAATTTCACTTTTGGCATTTGGAACTAGTTCCCTACATTGTGAGAGTAGTTCCATATTGGCTTTATGAGTTGTTTTAGCTTGATGGCGGGACCCACGTTATAAATATTTGGAACCACTACATTGTGGAGCTATTGCTATATTTCACACCAAAGCCAAATTCACCATCGTATCAGATTTGGCAATAGCAACATTGTGGATAGCCTAAAGTTATATTTTCCATCTTGTACACAATTAAAAATATCTTTAAAACAAACAAATCTCTAATGTCTAGGTGTACCATCTCTACTAGTACTAGTATATATACACGTGCCTTGCACGTGAGGGCTCTTTTTTTTAGTGAAACAACTTCGACGCAATAAGAATTCGATCTTTTTTTTAACAAAGGAGGGGGGCCCAAGGGCTTGGATACCATTAAGTGCAACAGAGGGGTACATATTACAGATTGCAGTCAATAGTCACTTGGGTTGAAAGCCAATGCAAGCCCGCCTACATGATAGCAGGATTTTGTGAAGCTTTTTAACTTAATTGGTCAAACATGCGAAGCATGTGCCATTTACTTGTACAACTTTATCGGAAAAAAATACTTGTACAAGCTAGTTCCCCTAAGTACTACCAGCACATAAGTAAACAAAAGAACCAGGGACATCATCAACTGAAAACAACAATCTATTCATATAGCGGCTCTTGCATCACCCTTTGAAAATCATCTACCTGCAAAGATGAGTGCAGAGTTTCTGCTCGTGCTTTCACCTGTTCCAAGATCGTCCAGTTGATCTCATGGACATCTGCATCAGCCAAAGCGGTAACCAAGTTGCCAGCCACTAGCTTCTGCAGATCAGCAACAGCATGTAGGCCATCTTGAATTGTAGAATTCCATCCTCGGTTCATTTCTTTGTTCCGCCAAGTGGCCACATCCAAGTCCTTTTGAAGACGCCTAATCTTAGCTTCCCCAGTGCCACATCCTTCTGTTTTGTTCCTACAAACGTTTGCATCACTGGAACTCTGGACATCTGTGCTACAATGCTGCTTGGCAGGGACATGAGCAGTCACTTGCTTCTGCGATTTGCCATGCATAAAATCAATCAGCAGATTAAAAGGAAATATGTTGGTTGATTCATGTCACCACTTTCAGCAACCCATGAGTTTCTAAACCTTAAATGGAGTCTAAAACATTGCAATAAAAGGGTGGGTGCATCATTTGGATGCAGAGGCCGGGGCGACCCTATTTTCAAGAAAAAATTAGGAAATCTGAAATCTATATCTATATCTCTACCATCTATACCACTCCACTCCTGTTGACAGTTTGATCTCTTTCAGTACATTAGATTATGTCATGTTTAAAACACTATTATAAAATTACCTCCTTAATGTTGAGCTCAGGAGGATCCAGATGTGCTGATCCTAGGCGGCCACTCAAATGATTGCTTGCTAGAACAATAGGACCAAATCCCGCCTCCTTTCTACCAATGTCTGCATCACTGGCGCGCTCACTGTCTTTGTTAGGAACATGAGCAGTGGCTAGCTGCTGCAAATCAAAGTTCATCAAATCAATCAGCAAACAAGACATATGAAATTTGAGCAGTGCGGCTAAATACCTTCTTCAGCAGCTGCCCCACGGAATCGTCCTTTTGGCGGCACATCACACGTGTGAAAAATCTCGGCAACGACTTGGGGTGCGGTGATTTTGTCCCATTCCACAGTATGCCGAGCTTGGCTGCAATTATCATATTCTGCAAGATATTTTGCCTCCGAGATTCTTCGTAGGCATTCTCGAGGGGAATATCTAGCAGGCATTACAAAAAAAAACAGATGCTAATAACAAGCAGTGGAAGCAAGCAATAAACTAGTCTCGGAAATCAAATACGGAGTACATAACAAAAGCTGCCGGACAAAGTGTTCAACCTTGGTCGACTGGGGAGGTGGCGCGTTGGCCGTTCGGTTTGGTTCGGTGGATCATGGTGGCGCTTTGTGTACCGATCTCGCCGGCCGGTAAGATGAACCAGTGAGTCGGGGAAGCAGATCCGACGAAGCGGACGGAGTGTGGTTGACGGCGTCGCTGAGCTGGCTCCGGTGCGGTGGATGTCGGCTACGGATGGAGGACTGAGAGGGAGCGAGACGGACTAGGTGCGAGGTAGGGAGAGAGGCCCTTGCTTGTCCGTGGGTGGGGCTGGATATAGGGGAAATGAAAGCGAGGTAGGAAGATAGCATCCTGCTAATTTATGGTGCTGAACTAGAAAATCCCGCCAATATATGGTGCTGAATTGCGGGCGGCTCATAGCTTGTGCACAAATAAAATGGGAAAATCCAAAAAATGTAGTTCAACAAAAAAAACTCTAGTAGGCAAAGTCGCTAGCTCGCCATGAGAAGATGCACTCCGCCAAAAAAATGTCATGACAAGCTAGTTTGCTATGGATCTTGCATTAACCCTGCTCGATAAAATGGTGGGCAAAAAAAGACAAGCTAAATCAAAAATAATGGTGGTAGAAAGATGTAACTCTCAAATGTAAACTCTACTAAACAGGGCCAGCTCAAAAATATGCCTCATATTATTAGTACTTCCTCCGGTCCATATTAACTGCCACTAACATACATCGAGAAACAAAAAAGAGAAATCTGTCATGAATAGTTCCCGAATTCAAATCTGAGTTTCTCTGTAGACTATTCCCATCTGAGTTTCTCTTTTTTGTTTCTCGATGTATGTTTCGAATTTTGATCTGAAATTTTTAGGGGTTATCTTAATATGAGCTGTGAACGTGCATGATTTGTTTCAGATTTTTTTCGCAATGTTTAAATTTGGATTTAGGCCGCATGTCACCTCGCTACCGCTCGAGAAATGGAGCCCCTCTCCGCTGGGCTCCATAAAAGCTTCACTGTTCGTGTCAGACTGTTGAAGACACTGGCAAGTGCATGTCAGGGGGACAGAGAATAAATTTCGTCCACGCGTCGGCGCGTGCTGTCTACCCCAAACCCTAAACTCTGTCTTTATGAAGTCAAGCATGCATGAAGAGAAGTGGTTTTTGGTTTCAAACATGGAAATTTCAAAAACCCTCTCAAGAGCTACATTTTGGAGTGACTAATTTTTCATATTCATGATTTAAACTTGTTTAAATGGGCATAAAAATAGGCATAAAATTCAAAATAAATCAAAATAAATGAAAAACCAAGGCACATAGTCTTCTTATGTCATATAGTAAGCATTCAATTAAGTTGATAAACAAGGTCTAGACATATTCAAACCAGAAAAATCATGTATCTACCCCCTAACCCTAAACTCTGTCTTATGAAGTCAAGCATGAAGAGATGTGGTTTTTGGTTTCAAACATGGAAATTTCGAAAACCCTCCCAAGAGCTTCATTTTGGAGTGACTAAGAAGCATACATGCTTACTTTTTTATATTCATGTTTTAAACTTGTTCAAATCTTGGTCAAACCTAGGATTTGACCAAGATTCAAATGGGCATAAAAATTCAAAAAAATGAAGAAAAAAATGAAAAACCAAGGTCTTCTTATGTCATATAGTAAGCATTCAATTAAGTTGATAAACAAGGTCTAGACGTTTTAAACCTGAAAAATCATGTATCTACCCCCTAACCCTAAACTCTGTCTTATGAAGTCAAGCATGCATGGTGAAGAGAAGTGGTTTTTGGTTTCAAACATGGAAATTTTAAAAACCCTCCCAAGAGCTTCATTTTGGGGTGACTAAGAAGGATACATGATTACTTTGTCATATTCATGTCTTAAACTTGTTTAAGTCATGGTCAAACCTAGGATTTGACCAAGATTCAAATGGGCATAAGAATTCAAAAAAAACAAAGCACATAGTCTGTGTATGTCATATAGTAAGCATTCAAGTTGATAAACAAGGTCTAGACATATTCAAACCAGAAAAATCATGGAAATTTCAAAAACCTCCCACGAGCTTCATTTTGGAGTGACTAAGAAGGATCGATGCAGGTTACGTTTCATATTATTCATGTTTTAAACTTGTTTAAATCTTGGTCCAACCTAGGATTTGACCAAGATTCAACAAATGGGGATAAAAAAATGAAAACCCAATGCACATAGTCTTCTTATGTCATATAATAAGCATACAATTAAGTTGATAAACAAGGTCTAGACATATTCAAACCAAAAAAAACATGTATGTGGCTACCCCTAACCCTAAACTCTGTCTTATGAAGTCAAGCATGAAGAGATGTGGTTTTTGGTTTCAAACATGGAAATTTCAAAAACCCTTCCAAGAGCTTCATTTTGGAGTGACTAAGAAGCATACATGCTTACCTTTTCATATATATTCATGTTTTAAACTTGTTCAAATCTTGGTCAAACCTAGGATTTGACAAAGATTCAAATGGGCATAAAAATTCAAATAAAATGAATACCAAGGTCTTCTTATGTCATATAGTATGTGCGCATTCACTTAAGTTGATAAACAAGGTCTAGACATATTAAACCTAAAAAATCATGCATGTATCTACCCCTAACCCTAAACTCTGTCTTATAAAGTCAAGCATGCATGGTGAAGATAAGTGGTTTTTGGTTTCAAACATGGAAATTTCAAAAACCCTCCTAATTAAGAGCTTCATTTTGGAGTGACTAAGAAGGATACATGCTTACTTTTACATATTCATGTTTTAAACTTGTTTAAGTCGTGGTCAAACCTAGGATTTGACCAAGATTTAAATGGGCATAAAAATTCAAAAACAAAATCAAAAACCAAAGCAAGTCTTTGCATGTCATATAGTAAGCATTCAAGTTGATAAACAAGGTCTAGACATATTCAAACCAGAAAATCATGTATATATCTACCCCTAACCCTAAACTCTATCTTTATGAAGTCAAGCATGCATGAAGAGAAGTGGTTTTAGGTTTCAAACATGGAAATTTCAAAAACCATCCCAAGAGCTACATTTTGGAGTGACTAAGAAGGATATATAGATGCTTAATTTTGCATATTCATGATTTAAACTTGTTCAAATCTTGGTCAAACCTATGATTTGACCAAGATTCAAATGGGCATTAAAAATAGAAAAATGAAAAACCAAAGCACATAATCTTCTTATGTCATATAGTAAGCATTAAAGTTGATAAACAAAGGTCTAGACATATTCAAACCATACAAATCATGTATCTACCCCTAACCCTAAACTTTGTCTTATGAAGTCAAGCATGAAGAGATGTGGTTTTTGGTTTCAAACATGGAAATTTCAAATACCCTTCCAAGAGCTTCATTTTGGAGTGACTAAGAAGCATACATGCTTACCTTTTCATATTCATGTTTTAAACTTGTTCAAATCTTGGTCAAACCTAGGATTTGACCAAGATTCAAATGGGCATAAAAATTCAAAAAAAATGAATACCAAGATCTTCTTATGTCATATAGTATGCGCGCAATCAATTAAGTTGATAAACAAGGTATAGACATATTAAACCTGAAAATCATGTATCTACCCCTAACCCTAAACTCTGTCTTATAAAGTCAAGCATGCATGGTGAAGATAAGTGGTTTTTGGTTTCAAACATGGAAATTTCAAAAACCCTCCTAATTAAGAGCTTCATTTTGGAGTGACTAAGAAGGATACATGCTTACTTTTCATATTCATGTTTTAAACTTGTTTAAATCTTGGTCAAACCTAGGAAAATCATAAATATATCTACCCCTAACCCTAAACTCTGTCTTATGAAGTCAATCATGAAGAGAAGTGGTTTTGGGTTTCCTACATGGAAATTTCAAAAACCTCCCAAAAACTTCATTTTAGAGTGACTAAGAACGATACATGCTTCCCTTTTCATTTTCATGTTTTAAACTTGTTTAAATTATCTTGGTCAAATCTAGGATTTGACAAGATTCAATGCAAATGGGGGCATCAAAATAAAAAAATCAGAAAAATGAAAAACCAAAGCACATAGTTTTCTTATGTCATATAGTAAGCATTAAAGTTGACAAACAAGGTCTAGACATATTCAAACCAGACAAATCATGTATCTATACTCCCTAACCCCTAAACTACGTGACTTGTGCTCACTGAAGTGTGGGACCTCACGCATGGGAACCACACGTACGTAAGTGACAGACTTGTTGCTCTAATAACTCGGGTGATCATTATACTGTATTAGTACATAGTTTCCTATGGATCCTTCTTAGTCACTCCAAAATGAAGTTCTTTGAGAGGGTTTTTGAAATTTCCATGTTTGAAACCCAAAACAACTTCTCTTCATACTTGACTTCATAAGACAGAGTTTAGGGTTAGGGGTAGATACATGATTTGTCTGGTTTGAATACGTCTAGACCTTGTTTATCAACTTTAATGCTTACTATATGACATAAGAAGACTATGTGCTTTGGTTTTTCATTTTTCTGATTTTTTCTATTTTTGATGCCCATTTGAATCTTGGTCAGATCCTAGGTTTTACCAAGATTTAAACAAGTTTAAAACATGAAAATGAAAAGGGAAGCATTTATCCTTCTTAGTCACTCTAAATGAAGTTTTTGGGAGGTTTTTGAAATTTCCATGTTTGAAACCCAAAACCACTTCTCTTCATGCTTGACTTCATAAGACATAGTTTAGGGTTAGGGGTACATACATGATTTGTATGTTTTGAATATGTCTAGACCTTGTTTATCAACTTGAATGCTTACTATATGACATAAGAAAACTACGTATGTGCTTTGGTTTTTCATTTTTCTGTTTTTTTTTTCAATTTTCCGCCCATTTGAATCTCTGTCAAATCCTAGGTTTGACCAAGATTTAAACAAGTTTAACACGTGAAAACGAAAAGGTAAGCATGGATCCTTCTTAGTCACTCCAAAATGTACCAATTGATAGATGTGTTAACTTTGCTTCATGGAAAAAATAATGTCATGTAAATGAGTTAACTTGGATTTCCTACCCTTGAATCCATAGGAAACTTTGTTCTAATGCACTATTATAATCAACCGAGTTTTTACACCAACAGGTCTGTCACTTACGTGTGGTGCCCACGCTTGAGGTCCCACACTTCAGTGAGCACAAGTCACGTGCAATAGGTACGCAAACTCCCAGCCATTTTCTTTGTCAAGAGAAAGACGCATCAGGATGCGTATTGGAAGTCTGTGGGTCCTTCTGGATCCTTCGGTCAAAAAAAAAATCTCTCTCATTCTCGGCCTCGCTCGACTCGCTCGCTCGCTCGCACCTCCTGCTCACTGACAAACCCTGCACAAAAGTCAACATCATCAGAAAAAGGGGAGACACCATAATTCTCTCCCTTCTTCTCTCCTTCCGAGTGATCCCTCTTCCTCCGAGTTTCACTCGACGGGCAAACACACATGTGCTGCATAGTAATAATAAAAAGGTAGAAAAATCGACCTACGAATCTATAATTAAATAGGTTAAACTAGGGTTTTGCCCAGTACTACAGATCAAGGTTCAAAAAAATCCAACTACGGGGTTCGAACAACCCCATTTCTAATCAAAGATTTTTTTCGACGTCATCCAAATGGCCTCAAACTATAGCATGGGCGGATCCAGACTATAGCCAAGGGGGGCAGCTGCCCCCGCTCAATTTTCTGAAACCTTGTAATATGATATTTGCATCACTTATCATATGTTTGCCCCCTCTAAAAATTTATCCTAGGTCCGCCCCTAAACTGTAGGGTTAGCATCTAGTGCAGTATGTGTGAACATGTATGCACTATGTGTGCTATAACTTGTATGTCTTTCAAATTTGAACCAAATTTGAATAAGTGTAAAATATTTGAAATGGGGCTTTTGGCTTAAACGTTTGAAACCCAAAACGACTTCTCTTCATGCTAGACTTCATAAGTCAGGGTTAATTTAGGGATATATAGGGGGTAGATACATGATTTTTCTGGTTTGATATGTCTAGACCTTGTTTATCAACTTAATTGAATGCTTACTATATGACATAAGAAGACTACGTGACTTGTGCTCACTGAAGTGTGGGACCTCACGCATGGGAACCACACGTAAGTGACAAACTTGTTGCTCTAATAACTCGGGTGATCATTATACTGTATTAGTACATAGTTTCCTATGGATCCTTCTTAGTCACTCCAAAATGAAGCTCTTTGAGAGGGTTTTTGAAATTTCCATGTTTGAAACCCAAAACAACTTCTCTTCATGCTTGACTTCATAAGACAAAGTTTAGGGTTAGGGGTAGATACATGATTTTTCTGGTTTGAATATGTCTAGACCTTATTTATCAACTTAATTGAATGCTTACTATATAACATAAGAAGACCTTGTTTTTTTATTTTGTTTTTTAATTTTTATACGGATTTGAATCTTGGTCAAATCCTTGGTTTCACCAAGATTCAAATGGGCATAAAATAAAAAAATGAAAAAATGAAAAACCAAAGCGCACATAGTCTTCTTATATGTCATATAGTAAGCATTAAAGTTGGTAAACAAGGTCTAGACATATTCAAACTAGACAAATCATGTATCTACCCCCTAACCCCTAAACTCTATCTTATGACGAAGTCAAGCATGAAGATTAAGTGGTTTTGGGTTTCAAACATGGAAATTTTGAAAACCTCCCAAAAACTTCATTTTAGGGTGACTAAGAAGGATACAGGCTTCCCTTTTCATTTTCATGTTCTATACTTGTTTAAATCTTGGTCAAACCTAGGATTTGACCATGATTCAAATGTGCATCAAAATTCCAAAAAAATCAGAAAAATGAAAAACCAAAGCACATAGTTTTCTTATGTCATATAGTAAGCATTAAAGTTGATAAACAAGGGTCTAGACATATTCAAACAAGAAAAATCATGTATCTACCCCCTAACCCTAAACTTTGTCTTATGTAGTCAAGCATGAAGAGAAGTGGTTTTGGGTTTCAAATATGGAAATTTCAAAAACCTATCAAAAGCTTCATTTTAGAGTGACTAAGAAGGATCCATGCTTGCCTTTTCATTTTCATATTTGAAACTTGTTTAAATCATTGTCAAACCTAGGATTTGACCAAGATTTAAATTGGCATAAAATTAAAAAATCGGAAAAATGAAAAACAAAAGCACATAGTCTTCTTATGTCACATATATATATATAGTAAGCATTCAAAAGTTGATAAACAAGGTCTAGCTAGACATATTCAAATAAGACAAATCATGTATCTACCCCTCTAACCCTAAACTCTGTCTTATGAAGTCAAGCATGAAGAGAAGTGGTTTTAGGTTTCAAACATGGAAATTTCAAAAACCTCCCAAAAACTTCATTTTAGAGTGACTAAGAAGGATACATGCTTCCCTTTTCATTTTCATGTTTTAAACTTGTTTAAATCTTGGTCAAACCTAGGATTTGACCAAGATACAAATAGGCACAAAAAATGAAAAACAAAAAGCACATAGTGTTCTTATGTCATATCGTAAGCATTCAAGTTGATAAATTAACAAGGTCTAGATATATCCAAACCAGACAAATCATGTATATATGTACCCCGTGTCGATCTTATGAAGTCTAGCATGAAGAAAAGTCGTTTTGGCCGGGTTTCAAACATGGAAATTTCAAGAACATCCCAAAAGCTTCATTTTAGAGCGACTAAGAAGGATCCAGGCTTACCTTTCCATTTTCATGATTTAAACTTGTTTAAATCTTGGTCAAATCTTGCTCAAGCATGAAGATAAGTGGTTTTGGGTTTCAAACATGGAAATTTCAAAAACCTCCCAAAACTTCATTTTAGGGTGACTAAGAAGGATACAGGCTTCCCTTTTCATTTTCATGTTCTATATATACTTGTTTAAATCTTGGTCAAACCTAGGATTTGACCAAGATTCAAATGTGCATCAAAATTCTAAAAAAATCAGAAAAATGAAAAACCAAAGCACATAGTCTTCTTATGTCATATAGTAAGCATTAAAGTTGATAAACATGGTCTAGACATATTCAAACCATACAAATCATGTATCTACCCCTAACCCCTAAACTATGTCTTATGAAGTCAAGCATGAAGAGAAGTGGTTTTGGGTTTCAAACATGGAAATTTCAAAAACTGCCCAAAAACTTCATTTTAGAGTGACTAAGAAGGACACATGCTTCCCTTTTCATTTTCATGTTTTAAACTTGTTTAAATCTTGGTCAAACCTAGGATTTGATGAACATGGTCTAGACATATTCAAACCAGACAAATCATGTATCTACCCCCTATCGACCCTAAACTTCGTCTTATGAAGTCAAGCATGAAGAGAAGTGGTTTTGGGTTTCAAACATGGAAATTTCAAAAACCTCCCAAAATTAAAGCTTCATTTTAGAGTGACTAAGAAGGATCGAGGCTTACCTTTTCATTTTCATGTTTTAAACTTGTTTAAATCTTGTTCAAACCTAGGATTTAACCAATATTCAAATGGGCATAAAATAAAAAATAAATAAAATAAAAAACCAAAGCACATAGTCTTCTTATGTCATATAGTAAGCATTCAAGTTGATAAACAAGGTCTAGACATATTCAAACCAGACAAATCATGTACCCCTAACCCTAAACTTTGTCTTAATTATATATGAAGTCAAGCATGAAGCAGAGAAGTGTGGTTTTGGGTTTCAAACATGGAAATTTCAAAAACCTCCCAAAAAGCTTCATTTTAATTAGACTGGCTGGTTAATTAAGAAGGATCCATGATTAATTACCTTTTCATTGTCATGTTTTAAACTTGTTTAAATCTTGGTCGAACCTAGGATTTGACCAAGATTCAAATGGGCATAAAAATTCAGAAAAAATCGAAAGAATGAAAAACCAAAGCACATAGCCTTCTTATGTCATATAGTAAGCATTCAAGTTGATAAACATGGTCTAGACATATTCAAACCAGAAAAATCATGTATCTACCCCTAACCCTAAACTCTGTCTTATGAAGTCAAGCATGAAAAGAAGTACGGTGGTTTTGGGTTTCAAACATGGTAAATTCAAGAACCTCCCAAAAGCTTCATTTTAGAGTTACTAAGAGAAAGATCCAGACTTAATTACCTTATCATTTTCACATGTTAAACTTGTTTAAATCTTGCTCAACAAACCTAGGATTTTACCAAGATTCTCAAATGGGCATAAAAATCAAAAAATGAAATACCAATGCACATAGTCCTCTTATGTCATATAGCTAGTAAGCATTCAAGTTGATAAACAAGGTCTAGACATATTCAAACTAGCTAGACAAATCATGTATCTACCCCCTAACCCCTAAACTCTGTCTTATGACGAAGTCAAGCATGAAGATAAGTGGTTTTAGGTTTCAAACATGGAAATTTCAAAAACCTCCCAAAATTCAGCTTCATTTTAGAGCGACTAAGAAGGATCGATGCTTTTACCTTTTCATTTCCATGTTTTAAACTTATTTAAATCTTGGTCAAACCTAGGATTTGACCAAGATTCAAATGGGCATAAAAATTATTCAGACAAAAAATCTAAAGAATGAAAAACCAAAGCACATAGCCTTCTTAATTATGTCATATAGTAAACACTCAAGTTGATAAACAAGGTCTAGACATATTCAAACCAGAAAAATCATGTGTATATCTACCCCTACCCCTAAACTCTGTCTTATGAAGTCAATCATGAAGAGAATTGGTTTTGGGTTTCAAACATGGAAATTTCAAGTACGTCCCAAAAGCTTCATATATTTTAGAGTGACTAATTAAGAAGGATCTTGGATTACGTTTTCATTTTCATGCTTGAAACTTGTTTAAATCTTGGTTGAACCTAGGATTTGACCAGAATCAAATGTGCATAAAATTCTTAAAAAATAGAAAAATGAAAAACAAAAGCACATGGTCTTCTTATGTCATATAGTAAGCATTCAAGTTGATAAACAAGGTTTAGACATATTCAAACCAGACAAATCATGTATCTACCCCTAACCCTAAACTCGGTCTTATGAAGTCTAGCATGAGGAGAAGTCGTTTTGGGTTTCAAACGTTTAAGCCAAAAGCCCCATTTCAAATATTTCAAACTTATTCAAATTTGGTTCAAATTTGAAAGACACACAAGTTATAGCACACATAGTGCATACATTCTCACACATACTGCACTAGATGCTAACCCGGCCTATAGTTTGAGGCCATTGGATGAGGTCGAAAAAAATCTTGGATTAGAAATGGGGTTGTTCGAACCCCGTAGTTGGATTTTTTGAACCTTGATCTGTAGTACTGGGCAAAACCCTAGTTTAACCTATTTAATTATAGATTCGTAGGTCGATTTTTCTACCTTTTTATTATTACTATGCAGCACATGTGTGTTTGCCCGTCGAGTGAAACTCGGAGGAAGAGGGATCACTCGGAAGGAGAGAAGAAGGGAGAGAATTATGGTGTCTCCCCTTTTTCGGGTGATGATGTTGACTTTTGTGCAGGGTTTGTCAGTGAGCAGGAGGTGCGAGCGAGCGAGCGAGCGAGTCGAGAAGGAGAGAATGAGAGAGATTTTTTTTTTAGAGGGACGACCGAAGGATCCAGAAGGACCCACAGACTTCCAATACGCATCCTGATGCGTCTTTCTCTTGACAAAGAAAATGGCTGGGAGTTTGCGTACCTATTGCACGTGACTTGTGCTCACTGAAGTGTGGGACCTCACGCATGGGCACCACACGTAAGTGACAGACCTGTTGGTGTAAAAACTCGGTTGATTATTATAGTGCATTAGAACAAAGTTTCCTATGGATTCAAGGGTAGGAAATCCAAGTTAACTCATTTACATGACATTATTTTTTCCATGAAGCAAAGTTAACGCACCTATCAATTGGTACATTTTGGAGTGACTAAGAAGGATCCAGGCTTACTTATTCGTTTTCACGTGTAAAACTTGTCTAAATCTTGGTCAAACAAAATTGGCAGAAAATTCAAAAAAAAACAGAAAAATGAAAAACCAAAGCACATAGTCTTCTTATGTCATGTAGTAAGCATTAAAGTTGATAAACAAGGTCTAGACATATTCAAACCATACTAATCATGTATCTACCCCCTAACCCCTAAACTCTATCTTATGACGAAGTCAAGCATGAAGATTAAGTGGTTTTGGGTTTCAAACATGGAAATTTTGAAAACCTCCCAAAAACTTCATTTTAGGGTGACTAAGAAGGATACAGGCTTCCCTTTTCATTTTCATGTTCTATACTTGTTTAAATCTTGGTCAAACCTAGGATTTGACCATGATTCAAATGTGCATCAAAATTCCAAAAAAATCAGAAAAATGAAAAACCAAAGCACATAGTTTTCTTATGTCATATAGTAAGCATTAAAGTTGATAAACAAGGGTCTAGACATATTCAAACAAGAAAAATCATGTATCTACCCCCTAACCCTAAACTTTGTCTTATGTAGTCAAGCATGAAGAGAAGTGGTTTTGGGTTTCAAATATGGAAATTTCAAAAACCTATCAAAAGCTTCATTTTAGAGTGACTAAGAAGGATCCATGCTTGCCTTTTCATTTTCATATTTGAAACTTGTTTAAATCATTGTCAAACCTAGGATTTGACCAAGATTTAAATTGGCATAAAATTAAAAAATCGGAAAAATGAAAAACAAAAGCACATAGTCTTCTTATGTCACATATATATATATTAAGCATTCAAAAGTTGATAAACAAGGTCTAGCTAGACATATTCAAATAAGACAAATCATGTATCTACCCCTCTAACCCTAAACTCTGTCTTATGAAGTCAAGCATGAAGAGAAGTGGTTTTAGGTTTCAAACATGGAAATTTCAAAAACCTCCCAAAAACTTCATTTTAGAGTGACTAAGAAGGATACATGTTTCCCTTTTCATTTTCATGTTTTAAACTTGTTTAAATCTTGGTCAAACCTAGGATTTGACCAAGATACAAATAGGCACAAAAAATGAAAAACAAAAAGCACATAGTGTTCTTATGTCATATCGTAAGCATTCAAGTTGATAAACAAGGTCTAGATATATCCAAACCAGACAAATCATGTATATATGTACCCCGTGTCGATCTTATGAAGTCTAGCATGAAGAAAAGTCGTTTTGGCCGGGTTTCAAACATGGAAATTTCAAGAACATCCCAAAAGCTTCATTTTAGAGCGACTAAGAAGGATCCAGGCTTACCTTTCCATTTTCATGATTTAAACTTGTTTAAATCTTGGTCAAATCTTGCTCAAGCATGAAGATAAGTGGTTTTGGGTTTCAAACATGGAAATTTCAAAAACCTCCCAAAAACTTCATTTTAGGGTGACTAAGAAGGATACAGGCTTCCCTTTTCATTTTCATGTTCTATATATACTTGTTTAAATCTTGGTCAAACCTAGGATTTGACCAAGATTCAAATGTGCATCAAAATTCTAAAAAAAATCAGAAAAATGAAAAACCAAAGCACATAGTCTTCTTATGTCATATAGTAAGCATTAAAGTTGATAAACATGGTCTAGACATATTCAAACCATACAAATCATGTATCTACCCCTAACCCCTAAACTATGTCTTATGAAGTCAAGCATGAAGAGAAGTGGTTTTGGGTTTCAAACATGGAAATTTCAAAAACTGCCCAAAAACTTCATTTTAGAGTGACTAAGAAGGACACATGCTTCGCTTTTCATTTTCATGTTTTAAACTTGTTTAAATCTTGGTCAAACCTAGGATTTGATGAACATGGTCTAGACATATTCAAACCAGACAAATCATGTATCTACCCCCTATCGACCCTAAACTTCGTCTTATGAAGTCAAGCATGAAGAGAAGTGGTTTTGGGTTTCAAACATGGAAATTTCAAAAACCTCCCAAAATTAAAGCTTCATTTTAGAGTGACTAGTTAAGAAGGATCCAGGCTTACCTTTTCATTTTCATGTTTTAAACTTGTTTAAATCTTGTTCAAACCTAGGATTTAACCAATATTCAAATGGGCATAAAATAAAAAATAAATAAAATAAAAAACCAAAGCACATAGTCTTCTTATGTCATATAGTAAGCATTCAAGTTGATAAACAAGGTCTAGACATATTCAAACCAGACAAATCATGTACCCCTAACCCTAAACTTTGTCTTAATTATATATGAAGTCAAGCATGAAGCAGAGAAGTGTGGTTTTGGGTTTCAAACATGGAAATTTCAAAAACCTCCCAAAAAGCTTCATTTTAATTAGACTGGCTGGTTAATTAAGAAGGATCCATGATTAATTACCTTTTCATTGTCATGTTTTAAACTTGTTTAAATCTTGGTCGAACCTAGGATTTGACCAAGATTCAAATGGGCATAAAAATTCAGAAAAAATCGAAAGAATGAAAAACCAAAGCACATAGCCTTCTTATGTCATATAGTAAGCATTCAAGTTGATAAACATGGTCTAGACATATTCAAACCAGAAAAATCATGTATCTACCCCTAACCCTAAACTCTGTCTTATGAAGTCAAGCATGAAAAGAAGTACGGTGGTTTTGGGTTTCAAACATGGTAAATTCAAGAACCTCCCAAAAGCTTCATTTTAGAGTTACTAAGAGAAAGATCCAGACTTAATTACCTTATCATTTTCACATGTTAAACTTGTTTAAATCTTGCTCAACAAACCTAGGATTTTACCAAGATTCTCAAATGGGCATAAAAATCAAAAAATGAAATACCAATGCACATAGTCCTCTTATGTCATATAGCTAGTAAGCATTCAAGTTGATAAACAAGGTCTAGACATATTCAAACTAGCTAGACAAATCATGTATCTACCCCCTAAAACCCCTAAACTCTGTCTTATGACGAAGTCAAGCATGAAGATAAGTGGTTTTAGGTTTCAAACATGGAAATTTCAAAAACCTCCCAAAATTCAGCTTCATTTTAGAGCGACTAAGAAGGATCGATGCTTTTACCTTTTCATTTCCATGTTTTAAACTTATTTAAATCTTGGTCAAACCTAGGATTTGACCAAGATTCAAATGGGCATAAAAATTATTCAGACAAAAAATCTAAAGAATGAAAAACCAAAGCACATAGCCTTCTTAATTATGTCATATAGTAAACACTCAAGTTGATAAACAAGGTCTAGACATATTCAAACCAGAAAAATCATGTGTATATCTACCCCTACCCCTAAACTCTGTCTTATGAAGTCAATCATGAAGAGAATTGGTTTTGGGTTTCAAACATGGAAATTTCAAGTACGTCCCAAAAGCTTCATATATTTTAGAGTGACTAATTAAGAAGGATCTTGGATTACGTTTTCATTTTCATGCTTGAAACTTGTTTAAATCTTGGTTGAACCTAGGATTTGACCAGAATCAAATGTGCATAAAATTCTTAAAAAAATAGAAAAATGAAAAACAAAAGCACATGGTCTTCTTATGTCATATAGTAAGCATTCAAGTTGATAAACAAGGTTTAGACATATTCAAACCAGACAAATCATGTATCTACCCCTAACCCTAAACTCGGTCTTATGAAGTCTAGCATGAGGAGAAGTCGTTTTGGGTTTCAAACGTTTAAGCCAAAAGCCCCATTTCAAATATTTCAAACTTATTCAAATTTGGTTCAAATTTTAAAGACACACAAGTTATAGCACACATAGTGCATACATTCTCACACATACTGCACTAGATGCTAACCCGGCCTATAGTTTGAGGCCATTGGATGAGGTCGAAAAAAATCTTGGATTAGAAATGGGGTTGTTCGAACCCCGTAGTTGGATTTTTTGAACCTTGATCTGTAGTACTGGGCAAAACCCTAGTTTAACCTATTTAATTATAGATTCGTAGGTCGATTTTTCTACCTTTTTATTATTACTATGCAGCACATGTGTGTTTGCCCGTCGAGTGAAACTCGGAGGAAGAGGGATCACTCGGAAGGAGAGAAGAAGGGAGAGAATTATGGTGTCTCCCCTTTTTCGGGTGTGATGTTGACTTTTGTGCAGGGTTTGTCAGTGAGCAGGGTGCGAGCGAGCGAGCGAGCGAGTCGAGCGAGGCCGAGAATGAGAGAGATTTTTTTTTTGAGAGGGACGACCGAAGGATCCAGAAGGACCCACAGACTTCCAATACGCATCCTGATGCGTCTTTCTCTTGACAAAGAAAATGGCTGGGAGTTTGCGTACCTATTGCACGTGACTTGTGCTCACTGAAGTGTGGGACCTCACGCATGGGCACCACACGTAAGTGACAGACCTGTTGGTGTAAAAACTCGGTTGATTATTATAGTGCATTAGAACAAAGTTTCCTATGGATTCAAGGGTAGGAAATCCAAGTTAACTCATTTACATGACATTATTTTTTCCATGAAGCAAAGTTAACGCACCTATCAATTGGTACATTTTGGAGTGACTAAGAAGGATCCAGGCTTACTTATTCGTTTTCACGTGTAAAACTTGTCTAAATCTTGGTCAAACAAAATTGGCAGAAAATTCAAAAAAAAACAGAAAAATGAAAAACCAAAGCACATAGTCTTCTTATGTCATGTAGTAAGCATTAAAGTTGATAAACAAGGTCTAGACATATTCAAACCATACTAATCATGTATCTACCCGCTAACCCCTAAACTATGTCTTAAGAAGTCAAGAATGAAGAGAAGTGGTTTTGGGTTTCAAACATGGACATTTCAAAAACCTCCCAAAACTTCATTTTAGGGTGAGTAAGAAGGATACAGGCTTCCCTTTTCATTTTCATGTTCTATACTTGTTTAAATCTTGGTCAAACCTAGGATTTGACCAAGATTCAAATGGGCACAAAAAAATAAAAAAAAGCACATAGTGTTCTTATGTCATATCATAAGCATTCAAGTTGATAAACAAGGTCTAGATATATCCAAATTAACCAGACAAATCATGTATCTACCCCCTATCGTCCCTACTTCGTCTTATGAAGTCAAGCATGAAGAGAAGTGGTTTTGGGTTTCAAACATGGAAATTTCAAAAACCTCCCAAAATTCAGCTTCATTTTAGAGCGACTAAGAAGGATCGATGCTTTTACCTTTTCATTTCCATGTTTTAAACTTATTTAAATCTTGGTCAAACCTAGGATTTGACCAAGATTCAAATGGGCATAAAAATTCAGACAAAAAATCTAAAGAATGAAAAACCAAAGCACATAGCCTTCTTAATTATGTCATATAGTAAACACTCAAGTTGATAAATAAGGTCTAGACATATTCAAACCAGAAAAATCATGTGTATATCTACCCCTAACCCTAAACTCTGTATTATGAAGTCAATCTCTAGGATTTGACCAAGATTCAAATGGGCATAAAATAAAAAAAACATAAAAATGAAAAACCAAAGCGCACATAGTCTTCTTATATGTCATATAGTAAGCATTAAAGTTGATAAACAAGGTCTGGACATATTCAAACTAGCTAGACAAATCATGTATCTACCCCCTAACCCCTAAACTCTGTCTTATGACGAAGTCAAGCATGAAGATAAGTGGTTTTGGGTTTCAAACATGGAAATTTCAAAAACCTCCCAAAAACTTCATTTTAGGGTGACTAAGAAGGATACAGGCTTCCATTTTCATTTCCATGTTCTATACTTGTTTAAATCTTGGTCAAACCTAGGATTTGACCAAGATTCAAATGTGCATCAAAATTCCAAAAAATCAGAAAAATGAAAAACCAAAGCACATAGTTACCAATTGTCAACACCCGGATTTTTAAGTCCAGATGCCTATTATGCCATTCATCGCAATCCCAGGAATATTGTTTTTGCGAGACATAATAGATTGATATCACAACACATCATTCATTACAACACATAATTGTCTTACATCGAGGGATCACATGATCCAGTCTTACATCATAGTGGATCTAGAAATCCAATTACACAAATAGTTGATCTATTGATCAACAAACACAACATATAGCGGAAGCGAAGTAACGGTTGTGGTCCATCTATTCCACAGGCAACTGTTGACGTCAGGAGTGATCCTAGTTGTCGTAGACGTCCTGCTGTCCATCTTCCTCGTACTGCTGTTCTCCTTCATAGTCTGGCCATTTGAATAGCCAGGGACAAAGCCATGAGTACTTTAAAGTACTCGCAAACTAATACTAGTGTAAGCACTATCAACTATAGTAAGGGGGTGCTAAGCTCTAAGTTTATTTGCATAAAGCCAATTTTATTTCATAAGCATTTAGTAAAAGACTCTTCATTTGCTAACTAACTCAAGTGGGAACATTAGTGTCATTCCCACAACTCTGTTGTGATTCAAGTCAAAGTCACCATTCACCTTTCAAGTTCAAGTCACAAGTCATATGTCACATTTTTGAAAATGGTCTGATGACGGAACAGTATGGCCTTTCCAATCGTCCATAACCGTGGACACGGCTATTCGAATAGTTCTACACTCTGCAGAGGTCGTACACTTGTGCCACAACATTTGCAATAATCCGTCAGGGTTAACTGGCCCTGATTTATCACACTCCGTGTGCGGACTACCAACCATAACTTTTCACTTACATACCCTAGTATAGGCACCTCTCCCCATGAGCTTGGCCTCCCGGTGAAAACCAACCTGTTAACCCGGGAACTGCACAGGGCTTGGGCCGGACAATTCACCTCATTCACGTCATATCACATCATTTCTTTTGTAGAGGCAGCCCTCGGCATAACCCCGATGACGCTTGTTTAGAGGGAACCCATACTAAAGCACATAAATTTCTAGTTAAGCCCTTACCCATGTCGGGTATTGTGGGGGTACTTGCAAAATTGGAATGGTATCGCATCCGAACCCAACCATCAGTTTTTGTAAAGTTCACCATGTCATTCACAAGTCACATTCACCTTCAAAATCTTTCAATAGAATGACTCATCATTCCAAGGTTTTCAAAGTCATTTCATTTCATAAGTTCCCATCTAGAGTAGTCAATTTTATTTGTTAGCACTAGCAACTAATCATGAGGGGTGCTATCTAGCTTTCATTGCTCTAGGCTAAATTTGATACTCTTGTAGTATTCTATCTCTAGACCAAAGTTAACTATAAAAGCAAGTTATAATAATCAAAGTAAAAGCTTGTAAGAATAAAACTTGGGATGGGATCATGAAGCATAAAGTAAATTGGGAGTGTGCCTTGCTCTAGTAGAGCTTTGCACTTTGCAAGAATATTAGCTTGCAAGAGTATAGCTTGTTTTGGGGTTAGCTTGCATTAATAATAGCTTGCCTTGGTTGGAGTAGTGATCAAAGTTCTCTTCCTCTTCAAAGTAGTCCTCCTCCTCCTCGGTGTACTCCTCGGTACTAGCGTCTAGATACGAGTACAATACACACAATTACCACACAAAGCCTAAGTACTAAACTAAGCACACACATAAATCACTCCTACTAAGCTATCAATCAACATGCTTATTAGGTGAGTGGATTTCATGTTATTCTTAAGAAAAATAATTTCCTCTCATTATAAATATTAATTAGAGTTTCTATTTATTTCTTGAGGAAAATAATTTCCTCTCATTGAATATTATTAAGATTTAATTTCCTCCATTAATGTCATATGACCTAGGTTGACCCAAGTCAACCTCTTCATAAGTATTAATTGGGAAGTGATTTAAATGAGGTACACCACCTCATGCCTTTTTTTAATACTCATGATTAATGATTTAATATCATCAACTAATTTAATATGAGTTTAAAATTGACCATAGTCTATACCCCATATTAACTTAGTTGAGACAAGATTTAAATGAGACCACTACATCTCATAAGATTTAATAAGTAGCCTTGAATAATTGAAATACTACTATGAAAATGATTGAATATTTTTAAATAAGAACCTATGGATTATTACTACATGTGTCATCAATTCTCATTGAATCCCTTGGGTAAGTATTTAATTGAGAGGCTACACCTCATATAGTTTAATACCACATACTAATGATTTAAATGAGGTGTAGCACCTCATACCATTTAATTCTAACATGGTAAGGATCTAATATTATCAACAATATATGAGACCAAGCAATAAGGGTCATCACATTACTTCATACCACTTGTGAAAAGGATTTAAATGAGGTGCTACACCTCATAGATTTGAAACCCTAATTTTGAAATAGTTTAAATGGGCTAGATTTTGACTATATAGCCAATACTTTGCTCTAGCCCATGATCATATGAAACAACTATAGTATTTTATTACATAATAAATTAGACAACATCAAATGTGATTTATGAGAGGTGGAATCACCTCAAAATTCAAAAGGGTTGATTTTTAAGATTTATTTGAAGTTTGAAAAGTTACTGATTTGTTATTTTTACTATTCAAAAACTACACAAGCTATGAGGTTGAAACCAGTGAGGTTTGTTAGAGAATTTCATAAGCTTTCTAAAACATTTTGAATCACTAAATTTGGATTAGTACAATTGAAACTATTCAAATTCTAGCAATGTTCCAGTAAGCAAAAGCTGAAATAAAAGTAAACACGAAATTTGAATTTAAACCGCGGGCGGGAAAAGGAGTGGGCCGGCCCAGCGGCGGCCTGGGCCACGCGTGCATGGGGCATGCACGTTGGGCGCGGCGACGCACGCCGTGCGTCGGATCAGGATCCGACGGCGCTGGGCCGTCGTCCTCCGCCCGACGCCGGCGAACTCCGATGGCTCCCCTGCTCACCTCCGGGCACGGTTTGCGGCGAGGTTTGTTGCGTTGGACCGGGCTTTCCTAGGGCTTCAAAATGGTATAGGGGTTGGAGGCTATGGCAACAACTTTTTGGGCGGTTTTGGGTGGCCGCCGGCGAGCTGTTGGCGCCGGTGAGCTGCACTGAGGGAGAGAGGGAGGTGCTGGGGGAAAAAGAAGGAGGCTGCTGGGTGGTGTGGTGATGTTCCGAGGCGCGGAGGGGGCTTATATAGCGCCGAGAGGAGGGGCGACGGGGCCGGCATGGTGGCGACGTCACGGGCGCGTCGAGCACAGACTTCGGTCAGGGGCTACGGCGTGTGAGGTGAGGTAAGGGGGGTGATGACATGCGCGGAGTGGCGAGCCTGTTGGCGTCAGTGTGGGCGCGCGAGGTCGATGCCGACGTCGGCGTCCTTCGTGGGCGTCGCGTCTTGTCGTCGTCGCGTGCGAGGGGGTCCACGGTCGTGTCCGGCAAGCGTGCGTGAGGCAGAGGGTGCTGGTGGCGCACGGGGACGGGTTGGATCGCAGCGTGCATGCGGGAACGAGGTCGTGTCCACGGGTGGTGACCAGGGGACATGGCACGGGTCGGTTTGGTCGACCTCGTGCTCTCCTCGACCCAGGGTCGTGTCTAGTAGGTGTAGGGGGTTGAGTGACATGTGAGTGACAAGGTGAGAGAGAGAGAGAAAGAGAGGGAGCAAGTGGTGGCATGGTGGTGACTAGGGTGGCCGGCATGGTGTGTTCTAGGATTTCTTGTGCTTTCTTTTGGTCTCTGAGGGCTTGGTGGTGTATGAGATGAGGCCATGCTAGTTGACAAGGTTAGTCAGTGTAGAGGGGACTAGAGCTTGCACCACTACTAACTTTCAAAGTGTATGTGACATGGGACAATATTTTTGGGCATGGTGGTGATGGGAGGTGATGGAACTGGTGCTGCAGGGTAGGGAGGGTCTCCAGACGTGCAGGGTGGCAGAGTTGGACCAAGTCCAACCAAAATTGCAGCATGGGCACAACTATAGGTGCTGCCCACAAGGTGTTTGTGGAAATGGCCGAAAGAGAAAAGTTTTCAAATTTTGGAAAATCCCTTTGGTGGATCTCATTCATATAATCATAGAGATATAATGGTGGTGGTGGTGTTCATTTTGGTGAAGATTTGCAAGAATTCAAAATGGGGGTCATCTTCACATAGTTTTAAAGTCTCCACTTGTCAAATGCATTCTGGTCAACCTGGTCAACATTAGGTATGGTGGTCAACATGAAAGTTGTTCACCTTCACATGGTCTTGGATGACATGGTCATAGTTGACCAAGTTTGGTTGAAGAAAAGTCAAAGCCAGAGGGATAAAGAGGGGAACATTTTAAAAAATGGCCCAATGACCATTAGTGCATGTGAGCTCATATTGCATTCAAATTTGATTTGATTTGAGTTTGTTTGATTCCAAAGGTGTTTATATGTGTTTAGTAACCAAACACAACCAATGGTGCAAGCCATAAAGGTCTAGGTTCAAGATTTGTAAAAATGGCCATAACCACATATGTGTATTTGGGAAATCTTCTTATTTTCTTTTTGATTTGGTTTTTCTTGATCCCCTTGATGTGGTTGAGGTTTAATATGATATAAGAAAACAATCCAAGCAATGGAAACAAGTTTGATGGTCTTTGGCTCAAATTTGTATTTTTGGCCATGTGCACATATGTGCATTTCATCTTTTTATTTTATTTTCTTTACCTATGACCAAAGGTCATGGTTCATGGTTGATTTAGTATTAGTTTGGGTTTAGTAAGGTTTTCAACCATTTTGGCAAGGTAGAGGTGCTTAGGTCAAGTTTTTGGAAAAATGGCTATGTGTCACATATGCCTCTATGCATATGTTGCATTTGATTTTCAATTTGACTTGGCTTGACCCAATTGATGTTGTTGAGTGTTGAAATGGCATATGGAAGTGATCCAATCATTCACAACAAGTACTAGGGTCAAATTCTTAAATTCCCAAATTTGCTATTTTACTCTCATATGCCTCTATGGCATTTTTAGTTTCTTTTTATTTTCTTTGGAAACCACTTGGATTTGGTTTGATAGGTACTAGGTAAGGTGTGTGAAGGTTTTCCAAACCTCTAAGCAAAGTAGAAGGGCTTAGGGTAAAGTTTTATAAGTATAGTCCTATGCACATATGCCTCTTTCTTATTTAATTTCCTTTTATTTTAATTTAACTAGGGTGGTGAAAAGAGGGGTGAAGTTTAGGGTTTTGGTGGGGTTCACAAAGGTTCACCACCATTTAGCATAAAGAAAATAAAGGTAGGGTTCAAGATTTACCTATTAGAGTTATATGCCCACATATGTCTTTTATGTTATTTTGTGTTTCTCAAAATAGATCCAAATGATTTTTGGAGAAGATTAGGGTTTAAGGTTTTTCTTATTTGATTTCTTTCTCTTTATTTTATTGGGTTGGTGACCTTCACTTGATCACTTTAGGGTTTTAGGGTTTAGCACATAAGCATAATAACACTCATCATGGCAAAACACAAGATTTAAACAAGATCTATATGTATCAATCTTATTTTAATAAAAGTTTTTGTTGGTTCCAAAATTTGGAACTAGGGAAATTCATTTTGTTTGTTTTGAAATTTTTGGGTTGTTACAAACCCTTCCCCCTTAAACAAATCTCGTCCCGAGATTTTAAGAAAAGTTAGGTTCCTAAGAGAGATTGAGCATTTTATTAACAGGAGGACATACTTGGCATGGTCTGGGGTGCTTCCTGAGCTTCAGTGGCAGTCATGTGGTAGAGACGGCCGTTGTTGTTGTTCTGATTCCTTCTTCCGGCAAAGCGGCGCTGTTGCTGAGCAGGTGCTGCGGTATTGGCGGCAATCCTGGCAAGCTTCTTGGGGCACTCATTGGAGAAGTGACCCACAACTCCACATTCGTAGCAGTTGACTGTGGACTTGTCTTTGGGGTTGACGGGAACAGCGTTGCTTCCAGTCTTTGGGGCATTATTGGGGTTGTTATTGTTACCATTGGGGTGGTTGTTGGTGTTGTTGGGGTTGCTGTTGTTGTTGTTGCCACCGGGCTTTGGGGGTCCTCCGTTGTTGTTGGAGTAGTTGGGGCGATAATTCTGAGCAGGGGGTTTATTGTATCTTGGGGTGAATCCTCCAGTTGAGTTGTTGCGGTGCTTCTGGGTATGGTGGGGTCCACTCTGGTTCATCATTCTTCTCTTGCGGTTCTCGTTGGCTTGATGCAGCTTTCCTTCCATTTGTATGGCTGAGTCTACCAGGGCTTCTAAGTCAGCGAACGGAATGTTCACTAACACAGTTTGCATCTCGTCATGCAGTCCGTTCAGAAATCTTTCCTTCCTCTTCTCATTGGTGTCTGTCTCATCCGGGGCGTACCTTGACAGTGTAAGAAACCTGTCGCGGTATTCCACCACGGACATCCTTCCTTGTTTGAGTTCACGGAACTCGTCTCTCATTTTCTTGATTAGTCCTTGGGGCACATGGTATTTACTAAACTTCAGCTTGAAGTCTTCCCAGTTCATCATTTGTCCAGCATTCATTGCGCGGGCACTTGTCCACCAGGCTCTTGCAGGTCCTGACAGATAGTGGGTGGCAAACAGTACTTTCTCTGCGGCTTCTACTCCCGCAACTTCTAGGTTGTTCTCCATTGTCTGGAGCCAGTCATCTGCGTCAAGTGGCTCTTCGGTCTTGCTAAACATCGGAGGGTTGGTGTTCTGAAAGTTCTTGAGCTTTGATCCTGGGTGATCATGGTTTCCATGGCCTTGATTGTTCTGAGCTATCTGTTGCAGTGCAGCTAAGTTGGCTTGTCGTTCAGCTCTCGTGGCTTCGCGATCTTCCATCATCATCTGGAGCATCTGCATCATTGCGTCTTGGTTGCGGTTTGGTGGGGCCATCTGAAGATTGAGATAGATGATAAGATAAGAGGGAAATTTCTATGGTTTGTTTGAGTTAAATTCAAAAGTTCATAAAAATTTGAGTAGTGTTGCGGGGGTAAAAACCAACAACACTTTTTCATTCATACCAAGCATCATACATTACAAGGCTAACACACCGTTGGTTTGAAGAACCATTCATCGCTCTACGATACAAGGGGGATCCTGATACAAACTCACACCTACGATAGTGCCTTAATAATACTACTCTTCAGGGGGAATTCTTCGTCTTCACTGTTGAGGTGCTTGGCGAAGGGCGAGGGCGTTGTCCAAATCCCTGCGGGTTTTGTACTGCCTGAAGTCCTGAGGGGCTTTATAGGGGTTCATCTCTGGTTGTGGTGGGGGCATGGTCATCGGTCTTCCCATGGAGTCATGTCTTGGGTAGTAGATGAAGCGAGTGTTCTTGATCTTGTCCTCATTTTGTCCACACAGACGGGAAATTGCTTCTTGCATAGCTTTGTCTAGTCCTTCCTTCCAGGTGTTTCCCGTTACAGAAAACCATATGGTTTCCCATACCGGGGCTTCAAGCTTTCTTCCTAGGTCAGCGGAAACTTCCCACCGGGGTGATCCTCCCAACTGATTATTGAAGGATGTTCCGAAGAATTCGGGGTACGGGTGTCCTAGATATTCCACTAGTTGCTTCAATTCCTTTTCGAACCTCAGTTCTCCTCCGTGACCAAGCTGATAGCATTCCCATTGGTATTCCATCTGTGAGCAATTAGGATAAGTAAGTTAGAGAAGTGATCAAGTGTGCAAAATTTTATGTAATTTTACCAGGAAAAGTAGAGTATGGATTTTTTTTTTGGAAAAGATCTGAAGGATAAGAGTGAGAATAATTTTTCATAAATATTCACTTTATTTGTTTTTGAAACTAAATTTTTCAGGACGTCCATTCTAACTAGGGTCTCCTAAGGTCAACAATGGCTCTGATACCAACTTGTCAACACCCGGATTTTTAAGTCCAGATGCCTATTATGCCATTCATCGCAATCCCAGGAATATTGTTTTTGCGAGACATAATAGATTGATATCACAACACATCATTCATTACAACACATAATTGTCTTACATCGAGGGATCACATGATCCAGTCTTACATCATAGTGGATCTAGAAATCCAATTACACAAATAGTTGATCTATTGATCAACAAACACAACATATAGCGGAAGCGAAGTAACGGTTGTGGTCCATCTATTCCACAGGCAACTGTTGACGTCAGGAGTGATCCTAGTTGTCGTAGACGTCCTGCTGTCCATCTTCCTCGTACTGCTGTTCTCCTTCATAGTCTGGCCATTTGAATAGCCAGGGACAAAGCCATGAGTACTTTAAAGTACTCGCAAACTAATACTAGTGTAAGCACTATCAACTATAGTAAGGGGGTGCTAAGCTCTAGGTTTATTTGCATAAAGCCAATTTTATTTCATAAGCATTTAGTAAAAGACTCTTCATTTGCTAACTAACTCAAGTGGGAACATTAGTGTCATTCCCACAACTCTGTTGTGATTCAAGTCAAAGTCACCATTCACCTTTCAAGTTCAAGTCACAAGTCATATGTCACATTTTTGAAAATGGTCTGATGACGGAACAGTATGGCCTTTCCAATCGTCCATAACCGTGGACACGGCTATTCGAATAGTTCTACACTCTGCAGAGGTCGTACACTTGTGCCACAACATTTGCAATAATCCGTCAGGGTTAACTGGCCCTGATTTATCACACTCCGTGTGCGGACTACCAACCATAACTTTTCACTTACATACCCTAGTATAGGCACCTCTCCCCATGAGCTTGGCCTCCCGGTGAAAACCAACTGTTAACCCGGGAACTGCACAGGGCTTGGGCCGGACAATTCACCTCATTCACGTCATATCACATCATTTCTTTTGTAGAGGCAGCCCTCGGCATAACCCCGATGACGCTTGTTTAGAGGGAACCCATACTAAAGCACATAAATTTCTAGTTAAGCCCTTACCCATGTCGGGTATTGTGGGGGTACTTGCAAAATTGGAATGGTATCGCATCCGAACCCAACCATCAGTTTTTGTAAAGTTCACCATGTCATTCACAAGTCACATTCACCTTCAAAATCTTTCAATAGAATGACTCATCATTCCAAGGTTTTCAAAGTCATTTCATTTCATAAGTTCCCATCTAGAGTAGTCAATTTTATTTGTTAGCACTAGCAACTAATCATGAGGGGTGCTATCTAGCTTTCATTGCTCTAGGCTAAATTTGATACTCTTGTAGTATTCTATCTCTAGACCAAAGTTAACTATAAAAGCAAGTTATAATAATCAAAGTAAAAGCTTGTAAGAATAAAACTTGGGATGGGATCATGAAGCATAAAGTAAATTGGGAGTGTGCCTTGCTCTAGTAGAGCTTTGCACTTTGCAAGAATATTAGCTTGCAAGAGTATAGCTTGTTTTGGGGTTAGCTTGCATTAATAATAGCTTGCCTTGGTTGGAGTAGTGATCAAAGTTCTCTTCCTCTTCAAAGTAGTCCTCCTCCTCCTCGGTGTACTCCTCGGTACTAGCGTCTAGATACGAGTACAATACACACAATTACCACACAAAGCCTAAGTACTAAACTAAGCACACACATAAATCACTCCTACTAAGCTATCAATCAACATGCTTATTAGGTGAGTGGATTTCATGTTATTCTTAAGAAAAATAATTTCCTCTCATTATAAATATTAATTAGAGTTTCTATTTATTTCTTGAGGAAAATAATTTCCTCTCATTGAATATTATTAAGATTTAATTTCCTCCATTAATGTCATATGACCTAGGTTGACCCAAGTCAACCTCTTCATAAGTATTAATTGGGAAGTGATTTAAATGAGGTACACCACCTCATGCCTTTTTTTAATACTCATGATTAATGATTTAATATCATCAACTAATTTAATATGAGTTTAAAATTGACCATAGTCTATACCCCATATTAACTTAGTTGAGACAAGATTTAAATGAGACCACTACATCTCATAAGATTTAATAAGTAGCCTTGAATAATTGAAATACTACTATGAAAATGATTGAATATTTTTAAATAAGAACCTATGGATTATTACTACATGTGTCATCAATTCTCATTGAATCCTTTGGGTAAGTATTTAATTGAGAGGCTATGATACGTTTCCAACGTATCGATAATTTCTTATGTTCCATGCTACTTTATTGATGATACCTACATGTTTTATACACATTATATGTCATATTTATGCATTTTCTGAACTAACCTATTAACAAGATGCCGAAGTGCCAGTTCGTTCTGCTGTTTTTGGAAATCCTAGTAACGAAATATTCTCGGAATCGGACGAAATCAACGCCCAGGTTCCTATTTTTCCACGAAGCTTCCAGACACCCGGGAAGGACCAGAGGGGGCCACAGGCCCACCAGGAGGGTGGCCGGCGCGGCCTAGGGTTGGCCCGCGCCCCCTATGGTGTCGCCGCCTCGTCGCCCTCCTGCGCCGCCTCTTCGCCTATATAAAGCCCCTGCATCGAAAACCCTTACGGAGAAAGCCACGATACGAGAAAAGTTCCAGAGCCGCCATCGCGAAGCCAAGATCCGGGGGACAGGAGTCTCTGTTCCGGCACCTGCCGGGGAAGTGCCCCGGAAGGCTTCTCCATCGACACCGCTGCCATCTCCACCGCCATCTTCATCACCGCTGCTGCTCCCATGAGGAGGGAGTAGTTCTCCACCGAGGCTCGGGGCTGTACCGGTAGCTATGTGGTTAATCTCTCTCCTATGTACCTCAATACAATGATCTCATGAGCTGCTTTACATGATTGAGATTCATATGAGTTTTGTATCACAATTTATCTATGTGCTACTCTAGTGATGTGTTATTAAAGTAGTTTTATTCCTCCTGCACGTGTGTAAAGGTGACAGTGCACCGTGTTAGTACTTGGTTTATGCTATGATCATGATCTCTTGTAGATTGCGAAGTTAACTATTGCTATGATAATATTGATGTGATCTATTCCTCCTACATATGCATGAAGGTGACAGTGTGCATGCTATGCTAGTACTTGGTTTAGTCGTTTTGATCTATCTTACACTTAAGGTTACTTAAACATGAGCATTATTGTGGAGCTTGTTAACTCCGGCATTGAGGGTTCGTGTAATCCTACGCAATGTGTTCATCATCCAACAAAAGTGTAGAGTATGCATTTATCTATTCTGTTATGTGATCAATGTTGAGAGTGTCCACTAGTGAAAGTGTAATCCCTAGGCCTTGTTCCTAAATACTGCTGAGTTACTACTGCTTGTTTACTGTTTTACTGTGTTACTACTGCTGCAATACTACCACCATCAACTACACGCCAGCAAGCTATTTTCTGGCACCGTTGCTACTGCTCATATATATTCATACCACCTGTATTTCACTATCTCTTCGCCGAACTAGTGCACCTATTTGGTGTGTTGGGGACACAAGAGACTTCTTGCTTTGTGGTTGCAGGGTTGCATGAGAGGGATATCTTTGACCTCTTCCTCCCTGAGTTCGATAAACCTTGGGTGATCCACTTAAGGGAAAACTTGCTGCTGTTCTACAAACCTCTGCACTTGGAGGCCCAACACTGTCTACAGGAAAGGAGGGGGAACGTAGACATCACGCACTTTTCTGGCGCCGTTGCCGGGGAGGAAAGGTAAAAGGTACTCACACTCCGGATCTCGGCTACTAAGCTATTTTCCGGCGCCATTGTAAGTACTCGAAGCTATTTCCTTTAGACTCTGCAATTGCGACATTTGGTTTCTTGTTTACACTAGTTAGGCATAATGGAAAACAATGACCTTTTTATTCTATTTCCTGATTTAAGACATGGATGGTTTGATGCGAAAATTAAAAAACCCATGGAACATATTAATATGAATGCTTTGAACACTATTGTTGTTAATGATATGGAAAATTCTAAGCTTGGGGAAGCTGGCTTTGATGAGCATGATATTTTTAGTCCCCCAAGCATTAAGGAGAAAATTTACTTTGATGATACTTTGCCTCCTATTTATGATGATTATAATGATAGTAGTCTTTTGTTACCACCTGTTATGGAGGATAAATTTGATTATGATTACAATATACCTCCTATATTTGATAGCTACTTTGTTGAATTTGCTCCCACTACAACTAATAAAATTGATTATGCTTATGTTGGGAGTAGTAATTATTTTATGCATGAGACTCATGATAAGAATGCTTTATGTGATAGTTATATTGTTGAGTTTGCTCATGATGCTACTGAAAGTTATTATGAGAGAGGAAAATATGGTTGTAGAAATTTTCATGTTACTAAAACACCTCTCTATGTGCTGAAATTTTTGAAGCTACACTTGTTTTATCTTCCTATGCTTGTTACTTTGCTCTTCATGAACTTGTTTATTTACAAGATTCCTATGCATAGGAAGCATGTTAGATTTAAATGTGTTTTGAATTTGCCTCTTGATGCTCTCTTTTGCTTCAACTACTATTTCTTGCGAGTGCATCATTAAAACTGCTGAGCCCATCTTAATGGCTATAAAGAAAGAACTTCTTGGGAGATAACCCATGTGTTTTTTACTACAGTACTTTTTTTTATATTTGTGTCTTGGAAGTTGTTTACTACTGTAGCAACCTCTCCTTATCATGTTTTTGTGCCAAGTAAAGTTTCTATGTCAAAGTTGATGTTATATTTGGGATCGCTGCGCAGAAACAGCATCGCTGTCTGTCACGAATCTGGGCACAGTTCTCTGTAGAAAATTCGAAAAAATCTGCCAATTTACGAGCGTGATCCTCAGATATGTACGCAACTTTCATTAGTTTTGAGTTTTTCCATTTGAGCAAGTCTGGTGCCATCTTAAAATTCGTCTTTACGGACTGTTCTGTTTTTGACAGATTCTGCCTTTTATTTCGCATTGCCTCTTTTGCTATGTTGGATGAATTTCTTTGATCCATTAATGTCCAGTAGCTTTATGCAATGTCCAGAAGTGAAAAGAATGTTTGTGTCACCTCTGAACATGTGAATTTTGATTATGCACTAACCCTCTAATGAGTTTGCTTGAAGTTTGGTGTGTCAGAAGTTTTCAAGGGTCAATAGAAGAGGGTGATATAATGTGATCGAGAAGAGTGAAAGGTCTAAGCTTGGGGATGCCCCGGTGGTTCATCCCTGCATATTTTAAGAAGACTCAAGCATCTAAGCTTGGGGATGCCCAAGGCATCCCCTTCTTCATCGACAACTTATCAGGTTTCTTCTAGTGAAACTATATTTTTATTCAGTCACATCTTATGTACTTTACTTGGAGCGTCTGTGTGTGCTTTTATTTTTGTTTTGTTATCTTCATTCTCTGAATAAGTTCATCCTTGTGTGGGAGAGAGACACGCTCCGCTGGTTCGTATGAACACATGTGTTCTTAGCTCATAATATTCATGGCGAAGTTTCCTCTTCGTTATATTGTTATATGGTTGGAATTGGAAAATGCTACATGTAGTAATTGGTAAAATGTCTTGGATAATGTGATACTTGGCAATTGTTGTGCTCATGTTTAAGCTCTTGCATCATATACTTTGCACCTATTAGTGAAGAAATACATAGAGCATGCTAAAATTTGGTTTGCATAATTGGTCTCTCTAAGGTCTAGATAATTTCTAGTATTGAGTTTGAACAACAAGGAAGACGGTGTAGAGTCTTATAATGTTTACAATATGTCTTTTATGTGAGTTTTGCTGCACCGGTTCATCCTTGTGTTTGTTTCAAATAACCTTGCTAGCCTAAACCTTGTATCGAGAGGGAATACTTCTCATGCATCCAAATCCTTGAGCCATCCACTATGCCATTTGTGTCCACCATACCTACCTACTACATGGTATTTCTCCGCCATTCCAAAGTAAATTGCTTGAGTGCTACCTTTAAACAATTCAAAAGTTATTACCTCTTATTTGTGTCAATGTTTTATAGCTCATGAGGAAGTATGTGGTGTTTATCTTTCAATCTTGTTGGGCAACTTTCACCAATGGACTAGTGGCTTCATCCGCTTATCCAATAATTTTGCAAAAAGAGCTGGCAATGGGATTCCCAGTCCCGAATTAATTAACAAAAATAGACACTCCTCCATGGTATGTGATTGTTGGACGGCACCCGAAGGATTCGGTTAGCCATGGCTTGAGAAAGCAAAGGTGGGGAGGAGTGTCATCATAATAAAACTAAAATAAAAGGGCACTCCTTCATGGTATGAGATTGTTGGCAGGCACCCGAGGATTCGGTTAGCCATGGTTTGTGAAAGAAAGGTTGGAAGGAGTGCCACCCAAAAATAAAATAAAATGGGAGCCGCTCTTTGAAGGTTTGTTTGGCAAGGGGGTTAGAGTACCCGCTACCATTCGTTGACAACAACAAACACCTCTCAAAACTTTACTTTTATGCTCTCTATATGTTTTCAAAATCAAAGCTCTAGCACAAATATAGCAATCGATGCTTTCCTCTTTGAAGGACCTTTCTTTTACTTTATTGTTGAGTCAGTTTACCTATTCTTTCCACCTCAAGAAGCAAACACTTGTGTGAACTGTGCATTGATTCCTACATACTTGCATATTGCATTTATTATATTACTTTGCATTGACAACTATCCATGAGATATACATGTTATAAGTTGAAAGCAACCGCTGAAACTTAATCTTCCTTCGTGTTGCTTCAACACCTTTACTTTGATTTATTGCTTTATGAGTTAACTCTTATGCAAGACTTATTGATGCTTGTCTTGAAGTACTATTCATGAAAAGTCTTTGCTTTATGATTCAGTTGTTTACTCATGTCATTACCATTGTTTTGATCGCTGCATTCATCTCATATGCTTACAATAGTATGATCAAGGTTATGATGGCATGTCACTTAAGAAATTATCTTTGTTATCGTTTTACCTGCTCGGGACGAGCAGAACTAAGCTTGGGGATGCTGATACGTCTCCAACGTATCGATAATTTCTTATGTTCCATGCTACTTTATTGATGATACCTACATGTTTTATACACATTATATGTCATATTTATGCATTTTCTGGAACTAACCTATTAACAAGATGCCGAAGTGCCGTTGTTTTCTGTTTTTGGTTTAAATCCTAGTAACGAAATATTCTCGGAATCGGACGAAATCAACGCCCAGGTTCCTATTTTTCCACGAAGCTTCCAGAACACCCGGGAAGGACCAGAGGGGGGCCACAGGCCCACCAGGAGGGTGGCCGGCGCGGCCTAGGGTTGGCCCGCGCCCCCCTATGGTGTCGCCGCCTCGTCAGCCCTCCTGCGCCGCCTCTTCGCCTATATAAAGCCCCTGCATCGAAAACCCTTACGGAGAAAGCCACGATACGAGAAAAGTTCCAGAGCCGCCGCCATCGCGAAGCCAAGATCTGGGGGACAGGAGTCTCTGTTCCGGCACCGCCGGAGCGGGGAAGTGCCCCCGGAAGGCTTCTCCATCGACACCGCTGCCATCTCCACCGCCATCTTCATCACCGCTGCTCCCATGAGGAGGGAGTAGTTCTCCACCGAGGCTCGGGGCTGTACCGGTAGCTATGTGGTTAATCTCTCTCCTATGTACCTCAATACAATGATCTCATGAGCTGCTTTACATGATTGAGATTCATATGAGTTTTGTATCACAATTTATCTATGTGCTACTCTAGTGATGTGTTATTAAAGTAGTTTTATTCCTCCTGCACGTGTGTAAAGGTGACAGTGCGTGCACCGTGTTAGTACTTGGTTTATGCTATGATCATGATCTCTTGTAGATTGCGAAGTTAACTATTGCTATGATAATATTGATGTGATCTATTCCTCCTACATATGCATGAAGGTGACAGTGTGCATGCTATGCTAGTACTTGGTTTAGTCGTTTTGATCTATCTTACACTTAAGGTTACTTAAACATGAGCATTATTGTGGAGCTTGTTAACTCCGGCATTGAGGGTTCGTGTAATCCTACGCAATGTGTTCATCATCCAACAAAAGTGTAGAGTATGCATTTATCTATTCTGTTATGTGATCAATGTTGAGAGTGTCCACTAGTGAAAGTGTAATCCCTAGGCCTTGTTCCTAAATACTGCTGAGTTACTACTGCTTGTTTACTGTTTTACTGTGTTACTACTGCTGCAATACTACCACCATCAACTACACGCCAGCAAGCTATTTTCTGGCACCATTGCTACTGCTCATATATATTCATACCACCTGTATTTCACTATCTCTTCGCCGAACTAGTGCACCTATTTGGTGTGTTGGGGACACAAGAGACTTCTTGCTTTGTGGTTGCAGGGTTGCATGAGAGGGATATCTTTGACCTCTTCCTCCCTGAGTTCGATAAACCTTGGGTGATCCACTTAAGGGAAAACTTGCTGTGTCTACAAACCTCTGCACTTGGAGGCCCAACACTGTCTACAGGAAAGTATTTAAATGAGAGGCTACACCTCATATAGTTTAATACCACATACTAATGATTTAAATGAGGTTCCACCTCATACAATTTAAATCCTATTTGATTTAATATCCACAAGTGAGCATATATGAGACCAAGCAATAAGGGTCATCACATTACTTCATACCACTTGTGAAAATGATTTAAATGAGGTGCTACACCTCATAGATTTGAAACCCTAATTTTGAAATAGTTTAAATGGGCTAGATTTTGACTATATAGCCATTATTTTGCTCTAGCCCATGATCATATGAAACAACTATAGTATTTTATTACATAATAAATTAGACAACATCAAATGTGATTTATGAGAGGTGGAATCACCTCAAAATTCAAAAGGGTTGATTTTTAAGATTTATTTGAAGTTTGAAAAGTTACTGATTTGTTATTTTTACTATTCAAAAACTACACAAGCTATGAGGTTGAAACCAGTGAGGTTTGTTAGAGAATTTCATAAGCTTTCTAAAACATTTTGAATCACTAAATTTGGATTAGTACAATTGAAACTATTCAAATTCTAGCAATGTTCCAGTAAGCAAAAGCTGAAATAAAAGTAAACACGAAATTTGAATTTAAACCGCGGGCGGGAAAAGGAGTGGGCCGGCCCAGCGGCGGCCTGGGCCACGCGTGCATGGGGCATGCACGTTGGGCGCGGCGACGCACGCCGTGCGTCGGATCAGGATCCGACGGCGCTGGGCCGTCCCTCCGCCCGACGCCGCGAACTTCCGATGGCTCCCCTGCTCACCTCCGGGCACGGTTTGCGAGGTTTGTTGCGTTGGACCGGGCTTTCCTAGGGCTTCAAAATGGTATAGGGGTTGGAGGCTATGGCGACAACTTTTGGGCGGTTTTGCGGGTGGCCGCCGCGAGCTGTTGGCGCCGGTGAGCTGCACCGAGGGAGAGAGGGAGGTGCTGGGGAAAAAGAAGGAGGCTGCTGGGTGGTGTGGTGATGTTCGAGGCGCGGAGGGGGTTTATATAGCGCCGAGAGGAGGGGCGCGACGGGGCCGGCATGGTGGCGACGTCACGGGCGCGTCGAGCACAGGTGACTTCGGTCGGGCTACGGCGTGTGAGGTGAGGTAAGGGGTAGGTGATGACATGCGCGGAGTGGCGAGCCTGTTGGCGTCAGTGTGGCGCGCGAGGTCGATGCCGACGTCGGCGTCCTTCGTGGGCGTCGCGTCTTGTCGTCGTCCTGGCGTGCGAGGGGTCCACGGTCGTGTCCGGCAAGCGTGCGTGAGGCGGAGGGTGCTGGTGGCGCACGGGGACGGGTTGGATCGCAGCGTGCATGCGGGAACGAGGTCGTGTCCACGGGTGGTGACCAGGGGGACATGGCACGGGTCGGTTTGGTCGACCTCGTGCTCTCCTCGACCCAGGGTCGTGTCTAGTAGGTGTAGGGGGTTGAGTGACATGTGAGTGACAAGGTGAGAGAGAGAGAGAAAGAGAGGGAGCAAGTGGTGGCATGGTGGTGACTAGGGTGGCCGGCATGGTGTGTTCTAGGATTTCTTGTGCTTTCTTTTGGTCTGAGGGCTTGGCACTGGTGTATGAGATGAGGCCATGCTAGTTGACAAGGTTAGTCGTGTAGAGGGGACTAGAGCTTGCACCACTACTAACTTTCAAAGTGTATGTGACATGGGACAATATTTTTGGGCATGGTGGTGATGGGAGGTGATGGATGGGAGGGTAGGGAGGGTCTCCAGACGTGCGGGGTGGCAGAGTTGGACCAAGTCCAACCAAAATTGCAGCATGGGCACAACTATAGGTGCTGCCCACAAGGTGTTTGTGGAAATGGCCGAAAGAGAAAAGTTTTCAAATTTTGGAAAATCCTTTGGTGGATCTCAGTCATATAATCATAGAGATATAATGGTGGTGGTGGTGTTCATTTTGGTGAAGATTTGCAAGAATTCAAAATGGGGGTCATCTTCACATAGTTTTAAAGTCTCCACTTGTCAAATGCATTCTGGTCAACCTGGTCAACATTAGGTATGGTGGTCAACATGAAAGTTGTTCACCTTCACATGGTCTTGGATGACATGGTCATAGTTGACCAAGTTTGGTTGAAGAAAAGTCAAAGCCAGAGGGGTAAAGAGGGGAACATTTTATAAAGTGGCCAAATGACCATTAGTGCATGTGAGCTCATATTTCATTCAAATTTGATTTGATTTGAGTTTGTTTGATTCCAAAGGTGTTTATATGTGTTTAGTAACCAAACACAACCAATGGTGCAAGCCATAAAGGTCTAGGTTCAAGATTTGTAAAAATGGCCATAACCACATATGTGTATTTGGGAAATCTTCTTATTTTCTTTTTGATTTGGTTTTTCTTGATCCCCTTGATGTGGTTGAGGTTTAATATGATATAAGAAAACAATCCAAGCAATGGAAACAAGTTTGATGGTCTTTGGCTCAAATTTGTATTTTTGGCCATGTGCACATATGTGCATTTCATCTTTTTATTTTATTTTCTTTACCTATGACCAAAGGTCATGGTTCATGGTTGATTTAGTATTAGTTTGGGTTTAGTAAGGTTTTCAACCATTTTGGCAAGGTAGAGGTGCTTAGGTCAAGTTTTTGGAAAAATGGCTATGTGTCACATATGCCTCTATGCATATGTTGCATTTGATTTTCAATTTGACTTGGCTTGACCCAATTGATGTTGTTGAGTGTTGAAATGGCATATGGAAGTGATCCAATCATCCACAACAAGTCCTAGGGTCAAATTCTTAAATTCACAAATTTGCTATTTTACTCTCATATGCCTCTATGGCATTTTTAGTTTCTTTTTATTTTCTTTGGAAACCACTTGGATTTGGTTTGATAGGTACTAGGTAAGGTGTGTGAAGGTTTTCCAAACCTCTAAGCAAAGTAGAAGGGCTTAGGGTAAAGTTTTATAAGTATAGTCCTATGCACATATGCCTCTTTCTTATTTAATTTCCTTTTATTTTAATTTAACTAGGGTGGTGAAAAGAGGGGTGAAGTTTAGGGTTTTGGTGGGGTTCACAAAGGTTCACCACCATTTAGCATAAAGAAAATAAAGGTAGGGTTCAAGATTTACCTATTAGAGCTATATGCCCCCATATATCTTTTATTTGATTTTGGGTTTCTCAAAATAGATCCAAATGATTTTTGGAGAAGATTAGGGTTTAAGGTTTTTCTTATTTGATTTCTTTCTCTTTTATTTTATTTGGTTGGTGACCTTCACTTGATCACTTTAGGGTTTTAGGGTTAGCACATAAGCATAATAACACTCATCATGGCAAAACACAGGATTTAAAAAGATCTATATGTATCAATCTTATTTTAATAAAAGTTTTTGTTGGTTCCAAAATTTGGAACTAGGGAAATTCATTTTGTTTGTTTTGAAATTTTTGGGTTGTTACATTATGTCCCATACATATATATAGTAAGCATTCAAAAGTTCATAAACAAGGTCTAGACATATTCAAACCAGACAAATCATGTACCCCCTAACCCTAAACTTTGTCTTAATTATATATGAAGTCAAGCATGAAGCAGAGAAGTGTGGTTTTGGGTTTCAAACATGGAAATTTCAAAAACCTCCCAAAAAGCTTCATTTTAATTAGACTGGCTGGTTAATTAAGAAGGATCCATGATTAATTACCTTTTCATTGTCATGTTTTAAACTTGTTTAAATCTTGGTCGAACCTAGGATTTGACCAAGATTCAAATGGGCATAAAAATTCAGAAAAAATCGAAAGAATGAAAAACCAAAGCACATAGCCTTCTTATGTCATATAGTAAGCATTCAAGTTGATAAACATGGTCTAGACATATTCAAACCAGAAAAATCATGTATCTACCCCTAACCCTAAACTCTGTCTTATGAAGTCAAGCATGAAAAGAAGTACGGTGGTTTTGGGTTTCAAACATGGTAAATTCAAGAACCTCCCAAAAGCTTCATTTTAGAGTTACTAAGAGAAAGATCCAGACTTAATTACCTTATCATTTTCACATGTTAAACTTGTTTAAATCTTGCTCAACAAACCTAGGATCTTTGACCAAGATTCAAATGGGCATAAAAATTATTCAGACAAAAAATCTAAAGAATGAAAAACCAAAGCACATAGCCTTCTTAATTATGTCATATAGTAAACACTCAAGTTGATAAACAAGGTCTAGACATATTCAAACCAGAAAAATCATGTGTATATCTACCCCTACCCCTAAACTCTGTCTTATGAAGTCAATCATGAAGAGAATTGGTTTTGGGTTTCAAACATGGAAATTTCAAGTACGTCCCAAAAGCTTCATATATTTTAGAGTGACTAATTAAGAAGGATCTTGGATTACGTTTTCATTTTCATGCTTGAAACTTGTTTAAATCTTGGTTGAACCTAGGATTTGACCAGAATCAAATGTGCATAAAATTCTTAAAAAATAGAAAAATGAAAAACAAAAGCACATGGTCTTCTTATGTCATATAGTAAGCATTCAAGTTGATAAACAAGGTTTAGACATATTCAAACCAGACAAATCATGTATCTACCCCTAACCCTAAACTCGGTCTTATGAAGTCTAGCATGAGGAGAAGTCGTTTTGGGTTTCAAACGTTTAAGCCAAAAGCCCCATTTCAAATATTTCAAACTTATTCAAATTTGGTTCAAATTTGAAAGACACACAAGTTATAGCACACATAGTGCATACATTCTCACACATACTGCACTAGATGCTAACCCGGCCTATAGTTTGAGGCCATTGGATGAGGTCGAAAAAATTCTTGGATTAGAAATGGGGTTGTTCGAACCCCGTAGTTGGATTTTTTGAACCTTGATCTGTAGTACTGGGCAAAACCCTAGTTTAACCTATTTAATTATAGATTCGTAGGTCGATTTTTCTACCTTTTTATTATTACTATGCAGCACATGTGTGTTTGCCCGTCGAGTGAAACTCGGAGGAAGAGGGATCACTCGGAAGGAGAGAAGAAGGGAGAGAATTATGGTGTCTCCCCTTTTTCGGGTGATGATGTTGACTTTTGTGCAGGGTTTGTCAGTGAGCAGGAGGTGCGAGCGAGCGAGCGAGCGAGTCGAGCGAGGCCGAGAATGAGAGAGATTTTTTTTTTAGAGGGACGACCGAAGGATCCAGAAGGACCCACAGACTTCCAATACGCATCCTGATGCGTCTTCTCTTGACAAAGAAAATGGCTGGGAGTTTGCGTACCTATTGCACGTGACTTGTGCTCACTGAAGTGTGGGACCTCACGCATGGGCACCACACGTAAGTGACAGACCTGTTGGTGTAAAAACTCGGTTGATTATTATAGTGCATTAGAACAAAGTTTCCTATGGATTCAAGGGTAGGAAATCCAAGTTAACTCATTTACATGACATTATTTTTTCCATGAAGCAAAGTTAACGCACCTATCAATTGGTACATTTTGGAGTGACTAAGAAGGATCCAGGCTTACTTATTCGTTTTCACGTGTAAAACTTGTCTAAATCTTGGTCAAACAAAATTGGCAGAAAATTCAAAAAAAAACAGAAAAATGAAAAACCAAAGCACATAGTCTTCTTATGTCATGTAGTAAGCATTAAAGTTGATAAACAAGGTCTAGACATATTCAAACCATACTAATCATGTATCTACCCGCTAACCCCTAAACTATGTCTTAAGAAGTCAAGAATGAAGAGAAGTGGTTTTGGGTTTCAAACATGGAAATTTCAAAAACCTCCCAAAACTTCATTTTAGGGTGACTAAGAAGGATACAGGCTTCCATTTTCATTTCCATGTTCTATACTTGTTTAAATCTTGGTCAAACCTAGGATTTGACCAAGATTCAAATGTGCATCAAAATTCCAAAAAAATCAGAAAAATGAAAAACCAAAGCACATAGTTTTCTTATGTCACATACATATATATAGTAAGCATTCAAAAGTTCATAAACAAGGTCTAGACATATTCAAACCAGACAAATCATGTACCCCCTAACCCTAAACTTTGTCTTAATTATATATGAAGTCAAGCATGAAGCAGAGAAGTGTGGTTTTGGGTTTCAAACATGGAAATTTCAAAAACCTCCCAAAAAGCTTCATTTTAATTAGACTGGCTGGTTAATTAAGAAGGATCCATGATTAATTACCTTTTCATTGTCATGTTTTAAACTTGTTTAAATCTTGGTCGAACCTAGGATTTGACCAAGATTCAAATGGGCATAAAAATTCAGAAAAAAATCGAAAGAATGAAAGACCAAAGCACATAGCCTTCTTATGTCATATAGTAAGCATTCAAGTTGATAAACATGGTCTAGACATATTCAAACAAGACAAATCATGTATCTACCCCCTATCGACCCTAAACTTCGTCTTATGAAGTCAAGCATGAAGAGAAGTGGTTTTGGGTTTCAAAAAAGATCCAGACTTAATTACCTTATCATTTTCACATGTTAAACTTGTTTAAATCTTGCTCAACAAACCTAGGATTTTACCAAGATTCTCAAATGGGCATAAAAATCAAAAAATGAAATACCAATGCACATAGTCCTCTTATGTCATATAGCTAGTAAGCATTCAAGTTGATAAACAAGGTCTAGACATATTCAAACAAGACAAATCATGTATCTACCCCCTATCGACCCTAAACTTCGTCTTATGAAGTCAAGCATGAAGAGAAGTGGTTTTGGGTTTCAAAAACATGGAAATTTCAAAAACCTCCCAAAATTCAGCTTCATTTTAGAGCGACTAAGAAGGATCGATGCTTACCTTTTCATTTCCATGTTTTAAACTTGTTTAAATCTTGGTCAAATCTAGGATTTGACCAAGATTCAAATGGGCATAAAATAAAAAAACCGAAAAATGAAAAACCAAAGCGCACATAGTCTTCTTATATGTCATATAGTAAGCATTAAAGTTGATAATCAAGGTCTAGACATATTCAAACTAGCTAGACAAATCATGTATCTACCCCCTAAAACCCCTAAACTCTGTCTTATGACGAAGTCAAGCATGAAGATAAGTGGTTTTAGGTTTCAAACATGCATGGAAATTTCAAAAACCTTCCAAAAACTTCATTTTAGGGTGACTAATTAAGAAGGATACATGCTTCCCTTTTCATTTTCATGTTCTATATATACTTGTTTAAATCTTGGTCAAACCTAGCTAGGATTTGACCAAGATTCAAATGTGCATCAAAATTCCAAAAAATATCAGAAAAATGAAAAACCAAAGCACATAGTTTTCTTATGTCATATAGTAGCATTAAAGTTGATAAACAAGGTCTAGACATATTCAAACAAGAAAAATCATGTATCTACTCCCTAACCCTAAACTTTGTCTTATGTAGTCAAGCATGAAGAGAAGTGGTTTTGGGTTTCAAATATGGAAATTTCAAAAACCTACCAAAAGCTTCATTTTAGAGTGACTAAGAATGATCAATGCTTACCTTTTCATTTTCATATTTTAAACTTGTTAAAATCATTGTCAAACCAGGATTTGACCAAGATTTAAATGGGCATAAAATTTAAAAAATCAGAAAAATGAAAAACAAAAGCACATAGTCTTCTTATGTCACATATATATATAGTAAGAGCATTCAAAAGTTGACAAACAAGGTCTATACATATTCAAATAAGACAAATCATGTATCTACCCCTAACCCTAAACTCTGTCTTATGAAGTCAAGCATGAAGAGAAGTGGTTTTTGGTTTCAAACATGGAAATTTCAAAAACCTCCCAAAAGCTTCATTTTAGAGTGACTAAGAAGGATCCAGGCTTACCTTTTCATTTTCATGTTTTAAACTTGTTTAAATCTTGGTCAAACCTAGGATTTGACCAATATTAAAATGGGCATAAAATAAAAAAATAAAAAAAACCAAAGCACATAGTCTTCTTATGTCATATAGTAAGCATTCAAGTTCATAAACAAGGTCTAGACATATTCAAACCAGACAAATCATGTATCTACCCCCTATCGACCCTAAACTTCGTCTTATGAAGTCAAGCATGAAGAGAAGTGGTTTTGGGTTTCAAACATGGAAATTTCAAAAAACCAAAAGCTTCATTTTAGAGCGAGTAAGAAGGATCGATGCTTATCTTTTCATTTTCATGTTTTAAACTTATTTAAATCTTGGTCAAACCTAGGATTTGACCAAGATTCAAATGGGCATAAAAATTCAGACAAAAATCTAATTAAAGAATGAAAAACCAAAGCACGTACATAGCCTTCTTAATTATGTCATATAGTAAACATTCAAGTTGATAAACAAGGTCTAGACATATTCAAACCAGAAAAATCGTGTATCTACCCCTAACCCTAATTAAACTTTGTCTTATGAAGTCAAGCTTGAAGAAAAGTGGTTTTGAGTTTCAAGCATGCATGGAAATTTCGAGAACCTCCCAAAATAAAGCTTCATTTTAGAGTGACTACGAAGGATCCATGCTTACACCTTTTCATTTTCAAGTTTTAAACTTGTTTAAAACCTCGTCAAACCTGGGATTTGACCAAGATTCAAATGGGCATAAAATTCAAAAAAATAGATAAATGAAAAACCATAGCACATAGTCTTCTTATGTCATATAGTAAGCATTCAAGTGGATAAACAAGCTCTAGACATACTGAAACCAGACAAATCATGTATCTACCCCTATCCCTAAACTATGTCTTATGAAGTCTAGCATGAAAAGAAGTGGTTTTGGGTTTCAAACATGGAAATTTCAAAAACCTCCCAAAAGCTTCATTTTGGATTGACTAAGGAGGATCCAGGCTTACTTTTTCATTTTCATATTTTAAACTTGTTTAAATCTAGGTCAAACCTAGGATTTGACCAAGATTCAAATGGACATAAAAAATCAACAGTTTACAACAGCACACAAAATAAACATGAAATTACATCTAAATCCCTAACTTTTACATGGAGGACCCCAGGCTGAAAGCAAGAAATGCGATCGGGTCTTGAATCTTGATGCGTCTTCTCTTGACAAAGAAGATTGCTGGGAGTTTGCGTACGTACATCACGTCACTTGTGCTCACTGAAGTGTGGGACATGACGCATGCATGGGCAACACACGTAAGTGACATGGATTCAAGGGTAGGGAAGCCAAGAGAAAAAAACGAGAATTTGGACAAAAATAACCCAATCTTGCTAGTATGTCGAAAGTTTGTTTTTCCCAATCTTTTCGACTTTGGGTTATTTCTGTCTATTTTGCCGAAAAAACGAGGACAGAGACTGGAAACGGTGATGCATCTAGCTTCAGAGTACGTCAGATTAAGACTTCATGAGCAACACTAGTCTGACGTAAGTACAGTGTATACAGACAAGACAGGGACTAGACATTGCTACCCACGTCCCTCTGCGCCCCTTCAAAGAAATCATACTCCGTACTAGAATCTCGAAACGTAGGAATTAGTCTGACACGATTTCTGATTGTTTAATTCATAGGATTGCAATTTTCAGAATTCATTGACAATACATTTTTATACAAAAACAAAAAATCCTTCATTGTGTAACCGTATGTTACTACTAGTATTTCTTTTGGTTTTCACACGCAATCAAATGTTATTGGATCCAAATACCGTTGTTTCTCAATCCTATATATTTGGAGATGATCATCACTCTCTAATCATACAATTTTCATATTCCCGCACTTTGAAAATCTTGCGAATAATCAAAGCAGCCAAAATCTATGGTGTGTATTGTATATGTTTATGCCATGCTTAGTTTCATCGAATATTGTTTGGTTGCATCGCGGGGAAACCGCGTGAATTTAGATTAATTGTTGCATGTTTGTTTGTGGTGTGACCAACTGCTTTTGCAACGAAACAACCCCCCCCCCCACCATGTACGCATTGTTTGGGTCGCATGCATGATGTGTACATAATGTTAAAATAGAAATAATGTAGGAATTGAATATGATTGCATGTTGAATTAATCCTATATGAGAGAAATCACACAAATTTGAATTGCATGTTCTTTGGTTGTAGTGCTACACAAAAAACACGTGAATTAGTATGAATTATCATGTATTCAAGAATCAAAGGAGCCACTGAGATTTGAATCCCACAAAATTTCTATGAATTTTCTTCGAACCAAACAAGCCCAACAAGATTCCAAAGGAATATAATACAACGAATCAAACAACTTCCGTTGTTGGAATATTTCCTTAGGACATCAATCCAATAGAAACTATATGATCCAGTTTCAGCGACAATCTGGTCGGTGTAGGCTCGAGGAGGCCAATTGTATATATATGTTTGGACCCGGTTGGTTGAGTGATCATGCTCGTGACATCCAGCATGAAAGGTAAAATTCGGGCAAGGCCAGCGTGACGCCACAATACTTTTGAAATATTCAAAAGCGCGTAATATTTGTGAAATTTTAATAATAGCTACTACTTATGTGAATTTTTTTCGTTCATACGCTTATTGGGGGGTAGGCTAACCCTAATGGCCTCCTCAAGATCCCTACCTCTACCAAGGTTTCCCGAGTTCATCCACCTCGATGGGTTCCTTGCCACTTTCGACCATGTTGTGGGCATCATTTCGGGTTCCCGTACCACGGCCAGTCCTTTTCAGGAGTCCCGAACCCGATGCCATAATATTTGTTTGAAAAAAATTCAAGACCGCACAATATTTGTTGAAATAAATGAATAAGCATTTTTAAATAGCTAAATAAAAGAAGTACGAATTTTGAAAAATTTATTTTTTCTAAAACATTAATTGGAGCATTGACATGTTGAACCCACTTGTCGATTTTGCTATCAACATGACTAACTAGCTGATTAGATAACCAAGTGGTGAAATTTGCAACATATTAGACCACCACATGGTGGAAACTGCAAAAAAAATGTCCAAGTGGTGGTTTGTGCAACATATAGAGCAGTAGAGTATATGGTAGTACAAGATGAAGAGGCCTCCAAGATGAATGTGCACTGCCGTGGGCCCGTGGTAATATATCATGATGATGGCAAAGGATCTTTTCTCTGCTGAAACTGTCCAGAGCTGATTTGATGAGACAAAATACAGCTCCACGGCGTGCAAGGACAGTATACAGTACATTAGCTTCTTCTCGGGTCACACGCCTTCACGCCAGGTGCAGTAGTGCAGCAGAGACCAGAGAGAGAAGGCACGCCCGTAGTACTCGTATTATTGATTTCAATTCAAATTGTTTTTTTTGCCTGCTTCTCCGTCTTCTTCATCTCCATCTTCTCTGGCGACCCCGCCTACACCAGCAGCCCCTGCACCACCGCCGCCATGCCTTTTTCGGATCATCTCGAGCCACCTGTTTGATGGTACTAGTAGGAGTTGTTGACTTTTATCCATATCGCTCTACCAGCTGCCGCTCGCACTGTCCTCCAATACCTCATACCCAAACGCCAGCGTCCCACTACCACACCCCCACACCCACTTGACCGCATCCTTCCAATGGCGAGATCGATCAATGAGAGTGGCAGTTCTTGGGTGTTTCCTGATGGCCCCCTTGAAGAAATCGCATCCCGATGCGATGTCATCACCGCCGCGAGCCTCGTCGGTTCATGCAAGTTTTATCATGATTCAGCAACACAAAGTGTAGCTCTGCCTGCATCTCAGCCGTTTGGCATGCCCTGTGTTCTTCATACTCACCAAACTGAGGTACCGCCCGCGCACAATCCCTTCTACCGCGTCCACAAGTTCAAGCAGGAGGGTGCGCAGAAGGACAAGCAGCATGATGCAAAAGATCGCAAGGGTACCTTGTGCCAACTGACGCCGCTGGACAGGATCTCTTCCGATGCCGTGATTCCAGATGGTGGTACGGGCATGTGGGCAGGCGCGAATGGAGATTGGATCGCCCTTCTTGGCTTCCCCTGGAATTGGGAGCTTGTCAATGTGTACACTGGTCGCCGGATTCCTCTACCACCAATAAGTGAGTTTAAATCCACCCCGGATAAACTTGTGTTCGAGTCTAATGATCAACATCTTCAACTGCTGAAGATAGCTATTTGCCGAGTTCCAACAGCTGCTTCAAATTATACTAGTTTCTCTGTTCTTGCCATCTTCAACGCGGCAATTGCAGTCCTTCACTGTGCTTCTAGCAGATGGACAGTTCTTGACAACCAGTTCTTAGCGTACGGCTACTCCGATGCAATCATCCACAAGGGTATTGTATTTGCTGTAACTCAGACAGGCGAAGTTTATGCATGGAATCAACTTTCTTGGGGTAATTTTTCTCATCTCATATGATGTGTTTTCGCTATTACCTGCTAGTTTCAGATTTAGCTTTAGCCTTTTTCTTTTTGTTGTGCAGTTTTCGTGTCATGCCTGTACCTTTCCCCCTCTATATTCAATCAAAATCAGCAGCGATATGCCTTTGAGTCAAAATAAAGTACTCCCTCCGATCCAAATCAAATTGACTCAGCTTTGTCTAGCCAGTGCATCTAGCTAGACAAACTTGAGTCAATTAATTTGTGCATATCTAGCTAGACACATCCAGTTGAGTCAATTAATTTGGATCGGAGGCAGTATTTTAGCTACATCATTATTCATGTATGTAATGAACTAATCAAGTTTTGCTGAACTGACTTCAAGCTGTGCTTTCCTTTGCAAGGTCCTTTGTTGATCAGCACGGCACCTATTCCGCCAGAACTTGATGAACAAGGTCGGTACAATCTTGGCTCCTGGTGGTTAGCACGATCTCCTGATGGTTCTAGACTTTTTCTGGTCCATACCTGGGGCGTTACTGACGGGCGGGATTATACTGGACTGGTTCGGATTTTACCTGCTGCTGCTACCTCTGAGGGTCGTCATGGTCGCACTATTCGCGGGTATGGTAAGGGTTTACTTGGCTGCGAGGTGTACAGCATGGACACCAGTCAGTTGATGCCACCGAGGCCATGGAGGAGGATTATTTCCCTTGGATCATATTCTCTCTTCCTTGGAGTGAACTATCCGATTATCATTCCAGTAGAAGACGGGGCAGAACATGACCGTCCAAATATGGCGAGAAGCAACTCTGTTTACACATCGCACCATGCAGTAGGCCTTGCATATCCTCCTTCTCCAGAAATTTGCCGCTTCAGTTTGAATTCTGAAGACTGTACTGTTGGTTTCCAAACCAACATTAGATGGACATGGCGGCAGGTTCCGTTGTGGCTCATCCCAAGCTTCGCCAACGCCCGGCAATGGAACCTGCCTTCGCGTCACAGGTCCAGAAAGAAGGGCTGATGTACTTTATGTAATACTCGTGTTGTAATGCAAGATTTGTATCTGTTGAACTATTTCATTTGCATGTTTATCTCTACCTAGGCTACTCCCTTTCCGTAGTTGTGTTGTACTATCTGTTGAACTATTTCCTTTGCATGTTATCTCTACCTAGGCTACTCCTCCGTAGTTGTTAAATTGATGTAATGCTCCTACAATGCACGCTACACTGGGCGTGTGGCCTGTAATGTTATCAAACACCTTTTGTACTCGTTCTAGTAAGCATTTCACACTATAGCTCACATAATTAAAGTACTCCTACAACGTATTAGTTGAAAGATATCTCTCATAAGTAAGTACCCCTCTTTGAGCTTATGCGAAACATAAATGACTATTTTAGAAATATATACTCTCGACACAAGATTATATTAAAAACAATGGTACATAGTTCTATTAGAAAAAGAAAGTGTGAATAGTAGAATGATGGAGAAGTGTTTTTTGAGGTCTGTGCATAGCTAGTGTTCATGGTGCAAAAGCACTTAGACTAGTCACAATGGGAAGTATACTAGTCTATGATACAACACCTTCAATGCATAGTATCATGAATTAGTATCATGCAATGTTGCGAAAAACCAATTATTCATTTCTTTCCAAATAGACTAGCTTTGCGAGGATGACAAAACATTTCTTTATTGCCCTCTCGTATGAATCTCCTCCATACATCACCTCTCATACCGATTGAAAGCCATTCCAAATCGTTGGTTCAAGACCATGAATACCAAGCCAATTTTGTTAGCTAGTTGGACCACCCTCGGATTGAGAACCAACGGTTGAAAGAAAGGTGGGCGCCAACTCATATTTTTTTCTCGAGAGTCCGACACTTGATGTTGATTGCAAAGTTCACAAAGGCCAAAATTTTGACATCCTCTTTGTGCAAGTCTTGCCACCATCCAAACTCGGTTTTGAAGTACCAACCAAGAAAAAAAAAGCTTGCACTTTGGAGGACCCCATGGACCATGAAAATTTTGAAAAACTTCCAGTAAATCATGCATATTTCGATTTATATTTTGGTGAAGTTTCATTCGATTTGAATCATAGGTTTGTGAGCAAATATATATTTAGTTTAAACTAGTGCTCGAGTACGTAAGAATCTATTTAATCACAAGCTAGTCATCCGAATGGGATGAAATATTCATAGATTTTAAAACAAGGAATCTACATATTACTGGATTTTTTTTCAAAATTTTCTGAATAGTTTTTCTTTTTTAGCTTCGAAATAAGAGATAGTTTGGAACGTTGGATCTCAAATGGATGGTAGATGGTGGGACACAGTCACAATGTATCTTGGAAGCATCAAGTCACTGAAGCTCTGTCCGGTTTCCAAACCAAGCTAGGAAAGGCATTGAAAATGAAGTTCTGCTCTAAAACATTTCTCATTCCATTTTGGTGCTCGCGCGGTTGCATGCTGCCCACGTGTTAAGGTACGTGTCTCTGGCATGTAGAGAACTACGATTATTGGCGAAAAATATATCGAAATGGAAACTGTAAAAAAAAGCCCTCTCTGGTCAACCTGATGTGACGAGACATCACTGCACCAAACGTCGTCGCAAATTTATAGATGGGTGGCGTGCTAGTCTACCAACAGTCAAATCGGCGCCCAGTCGCAGCAGCAGCCTAGAGTACTACCTAGTTTTTGCCCCTTGCATGTCTATCATCTTCTTCTTCACCCCGTTACAAAAAAAAAACTTCTTCTTCACCCTCCCAGAATCACGCGCACGCGCAGGATCTCGATCCCCACCACGCCGCATCACTAGTACTACTCCGTATACCTTTCTCTCCTTACCCCGGCCGGCCGCGCGCCGCATCGTTCCTTCCATAGCGCTCGCCCTCTCCTCCGAAAACCCCAAGCGCAGTTGCATCCGCCATCCACCTAAATCCATCTTCACGTGATGGATTATTCTAGGCTTTGCCGGGGCGGCGGGGACGGCCACTTGGAGGCTCTCACCGGCGACAACATCAACCTCATCGCTGCGCATCTGGACGTTACCTACACCGTCCGACTTGCTGCATGTTCCAGGGAGCTCTACGACATGATCAGCAAGGATGAAGGTAAGATGCACCATTGGGATGAACCCTGCCTGCTGATGCCTCCGCCTGCTTATTGGTTCGATGAACACTGGGACGTGGCGAGAACATCTCGTCTGCATGATACCGTGTACGACCTGGTGCCCCTCGACCATCCTCGCCGTTCTGTCGCCCTGCCGTTCATGCACGACAGAAAATGGCTTGGCGCGAACGGTGACTGGATCGCCGCCGCCGATCATCATGAGTGGTGCCTCGTGAACGTCTACACCGAGCGACATATCCCCCTTCCATCCCTACCTGATTCGAAGATCGATCATAGTAGTTTTTCATATCAACCTGCATACTCTTTTAACTGGGGTCCAGCAATTGATTTGTTGAAGATTGTAATCTGCCAAGTGCCCACAAAAGGTGGGAGGTACGCAGATTACAAGCTCATCGCCTTGTTCGACAAAACGATTTTCTACCTTGAAGGGGGTGGCGACTGGAGAATGCTGGAGGCCCTTACACCTGCACCTGATTATCCAAATTACTGTGATGCCATTGAACTCCGTGGCCACGTTTTTGCGGTGGACGAAACTGACGGCTCCACGTACTTCTGGGACACCGCAAATGGTATTTTTTCAGTCCTTATGTTGCATTGCATGATACACTGCCTTAACCAATGAAGTTATTCATGAACTACCTTGTTTATATTTTACCTTTCTTATATGACTTAATGATCACACCCCCTTTTGCTGAATATGAATGAACCGTTGCTTGCAATGAATTAGTAGTACTAATTAGTCACCAACAAACATAGTATGCTCAGTATGTGATTGCATTCCTGAATTAGTAACTCTACGCCACTGCAGAATATGGGTGTAATTAACCAGTATCTCAAAAGATAACGTGGCACTATGAAGGCACCCTTTTTGATAACCTTTTACACCCATTGTTTCATATATAACTAATTGATTTTGCCTCCAAAAGGAGGACGGGAGACCCCCGCCATCTGCATCAGAGAGATGCATAAGGACTTTCATAAGTATATGACTTAACGATCACATCCTTTATCTGAATATGAATGAACCGTTGCTTGCAATGAATTAGTACTAGTCAGTCATCAGCAAACATAGTATACTCCGTATGTGAATGCATTCCTGAATTAGTAACTCTATGCAACTGCAGAATATGGATGTAATTAACAAGTATCTCAAATGTTAACGTAGAAACAGAAAAATAGAAGAAAATCGTTTGTAATTACATGCGTAGCTTATATTTTCTAGAGATCGGGGAAAAAGCCTTGATTGGATGTACCTACATGCAGATCAAACAGTTCTTTGTTTATATCGGTGAACAATCTGCAGAATGGTATAATTAATTTTGTTTTTGATACATTTTTTCTCCCATTTTCTTGAATAGATTTCAGTTTCCCACAATTATCTTTCATTAGTGATTGTGACGTCCCCTCATTCAAAATAACTCAGGTTATCTTTTTCCTAATTCAGTGATATTTAAGTTTGAGTAAGTTTACGATTAATATCTACAACCTCATATATATATAAGATTTAGCACCTGCAGGCCTAACAAAGTTAGCTGCCTCTAGTCCCCTGTATAGTTCTTTCTTTTTGCTTTCTCAGTTTTTCGTAGCCTTGCTACAACCCTGTATGCTCTAATATATAATGATGCACGACTAGGCATGTGTTCGAGAAAAGAAAATCTAAATATCTTTTGTAATATATGAACCTATATTGATGTTTTAGATGTTGGTAGTATAATTTTCGATAAACTTGAACAGACTTAAATCAGTTTAACTTAGCACAACCATATAGCGTACCTTTTTTAGAACGCGAAAATGAGGTAAACAAATACCATGTGTACCCTTTACTATCAATAGTAGAGAAGAGATTATGAACCTTCAACTCTAAAATGCAAATTCTTCTACTGAATGGATAGCTGCATCTGATACCTATTTTGCAAATGTTACCAGACTTGGGGTTAGCTATAAAGAGCATTTCTTTCTTGTCAAGCTTCATGCACTACCAACACAACCAAAAGTCCGAACTGATCGCAAGGGCGGCAATCCACTTATACAATTCAACACCCCCCGTCACATGTGATGGGAGACAAGTCAACATGTGGAAAGACTCAGAGGTATAGCTCAAGAGGCATATAAGTGGACTCCGAGGGGGCAACAACAATTTTAGGATAAATTGCGAAAGCCAGGACTCGAACTCGAGACCCTGGCTCTGACACCATGTCAAGCTTCATGGACTAGCCAACGCAACCAAAAGTCCGAACTGATGGAAAGGTCTAGGCAATCCACTTATACAGTTAAACATTTCTTACCCTTCGGGTGGTCACAGGGAAGCTCTCTAATAGATCACTTAAGACAAAGGGAATTAACTACAGCACAGGACTTAAACTTAAGATGATATATATTTGTCAAAATTTGAATGTATCTATATGCTTTCACTGTCTAGATACATCTGAATTTGGACAAATCTCAGACACTTTCGGTGGGACAGAGGTAGTATATAACTGTGTATACACTAACTAGTGTCTAGTTTTGGCGAAGTTTAGACTAGTTTCGTGGGATGGATGCAGTATAACTGATATATTGGACACTTGATTTGAACACATGAATGACCAATGTCCTTAGCTTACATAGTCGTATTTATACTGTGAGCATGAACGATGAACAATGCTGCTGTTTGAATATGGTTGCCAGTAACACCCTATTCGTCTCCATTTCTAATATTGCAGAAAACCTGATGCTCCCGTTTGTAATCCCGCCACCGGTGGTGGATGATCAGCAGTACGCATGGTTCCTCGCTCCATCTGCTGATGGCAAGCGATTGATGATCATCCTTACAGTAAACAAGATTGGGATTGCCAATGCTGAAGTACCTCCTGACATTCCCTATGCTGCTAATGGGCTTCAGCTACGGCAGTATCCTCCTGTTGCCACCTACGTCTTTGAGCTGGATCCCTTATCTACTGCACGTGCAGGGGACTTTCTTTGGAGGCAGGTTAACAGCCTCAGCGACCACTCTCTGTTCCTCGGACTCAATTACCCAATCATTGCCAACCTGAAGAAGCGTGAATCCAAAGCTCCTGATGGCACATTGGTTCCATTCATGAGGAAAAACTGCGTCTACACAGCATACCGGAATATTCGTTATAATCAATACCCTAAAATTTTGCGCTGCAACCTCCAGCCAGATGAAGGTGAGACTGTGGGAGTTATCAGCCTTCCCAAGGATGGTTGGGATAGTGTCCGACAAGCGGCTATGTGGTTTAAGCCTGCTTTAAACATTGCCCGTTCGGTGTTACCTTTAAAAAAACAGTGACACTTTTTTATTATGCTTGAAGTGTTGAGAAGTAGTACACTGTTTTTAGTATGTACTAGTTTGAATCAGTTTATTTGAACACTGCCCTGCTTTTGTATTTCGTGTTGCCTTCATATTATAACCCATGCATGGCTGTTTTAGGATTGACTTTATTTCAGCACTATAATTTTTTCGATAAAGGATGCTTTATTACTTTTGGAAAGCAATTACATCCAGCCTCTGCATAACCAGGATGCACACAGCTGTTCAAAGAGTCTGTAACCAACAATGTAAAGAAAAAAAACTAGGCGAAATACATATCGGAACGATGAATCATAAATCGCCTATGGTGTGGGTGGTGCTGCAATCCGTAGACTATGCTGCCACCCATGTAGGGAAAAAGTATCCCTCGCCGTTCAGCACTATAATTACAATGTGTGTACGTCCTTTATAATATAGCCACCTCTTGTTGATCATAGTCATGAGAGGACCATTCCTATTTTTTTCGCCGCTAAAGGGTAAAGTACATCCACTGGCACGGGGGTGTGTTGGGTTCCACCCCATCCCCAAACCGAACATGCATCAACTACGAGCAAGGAAGTAGATGTGCGACCTAGGTGACTGTGCGGACCCCACATGTGAACCAAAGAAAAAAACATGTCAATACGGAACTGATGTACATACGACAACTCCTATATGATATGCGTATGTACGATTGAGCATCTGGAGGTGTGCTGCCACCTGCTTCCTCACACGAAGGGTTGGATCTTGTGTTTCGTACACGGATCGGACTGAAATTGTCGTGTGCATAGCAAGGTTCATGTCAATAAGGCTGAGTTTGGCATCTAAGTCTAGGCAACAAATACTTTTGGGTTCCAACGGCCATCTACAAGGTATTTGCTATAGGCCTACTTGCTCCGGCTGTCGAAGCCCAATAACTACAAATGGGCCTTTCTGCTCATGCAATGTTGGCCCTTTTCTAAAGAACCACAGATCCTATGATTGGCAAAAAACAAAAACACGGAGATTCTACATAAAAGTTGTTTGTATTTATTTTGAATTATTGGGTTGCAATTTTTGAAACTGCTCATGGCCAATATGAAAATCCTTGATCGCTCCATACCCACATAGATCACGGTATTTTCAAAAATTCATAAAGTGGATTTGAAATTTAAAACATATCCTAATAATTCCATGATTTATTCTATTAACTTGCAAGATCTTGGAGCGAAAGAGCTTGTATTAGTCTGCGAAAATAATACTGATAAACCTGTCGTTAACAAGAAATGAAGGTTTATCGTTCAGAGAGGATGCCATGTGGGACCCATGAGACAGTAGCGTCCTCAACGTTTCAAAGAAAAAGGCAAGTAGCCCGAAAATAGGGGTAAAAAATAAATCCTACAAAGGAAACATTTATAGTTCATAGAGGCTGACATGTGGGACCGATCTGCCAGCTGCATCCTCATCATTTCGAAGTCGGCAGGGATCAGAAGAAAAAGGCAAATAGCCAGAAATTAGGGGTAAAAAATAAATCCAAAAAGGAAACTTTTATTCTTAATAGAGGATGACATGTGGGACCGACCTGCCAGCAGCGTCCTCATCGTTTCAAAGGCCGCAGGGGATCAAAAGAAAAAGGCAAATAGCCAGAAATTAGGGGTAAAAAATAAATCCAACAAAGGAAAGGTTTATTGTTCATAGAGGCTGACATGTGGGACCCATGAGCCAGCGGCGACCTCAATTTCAAAGGCGGCATATGATCGAAAAGAAAAAGGCAAGTTAGCAAAAATCAGTGGGTAAAAAAAATCTAAGAAATGAAACTTTATTGTACAGTCCCAGTGTGTAAAAAAAAGGCAAATAGCCAGAAATTAGGGGTAAAAAATAAATCCAACAAAGGAAAGGTTTGTTGTCCATAGAGGCTGACATGTGGGACCCATGAGCCAGCGGCGACCTCAATTTCAAAGGCGGCATATGATCGAAAAGAAAAAGGCAAGTTAGCAAAAATCAGGGGGTAAAAAAATCTAAGAAAAGAAACTTTATTGTACATAGAGGATGACATGCGGGTCCCATGAGCCAGCACCTTACTCAACGTTTCAGAGGCGGCATGAGATCAAAAGAAAAAGGAAACTGACCAAATATCAGGAGCAAAAAATAATCCAAGAAAAGTAACTTTTATTGTACATAGAGGATGACATATGGGTCCCACTTATACAAGCTCTTTCGCTCCAAGATCTTGCAAGTTGATTGTACATAGAGGATGACATGCGGGCCCCATGTGTCAGCAGCTTAATCAATGTTTCCAAGGCGGCAGGGGATCAAAAGAAAAAAGGAAATAGCCAAAAATAAGAGGGTGAAAAAAAATCCAAGAAAAGAAACTTTTATAGTATAGAGGATGACATGTGGGTCCCATGAGCCAGCTGCTTCCTCAACGTTTCAGAGGCTGCATGAGATCGAAAGAAAAAGGCAAGTGACCAAAAATAAGAGGGAAAAAAATCCAAGAAAAGAGACTTGATTGTACATAGAGGATGACATGCGGGTCCCATCAGTCAGCAGCTTACTCAACGTTTCCAAGGCGGCAGGGGATCAAAAGAAAATGGAAATAGCTAAAGATCAGAGGGTGAAAAAAATCCAAGAAAAGAAACTTTTATAGTACATAGAGGATGACATGCGGGTCCCATGAGCCAGCAGGTTCCGCAACATTTTCAAAGGCGGCATGAGATCGAAAGAAAAAGGCAAGTGACCAAAAATCAGAGGGTGAAAAATAATCGAAGAAAAGAAACTTTTATTGTACATAGAGGATGACATGCTGTCCCATTTTGCAGCAGAGGTCCCAACTTTTCAAATGCGGCTTGAGATCAAAAGAAAAAGAAAGTAGCCAGAAATTAGGGGATAAAAAAAACTCGAAGAAAAGAAAGTTGATTGTACATAGAGGATGACATGCGGGACCCACGAGTTAGCAGCTTACTCAACGTTTCCAAGCCGGCAGGGGATCAAAAGAAAAAGGAAATAGCCAAAAATCAGAGAGTGAAAAAAAACCCTAGAAAATAAACTTTTGTAGTACATAGAGGATGACATGCGGGTCCCATGAGCCAGCAGGTTCCTCAACGTTTCAAACGTGGCATGGGATCGAAAGAAAAAGGCAAGTGACCAAATATCAGGAGCCAAAAATAATCCAAGAAAAGAAACTTGATTGTACATAGAGGATGACGTGCGGGTCCCATTTTGCAGCAGCGGTCCCAACGTTTCAATTGCGGCTTGAGATCAAAAGAAAAAGAAAGTAGCCAGAAATTAGGGGGTCAAAAAAACTCCAAGAAAGGAAAGCTTTATCGTTCATACAGGCTGACATGTGGGACCTATGAGCCAGCAGCTTACTCAACGTTTCAAAGGCGGCAGGGGATCAAAAGAAAAAGGAAATAGCCAAAAATCAGAGGGTGAAAAAAAATCCAAGAAATCAAACTTTTATTGTACATAGAGGATGACATGCGGGTCCCATGAGCCAGCAGATTCCTCAACGTTTCAAACGTGGCATGAGATCGAAAGAAAAAGGAAAGTGACCAAATATCAGGAGCCAAAAATAATCCAAGAAAGGAAACTTTATTGTACATAGAGGATGACATACGGGTCCCATTTGCAGCAGCGGTCTCAACGTTTCCAAGGTGGCACAGGACCAAAAGAAAAATGAAGTAGCCAGAAATCAGGGGGTGAAAAAAATCCAAGAAAAGAAAGATTTCAATTGGGCTGCATCTGGACATCTGGGCCTTCGAACTATCCTTCTGGGCCTTTTGATTCGTACAATTTCAGCCCACTCCAGAACATGGAAGTTCGGATTTTTCTCAAAAAAAACAGGAATGTCCTATGCTTCGCAAAAACAAAAAACAAGGAGATTCAAGATATAAGTTGTAAAAATAAAGATTTAATTTATCCGTTTGCAATAGCTCAGAGCGAAATACACTGTTTATTGTCTGCAAAATAATCAAGATATCACATGTTTCTTGTACGGGGAGGCTGACATCGGGACCCATGAGCCAGCAGCGTCGTTAACGTTTCAAAGGCAGTGGGTCGAAAATAAAAAAACAAAAAGTCAGTTGGTAAAAAAATCCAAGAAAAGAAAACATTTATCGTTCTGAGAGGATGACATGCGGGACCGATGAGGCAGCAGCATCCTCAACGTTTCCAAGGCGGCAGGGGATCAAAAGAAAAAAAAAGGAAATAGCCAGAAATTACTTAGGGGTCAAAAATAAATCCACCAAAGGAAACTTTTATTGTTCATAGAGGATGACATGTGGGACCGACCTGCCAACAGCGTCCTCATCGTTTCAAAGGGGGCAGGGGATCAAAAGAAAAAGGCAAATAGCCAGAAATTAGGGGTCAAAAATAACTCCAATAAAGGAAACTTTTATTGTTCGTAGAGGATGACATGCGGGACCCATGAGCCAGCAGCTTACTCAACGTTTCAAAGGCGGCATGAGATCGAAAGAAAAAGGCAAGTGACCAAATATCAGGAGCCAAAAATAATCCAAGATTTATTGTACATAGAGGATGACATGTGGGTCCCATTTTGCAGCAGCGGTCTCAATGTTTGTAATGCGGCTTGAGATCAAAAGAAAAAGAAAGTAGCTAGTAATTAGGGGGTGAAAAAAAATCCAAGAAAAGAAAGTTGATGGACATAGAGGATGACATGCGGGTCCCTTGAACCAACAGCTTACTCAACGTTTCAAAGGGGGCAGGGGATCAAAAGAAAAAGGCAAGCCAAAAATCAGAGGGTGAAAAAAATCCAACAAAGGAAACTTTTATAGCACACAGAGGATGACATGCGGGTCCCATTTAGCAGCAGCGGTATCACCGTTTGAGAGGCGGCAGGGGATCGAAAGAAAAAGGTAAGTGACCAAATATGAGGTGCCAAAAATAATTCAAGAAAAGAAAGTTTTATAGTACATAGAGGATGACATGCGGGTCCCATTTAGCAGCAGCGGTATCACCGTTTGAGAGGCGGCAGGATCGAAAGAAAAAGGCAAGTGACCAAATTTGAGGTGCCAAAAAAACTCCAAGAAAAGAAAGTTGATTGCACATAGAGGATGACATGCGGGTCCCATTTAGCAGCAGCGGTCTCAACGTTTGAGAGGCGGCAGGGATCGAAAGAAAAAGGTAAGTGACCAAATATGAGGTGCCAAAAATAATCCAGGAAAAGAAAGTTTTATAGTACATAGAGGATGACATGCGGGTCCCATAGCAGCAGCGGTATCACCGTTTGAGAGGCGGCAGGGGATCGAAAGAAAAAGGCAAGTGACCAAATTTGAGGTGCCAAAAAAACTCCAAGAAAAGAAAGTTGATTGCACATAGAGGATGACATGCGGGTCCCATTTAGCAGCAGCGGTCTCAACGTTTGAGAGGCGGCAGGGGATCGAAAGAAAAAGGTAAGTGACCAAATATGAGGTGCCAAAAATAATCCAAGAAAAGAAAGTTTTATAGTACATAGAGGATGACATGCGGGTCCCAGTTAGCAGCATCGGTATCACCGTTTGAGAGGCGGCAGGGGATCGAAAGAAAAAGGCAAGTGACCAAATTTGAGGTGCCAAAAATAATCCAGGAAAAGAAAGTTTTATAGTACATAGAGGATGACATGCGGGTCCCATTAGCAGCAGCGGTATCACCGTTTGAGAGGCGGCAGGGGATCGAAAGAAAAAGGCAAGTGACCAAATTTGAGGTGCCAAAAATAATCCAGGAAAAGAAAGTTTTATAGTACATAGAGGATGACATGCGGGTCCCAGTTAGCAGCAGCGGTATCACCATTTGAGAGGCGGCAGGGGATCGAAAGAAAAAGGCAAGTGACCAAATTTGAGGTGCCAAAAAAACTCCAAGAAAAGAAAGTTGATTGCACATAGAGGATGACATGCGGGTCCCATTTAGCAGCAGCGGTCTCAACGTTTCCAAGGCGGCAAGGGATCAAAAGAAAAAGGAAGTAGCCAGAAATCAGGGGGTCAAAAAAATCCAAGAATAGAAAGAATTTTGGTTCATAGAGGATGACATGCGGGACCCATGATCCTGCATCGTAAACGGCTCGATCGGAGAACGTTGAACGAGATGGCGCGATGTAGAAAAAAAACAATGCCAGAGAGGCTGCCATCTGGGCCCTACATCCCTCGGCGGTGCGGATTTGCGTTGACTCGGCCGGCGAACCCGAGATTTCGAGATGCACCACGTCCCGGGCCACCATACGCCACGTTTTGGCCGCTTTCGTCGGGCTAGGTGGCCTCAAAAACGAGAAAAAAAAGTTTTGACATGCACCACGGAGGGACCAAAATCGTCGGCCATGGTACACCAGCAACCACGGCGCGACTTCAACTTCGTCGGCCATGGCAACTTTTCTTGTAGTGATATAGTCTTCTTATGTCATATAGTAAGCATTCAAAAGTTTTTCTTTGAGAGAGTAGCATGCATTCAAAAGTTGATAAATAAGATTTGTACATATTCAAACCAGACAAATCATGTCGTATCTACACCCCCTAACCCTAAACTCTGTCTTATGAAGTCAAGCATGAAGAGAAGTGCTTTTGGGTTTCAAACATGGAAATTTCACAAACCTCCCAAAAGCTTCATTTTACAGTGACTAAGGGCTCCTTTGATTCATAGGATTTGCATAGGAATTGTGTAGGATTTGGTTCCTATGGGAAAATTTCCTATACATGTTGTTTGATTCATAGAAACATATCCTATAGGAAAAATTCCTATAGGAATCTTGTAGCGTAATTCCTATAGGAAAAAACATTGGCTCATACCTCATGAAAAAATTCCTTTGCTACAATCAAACACACTTCATCTTTCTATAGGATTCAAGTAGACATGTGTCATTCCAATCCTATGCCTTTCCTATTCCTATACTTTTCCTATCCTTTAAATCAAAGGAGCCCTAAGAAGGATCCAGGCTTACCTTTTCATTTTCATTTTTAAACTGCTTGTTTAAATCTTGATCAAACCTAGGATTTGACCAAGATTCAAATGGGCATAAAAAATCAGGAAAAAATGAAAAATGAAAAAACAAAACACATATATAGCCTTCTTATATATGTCATATATATAGTAAGCATTCAATTAAGTTGATAATTTTAAACAAGGTCTATACATATTAAAACCAGAAAAAAGCATGTATCTACCCATGCATATATATATATAACCCTATACTTTTGTCTTATGAAGACGTCAAGGATGAAGAGAAGTGGATTTGGGTTTCAAACATGGAAATTTCAAAAACCTCCCAAAACATGTATATATCTACCCCTAAACCCTAATCTTTGTCTTATGAAGCCAAGCATATGAAGAGAAGTGATTTTGGGTTTCAAACATGGAAACTTCAAAAACCTCCCAAAAGCTTCATTTTAGAGAGACTAAGAATGATCCATATGCTTACCTTTTCATTGCCATGTTTTAAACTTGTTTTAACCTTGGTCAAACCTAGGATTTGACCAAGATTCAAATGGGAGTAAAAATTCAGAAAAATTCAAAAAAAATGAAAAACCAAAGCACATATATATATAGCCTTGATCTTATGTCATATAGTAAGCATTCAAGTTGATAAACAAGGTCTAGACATATTCAAAGCAGAAATATCATGTATCATATCTACCCCTAACCCTAAACTCTGTCTTATGAAGTCAAACATATGAAGAGAACTGGGGTTTTGGGTTTCAAACATAAAATTTTCAAGTACACCTTCATTTTAGAGTGAGTAAGGAAGGGATTCATGCTTACCGTTTCATTTTCATGTTTTAAACTTGTTTAAACCTAGGATTTGACCAAGATTTAAATAGGCATAAAAATTCAAAAGAAATCAAAAAATGAAAAACCAAAGCACATATATATAGCCTTCTTATATCATATAGTAAAAAATTCAAGTTGATAAACAAGGTCTAGACATATTCAAACAAGAAAAATCATGTATCTACACACCTAACCATAAACTCTGTCTTAAGTGGTTTTGGGTTTCAAACATGGAAATTTCACAAACCTCCCAAAAGCTTCATTTTACAGTGACTAAGGAGGATCCATGCTTACCTTTTGGCTTAAACGTTTGAAACCAAAAACCACTTCTCTTCATGCATGCTTGACTTCATAAGACAGAGTTTAGCTAGGGTACGTTAGGGGGTGTAGATACATGATTTCCTGGTTTGAATATGTCTAGAGACCTTGTTTATCAACTTAATTGATTGCTTACTATATGACATAAGAAGACTACGTGCCTTGGTTTTTTTTTTTTTGAATTTTATGCTCATATATTTGAATCTTGGTCAAATCCTAGGTTTGACCAAGATTTAAACAAGTTTAAACATGAAAATGAAAAGGGAAGCATGTATCCTTCTTAGTCACTCTAAAATGAAGCTTTTGGGATGTTCTTGAAATTTCCATGTTTGAAACCCAAAACGACTTCTCTTCATGCTAGACTTCATAAGATCAACATGGGGTAGATACATGATTTGTCTGGTTTGGATATACCTAGACCTCGTTTAACTTGAATGCATACGATATGACATAAGAAGACTACGTGCTTTTGTTTTTCATTATTCTGTTTTTTTGAATTTTGTGCCCACCCATTTGTATCTTGGTCAAATCCTAGGCTTGATAATGATTTAACAAGATTAAAATATGAAAATGCAAAGGTAAGCATGGATCCTTCTTAGTCACTCTAAAATGAAGCTTTTGGGAGCAAAACCACTTCTCTTCATATGCTTGACTTCATAAGACGGAGTTTAGGGGTTAGGGGGTATAGATACATTATTTGTCTAGTTTGAATATGTCTAGACCTTGTTTATCAACTTAATTGGCTTACTATATGACATAAGAAAACTATTTGCTTTGGTTTTTCTTTTTCCTGATTTTTTTCAATTTTGATGCCCATTTGAATCTTGTCAAATCCTAGGTTTGACCGAGATAATTTAAACAAGCTTAAAACATGAATATGAAAAGGGAAGCATGTATCCTTCTTTGTCACTCTAAAATGAAGTTTTTGGGAGGTTTTTCAAATTTCCACGTTTGAAACCCAAAACCACTTCTCTTCATATGCTTGACTTCATAAGACAGAGGGCAGGGGTTAGGGGGTATAGATACATGATTTGTCTAGTTTGAATATGTCTAGACCTTGTTTATCAACTTTAATGCTTACTATATGACATAAGAAAACTATTTGCTTTGGTTTTCTTTTTTCTGACTTTTTTTCAATTTTGATGCCCATTTGAATCTTGTCAAATCCTAGGTTTGACCAAGATAATTTAAACAAGCTTAAAACATGAATATGAAAAGAGGAGCATGTATCCTTCTTAGTCACTCTAAAATGTAGTTTTTGGGAGTTTTTTGAAATTTCCATGTTTGAAACCCAAAACCACTTCTCTTCACATGCTTGACTTCATAAGACAGAGTTTAGGGGTTAGGGGTATAGATACATGATTTGTCTGGTTTAATATGTCTAGACCTTGTTTATCAACTTTAATGCTTACTATATGACATAAGAAGACTATGTGATTTGGTTTTTCATTTTTCTGTTTTTATTTTTCTGCCCATTTGAATCTTGGTCAAATCCTAGGTTTGACCAAGATATAGACAAGTTTAACACGTAAATGAGTTAACTTGGATTTCCTACCCTTGAATCCATAGGAAACTTTGTTCTAATGCACTATTATAATCAACCGAGTTTTTACACCAACAGGTCTGTCACTTACGTGTGGTGCCCACGCTTGAGGTCCCACACTTCAGTGAGCACAAGTCACGTGCAATAGGTACGCAAACTCCCAGCCATTTTCTTTGTCAAGAGAAGACGCATCAGGATGCGTATTGGAAGTCTGTGGGTCCTTCTGGTTCCTTCGGTCGTCCCTCTCACAAAAAAAACAAATCTCTCTCATTCTCGGCCTCGCTCGACTCGCTCGCTCGCTCGCACCTCCTGCTCACTGACAAACCCTGCACAAAAGTCAACATCATCACCCGAAAAAGGGGAGACACCATAATTCTCTCCCTTCTTCTCTCCTTCCGAGTGATCCCTCTTCCTCCGAGTTTCACTCGACGGGCAAACACCCATGTGCTGCATAGTAATAATAAAAAGGTAGTACTCGTAGAAAAATCGATATACGAATCTGTAATTAAATAGGTTAAACTAGGGTTTTGCCCAGTTCTACAGATCAAGGGTTCAAAAAAATCCAACTACGGGGTTCGAACAACACGATTCTAATCCAAGAATTTTTTCGACCTAGGTCACCCAAATGGCCTCAAACTATAGGGTTAGCATCTAGTGCAGTATGTGTGAAAATGTATGCACTATGTGTGCTATAACTTGTATGTCTTTCATATTTGAACCAAATTTGAATAAGTTTGAAATATTTGAAAAGGGGCTTTTGGCTTAAACGTTTGAAACCAAAAACCACTTCTCTTCATTCATGCTTGACTTCATAAGACAGAGTTTAGCTAGGGTTAGGGGATAGATGCATGATTTTCCTGGTTTGAATATGTCTAGACCTACTTTATCAACTTAATTGAATGCTTACTATATGACATAATAATACTATGTGCATTGTTTTTTATTTTTTTGATTTTTTTAAAATTGTATGCCCATTTGAATCTTGGTCAAATCCTAGGTTTGAACATGGTTTAAACAAGTTTAAATCATGAATATGAAAAATTAAGCATCTATATATCCTTCTTAGTCACTCCAAAATGTAGCTCTTGGGAGGTTTTTTCGAAATTTCCATGTTTGAAACCAAAACCACTTCTCTTCATGCATGCTTGACTTCATAAGACATAGTTTAGCTAGGGCGTTAGGGGGTAGATACATGATTTTCCTGGTTTGAATATGTCTAGACCTGGTTTATCAACTTAATTAATTGATTGTTTACTATATGACATAAGAAGACTATGTGCCTTGGTTTTAAATTTTTCTGTTTTTTTTGAATTTTACGCCCATATATTTGAATCTTGGACAAATCCTAGGTTTGACCAAGATTTAAACAAGTTTAAACATAAAAATAAAAAGGGAAGCATGTATCCTTCTTAGTCACTCTAAAATGAAGCTTTTTGGATGTTCTTGAAATTTCCATTTTTGAAACCAAAAACGACTTCTCTCTTCATGCTAGACTTCATAAGATCGACAGGGGGCAGATACATGATTTGTCTGGTTTGGATATGTCCAAACCTTGCTTGTTTATCAACTTGAATGCTTACTATATGACATAAGAATGCTTACCATATGTTTGAATTTTAAAAGCATATAGTCTTCTTATGTCATATAGTAAGCATTCAAAAGTTTTTCTTTGAGAGAGTAGCATGCATTCAAAAGTTGATAAATAAGATTTGTACATATTCAAACCAGACAAATCATGTCGTATCTACACCCCCTAACCCTAAACTCTGTCTTATGAAGTCAAGCATGAAGAGAAGTGCTTTTGGGTTTCAAACATGGAAATTTCACAAACCTCCCAAAAGCTTCATTTTACAGTGACTAAGGGCTCCTTTGATTCATAGGATTTGCATAGGAATTGTGTAGGATTTGGTTCCTATGGGAAAATTTCCTATACATGTTGTTTGATTCATAGAAACATATCCTATAGGAAAAATTCCTATAGGAATCTTGTAGCGTAATTCCTATAGGAAAAAACATTGGCTCATACCTCATGAAAAAATTCCTTTGCTACAATCAAACACACTTCATCTTTCTATAGGATTCAAGTAGACATGTGTCATTCCAATCCTATGCCTTTCCTATTCCTATACTTTTCCTATCCTTTAAATCAAAGGAGCCCTAAGAAGGATCCAGGCTTACCTTTTCATTTTCATTTTTAAACTGCTTGTTTAAATCTTGATCAAACCTAGGATTTGACCAAGATTCAAATGGGCATAAAAAATCAGGAAAAAATGAAAAATGAAAAAACAAAACACATATATAGCCTTCTTATATATGTCATATATATAGTAAGCATTCAATTAAGTTGATAATTTTAAACAAGGTCTATACATATTAAAACCAGAAAAAAGCATGTATCTACCCATGCATATATATATATAACCCTATACTTTTGTCTTATGAAGACGTCAAGGATGAAGAGAAGTGGATTTGGGTTTCAAACATGGAAATTTCAAAAACCTCCCAAAACATGTATATATCTACCCCTAAACCCTAATCTTTGTCTTATGAAGCCAAGCATATGAAGAGAAGTGATTTTGGGTTTCAAACATGGAAACTTCAAAAACCTCCCAAAAGCTTCATTTTAGAGAGACTAAGAATGATCCATATGCTTACCTTTTCATTGCCATGTTTTAAACTTGTTTTAACCTTGGTCAAACCTAGGATTTGACCAAGATTCAAATGGGAGTAAAAATTCAGAAAAATTCAAAAAAAATGAAAAACCAAAGCACATATATATATAGCCTTCTTATGTCATATAGTAAGCATTCAAGTTGATAAACAAGGTCTAGACATATTCAAAGCAGAAATATCATGTATCATATCTACCCCTAACCCTAAACTCTGTCTTATGAAGTCAAACATATGAAGAGAACTGGGGTTTTGGGTTTCAAACATAAAATTTTCAAGTACACCTTCATTTTAGAGTGAGTAAGGAAGGGATTCATGCTTACCGTTTCATTTTCATGTTTTAAACTTGTTTAAACCTAGGATTTGACCAAGATTTAAATAGGCATAAAAATTCAAAAGAAATCAAAAAATGAAAAACCAAAGCACATATATATAGCCTTCTTATATCATATAGTAAAAAATTCAAGTTGATAAACAAGGTCTAGACATATTCAAACAAGAAAAATCATGTATCTACACACCTAACCATAAACTCTGTCTTAAGTGGTTTTGGGTTTCAAACATGGAAATTTCACAAACCTCCCAAAAGCTTCATTTTACAGTGACTAAGGAGGATCCATGCTTACCTTTTGGCTTAAACGTTTGAAACCAAAAACCACTTCTCTTCATGCATGCTTGACTTCATAAGACAGAGTTTAGCTAGGGTACGTTAGGGGGTGTAGATACATGATTTCCTGGTTTGAATATGTCTAGAGACCTTGTTTATCAACTTAATTGATTGCTTACTATATGACATAAGAAGACTACGTGCCTTGGTTTTTTTTTTGAATTTTATGCTCATATATTTGAATCTTGGTCAAATCCTAGGTTTGACCAAGATTTAAACAAGTTTAAACATGAAAATGAAAAGGGAAGCATGTATCCTTCTTAGTCACTCTAAAATGAAGCTTTTGGGATGTTCTTGAAATTTCCATGTTTGAAACCCAAAACGACTTCTCTTCATGCTAGACTTCATAAGATCAACATGGGGTAGATACATGATTTGTCTGGTTTGGATATACCTAGACCTCGTTTAACTTGAATGCATACGATATGACATAAGAAGACTACGTGCTTTTGTTTTTCATTATTCTGTTTTTTTGAATTTTGTGCCCACCCATTTGTATCTTGGTCAAATCCTAGGCTTGATAATGATTTAACAAGATTAAAATATGAAAATGCAAAAGGTAAGCATGGATCCTTCTTAGTCACTCTAAAATGAAGCTTTTGGGAGCAAAACCACTTCTCTTCATATGCTTGACTTCATAAGACGGAGTTTAGGGGTTAGGGGGTATAGATACACGATTTGTCTAGTTTGAATATGTCTAGACCTTGTTTATCAACTTAATTGGCTTACTATATGACATAAGAAAACTATTTGCTTTGGTTTTTCTTTTTCCTGATTTTTTTCAATTTTGATGCCCATTTGAATCTTGTCAAATCCTAGGTTTGACCGAGATAATTTAAACAAGCTTAAAACATGAATATGAAAAGGGAAGCATGTATCCTTCTTTGTCACTCTAAAATGAAGTTTTTGGGAGGTTTTTCAAATTTCCATGTTTGAAACCCAAAACCACTTCTCTTCATATGCTTGACTTCATAAGACAGAGTTCAGGGGTTAGGGGGTATAGATACATGATTTGTCTAGTTTGAATATTTCTAGACCTTGTTTATCAACTTTAATGCTTACTATATGACATAAGAAAACTATTTGCTTTGGTTTTCTTTTTTCTGACTTTTTTTTTCAATTTCGATGCCCATTTGAATCTTGTCAAATCCTAGGTTTGACCAAGATAATTTAAACAAGCTTAAAACATGAATATGAAAAGGGGAGCATGTATCCTTCTTAGTCACTCTAAAATGTAGTTTTTGGGAGTTTTTTGAAATTTCCATGTTTGAAACCCAAAACCACTTCTCTTCACATGCTTGACTTCATAAGACAGAGTTTAGGGGTTAGGGGTATAGATACATGATTTGTCTGGTTTAATATGTCTAGACCTTGTTTATCAACTTTAATGCTTACTATATGACATAAGAAGACTATGTGATTTGGTTTTTCATTTTTCTGTTTTTATTTTTCTGCCCATTTGAATCTTGGTCAAATCCTAGGTTTGACCAAGATATAGACAAGTTTAACACGTAAATGAGTTAACTTGGATTTCCTACCCTTGAATCCATAGGAAACTTTGTTCTAATGCACTATTATAATCAACCGAGTTTTTACACCAACAGGTCTGTCACTTACGTGTGGTGCCCACGCTTGAGGTCCCACACTTCAGTGAGCACAAGTCACGTGCAATAGGTACGCAAACTCCCAGCCATTTTCTTTGTCAAGAGAAGACGCATCAGGATGCGTATTGGAAGTCTGTGGGTCCTTCTGGATCCTTCGGTCGTCCCTCTCAAAAAAAAACAAATCTCTCTCATTCTCGGCCTCGCTCGACTCGCTCGCTCGCTCGCTCGCACCTCCTGCTCACTGACAAACCCTGCACAAAAGTCAACATCATCACCCGAAAAAGGGGAGACACCATAATTCTCTCCCTTCTTCTCTCCTTCCGAGTGATCCCTCTTCCTCCGAGTTTCACTCGACGGGCAAACACCCATGTGCTGCATAGTAATAATAATAATAAAAAGGTAGTACTCGTAGAAAAATCGATATACGAATCTGTAATTAAATAGGTTAAACTAGGGTTTTGCCCAGTTCTACAGATCAAGGGTTCAAAAAATCCAACTACGGGGTTCGAACAACACGATTCTAATCCAAGAATTTTTTCGACCTAGGTCACCCAAATGGCCTCAAACTATAGGGTTAGCATCTAGTGCAGTATGTGTGAAAATGTATGCACTATGTGTGCTATAACTTGTATGTCTTTCATATTTGAACCAAATTTGAATAAGTTTGAAATATTTGAAAAGGGGCTTTTGGCTTAAACGTTTGAAACCAAAAACCACTTCTCTTCATGCATGCTTGACTTCATAAGACAGAGTTTAGCTAGGGTTAGGGGATAGATGCATGATTTTCCTGGTTTGAATATGTCTAGACCTACTTTATCAACTTAATTGAATGCTTACTATATGACATAATAATACTATGTGCATTGTTTTTTATTTTTTTGATTTTTTTAAAATTGTATGCCCATTTGAATCTTGGTCAAATCCTAGGTTTGAACATGGTTTAAACAAGTTTAAATCATGAATATGAAAAATTAAGCATCTATATATCCTTCTTAGTCACTCCAAAATGTAGCTCTTGGGAGGTTTTTTCGAAATTTCCATGTTTGAAACCAAAACCACTTCTCTTCATGCATGCTTGACTTCATAAGACATAGTTTAGCTAGGGCGTTAGGGGGTAGATACATGATTTTCCTGGTTTGAATATGTCTAGACCTGGTTTATCAACTTAATTAATTGATTGTTTACTATATGACATAAGAAGACTATGTGCCTTGGTTTTAAATTTTTCTGTTTTTTTTGAATTTTACGCCCATATATTTGAATCTTGGACAAATCCTAGGTTTGACCAAGATTTAAACAAGTTTAAACATAAAAATAAAAAGGGAAGCATGTATCCTTCTTAGTCACTCTAAAATGAAGCTTTTTGGATGTTCTTGAAATTTCCATTTTTGAAACCAAAAACGACTTCTCTCTTCATGCTAGACTTCATAAGATCGACAGGGGGCAGATACATGATTTGTCTGGTTTGGATATGTCCAAACCTTGCTTGTTTATCAACTTGAATGCTTACTATATGACATAAGAATGCTTACCATATGTTTGAATTTTAAAAGCATATAGTCTTCTTATGTCATATAGTAAGCATTCAAAAGTTTTTCTTTGAGAGAGTAGCATGCATTCAAAAGTTGATAAATAAGATTTGTACATATTCAAACCAGACAAATCATGTATCTACCCATATGCATATATATATAACCCTATACTTTTGTCTTATGAAGACGTCAAGGATGAAGAGAAGTGGATTTGGGTTTCAAACATGGAAATTTCAAAAACCTCCCAAAACATGTATATATCTACCCCTAAACCCTAATCTTTGTCTTATGAAGCCAAGCATATGAAGAGAAGTGATTTTGGGTTTCAAACATGGAAACTTCAAAAACCTCCCAAAAGCTTCATTTTAGAGAGACTAAGAATGATCCATATGCTTACCTTTTCATTGCCATGTTTTAAACTTGTTTTAACCTTGGTCAAACCTAGGATTTGACCAAGATTCAAATGGGAGTAAAAATTCAGAAAAATTCAAAAAAAATGAAAAACCAAAGCACATATATATATAGCCTTCTTATGTCATATAGTAAGCATTCAAGTTGATAAACAAGGTCTAGACATATTCAAAGCAGAAATATCATGTATCATATCTACCCCTAACCCTAGCTAAACTCTGTCTTATGAAGTCAAACATATGAAGAGAACTGGGGTTTTGGGTTTCAAACATAAAATTTTCAAGTACCTTCATTTTAGAGTGAGTAAGGAAGGATTCATGCTTACCGTTTCATTTTCATGTTTTAAACTTGTTTAAACCTAGGATTTGACCAAGATTTAAATAGGCATAAAAAATCGAAAGAAATCAAAAATTGAAAAACCAAAGCACATATATATAGCCTTCTTATATCATATAGTAAAAAATTCAAGTTGATAAACAAGGTCTAGACATATTCAAACAAGAAAAATCATGTATCTACACACCTAACCATAAACTCTGTCTTAAGTGGTTTTGGGTTTCAAACATGGAAATTTCACAAACCTCCCAAAAGCTTCATTTTACAGTGACTATATAAGGAGGATCCATGCTTACCTTTTGGCTTAAACGTTTGAAACCAAAAACCACTTCTCTTCATGCATGCTTGACTTCATAAGACAGAGTTTAGCTAGGGTACGTTAGGGGGTGTAGATACATGATTTCCTGGTTTGAATATGTCTAGACCTTGTTTATCAACTTAATTGATTGCTTACTATATGACATAAGACGACTACGTGCCTTGGTTTTCATTTTTGGTTTTTTTTTGAATTTTATGCTCATATATTTGAATCTTGGTCAAATCCTAGGTTTGACCAAGATTTAAACAAGTTTAAAACATGAAAATGAAAAGGGAAGCATGTATCCTTCTTAGTCACTCTAAAATGAAGCTTTTGGGATGTTCTTGAAATTTCCATGTTTGAAACCCAAAACGACTTCTCTTCATGCTAGACTTCATAAGATCAACATGGGGTAGATACATGATTTGTCTGGTTTGGATATACCTAGACCTCGTTTAACTTGAATGCATACGATATGACATAAAAAGACTACATGCTTTTGTTTTTCATTATTCTGATTTTTTTGAATTTTGTGCCCACCCATTTGTATCTTGGTCAAATCCTAGGCTTGATAATGATTTAACAAGATTAAAATATGAAAATGCAAAGGTAAGCATGGATCCTTCTTATTAGTCACTCTAAAATGAAGCTTTTGGGAGCAAAACCACTTCTCTTCATATGCTTGACTTCATAAGACGGAGTTTAGGGGTTAGGGGGTATAGATGCATGCATGATTTGTCTAGTTTGAATATGTCTAGACCTTGTTTATCAACTTAATTGGCTTACTATATGACATAAGAAAACTATTTGCTTTGGTTTTTCTTTTTCCTGATTTTTTTCAATTTTGATGCCCATTTGAATCTTGTCAAATCCTAGGTTTGACTGAGATAATTTAAACAAGCTTAAAACCTGAATATGAAAAGGGAAGCATGTATCCTTCTTTGTCACTCTAAAATGAAGTTTTTGGGAGGTTTTTCAAATTTCCATGTTTGAAACGACCCAAAACCACTTCTCTTCATATGCTTGACTTCATAAGACAGAGTTCAGGGGTTAGGGGGTATAGATACATGATTTGTCTAGTTTGAATATGTCTAGACCTTGTTTATCAACTTAATTAATTGGCTTACTATATGACATAAGAAAACTATTTGCTTTGGTTTTTCTTTTTCCTGATTTTTTCGATGCCCATTTGAATCTTTGTCAAATCCTAGGTTTGACTGAGATAATTTAAACAAGCTTAAAACATGAATATGAAAAGGGAAGCATGCATCCTTCTTAGTCACTCTAAAATGTAGTTTTTGGGAGGTTTTTGAAATTTCCATGTTTGAAACCCAAAACCACATCTCTTCATGCTTGACTTAATTTATAAGACATAGTTTAGGGGTTAGGGGTAGATACATGATTTGTATGGTTTGATATTTCTAGTCCTTGTTTATCAACTTTAATGCTTACTATATGACATAAGATGACTATGTGATTTGGTTTTTCATTTTTCTGTTTTTTATTTTATTTTTCTGCCCATTTGAATCTTGGTCAAATCCTAGGTTTGACCAAGATTTAGACAAGTTTAACACGTGAAAACGAATAAGTAAGCCTGGATCCTTCTTAGTCACTCAAAAATGTACCAATCGATAGATGTGTTAACTTTGCTTCATGGAAATAATAATGTCATGTAAATGAGTTAACTTGGATTTCCTACCCCTGAATCCATAGGAAACTTTGTTCTAATGCACTATTATAATCAACCGAGTTTTTACACCAACAGGTCCGTCACTTACGTGTGGTGCCCACGCTTGAGGTCCCACACTTCAGTGAGCACAAGTCACGTGCAATAGGTACGCAAACTCCCAGCCATCTTCTTTGTCAAGAGAAGACGCATCAGGATGCGTTTTGGAAGTCTGTGGGTCCTTCTAGATCCTTCGGTTGTCCCTCTCACAAAAAAAAACAAATCTCTCTCATTCTCGGCCTCGCTCGACTCGCTCGCTCGCACCTCCTGCTCACTGACAAACCCTGCACAAAAGTCAACATCATCACCCGAAAAAGGGGAGACACCATAATTCTCTCCCTTCTTCTCTCCTTCCGAGTGATCCCTCTTCCTCCGAGTTTCACTCGACGGGCAAACACCCATGTGCTGCATAGTAATAATAATAATAAAAAGGTAGTACTCGTAGAAAAATCGATATACGAATCTGTAATTAAATAGGTTAAACTAGGGTTTTGGCCAGTTCTACAGATCAAGGGTTCAAAAAAATCCAACTACGGGGTTCGAACAACACGATTCTAATCCAAGAATTTTTTCGACCTAGGTCACCCAAATGGCCTCAAACTATAGGGTTAGCATCTAGTGCAGTATGTGTGAAAATGTATGCACTATGTGTGCTATAACTTGTATGTCTTTCAAATTTGAACCAAATTTGAATAAGTTTGAAATATTTGAAAATGGGCTTTTGGCTTAAACGTTGGAAACCAAAAACCACTTCTCTTCGTGCATGCTTGACTTCATAAGACAGAGTTTAGCTAGGGTTAGGGGGTAGATGCATGATTTTCCTGGTTTGATTATGTCTAGACCTTGTTTATCAACTTAATTGAATGCTTACTATATGACATAAGAATACTATGTGCCTTGTTTTTTTATTTTTTTATTTTTTTAAAATTTTATGCCCATTTGAATCTTGGTCAAATCCTAGGTTTGAACATGGTTTAAACAAGTTTAAATCATGAATATGAAAAATTAAGCATCTATATATCCTTCTTAGTCACTCCAAAATGTAGCTCGGTCTTGGGAGGGTTTTCGAAATTTCCATGTTTGAAACCAAAAACCACTTCCCTTCATGCATGCTTGACTTCATAAGACGGAGTTTAGGGTTAGGGGTAGATATATACATTATTTTCTTGTTTGAATATGTCTAGACCTTGTTTATCAACTTGAATGCTTAATTACTATATATATATATGACATAAGAATGTTATGTCCTTTGGTTTTTCATTCTTTTGATTTTTTATGAATTTCTATGCCCATTTGAATCTTTTGGTCAAATCCTAGAGGTTTGACCAAGATTTAAACAAGTTTAAAACATGAAAATGAAAAGGGAAGCTTGTATATCCTTCTTAGTCACTCTAAAATGAAGTTTTTGGGAGGTTTTTGAAATTTCCATGTTTGAAACCCAAAACCACTTCTCTTCATGCTAGACTGCTTCATAAGACAATTTAATTAGGGGTTAGGGGGTAGATACATGATTTGTCTGGTTTGAATATGTCCAAACCTTGCTTGTGTATCAACTTGAATGCTTACTATATGACATAAGAATGCTTACCATATGTTTGAATTTTAAAAGCATATAGTCTTCTTATGTCATATATATAGTAAGCATTCAAAAGTTTTTCTTTGAGAGAGTAGCATGCATTCAAAAGTTGATAAATAAGATTTGGACATATTCAAACCAGACAAATCATGTATCGATCTACACCCCCTAACCCTAAACTCTGTCTTATGAAGTCAAGCATGAAGAGAAGTGCTTTTAGGTTTCAAACATGGAAATTTCACAAACCTCCCAAAAGCTTCATTTTACAGTGACTAATTAAGGAGGATCCATGCTTACCTTTTGGCTTAAACGTTTGAAACCAAAAACCACTTCTCTTCATGCATGCTTGACTTCATAAGACAGAGTTTAGCTAGGGCGTTAGGGGGTAGATACATGATTTTCCTGGTTTGAATATGTCTAGAACTGGTTTATCAACTTAATTAATTGATTGTTTACTATATGACATAAGAAGACTATGTGCCTTGGTTTTAAATTTTTCTGTTTTTTTTTGAATTTTATGCCCATATATTTGAATCTTGGTCAAATCCTAGGTTTGACCAAGATTTAAACAAGTTTAAACATAAAAATGAAAAGGGAAGCATGTATCCTTCTTAGTCACTCTAAAATGAAGCTTTTGGGATGTTCTTGAAATTTCCATTTTTGAAACCAAAAACGACTTCTCTCTTCATGCTAGACTTCATAAGATCGACAGGGGGTATAGATACATGATTTGTCTGGTTTGGATATACCTAGACCTCGTTTATCAACTTGAATTCATACGATATGACATATGAAGACTATGTGCTTTAATTTGTTTTCATTTTTCTGATTTTTTTGAATTTTGTGCCCACCCATTTGTATATTGGTCAAATGCTAGGCTTGATAATGATTTAAACAAGTTTAAAATATGAATATGCAAAGTTAAGCATGGATCCTTCTTAGAAACTCTAAAATGAAGTTTTTCGGAGGTTTTTGAAATTTCCATGTTTGCAACCCAAAACAACTTCCTCTTCACATGCTTGACTTCATAAGACAGAGTTTAGGGGTTAGGGGGTATATATAGATACATGATTTGTCTAGTTTGAATATGTCTAGACCTTGTTTATCAACTTTAATGCTTACTATAAGACATAAGAAAACTATTTCCTTTGTTTTTTCTTTTTTTTTGATTTTTTTCAATATTGATGCCCATTTGAATCTTGTCAAATCCTAGGTTTGACCAAGATAATTTAAACAAGCTTAGAACATGAATATGAAAAGGGAAGCGTGTATCCTTCTTAGTCACACTAAAATGAAGTTTTTGGGAGGTTTTTGATATTTCCATGTTTGAAACCCAAAACCACATCTCTTCATGCTTGACTTAATTTATAAGACATAGTTTAGGGGTTAGGGGGTAGATACATGATTTGTATGGTTTGATATTTCTAGACCTTGTTTATCAACTTTAATGCTTACTATATGACATAAGATGACTATGTGATTTGGTTTTTCATTTTTCTGTTTTTTATTTTTCTGCCCATTTGAATCTTGGTCAAATCCTAGGTTTGACCAAGATTTAGACAAGTTTAACACGTGAAAACGAATAAGTAAGCATGGATCCTTCTTAGTCACTCAAAAATGTACCAATCGATAGATGTGTTAACTTTGCTTCATGGAAATAATAATGTCACGTAAATGAGTTAACTTGGATTTCCTACCCTTGAATCCATAGGAAACTTTGTTCTAATGCACTATAATAATCAATCGAGTTTTTACACCAACATGTCTGTCACTTACGTGTGGTGCCCACGCGTGAGGTCCCACACTTCAGTGAGCACAAGTCACGTGCAATAGGTACGCAAACTCCCAGCCATCTTCTTTGTCAAGAGAAGACGCATCAGGATGCGTATTGGAAGTCTGTGGGTCCTTCTGGATCCTTCTTAGTCACTCTAAAATGAAGCTTTTGGGAGGTTCTTGAAATTTCCATGTTTGAAACCCAAAACCACTTCTCTTCATGATTTACTTCATAAAACATAGTTTAATTAGAGTTTTAGGGGTAGATATATACATGATTTTTCTGGTTTGAATATATATGTCTCTAGACCTTTGTTTATCAACTTGAATGCTTAATATACATATGACATAAGAATGCTATGTGCTTTGGTTTTTCATTCTTTTGATTTTTTTTTCTGAATTTTTAGGGCCATTTGAATCTTGGTCAAATCCTTGGTTTGACCAAGATTTAAACAAGTTTAAAACATAAAAATGAAAAGGGAAGTCTGTATCCTTCTTAGTCACTCTAAAATGAAGCTTTTGGGAGGTTTTTAAAATTTCAATGTTTGAAACCCAAAACCACTTCTCTTCACATGCTTGACTTCATAAGACAGAGTTAATTAATTTAGGGGTTAATTAGGGGGTATAGATACATGATTTGTGTGGTTTGAATATGTATGGACCTTATTTATCAACAACTTTAATGCTTACTATATGACATAAGAAAACTATTTGCTTTGGTTTTTCTTTTTTCAATTTTTTTTTCAATTTTGATGCCCATTTGAATCTTGTCAAATCCTAGGTTTGACCAAGATAATTTAAACAAGTTTAAAACATGAAAATGAAAAGGGAAGCATGGATCCTTCTTAGTCACTCTAAAATGAAGCTTTTGGGAGGTTTTTGAAATTTCCATGTTTGAAACCCAAAACCACTTCTCTTCACATGCATGCTTGACTTCATAAGACAGAGTTTAGGGGTTAGGGGGTATAGCTACATGATTTGTCTGGTTTGAATATGTCTACACCTTGTTTATCAACTTTAATGCTTACTATATGACATAAGAAAACTATGTGATTTGGTTTTTCATTTTTCTGTTTTTATTTTTCTGCCCATTTGAATCTTGGTCAAATCCTAGGTTTGACCAATATATAGACAAGTTTAACACGTAAATGAGTTAACTTGGATTTCCTACCCTTGAATCCATAGGAAACTTTGTTCTAATGCACTATTATAATCAACCGAGTTTTTACACCAACAGGTCTGTCACTTACGTGTGGTGCCCACGCTTGAGGTCCCACACTTCAGTGAGCACAAGTCACGTGCAATAGGTACGCAAACTCCCAGCCATTTTCTTTGTCAAGAGAAGACGCATCAGGATGCGTATTGGAAGTCTGTGGGTCCTTCTGGTTCCTTCGGTCGTCCCTCTCACAAAAAAAACAAATCTCTCTCATTCTCGGCCTCGCTCGACTCGCTCGCTCGCTCGCACCTCCTGCTCACTGACAAACCCTGCACAAAAGTCAACATCATCACCCGAAAAAGGGGAGACACCATAATTCTCTCCCTTCTTCTCTCCTTCCGAGTGATCCCTCTTCCTCCGAGTTTCACTCGACGGGCAAACACCCATGTGCTGCATAGTAATAATAAAAAGGTAGTACTCGTAGAAAAATCGATATACGAATCTGTAATTAAATAGGTTAAACTAGGGTTTTGCCCAGTTCTACAGATCAAGGGTTCAAAAAAATCCAACTACGGGGTTCGAACAACACGATTCTAATCCAAGAATTTTTTCGACCTAGGTCACCCAAATGGCCTCAAACTATAGGGTTAGCATCTAGTGCAGTATGTGTGAAAATGTATGCACTATGTGTGCTATAACTTGTATGTCTTTCATATTTGAACCAAATTTGAATAAGTTTGAAATATTTGAAAAGGGGCTTTTGGCTTAAACGTTTGAAACCAAAAACCACTTCTCTTCATGCATGCTTGACTTCATAAGACAGAGTTTAGCTAGGGTTAGGGGATATATGCATGATTTTCCTGGTTTGAATATGTCTAGACCTTGTTTATCAACTTAATTGAATGCTTACTATATGACATAAGAATACTATGTGACTTGTTTTTTATTTTTTGATTTTTTTAAAATTTTATGCCCATTTTAATCTTGGTCAAATCCTAGGTTTGAACATGGTTTAAACAAGTTTAAATCATGAATATGAAAAATTAAGCATCTATATATCCTTCTTACTCACTCCAAAATGTAGCTCTTGGGAGGGTTTTTCGAAATTTCCATGTTTGAAACCAAAACCACTTCTCTTCATGCATGCTTGACTTCATAAGACAGAGTTTAGGGTTAGGGGTAGATATATACATGATTTTCTGGTTTGAATATGTCTAGACCTTGTTTATCAACTTGAATGCTTACTATATATATATGACATAATAATGTTATGTCCTTTGGTTTTTCATTCTTTTGTTTTTTTATGAATTTCCATGCCCATTTGAATCTTTTGGTCAAATCCTAGAGGTTTGACCAAGATTTAAACAAGTTTAAAACATGAAAATGAAAAGGGAAGCTTGTATATCCTTCTTAGTCACTCTAAAATGAAGTTTTTGGGAGGTTTTTGAAATTTCCATGTTTGAAACCCAAAACCACTTCTCTTCATGCTAGACTTCATAAGACAATTTAATTAGGGGTTAGGGGTAGATACATGATTTGTCTGGTTTGAATATGTCCAAACCTTGCTTGTTTATCAACTTGAATGCTTACTATATGTCATAAGAATGTCCATCCTTCCAGAAACACAGGTCATTTTATGATGGTAGTATCTTTTGCGAGGGCAAACTTTCGTATGGAAGAGGATTTGGTTGCTTTGGCTTTGGAAGCATCGCTTGGTGGCTTTTGTGGTGAGCTTGTGGTCTCTTCCTTGCGGGACCGGGTTTTCTCTTTTCGTTGCATCTAAGGCGTTGCTTTTCATATTCTCAAACTCAAACAATATCGGTGCCAGTTCAAGTGCTATTTTCATTTATGGGGCCGTGGAGGTCCAAACTGGTTAGAGAATTCTACTTTTGGAGGGAGTGTCGATCTGAATGGACACTCGTGAGCCCTTCCAAGAGGGGTGCAAGTTCTCTCTGCTAAGAGTAAGTTCAAGCCAAAGTCACGGTTCGGAATTCTAATGCTCCTAAGCGGCAGCTGGTATTTGATGAACTTTCCTATGCTGCATGCAAGGGTTATCGAAGCCGCCTGCGAAGATTATACCTGCGACACGAGGCACGAGGAAGTCCAGGCTGTTGATCCCTGTCATACCTCACATTGAATCATCATCGTCAAGTGCATGAGATTTTGCTCAAATGATAGATGATATGGCTTTTGGTGTGGAAGTGTGGTCGTTGCCTCAGCATGAAACATCTGGTGCGTGATTGCACGAATGATATTCGTTGTCGGGCCTGCTACGCTTATGGGCACATTAAAAAGCGTGTCTTAATCGAAGAGGACAAAGGCCCAAAAATGGGTTCCTAAGGATCTGGCCCATTACCAAATGGGGAAGCGCCTAGACAAACCCCGCCGTTTCGGCCGCCGCCAATACTACTCCTTCCTCGCACCTCCCTGCCGCTGCGTCGCCTCGTTCTACTCAAAACCTAGATTCATCCGCCGCAATGGCGGTGTTTGAGGTGGATCCCACTCCATGGTTGCCATGGGGTCACCAGGTCATCGATGGAGGGCCAACGAGGTTGCCGCGGACCTTCTACAATGCGCCGCAGACCCTCCGGAGCAGCATCACGATTTCTCGCATCGCCGTCGTCGAGCCAGCTCCGCCGCCGTGATGAACTCTTCGGAGGCAACAGTGATTAATCTTCTCATTGGTCCTCGAACCGCAATGTCTTGGATAATCAACCAAGCCTATTTGGAGCCGGCTTTCAACTCGTAGCCCCAATGCGGTTAATGCTCGTTCAGCATGGACACTACCAACTTCTTAATCGCTTCGTTCGCTTTATTCGAGCCGATGATGCTCCACAGAACCATAGGGCTGCTCTGGGTTTCCGTAGAGGATGGTGATGATTTTAGGCACACCTCCAGATTATAGAAACGATTTTGACATATCCTCTCTGTGTACTTTTGGCAAATTCCATCACCGGAATCGCGAGGATCCTATCAAGGAAAGAATCTTAGTGTACGCCTCGTTTGCCTCTCCACTCGGTGCCCAGGGATGTTGTCTTTGGGAAGTTCTCCACGGTAGGTGGTGTGAGGGAGTCCTGGACTGCGCCTGTCTTCATTTTGTCTGCAGATTTTGCTGAGCTTTCGACGAGGACCCCATGCCGCCGACGGTAATCCTCATCCGATGCCGCAATCTGCAGCCGAATTTGAATATGTTTGTGGGGCCACAGACCCAGAGATTGGCTGGGATGCGGTTGAGGTGCACGGAAGTGCCAATGGAGGAGCCTATTCAAGCTAATGAGAACCACATGGTGGAGAATCAGAGTCTATGGTGATGGATCTCTCGATAACTCCTCTGATTCGAATATGGAGGGTGCTTTGGGGACCTGAAATTTTAATGTTCGCAAGTAGGGCGTGTGGAGCTTCGTCCGATTCTGCCGCCTCATATGATGTGGGATAAGTTGATGCTGACTTACTTGCCTGAATTATATGCCAAGACTATCCTCTGTCCATGCAAATGTCGTCTTTCCGATATGTCAAGAGAACATGGGAAATGGCGTTTCAGATTGGCATTCCTCTTGCATCTGGGGCTGCTACGATAAGAGAATTGTCCTTACGGTTAAGCCGAGAGCTGTTTCAGGAGATTTTTGTTTCAAAGCGCAGGGAATGCTTCCTACCAATGTCTCGATGAACAAGTTGGCCGGGCAAGGAAATCCAGGATACTTCGAGTGATACTTTTGTTCCTGATACGGAGGCAAGTTCACCGATGCTGCAATGTTGGTGTCGACTTTCTGTCTTGGATCGTCTTCTGCCGCCTGTCAAGGTGACGTTCGGAAGCGAAAGACGGTGGCGCTCACCGATCCAGCTTTTCAGCGTGTCACTCGCAGCGTCTCTTCGGGCAAGGGCTTTAGAGCGGCACCGATCAAGGACCTGCAGCCAAGATCGAAAAGCGTACAAGGAAGGTGGAGTCATCATCTGTTGCGACATCTGTGTGTAGGAATTCGAGGGATCGCATCATCCGGTACGAGTGAGACCGGCGTGATGGTTTCGATTCCCGTGATGCAACATATTGGAGAATTAATGCGCAGATGGACCCCGAAGATCGACGGTGGCGAAGCTTACAGCAAAGCCGCGGGATGGTGACGCTCGCCCAGAAATCGATGATTAGTGATCAATTACATTTTCATGGGTGCAGTGGTTCTTTTGGGTGCAGTGATCTTTTTGGGGAAGATGGTCTAGCTGTTCATGTTTATTTTCGTGGAACTTATCACTTGAATGTTGCTATGATGCTTTTGGTTCAGTTTGTAAGGTGGGTTGGCTACGCTGATTCACTGTTGGGATTCATGATCTATGTTGCTTAATGAATTGTCGCTTTTGGTCAGTCTTGGGTTGGAACATTAGGGAAATAAATGCTGAGGCTAAACAGTTAAAAGTTAGGGAAAAAATGGAGGAAAGTAATTGTGCCATTTTATGCCTGCAAGAGACAAAGAAAGAGTCCTTTGATCGCAAATTTATAAGGGGTTTTTGCCCGCGACGTTTTGATAATTTTGTTTGTTCACCGTCTGTGGGAGCGTCGGGGGAATGTTGGTAGTTTGGAGTTCGGCTATGTTCATTGGGACGCTACTTGATCTTCAGAAATTTGGTATAATAATTAAATTCACCTCGGTTCATTCCAATCAACAATGGACACTTGTCAATGTTTATGGTCCGTGTCGGGAGGACAGAGATAATTTTGTTCAGTGGCTATATAATCTGAATGTTCCCGATGATGAGGATTGGTTGTTCATGGGTGACTTCAACTTTATTCGCTCACAAGATAATGAAACAGGCCGGGTGGTGACATTAATGACATTTTTCTGTTTAATGAGATAATAAGTCACTTGGGTCTAATTGAATTACCACTCAAAGGCCGATCCTTCACTTGGTCTAATATGCAAAAGGAACCCCTCTTGGAGCAATTGGATTGGTTTTTCACGTCTATAAATTGGACAGATTCATATCCCAATACTTTGGTTCATCCTCTTGCGAAAACAACTTCGGATCACGTTCCATGCAATGTAACTATCCAAACCTCCATTCCTAAGGTCATCTGTTTAGGTTTGAGAATTTTTGGCCGAGCAACCTGGATTTTTGGAATGTGTTTCTAGTGCATGGCGAAGGAGTATGTAGCAAGTAATGGCGGCATTGCTGGTTAAGAAATTGAAGGGGCTGAGAGCTAGCCTCAAGAAGTGGAAAATTAGTTTGTCCAGATAAAGGATTTAATTGCTAAGTGTAATTTGGTTGTTCTTTTCTTTGATAATTTGGAGGAGTATAGGAATCTGTTTTTGCCTGAGGAAAATTTCAGAAAGTTGGTCAAACAACACCGGAGAAATTGTTGCATGCTCAATACGAATCGAAAAAGAGGTGCACCATTCGATGGATAAAGCAAGGGGAGGAAAATACAAAATATTTTCATGCCATGGCAACAGAAGGTATAGGAGAAATAATATTGCCTCTTTGAGGTCCGAGGACGGGAGGCAAGTTAATAATCATGAGGAGATGGGGTATTACTTGGAACTGCTATAAAGCTCGGATGGGATCTTCACAAGGTATTGAAATGAAATTTGATTTAAATACTATTCTGAAACGAGGGATGGCTTGGAGGATCTAGCAGTGCCTTTCACTACGAAGAAATGGACAAAGTTGTTAAGGCAATGCCGTTGATAAGGCCCCTGGACCTGATGGTTTCAATGGTTTATTTATGAAGAAATGCTGGCATATTATCAAGCATGACTTCTATAATCTGGCTATGGAGTTTTCTAAGGGCACTCTTAATCTTGAGCATATTAATACTTCATATATTTCTCTAATTCCTAAGAAGCAGTCAGAAAGTATTAATGACTATCGACCAATCTCTTTGACAAATTGTTGTCTTAAGTTTTTAACAAAAATGGCGGCAGATAGATTTCAGAAGGTTATCATGCAATGTATACATAAGAACCAGTATGGGTTTATTAAAAGCAGACAATTCATGACTGTCTAGCTTGGACTTTTGAATATATACATCGTGTAAGGCATCCAAGAAACCAGTGGTAATTTTGAAGCTAGATTTTGAGAAGGCTTTTGACACCATTGAGCATGAGGTGATCTATGAGATTCTAAGGAAGAAGGGTTTCGTAAGGAATGGATTGCATGGGTAAAAATGATCCTTGAGTCCTGGAATATCTTCGTTCGATCAATGGGGTTCCTGGCAAGCAATTTAAATGCAAGAGGGGGTAAGGCAGGGTGATCCTCTGTCTCCTTTGTGTTTGTTCTTGGGGCAGATTTGCGCGTCGTAGTGAATGATTTACTACAAAGAGGTCTTATTTCCTTGCCCATTCATACTGGGATCCAGATTTCCCAATCATCCAGATGCAGATGACACCTTGTTGATAGTTCCTGCGAGTTGTTCAGTTGTCCGTACTCAAGGAAACTTTACAGGATTTCAGCTCTTCAACGGTTTGAAAGTAAATTTCCATAAGTCATGCATGTTACCCTTGAACTTATCGATGAGGAGGTGGAGGTTTTAGCCAGGGAATTTGGTTGTGAGGTTGGGGTTATGCCTTTCACTTATTTGGGGTTGCCTTTGGGGACTACCGTGCCATCCATGCAGGATTTGTTACCTATGGTTGATCGAATGGAGAGGAGGTTGACAGCAAGCTCTTCTTTGCTAGCTTATGGGGGAGGCAATTGATACAGTCTTGCCTAAGTTCGATGCCTATCTTTTTCCTATGTACATTGAGCATACCTGTTGGCATTATCAAGCAGCTTAACAGGATCATTAGGCGTGTTTGTGGAGAAAGAAAAAGGGGGAGTACCACTAATCAGTCTTTGGCATCCTGGAATATGATTTGCAAACCGAAACAGAGTGGAGGATTGGGGGTTTTGGACTTTAAATTGCAAAATGAAGCACTCTTGTTGAAGCACTTGCATAAGTTTTTTAATCGTGCGACTTGCCATGGGTGCAGTTGGTTTGGAATTATTATCCGAAGGAGTGCCTCATGCATCTAAGTTATGTGGGTCCTTTTGGTGGAGGGATGTGATGAAATTGTCGACCTTTATAGATCTGTCACATCGGTTACTATCAAGGATGGGACCACAGCTTTATTCGGGCTGATAAGTGGAATGGTATTTGTCCTCAAGAGAAGTTTCCCGGCTTTATTCTTACTCTTTAGATCGACTATTTCTGTCAAGGAGGCATTATTAACCCCTGATATGCATGATATGTTTGAAAGACCTCTCTCCATGGCAGCCATGGAATTGTTAGAGTTACGAACTCGATTCGGGATGTTGTCTTACACCCTAATGAGAAAGATGAATGGAGAACTATTTGGAAGGATGGCAATTATACTGCTCAACGCTTTTATCGTCATATCTTTAGTAATGTCACCTGTGATAAGGTGTATCATTGGATTTGGAACAGTAATTGTATACGAAACTCAAGGTGTTTGCAATGTTAATGAGTGATAGGCTTAATACAAAGGATATGTTGAAAAGGAGGCACTGGAATGTCACATCGATGATCATTGTGTGCTTTGTCATTCACACACGTATGAGGACAGAATCTCTGTTTTTTGATTGTGTGTTCAGCATGAGGGTGTGGGCTTATTTACGATCGATTGGTCCATGGGGGTAACCATTGAGGATAAGTTCGGACATGCAAGGAAAGAGTTTGGAAAACCTTTTTTCACTGAGGTGGTCATTCGGCAACTTGGTACATTTGGAATCAAAGGAATGGCATGATTTTTCAGAGCAAAGGCCATCCTTTAGATCATGGAAGAGGGAATTCTTTCATGGTTTGTATCTGCATAAGCATAGGGTCAAGAAAAAGGATGTGGCTAAACTTCAGCTTGGATGGACTCTCTACCTTAGGCTCTAGTTTCTTTTTCTGTTTTTTCTGTTTTCTTGTTCTTTCGTACATATGTAACTGTGTTGGGTTTTGATTTTAATAAATAATTTGCTGTGAGGCTTTGCCTCACAGTTCTCTTTCAAAAAAAAAAAAGAATGCTTACCATATGTTTGAATTTTAAAAGCATATAGTCTTCTTATGTCATATAGTAAGCATTCAAAAGGTTTTCTTTGAGAGAGTAGCATGCATTCAGAAGTTGATAAATAAGATTTGGACATATTCAAACCAGACAAATCATGTATCTACACCCCCTAACCCTAAACTCTGTCTTATGAAGTCAAGCATGAAGAGAAGTGCTTTTGGGTTTCAAACATGGAAATTTCACAAACCTCCCAAAAGCTTCATTTTACAGTGACTAAGAAGGATCCAGGCTTACCTTTTCATTTTCATGTTTTAAACTTGTTTAACTCTTGGTCAAACCTAGGATTTGACCAAGATTTAAATGGGCATAAAAAATCAAAAAAACAGAAAAAATGAAAAACCAAATAACATAGCCTTCTTATGTCATATAGTAAGCATTCAAGTTGATAAACAAGGTCTAGACATATTCAAACCAGAAAAAGCATGTATCTACCCCTAACCCTAAACTCTGTCTTACGAAGTCAAGCATGAAGAGAAGTGGTTTTGGGTTTCAAACATGGAAATTTCAAAAACCTCGCGAAAGCTTCATTTTAGAGTGACTAAGAAGGATCCATGCTTACCTATTCATTTTCATGTTTTAAACTTGTTTAAACCTTGATAAAACCCAGGATTTTACCTATTTAATCATAGATTCATAGGTCGATTTTTTACTTTTTTATTTTTACTATGCAGCACATGTGTGTTTGCCCGTCCAGTGAAACTCGGAGGAAGAGGGATCACACGGAAGGAGAAGAAGGGATAGCAGTCACGGGGCCCCTCTTATTATTTATGGTGTATATCTTTTTTCTGGTGATGTTGACTGTTGTGCAGCGTTTGTCAGTGCGCAGGAGGTGCGAGGCTGCGAGCGAGCGAGTCGAGCGAGGCCGAGAATGAGAGAGATGTTTTTTTCTTTTTCTTTTCCGTGAGAGGGACAACAGAAGGATCCAGAGACGACTTCCACTACGCATCCTGGTGCGCGTCTTCTCTTGACAAAGAAGATGGATGGGAGTTTGCGTACCTACTAATCTACTATAGTACTACTACTACACAAGAACCATATACATGTCAAACTTTTCAATCATGACCCACATGCATTTTATGTATATATTCACAACTTTTAATGCATGCATGAAAACTCAGCAAAATATGTGCATTTTGGGTTGTCGCACATAAATGTGCTTTTACTTGTCTGCCACCAATCCAATTTTCATGTGAGGGGGAAACATGACACACGATGGACATTTCCAATGTTTCACGAATTAATTATCTCAATTTGCATCCATATATATATGCGCCTGGTTACTGAAAGATCGAACCAAAGGTGAACTTGAAACGTTTTCATTTTCATGTTTTAAACTTGTTTAAATCTTGGTCAACCCTTGGATTTGACCAAGATTCATAAAAAATTCAAAAACATAGTCTTCTTATGTCATACAGTCAACATTCAACTTGATAAAACAAGATCTAAACATATTAAAAGAAGAATCATGTATCTACCCCCTAACCCTAAACTCTGTCTTTTGAAGTCAAACATGAAGATACGTGGTTTTGGGTTTACAAAATGGAAATTTCAAAAACCTCCGAAAAGCTTAATTTTGGAGTGACTAAGAAGGATACATGCTTACTTTTTCATTTTCATGTTTTAAACTTGTTTAAAGCTTGGTCAAACCTAGCTAGCTTGGATTTGACCAAGATTCAAGTGCGCATAAAAAATTCGAAAAAACCCCCAAAAATGAAAAACCATAACACATAGTCTTCTTGCGTCACATATATTGTAAGCATTCAAGTGTTGATAAACAATATCTAGACATATCAAACAAGAAAAATCATGTATCTATACCCCTAACCCTAAATTTGTCTTATGAAGTCAAGCATGAAGAGAAGTGGTTTGGGTTTTCAAACATGGAAATTTCGAAAACCGCCCAAAAGCTTCATTTCGGACTGACTAAGAAGGATCCATGCTTACCTTTTCATTTTCATGTTTTAAACTTGTTTAAATTCTTGTTCAAACCTAGGATTTGGCCAAGATTCAAATGGGCATAAAAACAATCGAAAAAATCAAAAATGAAAAACCAAAGCACATAGTCTTCTTATGTCACATAGTAAGCCATTCAACTTGATAACAAGGTCTAGACCTATTCAAACCAGAAAAATCATGTATCTACCCCTAACCCTAAACTCATCTGTCTTATGAAGTCAAGCATGAAGAGAAGTGGTTTTGGGTTTCAAACATAGACATTTCAAAAGCCTCCCAAAAGCTTCATTTTGGAGTGATTGAGAAGGATCCATGCTTAATTTTTCATTTTAATGTTTTAAACTTGTTTAAATCTTGGTTAAACCTATGATTTGACCAAAATTTGATTCGGCATGAAAATTCAAAACAAATCAAATAAATAAAAAACCAATGCACATAGTACATCTTCTTATGTCATATACTAAGCTTTCAAGTTGATAAGCCAGGTCTAGACATATTCAAACTAGAAAAATCATGTATCTACCCCTAACCCTAAACTCGATTTGTCTTATGAAGTCAATCATGAAGAGGTGTTTTGGGTTTCAGACATGGAAATTTCAAAAACCTTCCAAAAGCTTCATTTTGAAGTTACTAATTAAGAAGGATCACTACAAGAAAAGTTTGGCAACTTTTCTTGTAGTGGATCCAGGCTTAATTTTTCATCTTCATGTTTTAAATTTTGGTCAAACCTAGGATTTGTCCAAGATACAAATGGGCATAAAAATTCAGGGTAGCATCATACCCCCCTCCTTCCCGCGTAGAAAAAGTGTTAGGCGAGTAGTAGAATGGCATGACCAACAAGTTTCAAGTAAAATTTTGAATATGACCAAAATATACCAATTGATAGATGTGTGTGACCCAAGATTGAGCCATGGTACATTTTGCCAACAAAGTAGCAATTGAGTTGGCTTTCTACCTTAGTAGGCGTGCATTGGAAGGATGCATTATGCCGGCAAAGTTTTCAAACGTTCAAACTTTTCCGGTTTCTCATACAGTATTTGGCTCCTTGAGAAGCATTGATGTGATCATATAAGGTTATCCAAAACTTCGCCTTTCCCGTATTTGCCCGAGCACTCGACACCCCTCGTCCCATGGCGACTCCTCCAGCCATAGCCCCGTGCACCCAGGCTCCACGACTCAGCCTCGGAGGGGTGTGCGCTAAAAGCTCGCAAATGTCTGTGTGCCATTGGTGTGCGATGAAGCAGGCGGCTCTGTGTCTTGCTGTGGCTAGACTCCTGGCGCCCTTTGATCTAGGAGAGGGAGAGGAGGGAGGGGGTCCCATGAAGCGGCGGTGGCCCAGGTATCGGCGGCAGCCCAGGCAGCAGCGGCAAAGTGGGCTGGTCGGAGCATAGGCATGCGCCGGGGGCGAACCTCGCCGGGTGAGGATGCTTCCATTGTGAAGAAGCACTTGCCATCCAGGGCTTCGGGTTCGCCAACAAACTCAGCGCCTCGGTCCATGGCGTTGCCGTCGTGGGGACGTCGGGGGCGGCGGCGACGTGCTGCAGCCCCAGCCTTTAGTGGGGACCAAAGTGCGACCGACCACATCACGGCGTCGGCAGCATTGGGGATGCCGATGGGCATCCACTGCCACACACAGATTTGGGAGGTTCTGGCCGGGCCGAGTTCCAAACTTCCATCATCGGAGCCGAGGGCTTGGTACTTCAAATTCCGAATCAGGCAATCCTTCGACCCCAATCAGCTTCTGCCTGTGGTCCAAATCCGAGATATCTTGGCGGCAGCTATGCTGGTTAAGCTTAGCCGGACAGCGGCAATCGACGATCTGCAAAACCTAGATGCCTTCCGAGGATTTGCAGCAGCCGTCAATGCACTCGTGGAGGCATCGCATGCTGGTAGCAGCGGCGAATGCGGGTATGTTGTTTTACTCCCTTTGTATGCTTTTGTCATAAAAATCAATTTGCTAATTCTCATTCGATTGAAAATCAGACCCATTCACCATCAACTCTCAAACAGTGGACACTAGTAATATGTAGAACTAGAAATTACACAAGATTTCTGTACTGCTAGTACTATTACTTCGACGCTACATGTTGTTTACACGAGGAAATTGCACAAACTACCGCTTATTGCTGCCTTCGTTGCTTAAAACACTTTTTAAAACTGTAATTTTTTTCCGCACAAACCACCAACTATCGTGTTCTGTTGCAGGGAATTTCAAATTTAGGATTGAGCTGTTTAAGAGCAAATCAGATGATCGGGGACCACCAACTACTATAGTTTTAATTGCAAATAGAATAGATTTTGCAAAATTATGAAACGCACATAACGTTTGAATTACTACAATTTTTTTGAAGGTTTGATATTTTCATCATTTTTGTGTGAATCTTACACCAAGTAACACAACTTTCAGACGGAATACAAAATATTTTCAAACTTCCTAGATTTGATAGCTCAAATATTTTTAATTACTAGTTTTTCAGTATTTTAAAAAGTCGAAACAATATATTTTGGCTGAATGTTAGAAAATATATTTCATGATTATCCCATATTAGTTAAGAAGTACATAAACTAGTAGTAGTAATAAAGAACAGAGGGAGTTTATGGAGATACATCCATTAAGGGCATGTTAGTGTGTGTTGGTGTATTACTTATGCCTTCTTTGGTTAATACACTTCTCAAGTGATCCCCGCAAACCCTCTATTCTTGCCTAGAATACAAAAACTCCCCATCAAAGTATTAGTGCATTTTTTGGATGAGTATTCGAGAGGATTGGGTGAACACCAAGGATTTGCATAGGGAATTGGTACAATTGAATCCTTGGCTGTTTGATTTGTAGGATTGTTTCCGATAGGAATTTTTCCTAAGGATTTCTTTGCACAGATTCCATAGAAAATTAAACATCTACTCATACCTCTTTTTAAGAATGCTTTACTTTTCCTATGGTGGAATCAAACAAAGTTTGGATTCTATGAATTCCTATAGGATTGGAGTGGACATGACATTGCAATCCTACATTTCCCTATTCCTACATCTTTCGGTAGGCATTTGCCTAGAATAAATAACCATGTGTATTACGGAGTAGCAATAAAATATAGGTTTATTTCTCTAAAGCATCTTGCACTGTACTAGTACATGGCTTAAGAGACAATATTTTTACCATTTTTTTGCGAGAAGACAATATTATTACCATAGTTACTAAGTACATTTTATTGGATGATGAAGTGATAGCCCTCATCAATGCATTGTGAATTATTAGGGCATGGGTCACACGTGATTTACGAGTACACCGCACGATCGAGAGCCGCCGTCCCTCTTTGCTTTTTACCGATGCGGCGGAGCTCCTCCCCACACCCACGAATAACTGAAAGCCACAACTGCTGGGGAAAAGTCTTGCGCCGAGAAAATCTACAACCGTGGTTGAGTACATGTGTTTCTTAAGATACGAGTGCTCCAATGCATTTTTTCTTTCCTTTTACTAATTTACCTTGAAAATCCTGCACGTCCACTTATTTGTGGACGGAGGGAGTATCACGCCAAGAGGAAGTAGGACAATAGTGGGCGCTTATAGCCCGCCTACGTGGTACTTTTGCCAGCTGTTGGCTCTTCTATTGTTCTTGCTCTAAAGAAACCCCGATTGTGAAAGGCCAAGGCGTACTTCTTTTGGTCACGCAAAATTCAAAATACTGCCATGGACATTGAATTGACATGACAACACATAGCTTGGGATGTCCAAATTTGCACGTTAGACCAGTGACTTGTTCTTCACCTTTTCAGAGGGAACAGTGACTTTTTATTATGGGTCTATACACTTTCCAAGAAACAGGAGGAGATGCTGTAGAGTGTAGAGGAGCGAAGTCAAGCGCCCCGCCCCCACCTGCCCTATTTCTGTTCACCTCCATCGTCTACCTCCGCCCCCGCCCGCACCAATCGACCACCTTCCATAGCACGCGCCAGTGCCGCCGCCATGCAGCTTTAGAATCAATTCCACCGCCCAGTTTGAGAGCCTCCGTTCTTCATCTTCCCCGCCACCTGCCGCCATCGAACCCAAATTAAACTCCAATCAGTTGAACCCAAACCTCATAGACCCACCCCCTGCCCTGCGATGGCGGCATCGAACAAGGAAAATGATGACTCTGAACTGTTTCAGAAGGTCTTTTCCGAAGGTCCCCTTGAAGAACTCGTAACAAGATGCGACGTCATCACCGCCGCGAGCCTCGTCGGTTCGTCCAAACTATTTTTCGACTCTGCAAATGATAGTGCAACTCTATCTTTTTCTCTCCCGTTTGGCCTCCCATGTGTTCTTCATTCTCACCCGACGAAGGTAGCACGGGATTGCAAGCTGACGCCGCTGGACAGGTTCTCCTCCGACGCTGTGATGCCAGACGGTACGGGTAAGCAGTGGGTAGGTGCCAATGGAGATTGGGTTGCCATGGTTGACACTGGCTTTCCTGCTTGCAAATGGAAACTTGTCAACGTCTACACTCGCCGTGAAATTCCTCTCCCTGTGCCGTTTGAAACCACCCACATTCCAAATATATACCACCACAACCTTCGTGCTATTATATTTCACAAGATATATATTTGCCAAGTTCCCACAGCTGCTGGGGGGTACAAAAATTTCTCTCTTGTTGCTGTTTTTGACATCAGAGTTGCCCTCCTTTGCGGCGAAGATTCTGGATGGACAGTTCTTACAGAGCCCAAGTCCCACATCTTTTACAATTACAGCGATGCAATTCTCCACAATGGGCTTGTGTTTGCCACAACTCATACTGGCACTGTTCACGCATGGAATCCTCAGCAAGCTGGTAATTTTCCTCCGGACGTAAGTAGTGTATGATGAGCTTCATTATTCATGGCTGTAAAGATAATTTTAATGCACAAACTTATTAATTTTCGAACCTGACTGATCTGACTTGGAGGCTTGGGGCATATTTGCTTCGGATGAAATTTCATTGGTATTTAGACTTTTTATTCGAGATGATTACCATAGAAAAATTTGAGGATTGTATAATTAGGAGTTTTATTCTCAGATTGAATTATGTTGGATTTTGACCTCTACTTGAACTTCTTGAAATGAATCCTTTGGTTTCCCATGTGATGTACTGAAATACACCAATATGCTGTATTATTGAATGGAAATGCCATTATATCATCCCATCTGAATCCTAATGCGTTTTCCCAATTCTTACGTTTTCAGATTTGTGCAAACCAAACATACCCTTCTTAACAGTAATTTCGTTTTCAAGCAGGTCCTCCGCTGATCGTAGAGCCACCGCCCATTGTGTTTGAATGGCGGTGTGCACTTGATGATGCTCTTGGCCATGATCACGAGGTCGATTATGGCATGTGGTGGTTAGCAAGATCTATAGATGGTTCTAGACTTCTTCTGATCCATACACTGGGCATTGCTGATGAAAGGGAATATTCCTGTAAAGTTTGCCATACTGCTTCTGATCGTCGTGTTCATCATGGTCGCACTGTTGGCAACTATGCTTCTGGGTTTGGTTGCCTGGTGTTCACGAAGGACACTAGTAAGTTAAATGAAGGTATTCCATGGGAAAAGATTGATGACCTTGGAGAATATTCTCTTTTCCTTGGAGTGAACTATCCGATTATGCTGCCATTAGGCGGTGCAGATGTTGTCCCAGGATGTCTGACGAGAAGAAATTGTGTGTACACCTTGCCGAATGAAGCATGGCTTCGCAATTCGCAGCTGCCTGAAATATGCCGATTCAGTCTGAATCGTGAAGATTGCGCCGTTGGTTTCCAAACCAACGCCTTGGAGAAAACATGCAAAACAAAAAAAGATAGGTACCTGGTAAAGACACCGCTTTGGTTCATCCCAAACTTCGCCAACGCCCCGGATTGGAACAAGTGTGATGTTTAATTCTGAAACAGGGCCTGCAGCCATTGTAGCTACTGATAGTATGTAATTTCATAGCTAATGAACGAGGCAATTGTGGTCTACTAGTTACAACTGTTTTGTAAAGAGGTGGTCTATAAGTATACCCCTCTCTTCATTGATGCATTTGTGGTCTACATGATGGTACTCTTAAATATATGGGTGTGGCTCCTCAACACATAATGTGGGGGTATTATTGTGTTAAAGTTGAAGGCTTGATCAACTATAGGTTCACTTCTCTAGTTACATTACTAGGTACTCCGGTTGGCTATGTTGTGATGAAATTGTGTTCTGTTGTTCGGTGAAGACAAAAGTAGAACTATGGTATGCTTATGTTTAAGAGCAAGCGAGGGTTTAGCTTGAGATGTTAAAATTCAGATTTGAACTATTTTTTGATATGGAAATTTGAAATATATATGGTACTGTATATGATTATGTGTAACAACAAGCGACGAAAGGGCTGATGCTCCTATTCCTTGTCGGCGGGAGGACTATGTGTGCGGCGACTTGAGCCAAATTAGAAGGCCATAGCTATGTTGATTGGTCCTTGAAGTTGGAGGGGCTAGGATTTCGGATGAGCGGAGTGGGGGAAGTTGTTGCTCATGGAACATAAGTCCTTAAAATAGTAATGTTAGTATATAGGAGTACAAGGTATATACTTGTACTATTTTAGTACTATAATAAGTATATCGGGTTCATCAAAAAGAATTATCTCGGGTTCACAACCACGTGGGGTCAAGGTGAGGGAAAGTTGGTCAATACCTCTTACCGCTATATCCCCGCCCCAAGTTCTAATGCGCAAGTGCTGTTATTTTTTTTAAGGGAAATAGTGGTTCCTCTCCCCCGGAAACATGCCCCGCATCTCCACCTCCTAGTATCGTAGTACTACTACTGCATCTTCTCCAAAAAAAACCCTCTTCTGTCTCTTTCTCCCGTTCACCCCTCTCTCCCTTGCATTGGATTACCGACTCCAATGAAGCAGAAGCGTAAGATTGAGGAGATTCCTGATTGCTACCACCAGTCCATGGGGTGGGGCAACCTCCACTACCCACTGGTGGAGAACATAGCCGAGCGGGCGGATATCCTCAGCACTGGTCGCCTCGCTCGAGGCATGATCGGCATGCGGCATGCCATCCGCGGAGCGCATAAGGTTCCGTTCGGTTTACCGAGCCTGCTCCACTGCGACCCCGAGACATGGCCAGACGACCGCGACAATACTGTAAGAGTATTTATTTATTTACTCATCTCGTTTCAGCTTGTGTTTTTTCAATCAACTTTTCTTATTGCCAAACATCATGCATGAATTTAGACTCAACATAATCACCTGATTTGGGAGTACTGTAAGGTTTGCTGCCTTCACTATGCACATGTACTCTTCGGAATTGCTTTATTTATCCATTACATCTGTGCTTCAGTTCTGCACAATCCGCTCTTCATTCTGTCGAATACCTTGCATGCATAGACAATTTTGAAACAAATCCTATTTGCAGGGCATTCACGCGTTGCTGATGCCATTAGACAAGCCGACAGTTCCAGCATTTATCCATACCAAGGAGGAACTGGATGGACATGGACCCATGCACTGGGTGGGTTGTAACGGCGACTGGGTGGCATTTGTCCAGCAGGACGGGCACTTGACGATCCGCAACATATACATATCAGATACTATTATACCTCTTCCATCTCTGCAAGATGCAGGAATTTCTTTGGGCCCTACTAGTGAATGGTGGCATGGCAGCCCACCATTCCTGTTCAAATACAAAATAGATAAAAGTTTGGAACTGCTCAAAGTACGGATCGTCAAGAGGCCGTACAAAGATGATCTAGCAGGGCCATGGCATTACGAGGTAATCGTTGTATTTGACGAATTGATCGCTATCCTACAAGCGCCCCTAGAAAAGGAGTGGAATATCCTGAGAAACCCTGAATTCTTTGATAGAAACAGCTATGTCGATGCCATGGGCATTCCTGGATATGGTACAAGTTCACACCTACATCGTGTATACGCAGTTACATATCCGTATGGAGATGTTCTGGTTTGGGAACCATATACCTGTGGTGAGTCTTTGTTTTATGTCTTAACTAGTAAATGGCATGCTGCACATGTTGGACCAATTACGATTCGCAATACTGATGTATAAAAGTTGCGTTCTAAATGTTGTTCAAACTTTCAATACAACTAATAATTTGGTTATACCATCAAAATAAGTGTGAGCATACAGTTTATAAATATGAACAAAAATTTGGAACCTTTCTTAATCACTATCAAGTGGGACGTGTGATATCGGTGTGAGACTGCTCTGATTTTTCTTCATAATGGAAACATGACGGTTCTAGAAACACGTGGACACTGGTGTGGTATTTTTTTCACGCGAATACCTCTAATCCCAACCGTTAGATTTTGGACACCAACAGTTGGAATTGCTGCTACATGTCTTGTTAAAAACTGGTGCCTTATAGTAGTAGAAAATAGAAGATAGAAGAGAAGAGATAATTTTCAGTGTAGTTCCTACTTGCTGCATTGTGGTTGATCTTTGTGCATTGCAGGGACACATGCAGCCCCGCGTCTCATTGACGCCCCTGTCATTGAAGATGAAGAAGCAGAAGTGGCTGCAATTTTCGCTCAAATCGAGGGAGATGCTGTCATGGAAGATGATGAAGCAAATGTGGCTCAAGGCGATGGAGGTGCCGATGAAGATAATGATGCTGATGAAGAAGAATTAGAAGAAGAAGAATTAGAAGAAGACGAATTTGATGATGAAGAATTAGATGATGAAGAATTAGATGATGATGGTGATAATCATAATTATGAAGATGAAGATGTATTTCTTGGATTTTCTGACCAGCGCACTTGGTTCCTGGCACCAATGAGAGCAGAGTCCATTACTGGTGAATCTGATCTCGCGTGGATTCAGGTTAAAGGTTATCGGCCCATCCTCGGTCCTCCAATATTACATATGGGTAACAAGCTGAGGTCTTATCCTTTGGTACGGTGCTACGTTTTCTTGAGATCTGCCCATACCTTGGACCCTGTAGAAGAGGCAAGGTGGGAAAGATTGAACAATTTGAAGGGGCGTTCTTTATTTCTTGGACTCAATCACCCAATTTTCATGCTACCCCCGCCAGTCGACGCAGAGGCTGCAGAACCAGATTTCCAATTGTTCAAACCTGACTGTGTCTTTGCTACCCACAATCGCGCCCGTGATACATGGATACGTCCAAGGCCAAATTGGTGCAGAATGCACGTCAATGGAGGTCCTGCCATAGGCTCAAGATTGCAGTACAAAAAAGAGAAGACTGAACATAGAGCCGAAGCACCCATGTGGTTCGTCCCAACACTTCCACCTGTTTTTCCTTGAGAAATAAGAGACAGATGGTGACCTTATTTTATAGAGAAAACATAGTGTTCGTGAACTTAACCTCATGAACATTCGCTGTTCGGTTTTTGCTGAAATCAAAATTTTGCAGAGATGAAGATCTTTGTTTGAATCCCGTGCTGAACATATTTTTCACAAATTAGCTACCCGTATTGTGATGAATACATGCTGGTTTGTTGTTTGGTGCAGTAGCAGACATGAAGATCTTTGTCCTGAATACCACAATGGACATCTTTTTTTTCTTCAAAAATTAGCTAAGCTCACGCTATTAGGCGCAAATGCCTATTAAGAGATTTGGTGCTCTTGGGCACCATTGCTCCTGCTATTTTAGAAAAAAATAAAAAATATATTTATTTGTTCAAAAAATTAGAAAACAAATCATGGAGTAGCTAATGAATTGTCCCATAAACGTGCAAAATTTCAGTTTCAAATACAAAAAATTCTGGGCTACACAAAAGTAACAAACGTGTGGATCTGGGTATGCATATTTCAAATCTCCAAATTTCAACAGATTTTGTCTTTTTTGTGTAGTCTACAATATAAAGAATATCATATTAAAATTTTACACGCTTGTAGGTTACTTTATTTATTATGTCTACATTCATTTTCAGATTTTTTTGAAACAAATATGTATGCTATTTGATTTTTTTTAAACAGCAGAGCACTGGTGCCCATTAGCCAAAGACACTTTTCGCAAATGCCTACAATAAAGGAACGGATGGTGACCTTATTTTATAGAGAAACCATAGTGTTTGTGAAGTTAAAGTCATGAACACACGCTGTTCGGTTTTTGGTGAAATCAAAATTTAGCAGAGATGAAGATCTTTGTTTGAATCCCGTGATGAACACATTTTTCCTAAATTAGCTACCAGTATTGTGATGAATACATGCCGGTCTGTTTTTCGGTGGAGTAGCAGACATGCAGGGGATCGAAAGAAACGGCAAAGTAGCCAGAAATCAGGGGTCAAATATAAATTCGAGAAAGGAAACGTTTATTCAACAGTCAGGCTGACATGTGGGACGTATCTTGCAGCCGCGGCCCCAACATTTATCATTCAGAGAGGATGACATGTGGGACCCACGAACCAGTATCGTTCTCGGCGTTTCTCAAAGGGGGCAGGAGATCGAAAGAAAAAGGCAAGTAGCTCGAAATCAGGTGTCCAAAAAATCCAAGAAAGGAAAGGTTTATCGCACAAAGAGGCTGACATATTGTACCCAGTTTGCAGCAGCGTCATCAACGTTTCAAAGGCGGTGGAGTTCGAAAGAAAAAAGGCAAATAGCCAGAAATTAGGGGTCAAAAATAAATCCAGCAAAGGAAACTTTTATCGTACAAAGAGGCTGACATGTGGGACCCAGCCAGCAGCGTCCTCAACGTTTCTAAGGTGGCAGGCAATGGAAAAAAGGCAAATAGCCAGAAATTAGGGGTCAAAAATAAATGCAACAATAGAAACTCTTATTGTTCATAGAGGCTGACATGTTGGACCCATGAGCCAGCAGGGCCCTCAACGTTTCAAAGGCGTCACGGGATCAAAAGAAAAGAACCAAGTAGTCATTAATTAGGTGTCAAAAATAAATCCAAGAAAGTAAATGTTTTACTTTTCATAGAGGCTGTCATATGGGACCCATGAGCCAGCAGCGTCCTCAACGTTTCTAAGGCGGCTGGGGATCGAAAAAAAAAGCGAAGTAGCCATTAATTAGGGGTCAACTATAAATCCAAGAAAAGAAATGTTTATTGTTCTTAGAGGCTGACATGTGGGAGCTATGCGCCAGCAGCGTCCTCATCGTTTCAAAGGCGGTCGGGGATCCAAAGAAAAAGGCAAATAGCCAGAAATCAGGGGTAAAAAAAATCCAAGAAAAGAAATATTATTGTTCATAGAGGCTGGCATGTGGGACCCATGAGCCAGCAGCGTCCACAATTTCAAAGGCGGCACAGGATCGAAAGAAAAAGGCAAGTGACCAAAAATCAGGGGGTAAAAAATCCAAGAAAAAAACTTTATTGTACATAGAGGATGACATGCGGGTCCCATGAGCCAACAACTTACTCGTCGTTTCAGAGGGCCGAGGCGGCATGAGATCGAAAGAAAAAGGAAAGTGACCAAATATCAGGAGCAAAAAATAATCCATGAAAAGAAACTTTCATTGTACATAGAGGATGACATAGGGTCCCATGTTGTAGCAGCGGTCTGAACGTTTCAAGGACGGCATGAGATCGAAAGAAAAAGGCAAGTGACCAAATATCAGGAGCCAAAAATAATCCAAGAAAAGAAACTTTTATTGTACCTTTGAGAGTCGGCATGAGATTGAAAGAAAAAGGCAAGTGACCAAATATCAGGAGCCAAAAACCTAGAAAAGAAACTTTTATTGTACATAGAGTATGACATGCGGGTCCCATGACGCTGCAGCATCCTCAACGTTTCCAAGGCGGCAGGGGATCAAATGAAAAGGAAATAGCCAAAAAGCAGAGGGTGAAAAAAATCGAAGAAAAGAAACTTTTATTGTTCATAGTGGATGACATGTGGGACCCATGAGGCAGCAGCATCCTCAACGTTTCCAAGCAGCAGGGGATCGAAAGAAAAAGGAAATAGCCAAAAATCAGAGCGTGAAAAATAATCCAAGAAAAGAAACTTTTATTTTACATAGAGGATGACATGTGGGTCCCATTTTGCAGCAGCGGTCTCAATGTTTCATATGCGGCTTGAGATCAAAAGAAAACGAAAGTAGCCCGAAATTAGGGGGAATAAAACTCCAAGAAAAGAAAGTTTTTTGTACATAGAGGATGACATACGGGTCCCAAGGCGGCAGGGGAACAAAAGAAAAAGGAAATAGCCAAAAATCAGAGGGGTGAAAAAAAATCCAAGAAAAAAGAAACTTTTAGAGTTCATAGTTCATAGAGGATGACATGCGGGTCCCATGAGGCAGCAGCGTCCACAACGTTTCCAAGGCGGCACACAGGACCAAAAGAAAAAGGATGTACCCCTGCTGGGCCTTTTGATCAAAAAATAATCCAAGATAAGGAAGATATAAATTGGGGCTGCCTGGCCATCTGGGCCTTCTAACCTGCTGGACGTCTTTTGACTCGTACAATTTCAGCCCACTCCAAAACAAGAAAGTCCTATGCTTCGCAAAAACAAAACAAAAACAAGGAGATTCATATTAGTTCGTTTATGTAAAAATAAAGATTTAATTTATCCGTTTGCAATAGCTCAGAGCGAAATACACTTTTTATTGTCTGTAAAATAATCAAGATATCACATGTTTCTTGTACGGGGAGGCTGACATCGGGACCCATGAGCCAGCAGCGTCGTCAAAGTTTTAAAGGCGGCAGGGGATCGAAAGAAAAAATAAATCAAAAATCAGTTGGTAAAAAAATCGAAGAAAAGAAACATTTATCGTTCTGAGAGGATGACATGCGGGACCCATGTGGCAGCAGCATCCTCAACGTTTCCAAGGCAGCACGGGATCCAAAAAAAGGCAAAATAGCCAGAAATTAGGGGTCAAAATAACTCCAAGAAAAGAAAGGTTTATCGTCCATAGAGTCTGACATGTGGGACCCATTAGCGAGCAGATTCTTCAACGTTCAAAGGCGGCAGGGGATCAAAAGAAAAAGGAAGTAGCCAGAAATTAGGGGTAAAAAATAACTCCAACAATGGAAACTTTTATTGTTCATAGAGGATGACATGCGGGACCCATGAGCCAGCAGCTTCCTCAACGTTTCAAAGGCGGCATGGGATCGAAAGAAAAAGGCAAGTGACCAAATATCAGGAGCCAAAAATAATCCAAGAAAAGAAACTTTATTGTACATAGAGGATGACATGCGGGTCCCATTTAGCAGCAGCGGTATCACCGTTTGAGATGCGGCAGGAGGTCGAAAGAAAAAAGGCAAGTGACCAAATATCAGGAGCCAAAAAAAATCCAAGAAAAGAAAGTTTTATAGTACATAGAGGATGACATGCGGGTCCCATTTAGCATCAGCGGTATCACCGTTTGGGAGGCGGCAGGGGATCGAAAGAAAAAGGCAAGTGACAAAATATGAGGTGCCAAAAATAATCAAAGAAAAGAAAGTTTTCAACGTTTCAAAGGCGGCAGGGGATCAAAAGAAAAAGGAAGTAGCCAGAAATTAGGGGGCAAAAATAACTCCAAGAAAGGAAACTTTTATTGTTCGTAGAGGATGACATGGGGGACCCATGAGCCAGCAGCTTACTCAACGTTTCAAAGGTGGCATGAGATCGAAAGAAAAAAACGCAAGTGACCAAATATGAGGTGCCAAAAATAATCAAAGATTTATTGTACATAGAGGATGACATGCGGGTCCCATTTTGCAGCAGCGGTCTCAATGTTTGAAATGCGGCTTGAGATCAAAAGAAAAAGAAAGTAGCTAGAAAGTAGGGGGTCAAAAAAAAATCCAAGAAAAGAAAGTTGATGGACATAGAGGTTGACATGCGGGTCCCATGTGCCAGCAGCTTACTCAACGTTTCAAAGGGGCCAGGGGATCAAAAGTAAAAGGCAAGTGACGAAATATCAGGAGCCAAAAATCAGAGGGTGAAAAAAAATCCAAGAAAACAAACTTTTATAGCACATAGAGGATGACATGCGGGTCCCATGAGCCAGCAGGTTCCTCAACGTTTCAAACGTGGCATGAGATCGAAAGAAAAAGGCAAGTGACGAAATATCAGGAGCCAAAAATAATTCAAGAAAAGAAACTTGATTGTACATAGAGGATGACATGCGGGTCCCATGTGTAAGCAGCTTACTCAACGTTTCCAAGGCGGCAGGGCATCAAAAGAAAAAGGAAATAGACAAAAATCAGAGAGTGAAAAAAAACCATAGAAAATAAACTTTTATAGCACATAGAGGATGACATGCGGGTCCCACGAGCCAGCAGGTTCCTCAAAGTTTCAAACGTGGCATGAGATCGAAAGAAAAAAAGGCAAGTGACCAAATATCAGGAGCCAAAAATAATCCAAGAAAAGAAAGTTTATTGTACGTAGAGGATGACATGCGGGTCCCATTTTGCAGCAGCGGTATCACCGTTTGAGAGGCTGCACGGGATCGAAAGAAAAAGGCAAGTGACCAAATATCAGGAGCCAAAAATAATCCAAGAAAAGAAATTTTATTGTACGTAGAGGATGACATGCGGGTCCCATTTTGCAGCAGCGGTCTCAACGTTTCCAAGGCGGCACAGGACCAAAAGAAAAATGAAGTAGCCAGAAATCAGGGGGTGAAAAAAATCCAAGAAGAAAGATTTCAATTGGGCTGCATCTGGACATCTGGGCTTTCGAACTATCCTGCTTGGCCTTTTGACTCGTACAATTTCAGCCCACTCCAAAACAGGAAAGTTCCGAATTTTCTAAAAAAACAGGAAAGTCCTATGCTTCGCAAAGACAAAAAAACAAGGAGATTCAACATATAAGTTTGTTTATGTAAAAATAAAGATTTAATTATCCGTTTGAAATAGCTCAGAGCGCAATACATTGTTTATTGTCTGCAAAATAATCAAGATATCATATGTTTCTTGTACGGGGAGGCTGACATCGGGGACCCATGAGCCAACAGCGTCGTCAACGTTTTAAAGGCGGCAGGGGATGGAAAGAAAAAATAAACCAAAAATCTGTTGGTAAAAAATCCAAGAAAAGAAACATTTTCGTTCTGAGAGGATGACATGCGGGACCCATGAGGCAGCAGCATCCTCAGCGTTTATTGTTCATAGAGGTTGACATGTGGGACCCGTGAGCCAGCGGCGTCCTCAACGTTTTAAAGGCTGCAGGTGATCGAAAGAAAAAATAAGCCAAAAATCGTTTGGTCAACAAAATCCAAGAAAATAAACATTTACCGTTCTGAGAGGATGACATGCGGGACCCATGAGGCAGCAGCATCCTCAACGATTCCAAGGCGGCAGGGGAAATATCCAGAAATTAATGAGGGGTTCAAAATAAATCCATCAAAGGAAACTTTTATTGTTCATAGAGGATGACATGTGGGACCGACCTGCCAACAGCGTCCTCATCGTTTCAGAGGGGGCAGGAGATCAAAAGAAAAAGGCAAATAGCCAGAATTAGGGGTAAAAAATAACTCCAAGAAAGGAAACTTTTATTGTTCGTAGAGGATGACATGCGGGACCCATGAGCCAGCAGCTTACTCAACGTTTCAAAGGCGGCATGAGATCGAAAGAAAAAGGCAAGTGACAAAATATCAGGAGCCAAAGATAATCCAAGAAAAGAAACTTTATTGTACGTAGAGGATGACATGCGGGTCCCATTTAGCAGCAGCGGTCTCAGCGTTTCAAATGCGGCTTGAGATCAAAAGAAAAAGAAAGTTGATTGTACATAGAGGATGACATGCGGGTCCCATGAGTCAGCAGCTTACCATACGTTTCCAAGGCGGCAGGGGATCAAAAGAAAAAGGAAATAGCCAAAAATCAGAGGGTGAAAAAAATAAAGAAAATAAACTTTTATAGTACATAGAGGATGACATGCGGGTCCCATGAGCCAGCAGGTTCCTCAACGTTTCAAACTTGGCATGAGATCGAAAGAAAAAGGCAAGTGACCAAATATGAGGAGCCAAAAATAATTCAAGAAAAGAAAGTTTTATAGTACATAGAGGATGACATGCGGGTCCCATTTAGCAGCAGCGGTATCAGCGTTTGAGAGGTGGCAGGGGATCAAAAGAAAAAAGAAATTGCCAAAAATCAGATGGTGAAAAAAACCAAGAAAATGAACTTTTATAGTACATAGAGGATGACATGCGGGTCCCATGAGCCAGCAGGTTCCTCAACGTTTCAAACGTGGCATGAGATCGAAAGAAAAAGGCAAGTGAAAAAATATGAGGAGCCAAAAATAATTCAAGAAAAGAAAGTTTTATAGTACATAGAGGATGACATGCGGGTACCATTTAGCAGCAGCGGTATCACCGTTTGAGAGGCGGCAGGGGATCGAAAGAAAAAGGCAAGTGAAAAAATATGAGGAGCCAAAAATAATTCAAGAAAAGAAAGTTTTATAGTACATAGAGGATGACATGCGGGTCCCATTTAGCAGCAGCGGTATCACCGTTTGAGAGGCACAGGGGATCGAAAGAAAAAGTCAAGTGACCAAATATGAGGTGCCAAAAAATCCAAGAAAAGAAAGTTTTATAGTACATAGAGGATGACATGCGGGTCCCATTTAGCAGCAGCGGTATCACTGTTTGAGAGGCAGGTGATCGAAAGAAAAAGTCAAGTGACCAAATATGAGGTGCCAAAAAAATCCAAGAAAAGAAAGTTTTATAGTACATAGAGGATGACATGCGGGTCCCATTTAGCAGCAGCGGTATCACTGTTTGAGAGGCAGCAGGTGATCGAAAGAAAAAGTCAAGTGACCAAATATGAGGTGCCAAAAAATCCAAGAAAAGAAAGTTTTATAGTACATAGAGGATGACATGCGGGTCCCATTTAGCAGCAGCGGTATCACCGTTTGAGAGGCGGCAGGGGATCGAAAGAAAAAGGTAAGTGACCAAATATGAGGTGCCAAAAATAATTCAAGAAAAGAAAGTTTTATAGTACATATAGGATGACATGCGGGTCCCAGTTAGCAGCAGCGGTATCACCGTTTGAGAGGCGGCAGGGGATCGAAAGAAAAAGGTAAGTGACCAAATATGAGGTGCCAAAAATAATTCAAGAAAAGAAAGTTTTATAGTACATAGAGGATGACATGCGGGTCCCAGTTAGCAGCAGCGGTATCACCGTTTGAGAGGCGGCAGGGATCGAAAGAAAAAGGCAAGTGACCAAATTTGAGGTGCCAAAAAAAACTCCAAGAAAAGAAAGTTGATTGCACATAGAGGATGACATGCGGGTCCCATTTAGCAGCAGCGGTCTCAACGTTTCCAAGGCGGCAAGGGATCAAAAGAAAAAGGAAGTAGCCAGAAATCAGGGGGTCAAAAAAATCCAAGAATAGAAAGAATTTTGGTTCATAGAGGATGACATGCGGGACCCATGATCCTGCATCGTAAACGGCTCGATCGGAGAACGTTGAACGAGATGGCGCGATCTAGAAAAAAACAATGCCAGAGAGGCTGCCATCTGGGCCCTACATCCCTCGGCGGTGCGGATTTGCGTTGACTCGGCCGGCGAACCCGAGATTTCGAGATGCACCACGTCCCGGGCCACCATACGCCACGTTTTGGCCGCTTTCGTCGGGCTAGGTGGCCTCAAAAACGAGAAAAAAAAGTTTTGACATGCACCACGGAGGGACCAAAATCGTCGGCCATGGTACACCAGCAACCACGGCGGGACTTCAACTTCGTCGGCCATGGCAACTTTTCTTGTAGTGTCATGAAAAGTCTTTGCTATATGATTCACTTGTTTACTCATGTCATTACCTTTGTTTTGATCGCTGCATTCATCTCATATGCTTACAATAGTATGATCAAGGTTATGATGGCATGTCACTTAAGAAATTATCTTTGTTATCGTTTTACCTGCTCGGGACGAGCAGAACTAAGCTTGGGGATGCTGATACGTCTCCAACGTATCGATAATTTCTTATGTTCCATGCTACTTTATTGATGATACCTACATGTTTTATGCACATTATATGTCGTATTTACGCATTTTCCGGAACTAACCTATTAACAAGATGCCGAAGTGCCTTCCTGTTTTCTGCTGTTTTTGGTTTCAGAAATCCTAGTAACGAAATATTCTCGGAATTGGACGAAATCAACGCCTGTGTTCCTATTTTGCCCGGAAGCATCCAGAACACACGAGAACCGCCAGAGAGGGGGCACAGCCCACTGACCATAGGCCGGCGGCCGGTGGCCCGCGCCCCTATGGTGTCGCCGCCTCGTCCCCTCCTGCGCGCCTCTTCGCCTATAAAGCCCCGCATCGAAACCCTTACAGAGGAAGCCACGGTACGCGAAACCTTCCAGAGCCGCCGCCATCGCGAAGCCAAGATCTGGGGGACAGGAGTCTCTGTTCCGGCACCCTGCCGGCGCGGGGAAGTGCCCCCGGAAGGCTTCTCCATCGACACCGCTGCCATCTCCACCGCCATCTTCATCACCGCTGCTGCTCCCATGAGGAGGGAGTAGTTCTCCATCGAGGCTCGGGGCTGTACCGGTAGCTATGTGGTTCATCTCTCTCCTATGTACTTCAATACAATGATCTCATGAGCTGCCTTACATGATTGAGATTCATATGAGTTTTGTATCACTATTCATCTATGTGCTACTCTAGTGATGTTATTAAAGTAGTTTTATTCCTCCTGCACGTGTGTAAAGGTGACAGTGTGTGCACCGTGTTAGTACTTGGTTTATGCTATGATCATGATCTCTTGTAGATTGCGAAGTTAACTATTGCTATGATAATATTGATGTGATCTATTCCTCCTACATATGCATGATGGTGACAGTGTGCATGCTATGTTAGTACTTGGTTTAGTCTTTTGATCTATCTTACACTATAAGGTTACTTAAACATGAGCATTATTGTGGAGCTTGTTAACTCCGGCATTGAGGATTCGTGTAATCCTACGCAATGTGTTCATCATCCAACAAAAGTGTAGAGTATGCATTTATCTATTCTGTTATGTGATCAATGTTGAGAGTGTCCACTAGTGAAAGTCTATTCCCTAGGCCTTGTTCCTAAATACTTCTATCGCTGCTTGTTTACTGTTTTACTGCGTTACTGCATGTTTACTTCCTTATTACTACCATCAACGCACGCCAGCGAGCTATTTTCTAGCGCCATACTACTGCTCATATTCATTCATACCACTTGTATTTCACTATCTCTTCGCCGAACTAGTGCACCTATTAGGTGTGTTGGGGACACAAGAGACTTCTTGCTTTGTGGTTGCAGGGTTGCATGAGAGGGATATCTTTGACCTCTTCCTCCCGAGTTCGATAAACCTTGGGTAATCCACTTAAAACTTGCTGTTCTACAAACCTCTGCTCTTGGAGGCCCAACACTGTCTACAAGAATAGAAGCACCCGTAGACATCACAGAGGTTTGTAGAACAGCAGCAAGTTTCCCTTAAGTGGATTACCCAACACTACAAGAAAAGTTCTGATAGACAACGTCCCAAAATCGTCAACTAAGGGGCATTTTTCGTCGCCTATGGGCCTAACCCGACGATATGGGTTCCGTTGTCGAAACTGCGTCAGGCAAAGTCCAACGACGATTTTTTCGGTCCGTCGCGCTTGGGCGCCCTTCCGCCACGGAAAATCGGACCGTTGCGGAAGTGTTTTCGGGAGCCCGTTGACTGCTGACGTCATGCAAACTGACACGTGGCAGACGCCGTTAACTGCCAGTTAACGGCGTTAACCGGCTGAAACCCCGTGGTAGATGGTAGGCCCACACGAGGCCTGCCACGTCTTAAGCGGGCCGGGCCAGATGACATAGTTTGACCGGTCAACTATATAGCTGGGCTGGTCCATTAGTTACGTGGGCCGGGCCTAACCTCTAAGGTTGACTGGTCAAAACTTAAATGGGCCGCCCATTTAACATGTGGGGTCCACCTTACGAACGGCCGGCCCAAAAGCAAGTGGGCCGGGCTAAAAACACAGTGGGTCCCACTTTCTTAAAAGGCCGGCCCATTTAGTGTGTGGGGTCCACCGTATAAGTGGGCCGGCCCAACAAGCTAGTGGGCAAAAACACAAGTGGGTCCCACTTTCCGTTAAAGGGTCGGCCATTTAGTTTCGGTCCACCATATAGCAAGTGGGGCCCAACAAAATAGTGGGTCAAAAACAGGTGGGTCCCACTTTCCTCTTAAAGGGCCGACCCATTTAGTATGTGGGGTCCACCATATAGCAAGTGGGCGGCCCAAGATAGTGGGCCAAAAAACACAGTGGGTCCCACTTTCCTGTTAAAGGGCCGGCTAATTAGTATGTGGGTCCACCATATAGCAGGTGGGACGCCCAACAAGATAGTGGGCCGGCAAAAACACAGTGGGTCCTTTCCTCTTAAAGGGCCGGCCCATTTAGTATGTGGGGTCCACCACAAAAGAAATGGGCGGCCCAACAAATTAGTGGGGCCAAAAGCACAGGTGGGTCCCACTTTCCGTTAAAGGGCCGGCCCAATTAGTATGTGGGGTCCACCATATAGCAGTGGGCGGCCCAATTAGTATGTGGGGTCCACCATATAGGTGGGCCGGCCCAACAAGATAGTGGGCTGGCCAAAAACAGTGGTCCACCACAAAAGCAATTGGGCTGGCCCAACTAAGTAGTGGGTGGGGTCCACCTTAAAGCAAGTGGGCCAGCCCAACTAGAGTGTGGGGTCCACCGTCAATCAAATGGGCTGGCCCAATAAGTAAGTGGGCCAGCCCAATAAGTAAGTGGGCCAGCCCGTTTAGTTGCTGTTTATATGCTGGCATAATATGGGCTTTAGGAATTTGCGGGCAGGCACATATGTGATTTCGCTTAAATGGGCCGTTTAAGGGATGGGAATTCGTGATTTAGATACTGAGAATATTTACGCAGCATTGATTTCTGTCGGATAGCCTCACTTACCACAAGCACCAAAGAAAAAATGCGCGAAAGAACTATAAAAACTAACTAAATATTACATCAGCTGCAAGGCATTGAAAAAATATTACAGAACCCAGAGAAATTGAATGGTAATTAAACCTAGCAATACAATGAAGCGATCCAGCAATCTTTTAAGTTGTCCATGCAGCACCTATATCTGAAACAAAGACATTACAAGTTAAGACAACAACAATGGAAAGGCAAAGACACTACAATATTGTTTGCCAAAGAATTTGGAACTCATCATTTCGTCGTTATAACAAGATCATTGTAATGCGCACAATAAGCAAACAAAGAGTGCATGCCGCATACCAACAGCCAATATAACAGAGCATGTTAGAATGAAACAGCAGACTTACTACTGTCGAGTCCCATGCAAACCAACATGTTCAGGGAGTACAAAATTGGCATGAACAACAGAGTAGCAGGCTATAAATTTTGTAACAACGACTGAGCAAGATGAAGTTATGATGGCTACATCTACAGAGCAGGGAATGTAAACCAAAAAATAGAAGTTACGATGGCAAAAGCTAAAGAGGAGGGAATGTGAACCAACATGTGCCAAGTGCAATTACTTCATTTTGGCCGTGAACTAAATAATACTCCTGAACTTATAGTGAAGGGGATGCAAATCAAGATGTTTCGGGATATAAACTTGTAATGAGCAACACATAGAGGATAGTTGATGCTGGAGCTTAGGATGGACCAGATACAGAATATAGTGGGATCACCTGTGAACTTGTATAAGAGGGAATGCAAACCAATATGTTCAGCTTTCCATATGTGAGCGTCATGCCAAGTCAGAGAAACAAGTCAATAATGCAGCTTTTGAAGAACAAGATGGCACGCAAAATTATTATCTAGTAGTATGACAAGTTTATTTGTACTACAGGCTAGATAGCAGAGTGATAGCATGCCAAACTAAGTCCTTACTTTGTTAGCTTACAATGAACTAGATACAAAACAATGGCATCACCTGTAGTACAGGGAATGCAAGCCAACATGTTCATGGAGTAAAAAATTGGCACAAACAACATAGTAGCAGGCCATAATTTTTGTAACAACGACTGAGCAAGATAAAGTTATGATGGCTAGATCTACAGAGCAGGGAATGTAAACCAAATATAGAAGTTACGATGCCAAAAGCTATAGAGCAGGGAATGCGAACCAACATGTGCAATTACTTAAAATTGGCCATGAACTAAATAATAGCAGGATGTTACTATAATACCTATAATTTTTGTAACAACGACTGAGCAAGATAGAAGTTATGATGGCTACATCTACAGAGCAGGGAATGCAAACCAAAATGTTCAATCGCTTAAAGTTAGCAATGAAGTAGAAAATAGCAACGTGTTACGGTCATAGCTAGGAATGAACTAAAAGAGCTTCAGACAAACAAGCATCTGAACCCAGAACATGGCGCTAAAACAAGGGACTTACATTAGGAGAAGCACTCTGTGGGAGTCACAGCAGATCTTCCTGGGGTTGATAGATCCGGTGATGAAGTACGCTACATGTGCTACTTGGGGTTGGAGAGACGGCCATTACACTTCATGGTTACTCATCTCATCTGCAAAAACGTAACGGCGCGTCGTTAGCACAAACAGGTTCCCCCAAGATTAAACAAGAACTTGCAGGCAAGCAATAGAAAAGCGACAGTAGAAGAGTTTAGATCATGCACGGCGCCGGTGAAGCAGATCCGGTTCATGCACAGCGGTGTCGGTGAGCAAGATACGATGCGGTGGACGACGGATCCGGCGAAGCGGCTCCGGTGGGGTGGACGATACCGCAGCTGAAGCGACTGCGGTAGACTGCTGGATGAGCATATGGTTTCGAGGTTCGGCGGGGATGATCCGGTCCGGTTGATGACGGCGTCGATGAAGCGGCTCCGGCAGGCAGCCGGATGACGAGGATCGCGAGGGCTCGGGTAGGCCAGGGAAGTCCGGCGGGGATGTTCCGGTGCGGTGGTCGTGGAGGTGGTAGAGAGAGGGACTTGAGAAGTTCCGGTGGGTGGTCTCAGATGAGAGACTGAGGGAAATGAATTTTTTTGGGAGGGTATCCGGGGCTAGGGAGGTGGTGATCCAAAAAATGACGGGCAGACCCCCCCACCAACCGACTTTGCTGTCATCTCCACAGGGGTAGAATGGGAATTTGGAAGCGTACGAAATTTTTGTATTTTGTAGGCGGGAAGTTTTGCCGCTATGAGATTTTGAATTTCGCTAAGGTCCAAGTATAATGATAAAAAATTGTGAGACCGTACTAGTACCTCTGTTCAAGGCCGAGTGCAAAATCAAATCATCATCATCTTGAATATTGGTCACTACCATGGTCATGATCTATCTCTGAAATTAGCGTATCCGCTATATCAAAGTATAATGATAAAAAAAATTGTGAGACCGTACTAGTACTTCTATTCTAGGCCGAGTGCAACATCAAATCATCATCACGTTGAAAATTTGTTACCATGATCATGATCTATCTCTGAAATTGGCGCATCCGCTATATCTTTCAAAGTATAATTATAATAAAAATTGTGAGACCATACTAGTACTTCTGTTCAAGTTCGAGTGCAACATTAAATCATCATCACGTTGAAAATTTGTTACCATGATCATGATCTACCTCTGAAAATGGGCGCATCCGCTAAAACTTGCAAAGTATAATGATACAAAATTGTGAGACCGTACTAGTACTTATGTTCAAGGTCGAGTGCAACATCAAATCATCATTACATTGAAAAGTGTGTTACCATGATCACGATCTATCTCTGAATTTGGCGCATCCGCTAAATCTCGCAAAGTATAATGATAAAAAAATTGTGAGATTGTACTAGTACTTCTGTTCAAGTTCGAGTGCAACATCAAATCATCATCACGTTGAAAATTTGTTACCATGATCATGATCTATCTCTGAATTTGGCGCATCTGCTAAATCTTGCAAAGTATAATGATAAAGAAATTGTAAGACAGTAGTAGTACTTCTGTTCAAGGTCGAGTGCAACATCAAATCATCATCACGTTGAAAATTTGTTACCATGATCCTCTGAAAATAGGCGCATCCGCTAAAACTTGCAAAGTATAATGATACAAAATTGTGAGACCGTACTAGTACTTATGTTCAAGGTCTAGTGCAACATCAAATCATCATTACATTGAAAATTGTGTTACCATGATCATGATCTATCTCTGAATTTGGCGCATCCGCTAAATCTCGCAAAGTATAATGATAAAAAAATTGTGAGACTGTACTAGTACTTATGTTCAAGGCCGAGTGCAGGATCAAATCATCATCATGTTGAAATTTGTTACAACGATCATGACATATCTCTAAAATTGGCGCATCCGCTAAATCTTGCACGTGGCGCATCTCGGTGCGGAGCAACAAGCCGGTGCTATCAAGGTTGAGGCGTCGGTAGCGTCATCGGGCTCTCCTCTTTTGATAGATCTTCTACATGGCGTGGCGCACCGCCCACCGAGAAGCAGTCATATGTGAGATCGAGGTGGAGACGTCGCCGGCATCCTCGAGGCGCGACCGCCCTTCTACGAGCCAGAGTCGACTCAAGGTATGAATCCATGCGCTGTCGCGTCCCTTCTGCATATGAAGTGGAATGCCTTAGATTTATTGTTCTTCTCTTACGATTATTTGCCGGACATGTGTGCTCTTTCTCTGAATATATTGCTTGAAAAGCTAACCAAGTTACTTAAATTCACTTCGTTCTTAATCTTGCGTGCTAATTTTGTTATTTTTGCTGACAGTGGTGCGCGCAAGGAAATTTATTTCTGGGTGTGCTGAGCTGTTAGGCCTAAGTCGAAATCCTCAGCTAAACAAGGCCTCAGCTTAACACATAAAAAGGTGTTCAATCTCGCCCACAATGTCCTCTTCTTTCCTCTTCCTTTATTGGAACTTGTTTTGCAGACAAGGAAAGTGGCACGTGTAATGTGAGTAAAACCCTCTTAGCCAAAATCAGCTACGAGCAAGATTTTATGTATTGTAGATTCCCCAATTGACTCTCATCCCCAATGTAGTCTTTTTTATGTCAGTATAGACTTCTTTACTGGATGTATACTATCGTACATGGCATGCATTTGCCTAATGAGGAGCATTGTATTGCCATTCTAGCCAACCTGATCGATCTGTCAAGCTTCATGCACGAGATGCCATGTTTAATTTACTCCCTCGCTCCGATCCATATTTATTGGTGTAAAATGAATGTGAATCGGAGGGAGTACTCTTCTTAGATAGTACTATACCAGTTCAAAAAAAAGTACTGTACTACTACATCACAAATGCATCAAAAGAGTACTACATCACAAGACCACCACGGTTGTACTAGTAGAGTTTAATGCTTAACTTCCAAAGGGAATAAGATTACACATATGAACTTTAAACAGGCGCTGTCCGATGTCTGCTTGTTTGGGAGCACAACATAAATAATACTACCCCCGTCCATACATAAGTGACTAAACTTTGTCTGAAGATGTTTCATCTATATATGTTTTTAGTGTGTAGATACATCCGTATCTTGAAGGAAAAAGGTGAGCCGCTAACTTTTTGAATAGAGTGAGTAATACAATTCGGATAAACAATGGTGTAGTAAAACAAATACTCCTGCCCATCATAAAACAAAACACAGACTGACTCAAATATATGTACAGATCACAAAAAAGGTTTCATCAGAACCCGAACATATACATGCAGAAATGACCGTTTGATCACATAAAACAAAGGTTTCGTGGCATATTTATGCCCCCAAAACAAGCAGACGTAGGACAGCGCCAACGTACTAGCAGCTAGCACTATGGAGCTGCAGTACAAACAAATGGTGCAGCGACATTTCCACCAGAACGAAAACTAAAAGACATCAGACCAAACAAAAGCTGGGCTATCACTTCTTGCCCAAACAAGCCTTGCTCCTTCATATGCGACTTCCTTTTCTCTTATGGATGTTGAACTTTGAATTAGATGGGTTCCTGACAGCGCGTTCTTTTTCGTGTCCTTGATGTTGCACTCTGGATCAGGTCGGTTACTGTCAGGAAATGAACAAATTGATCAGCAAAAGTCATATGTAAATGAATGCAAAGGTTACATATGAATGACTAACCCGGTCTAACTGAGTAGGGATGTAAAGTGCACCAACGTCTAGCAGAATTGTACTTTCTCCACTGCCAGTTGCTCATATCTAATTGGAATACTCCCTCCTTTGCCCGTACAACCAGCTCATTTTTGTCCTCAAATACGCAGAGTAACCTTACTGCATGTTTCCAATTGTATGGAAATGATGTGTCAAGGCCAAAAAAAGTATCCAATTCAAAATTTATATGACATGTCCATGACTCGTGATCGCCTGTTGATGATCTTGTACTGGTCCATGTTTGTAGGGTGAAGTCTCTTATAACAGCAAGGGCAACATCTCCATTATGTCCCTTGAAGATGTGAATGTTAAGCATGAATATATCATGCGTCTCATGAGGGCACTGAATATATTTCAGAGCCTTCTTTGCATGGTCAAGCTCAATGATATATCTAGACTTCGTTGGCCAGTACAAAATACCCCCTATGAGAGTTGCCGGTCTACGGTCAATCTCTGACAGCATCGGAGTTGATCGAGCTAGAAACTCCCATTCTTTTGAATCTGGTGAGTAGATATGAGCCTGTGCATCGTAACGTTTAGTTGTTATCCAAACAACCGAGAACTTGCCACAATGTGTAAACGGTTCAGAGTTGTTTCTCGAACAGAGAATTGAGCCGCTGCTTTCAATTGTGTGATTGCGCCACAATGGTGGTTCTGGTATCGCTGTGAGAACTTGCCTAATTGGATCCCAGACTGATATATACCCTCTGGATACATTAGAATGGAGTAGCACCATACCATCGCGGCATCCCAGGACATAGATTTTGGGACCGTTCACTTGAGACGGGATTGCCAGCATCTTCAAGATGGCCGGGTGAAGATCATGCTCTGTGATGAATCGATTGTCCTCGGAGTTGTTGGTGAAAAACCCTAGCAACGGGTTTCCTCCGTTGTGTGACACAGTTAGCTTTCTGAAATAATTGCTTCCCATACATTGCCTCCATGCTTTCTTGGTGCCTGATGCAGCTAGTAAGCAGGTTGGATGGGGAGGAAGCCTGACAAGAATCTGAGAGACTACATCTCCAGGCAGATCGTTGATTGTTGTGGGTGTCCTTCGACTGAAGCTGGTAGGATTATGCAAATCGCACGATGCATCGTCAAAATTATGTAAACAGCACACTGCATCATCTATTTTTTAAAACAAAATGCAACATCTAATTTGACTAAGCAGCAAAATGCATCATCTAATTCATCATCAAAGTTTCCTAAACTGCACGGTGCATCAGCAAAATCAAAATAGTGTAAACAGCACAATGCATCAGCAAAATCAAAATAATGTAAACAGGACAATGCATCAGCAAAATCAAAATAATGTGAACAGCACAATGCATCAGCAAAATCAAAATATTGTAAACAGGACAATGCAATTGTAATCCTGTTGCATAATCAATGAAGCCCTTAATTTGCAAAAAAAAAACACCACAAAAATAGGACGCACCAACGGAAGGCAATCTCGCATATACAGTAATAATTGCTAACGTGTCAACACGATTGGAGGAAAAAGAGACCTCTACAGGACCCAAAACGCTGTGGTAACATCAGATGGGGTTAGCTTTGATATAGGTAATAAAATGTAAACAGCACAATACATCATCTAAGTTGACAGCAAAATTCTTCATCGAAATTTCCCACACTGTTCAAGGAATCAGAAAAATTACCTAAAAGGCTAAAAGAGCAAAATGCATCATCAGAGTAAAATATATGTAAACAGTACAATGCATCATCCAACTTTTGGCTAAACAGCAGAGAGCATTAGCTAGGTTGACAGAAAAACAAAAACAAAAAAAACCATGAAAAATTCCTGAAGAGGTGAGTGCATCAGAAAAATTACTACCTAAAAAGCATAATGAATCACCCAAATTACAAAAGAAGCAGAATGCATCATCAAAAATACAAAAACATCTCAATGCATCATCACGTCTGGTTTGGGCAAAAAACCCAATCCACCAGATCTAACCTCATTGCAGTTGGGGAAGGTAGAACTTACAAAGGGGTTGACGAGTCACGATCATATGCAACAAGCGCCGCCTTAGATGAAGTCACCATCCAAGCTCTCGACGCGTTCAAAGCAGCCAGCTTCGAAGCCTCCGACGGTTCTCCCGGCTGCGCCGCCAAAACTCTCGAAGCACGCGCCAAGACTTTCCAACAAAATGCAGCTTCGATACGAGCATTTGCCAGCGCCACAGCGCCCGGGCCCGTCCTAGCCACCGCCTTCGCCTTTGCCTCCGCATCCGCTTTACATGTCTCCGCCGATGCATGCAGAGCATCCGTCTCCGCTTTCCATGTATCCGCCGACGCAGTGTAGGCATCGAGCGACGCCGTTTTCATTTCCTAGAAAACCCAGTAAGTTACTCACATTGCAATCCCCAAATTAAGGTTATATCGAACACAATGACCGATGAACCTCTGTACTCGCCGGAGGTTGGAGATGTACATACCTGCGAAGATCGGTCCGGTGGTGCTTGACGGTGGTGCGTCGGGGACGGGGGAGAACTCGGCGGGGAGAATGGTGGCGCGGCCCAAGACGGCGGCGCGGAGAGGGGCGACGGTGCGGTCATCGAACCTCGGCAGACAGTATTTTGTATATATATATGAGAAGAAGAATAAAGTCTGGTCGAATGAGGCAGCGCGACCGGCAGAGTACAACCGAAGGCTACTAGTGCTACCTTGGAGTATTGTAGTAATATAACATAATAAAAATAATGGCCTTGTTTAAACCACTCTTGTCAGTGTGGCATCGCGTCCAAATTTAATGCATTCTGTGGAAATCGGAATAATGCTGTAAAAACTCTCATACTAGTGTGGTATATATAGCATGCACCGACACTTTTCAACAAAATGTCGTCTCCATTTCATAGGAGACTGCTTGCACACTGGGATACGATGCTGACATGACGAAGGGCGCAGAAGTATTTTGGAGTATTTCATTCGAGCAGATCGGGGCGACGGTGCGTCTTTGGAGGGAATACCGTGTGGTGTGTCTTTGGAGGGAATACCGTACGTACTTAGGAGTATTTCATTCGAGCAGACTGCTTGCACACTGGGATACGATGCTGACATGACGAAGGGCGCAGAAGTTTGCGAAAATGGTTGTACTACCATCCGACCATTAGTATAATCGAGCAGCCTAGTATAATCATTGCGCGATAGCTTACACGAGAAGGAAAAGAGCCGAACAGCTGTGGATAATAAAAGCATTTGGCTCTTCGAGGATCCTTCTTCTACTGCCTTCTCAAAGGAGTACTACTATTGTAATCTTTTTTTTGTTTTTCTGGGACCTTCGGGTCCCTTCCCCGTTGAAAAGTGAAGTGTTTCGAATACATTCATATGCCTATGTTTCTATTTTTACAAGCAAATAAATAACAAAGGATGACTCAATGCACAAGTTGATCTCATTTTGAAATTTTTTTAAACTTCTTCTATTGTATTCAAATTTGATTAGAAGGAGTCGATCGATTGTACATGCCAATCGTATAGCTTGGTGGGTGGATTGGCATTTGAAGTTTGGTCATTGTGTTCTTGTTTGTTACCACCCTCGCAAGGCACGTCCAAGTATTTCCTGTCAGAATTTATGGCATGTATGTAGTTAAATAACCTACATTATTTTAATTATGAGTTTAATTACTAGGCAAAAGCTTAAAAATCCATATATAGTTGCAGATTAAGATGAACAAATCCTTGAACCTATATCTACAAAATTGATGGCACTAACACATCCTACCAAGCGGAAAGCATGTCTACCCTACTGCTTCCAAATGGTGGAATTATGACAATAATGTGCAACTGTTAAAATTTGGTAGCCCTCCTTCACAATTAACACACATCTAGCCATTTTTGTACAGTAATAAAAAAGGGAAATCATTCTTTCATGCATGCATATAATTGTTAGAATCTCTTGTTTGTGAAGTTGCTTAAAATACGATCTCTTCCAAACTTGAGGTCATATGATAACTAAAAAGTTTTGTATGGCGGGATTTTGCATCAAAGTACATGCGCACAATACTCACTTGTGGGCAGAAAGCCAAACAAACTCATATTACTAGGTTTGTATTAATGTGTTCTAGAAATTTCACCATCACACATGATTTTGTGCTTGCGTTAATTTTACTTTAAAAACTTCTTCCAAATTCAAATTTTCTTCAAACATGCCAACGGTACATGTCTACCAATTAATAATTAAGGGTACACCACACGTACTGCCTCGTAGGGTACATAAAAAATTACTATATTTTATGGCATGTACTAATTTCACATAATCTACAACTCAACGTTGAGTTTAATGATCAGCCCAGAACTAGAAAACAAATATACATATAGTTGCAAATTAACCTAGAAAAGCTCTAGTATCCTTTAAAACCCTAGAAAATGGCCATGCATGCATGCATCCTACTCATAATAATTAATTAAGGTCTCGATCTCTATACTGCTCACGAAGTTTGGAATTCTGGCAAATATGCAACTTGTTTCATTAATTTACCATGGCGAGATAGATGCATGCACATCGATCACTTAAAAAATATAAAGTTTGTAAAGGATTTGGCATCCATATATGCTCACCGGATATATAGATAAGGCCAAGCAAACACATCGAATATTTGTGAAGAAATGTTTTTGCTAGAACCTTCAAATTTTTAGATTTACATCACACACAAAGAACACACCTTTAATTTCGCCAGGTTTGTGCACTAATAAAGTACTCCTACAGTACTAGAAATTGGATTGTTCTACTCCGGAGTGATATGCTCACCGGAGTATTTTTGGATCTTAGCTGGAGCGGCGTTTGGCGGTTGCACGAAGCCGTGCTGGATGTTAAGCCTGTCGAGGCACGCCTGGTGGAAAGCGTGCGCCACCTTAGCCTCATCGGCGCGCCGCTGCAATGCTGCGTCCCTGGGATTTGCAGCCGCCGCATTCTTAGCCTGCACGAAAGCTTGCAGAGCATCCCGGCATCTATAGAGTGCCGGGAACATCACGTTATATACGAGCTCCTTGGCGGTGTTGCTCCTGCAAAGGGCGTCGCCGTGATGCGCTTCGAAAGAACGGCCTGGCTCCACGGCCGGCACCGCCTGAAGTGCGGTCGGATTAGGCGGCTGGCCACGGGAGCTCCCTGCCTCCGCATCGTTCGCGCCGGCCGGGAAGGGGATCTCACCTGCTGGCAAAGAAAACCATGCGGCATGCGCGGGCGGAAAAGCCGGCCAGGGCCGAGCGGGCGTCGCATGCGGGGTTGCGTGGGAGATCCCTGCCTCTGCATCCATCGGCCCGCACGGGAAGCGGCTGGCGAGGGGCTCCACGGCCAGCGCCGCCGCCGCGGGCTGAACAACCGGCCAGTGCAGAGCGGGCGGGTTATGCCTTGGTGCGCGATGGACGAAGCGAAGGCGGCGCTGATGCTCCGCTTCCTCGTCGGTGGTAGGACTACGCGCGCGGCGACCAGAGCCAAGTCGGAAGGCCATAGATATGTCGATTGGTCACTTAAGCTGGAGAGGTTCTCTTACCATTTCGGAGAAGCGGAGTAAGAGGAAGTTGTTGCTTATACGGGTTCACTGCCACGTTGGGTTAAGAGGGGCAAAGTTGGTCAATGCCTAGGAAGTTGGAATCGTTTTGGCCCCAATTTTTTAATTACCTTGCGGTTCATCTCTCGGTCTCTCCCACCTCTTCACTATCCCTCCCCTTGCCTCCTTTCATGCTTCATCGTAGTGCATCTTGTTTTTCTAGCACCTTCACAAAAATCATACACATTTGGCCGATTCTGTCATTGTGTGCACTAATAAAGTAAAAAATCCATTATATGTGAATAAACGTTTAATACACTAGCTCGCAAAGATGTTTCTCAAGGCGATATGCACAATGCCTGCCAAAAATGGGTCATGATAACTAAATTTCGTGTTAATTTTTGCATGACATGTACTCACTTGTGTATGAAGCCAAGCAAACTCATAATCTATACCAAAAAAATGTGAAAGAGTTCTTTTTAGTATCCTTCATACATGGGGTTCCTATTTTTACTTTCTATTTTTACTAGTTACAAGTACTCATGCATGAAAACTTTTGAAAATATGTGCATTTTGGGCTGTGTGGAGACATGGTACAATAATATATTCAAGTTGATATACAAAGTCTAGACATATTCAAACTAGACAAATAATGTATCTAACCCCCTAACCCTAAACTCTGTCTTATGAAGTCAAGCATGCATGAAGAGAATTGGTTTTGGGTTTCAAACATGGAAATTTCAAAATCATCCCAAAAGCTTCATTTTAGAGCGACTAAGAAGGATCCAGGCTTACCTTTCCATTTTCATGTTTTAAACTTGTTTAAATCTTGGTCAAATCTAGGATTTGACCAAGATTCAAATGGGCATAAAATAAAAAAATGAAAAAATGAAAAACCAAAGCGCACATAGTCTTCTTATATGTCATATAGTAAGCATTAAAGTTGGTAAACAAGGTCTAGACATATTCAAACTAGACAAATCATGTATCTACCCCCTAACCCCTAAACTCTATCTTATGACGAAGTCAAGCATGAAGATTAAGTGGTTTTGGGTTTCAAACATGGAAATTTCGAAAACCTCCCAAAAACTTCATTTTAGGGTGACTTGCTTAAATCTTGGTCAAACCTAGGATTTAACCAAGATTCAAATGTGCATCAAAATTCCAAAAAAATCAGAAAAATGAAAAACCAAAGCACATAGTTTTCTTATGTCATATAGTAAGCATTAAAGTTGATAAACAAGGGTCTAGACATATTCAAACAAGAAAAATCATGTATCTACCCCCTAACCCTAAACTTTGTCTTATGTAGTCAAGCATGAAGAGAAGTGGTTTTGGGTTTCAAATATGGAAATTTCAAAAACCTATCAAAAGCTTCATTTTAGAGTGACTAAGAAGGATCCATGCTTACCTTTTCATTTTCATATTTGAAACTTGTTTAAATCATTGTCAAACCTAGGATTTGACCAAGATTTAAATGGGCATAAAATTAAAAAAATCGGAAAAATGAAAAACAAAAGCACATAGTCTTCTTATGTCACATATATATATATAGTAAGCATTCAAAAGTTGATAAACAAGGTCTTGCTAGACATATTCAAATAAGACAAATCATGTATCTACCCCTCTAACCCTAAACTCTGTCTTATGAAGTCAAGCATGAAGAGAAGTGGTTTTAGGTTTCAAACATGGAAATTTCAAAAACCTCCCAAAAACTTCATTTTAGAGTGACTAAGAAGGATACATGTTTCCCTTTTCATTTTCATGTTTTAAACTTGTTTAAATTTTGGTCAAACCTAGGATTTGACCAAGATACAAATGGGCACAAAAAAATGAAAAACAAAAAGCACATAGTGTTCTTATGTCATATCGTAAGCATTGAAGTTGATAAACAAGGTCTAGATATATCCAAACCAGACAAATCATGTATGTACCCCGTGTCGATCTTATGAAGTCTAGCATGAAGAAAAGTCGTTTTGGCCGGGTTTCAAACATGGAAATTTCAAGAACATCCCAAAAGCTTCATTTTAGAGCGACTAAGAAGGATCCAGGCTTACCTTTCCATTTTCATGATTTAAACTTGTTTAAATCTTGGTCAAATCTTGCTCAAGCATGAAGATAAGTGGTTTTGGGTTTCAAACATGGAAATTTCAAAAACCTCCCAAAAACTTCATTTTAGGGTGACTAAGAAGGATACAGGCTTCCCTTTTCATTTTCATGTTCTATATATACTTGTTTAAATCTTGGTCAAACCTAGGATTTGACCAAGATTCAAATGTGCATCAAAATTCTAAAAAAATCAGAAAAATGAAAAACCAAAGCACATAGTCTTCTTATGTCATATAGTAAGCATTAAAGTTGATAAACATGGTCTAGACATATTCAAACCATACAAATCATGTATCTACCCCTAACCCCTAAACTATGTCTTATGAAGTCAAGCATGAAGAGAAGTGGTTTTGGGTTTCAAACATGGAAATTTCAAAAACCGCCCAAAAACTTCATTTTAGAGTGACTAAGAAGGATACATGCTTCCCTTTTCATTTTCATGTTTTAAACTTGTTTAAATCTTGGTCAAACATAGGATTTGATAAACATGGTCTAGACATATTCAAACCAGACAAATCATGTATCTACCCCCTAACCCTAAACTTCGTCTTATGAAGTCAAGCATGAAGAGAAGTGGTTTTGGGTTTCAAACATGGAAATTTCAAAAACCTCCCAAAATTAAAGCTTCATTTTAGAGTGACTAGTTAAGAAGGATCCAGGCTTACCTTTTCATTTTCATGTTTTAAACTTGTTTAAATCTTGTTCAAACCTAGGATTTGACCAATATTCAAATGGGCATAAAATAAAAAATAAATAAAATAAAAAACCAAAGCACATAGTCTTCTTATGTCATATAGTAAGCATTCAAGTTCATGAACAAGGTCTAGACATATTCAAACCAGACAAATCATGTACCCCTAACCCTAAACTTTGTCTTAATTATATATGAAGTCAAGCATGAAGCAGAGAAGTGTGGTTTTGGGTTTCAAACATGGAAATTTCAAAAACCTCCCAAAAAGCTTCATTTTAATTAGACTGGCTGGTTAATTAAGAAGGATCCATGATTAATTACCTTTTCATTGTCATGTTTTAAACTTGTTTAAATCTTGGTCGAACCTAGGATTTGACCAAGATTCAAATGGGCATAAAAATTCAGAAAAAATCGAAAGAATGAAAAACCAAAGCACATAGCCTTCTTATGTCATATAGTAAGCATTCAAATTGATAAACATGGTCTAGACATATTCAAACCAGAAAAATCATGTATCTACCCCTAACCCTAAACTCTGTCTTATGAAGTCAAGCATGAACAGAAGTACGGTGGTTTTGGGTTTCAAACATGGTAAATTCAAGAACCTCCCAAAAGCTTCATTTTAGAGTTACTAAGAGAAAGATCCAGACTTAATTACCTTATCATTTTCACATGTTAAACTTGTTTAAATCTTGCTCAACAAACCTAGGATTTTACCAAGATTCTCAAATGGGCATAAAAATCAAAAAATGAAATACCAATGCACATAGTCCTCTTAAGTCATAAAGTAAGCATTCAAGTTGATAAACAAGGTCTAGACATATTCAAACAAGACAAATCATGTATCTACCCCCTATCGACCCTAAACTTCGTCTTATGAAGTCAAGCATGAAGAGAAGTGGTTTTGGGTTTCAAACATGGAAATTTCAAAAACCTCCCAAAATTCAGCTTCATTTTAGAGCGACTAAGAAGGATCGATGCTTACCTTTTCATTTCCATGTTTTAAACTTATTTAAATCTTGGTCAAACCTAGCTAGGATTTGACCAAGATTCAAATGGGCATAAAAATTCAGACAAAAAATCTAAAGAATGAAAAACCAAAGCACATAGCCTTCTTAATTATGTCATATAGTAAACACTCAAGTTGATAAACAAGCTAGGTCTAGACATATTCAAACCAGAAAAATCATGTGTATATCTACCCCTAACCCTAAACTCTGTCTTATGAAGTCAATCATGAAGAGAATTGGTTTTGGGTTTCAAACATGGAAATTTCAAGTACGTCCCAAAAGCTTCATATATTTTAGAGTGACTAATTAAGAAGGATCTTGGCTTACGTTTTCATTTTCATGCTTGAAACTTGTTTAAATCTTGGTTGAACCTAGGATTTGACCAGAATCAAATGTGCATAAAATTCTTAAAAAATAGAAAAATGAAAAACAAAAGCACATGGTCTTCTTATGTCATATAGTAAGCATTCAAGTTGATAAACAAGGTTTAGACATATTCAAACCAGACAAATCATGTATCTACCCCCTAACCCTAAACTCGGTCTTATGAAGTCTAGCATGAGGAGAAGTCGTTTTGGGTTTCAAACGTTTAAGCCAAAAGCCCCATTTCAAATATTTCAAACTTATTCAAATTTGGTTCAAATTTGAAAGACACACAAGTTATAGCACACATAGTGCATACATTCTCACACATACTGCACTAGATGCTAACCCGGCCTATAGTTTGAGGCCATTGGATGAGGTCGAAAAAAATCTTGGATTAGAAATGGGGTTGTTCGAACCCCGTAGTTGGATTTTTTGAACCTTGATCTGTAGTACTGGGCAAAACCCTAGTTTAACCTATTTAATTATAGATTCGTAGGTCGATTTTTCTACCTTTTTATTATTACTATGCAGCACATGTGTGTTTGCCCGTCGAGTGAAACTCGGAGGAAGAGGGATCACTCGGAAGGAGAGAAGAAGGGAGAGAATTATGGTGTCTCCCCTTTTTCGGGTGATGATGTTGACTTTTGTGCAGGGTTTGTCAGTGAGCAGGAGGTGCGAGCGAGCGAGCGAGCGAGTCGAGCGAGGCCGAGAATGAGAGAGATTTGTTTTTTTTTGAGAGGGACGACCGAAGGATCCAGAAGGACCCACAGACTTCCAATACGCATCCTGATGCGTCTTCTCTTGACAAAGAAAATGGCTGGGAGTTTGCGTACCTATTGCACGTGACTTGTGCTCACTGAAGTGTGGGACCTCACGCATGGGCACCACACGTAAGTGACAGACCTGTTGGTGTAAAAACTCGGTTGATTATTATAGTGCATTAGAACAAAGTTTCCTATGGATTCAAGGGTAGGAAATCCAAGTTAACTCATTTACATGACATTATTTTTTCCATGAAGCAAAGTTAACGCACCTATCAATTGGTACATTTTGGAGTGACTAAGAAGGATCCAGGCTTACTTATTCGTTTTCACGTGTAAAACTTGTCTAAATCTTGGTCAAACAAAATTGGCAGAAAATTCAAAAAAAAACAGAAAAATGAAAAACCAAAGCACATAGTCTTCTTATGTCATGTAGTAAGCATTAAAGTTGATAAACAAGGTCTAGACATATTCAAACCATACAAATCATGTATCTACCCGCTAACCCCTAAACTATGTCTTAAGAAGTCAAGAATGAAGAGAAGTGGTTTTGGGTTTCAAACATGGAAATTTCAAAAACCTCCCAAAACTTCATTTTAGGGTGACTAAGAAGGATACAGGCTTCCCTTTTCATTTTCATGTTCTATACTTGTTTAAATCTTGGTCAAACCTATGATTTGACCAAGATTCAAATGGGCACAAAAAAATAAAAAAAGCACATAGTGTTCTTATGTCATATCGTAAGCATTCAAGTTGATAAACAAGGTCTAGATATATCCAAATTAACCAGACAAATCATGTATCTACCCCTATCGACCCTAAACTTCGTCTTATGAAGTCAAGCATGAAGAGAAGTGGTTTTGGGTTTCAAACATGGAAATTTCAAAAACCTCCCAAAATTCAGCTTCATTTTAGAGCGACTAAGAAGGATCGATGCTTACCTTTTCATTTCCTTGTTTTAAACTTATTTAAATCTTGGTCAAACCTAGCTAGGATTTGACCAAGATTCAAATGGGCATAAAAATTCAGACAAAAAATCTAAAGAATGAAAAACCAAAGCACATAGCCTTCTTAATTATGTCATATAGTAAACACTCAAGTTGATAAACAAGGTCTAGACATATTCAAACCAGAAAAATCATGTGTATATCTACCCCTAACCCTAAACTCTGTCTTGTGAAGTCAATCTCTAGGATTTGACCAAGATTCAAATGGGCATAAAATAAAAAAACAGAAAAATGAAAAACCAAAGCGCACATAGTCTTCTTATATGTCATATAGTAAGCATTAAAGTTGATAAACAAGGTCTGGACATATTCAAACTAGCTAGACAAATCATGTATCTACCCCCTAACCCCTAAACTCTGTCTTATGACGAAGTCAAGCATGAAGATAAGTGGTTTTGGGTTTCAAACATGGAAATTTCAAAAACCTCCCAAAAACTTCATTTTAGGGTGACTAAGAAGGATACAGGCTTCCATTTTCATTTTCATGATCTATACTTGTTTAAATCTTGGTCAAACCTAGGATTTGACCAAGATTCAAATGTGCATCAAAATTCCAAAAAAATCAGAAAAATGAAAAACCAAAGCACATAGTTTTCTTATGTCACATACATATATATAGTAAGCATTCAAAAGTTGATAAACAAGGTCTAGCTAGACATATTCAAATAAGACAAATCATGTATCTACCCCTCTAAAACCATAAATAACTCTGTCTTATGAAGTCAAGCATGAAGAGAAGTGGTTTTTGGTTTCAAACATGGAAATTTCAAAAACCTCCCAAAATTAAAGCTTCGTTTTAGAGTGACTAGTTAAGAAGGATCCAGGCTTACCTTTTCATTTTCATGTTTTAAACTTGTTTAAATCTTGGTCAAACCTAGGATTTGACCAATATTCAAATGGGCATAAAATAAAAAAATAGATAAAATAAAAAACCAAAGCACATATTCTTCTTATGTCATATAGTAAGCATTCAAAAGTTCATAAACAAGGTCTAGACATATTCAAACCAGACAAATCATGTACCCCCTAACCCTAAACTTTGTCTTAATTATATATGAAGTCAAGCATGAAGCAGAGAAGTGTGGTTTTGGGTTTCAAACATGGAAATTTCAAAAACCTCCCAAAAAGCTTCATTTTAATTAGACCGGCTGGTTAATTAAGAAGGATCCATGATTAATTACCTTTTCATTGTCATGTTTTAAACTTGTTTAAATCTTGGTCGAACCTAGGATTTGACCAAGATTCAAATGGGCATAACAATTCAGAAAAAAATCGAAAGAATGAAAAACAAAAGCACATAGCCTTCTTATGTCATATAGTAAGCATTCAAATTGATAAACATGGTCTAGACATATTCAAACCAGAAAAATCATGTATCTACCCCTAACCCTAAACTCTGTCTTATGAAGTCAAGCATGAACAGAAGTACGGTGGTTTTGGGTTTCAAACATGGTAAATTCAAGAACCTCCCAAAAGCTTCATTTTAGAGTTACTAAGAGAAAGATCCAGACTTAATTACCTTATCATTTTCACATGTTAAACTTGTTTAAATCTTGCTCAACAAACCTAGGATTTTACCAAGATTCTCAAATGGGCATAAAAATCAAAAAATGAAATACCAATGCACATAGTCCTCTTAAGTCATAAAGTAAGCATTCAAGTTGATAAACAAGGTCTAGACATATTCAAACAAGACAAATCATGTATCTACCCCCTATCGACCCTAAACTTCGTCTTATGAAGTCAAGCATGAAGAGAAGTGGTTTTGGGTTTCAAACATGGAAATTTCAAAAACCTCCCAAAATTCAGCTTCATTTTAGAGCGACTAAGAAGGATCGATGCTTACCTTTTCATTTCCATGTTTTAAACTTATTTAAATCTTGGTCAAACCTAGCTAGGATTTGACCAAGATTCAAATGGGCATAAAAATTCAGACAAAAAATCTAAAGAATGAAAAACCAAAGCACATAGCCTTCTTAATTATGTCATATAGTAAACACTCAAGTTGATAAACAAGCTAGGTCTAGACATATTCAAACCAGAAAAATCATGTGTATATCTACCCCTAACCCTAAACTCTGTCTTATGAAGTCAATCATGAAGAGAATTGGTTTTGGGTTTCAAACATGGAAATTTCAAGTACGTCCCAAAAGCTTCATATATTTTAGAGTGACTAATTAAGAAGGATCTTGGCTTACGTTTTCATTTTCATGCTTGAAACTTGTTTAAATCTTGGTTGAACCTAGGATTTGACCAGAATCAAATGTGCATAAAATTCTTTAAAAAAAATAGAAAAATGAAAAACAAAAGCACATGGTCTTCTTATGTCATATAGTAAGCATTCAAGTTGATAAACAAGGTTTAGACATATTCAAACCAGACAAATCATGTATCTACCCCCTAACCCTAAACTCGGTCTTATGAAGTCTAGCATGAGGAGAAGTCGTTTTGGGTTTCAAACGTTTAAGCCAAAAGCCCCATTTCAAATATTTCAAACTTATTCAAATTTGGTTCAAATTTGAAAGACACACAAGTTATAGCACACATAGTGCATACATTCTCACACATACTGCACTAGATGCTAACCCGGCCTATAGTTTGAGGCCATTGGATGAGGTCGAAAAAAATCTTGGATTAGAAATGGGGTTGTTCGAACCCCGTAGTTGGATTTTTTGAACCTTGATCTGTAGTACTGGGCAAAACCCTAGTTTAACCTATTTAATTATAGATTCGTAGGTCGATTTTTCTACCTTTTTATTATTACTATGCAGCACATGTGTGTTTGCCCGTCGAGTGAAACTCGGAGGAAGAGGGATCACTCGGAAGGAGAGAAGAAGGGAGAGAATTATGGTGTCTCCCCTTTTTCGGGTGATGATGTTGACTTTTGTGCAGGGTTTGTCAGTGAGCAGGAGGTGCGAGCGAGCGAGCGAGCGAGCGAGTCGAGCGAGGCCGAGAATGAGAGAGATTTGTTTTTTTTTTGAGAGGGACGACCGAAGGATCCAGAAGGACCCACAGACTTCCAATACGCATCCTGATGCGTCTTCTCTTGACAAAGAAAATGTCTGGGAGTTTGCGTACCTATTGCACGTGACTTGTGCTCACTGAAGTGTGGGACCTCACGCATGGGCACCACACGTAAGTGACAGACCTGTTGGTGTAAAAACTCGGTTGATTATTATAGTGCATTAGAACAAAGTTTCCTATGGATTCAAGGGTAGGAAATCCAAGTTAACTCATTTACATGACATTATTTTTTCCATGAAGCAAAGTTAACGCACCTATCAATTGGTACATTTTGGAGTGACTAAGAAGGATCCAGGCTTACTTATTCGTTTTCACGTGTAAAACTTGTCTAAATCTTGGTCAAACAAAATTGGCAGAAAATTCAAAAAAAAACAGAAAAATGAAAAACCAAAGCACATAGTCTTCTTATGTCATGTAGTAAGCATTAAAGTTGATAAACAAGGTCTAGACATATTCAAACCATACAAATCATGTATCTACCCGCTAACCCCTAAACTATGTCTTAAGAAGTCAAGAATGAAGAGAAGTGGTTTTGGGTTTCAAACATGGAAATTTCAAAAACCTCCCAAAACTTCATTTTAGGGTGACTAAGAAGGATACAGGCTTCCCTTTTCATTTTCATGTTCTATACTTGTTTAAATCTTGGTCAAACCTATGATTTGACCAAGATTCAAATGGGCACAAAAAAATAAAAAAAGCACATAGTGTTCTTATGTCATATCGTAAGCATTCAAGTTGATAAACAAGGTCTAGATATATCCAAATTAACCAGACAAATCATGTATCTACCCCCTATCGACCCTAAACTTCGTCTTATGAAGTCAAGCATGAAGAGAAGTGGTTTTGGGTTTCAAACATGGAAATTTCAAAAACCTCCCAAAATTCAGCTTCATTTTAGAGCGACTAAGAAGGATCGATGCTTACCTTTTCATTTCCATGTTTTAAACTTATTTAAATCTTGGTCAAACCTAGCTAGGATTTGACCAAGATTCAAATGGGCATAAAAATTCAGACAAAAAATCTAAAGAATGAAAAACCAAAGCACATAGCCTTCTTAATTATGTCATATAGTAAACACTCAAGTTGATAAACAAGGTCTAGACATATTCAAACCAGAAAAATCATGTGTATATCTACCCCTAACCCTAAACTCTGTCTTGTGAAGTCAATCTCTAGGATTTGACCAAGATTCAAATGGGCATAAAATAAAAAAACAGAAAAATGAAAAACCAAAGCGCACATAGTCTTCTTATATGTCATATAGTAAGCATTAAAGTTGATAAACAAGGTCTGGACATATTCAAACTAGCTAGACAAATCATGTATCTACCCCCTAACCCCTAAACTCTGTCTTATGACGAAGTCAAGCATGAAGATAAGTGGTTTTGGGTTTCAAACATGGAAATTTCAAAAACCTCCCAAAAACTTCATTTTAGGGTGACTAAGAAGGATACAGGCTTCCATTTTCATTTTCATGATCTATACTTGTTTAAATCTTGGTCAAACCTAGGATTTGACCAAGATTCAAATGTGCATCAAAATTCCAAAAAAATCAGAAAAATGAAAAACCAAAGCACATAGTTTTCTTATGTCACATACATATATATAGTAAGCATTCAAAAGTTGATAAACAAGGTCTAGCTAGACATATTCAAATAAGACAAATCATGTATCTACCCCTCTAAAACCATAAATAACTCTGTCTTATGAAGTCAAGCATGAAGAGAAGTGGTTTTTGGTTTCAAACATGGAAATTTCAAAAACCTCCCAAAATTAAAGCTTCGTTTTAGAGTGACTAGTTAAGAAGGATCCAGGCTTACCTTTTCATTTTCATGTTTTAAACTTGTTTAAATCTTGGTCAAACCTAGGATTTGACCAATATTCAAATGGGCATAAAATAAAAAAATAGATAAAATAAAAAACCAAAGCACATATTCTTCTTATGTCATATAGTAAGCATTCAAAAGTTCATAAACAAGGTCTAGACATATTCAAACCAGACAAATCATGTACCCCCTAACCCTAAACTTTGTCTTAATTATATATGAAGTCAAGCATGAAGCAGAGAAGTGTGGTTTTGGGTTTCAAACATGGAAATTTCAAAAACCTCCCAAAAAGCTTCATTTTAATTAGACCGGCTGGTTAATTAAGAAGGATCCATGATTAATTACCTTTTCATTGTCATGTTTTAAACTTGTTTAAATCTTGGTCGAACCTAGGATTTGACCAAGATTCAAATGGGCATAACAATTCAGAAAAAAATCGAAAGAATGAAAAACAAAAGCACATAGCCTTCTTATGTCATATAGTAAGCATTCAAATTGATAAACATGGTCTAGACATATTCAAACTAGAAAAATCATGTATCTACCCCTAACCCTAAACTCTGTCTTATGAAGTCAAGCATGAACAGAAGTACGGTGGTTTTGGGTTTCAAACATGGTAAATTCAAGAACCTCCCAAAAGCTTCATTTTAGAGTTACTAAGAGAAAGATCCAGACTTAATTACCTTATCATTTTCACATGTTAAACTTGTTTAAATCTTGCTCAACAAACCTAGGATTTTACCAAGATTCTCAAATGGGCATAAAAATCAAAAAATGAAATACCAATGCACATAGTCCTCTTAAGTCATAAAGTAAGCATTCAAGTTGATAAACAAGGTCTAGACATATTCAAACAAGACAAATCATGTATCTACCCCCTATCGACCCTAAACTTCGTCTTATGAAGTCAAGCATGAAGAGAAGTGGTTTTGGGTTTCAAACATGGAAATTTCAAAAACCTCCCAAAATTCAGCTTCATTTTAGAGCGACTAAGAAGGATCGATGCTTACCTTTTCATTTCCATGTTTTAAACTTATTTAAATCTTGGTCAAACCTAGCTAGGATTTGACCAAGATTCAAATGGGCATAAAAATTCAGACAAAAAATCTAAAGAATGAAAAACCAAAGCACATAGCCTTCTTAATTATGTCATATAGTAAACACTCAAGTTGATAAACAAGCTAGGTCTAGACATATTCAAACCAGAAAAATCATGTGTATATCTACCCCTAACCCTAAACTCTGTCTTATGAAGTCAATCATGAAGAGAATTGGTTTTGGGTTTCAAACATGGAAATTTCAAGTACGTCCCAAAAGCTTCATATATTTTAGAGTGACTAATTAAGAAGGATCTTGGCTTACGTTTTCATTTTCATGCTTGAAACTTGTTTAAATCTTGGTTGAACCTAGGATTTGACCAGAATCAAATGTGCATAAAATTCTTAAAAAATAGAAAAATGAAAAACAAAAGCACATGGTCTTCTTATGTCATATAGTAAGCATTCAAGTTGATAAACAAGGTTTAGACATATTCAAACCAGACAAATCATGTATCTACCCCCTAACCCTAAACTCGGTCTTATGAAGTCTAGCATGAGGAGAAGTCGTTTTGGGTTTCAAACGTTTAAGCCAAAAGCCCCATTTCAAATATTTCAAACTTATTCAAATTTGGTTCAAATTTGAAAGACACACAAGTTATAGCACACATAGTGCATACATTCTCACACATACTGCACTAGATGCTAACCCGGCCTATAGTTTGAGGCCATTGGATGAGGTCGAAAAAAATCTTGGATTAGAAATGGGGTTGTTCGAACCCCGTAGTTGGATTTTTTGAACCTTGATCTGTAGTACTGGGCAAAGCCCTAGTTTAACCTATTTAATTATAGATTCGTAGGTCGATTTTTCTACCTTTTTATTATTACTATGCAGCACATGTGTGTTTGCCCGTCGAGTGAAACTCGGAGGAAGAGGGATCACTCGGAAGGAGAGAAGAAGGGAGAGAATTATGGTGTCTCCCCTTTTTCGGGTGATGATGTTGACTTTTGTGCAGGGTTTGTCAGTGAGCAGGAGGTGCGAGCGAGCGAGCGAGCGAGTCGAGCGAGGCCGAGAATGAGAGAGATTTGTTTTTTTTTGAGAGGGACGACCGAAGGATCCAGAAGGACCCACAGACTTCCAATACGCATCCTGATGCGTCTTCTCTTGACAAAGAAAATGTCTGGGAGTTTGCGTACCTATTGCACGTGACTTGTGCTCACTGAAGTGTGGGACCTCACGCATGGGCACCACACGTAAGTGACAGACCTGTTGGTGTAAAAACTCGGTTGATTATTATAGTGCATTAGAACAAAGTTTCCTATGGATTCAAGGGTAGGAAATCCAAGTTAACTCATTTACATGACATTATTTTTTCCATGAAGCAAAGTTAACGCACCTATCAATTGGTACATTTTGGAGTGACTAAGAAGGATCCAGGCTTACTTATTCGTTTTCACGTGTAAAACTTGTCTAAATCTTGGTCAAACAAAATTGGCAGAAAATTCAAAAAAAAACAGAAAAATGAAAAACCAAAGCACATAGTCTTCTTATGTCATGTAGTAAGCATTAAAGTTGATAAACAAGGTCTAGACATATTCAAACCATACAAATCATGTATCTACCCGCTAACCCCTAAACTATGTCTTAAGAAGTCAAGAATGAAGAGAAGTGGTTTTGGGTTTCAAACATGGAAATTTCAAAAACCTCCCAAAACTTCATTTTAGGGTGACTAAGAAGGATACAGGCTTCCCTTTTCATTTTCATGTTCTATACTTGTTTAAATCTTGGTCAAACCTATGATTTGACCAAGATTCAAATGGGCACAAAAAAATAAAAAAAGCACATAGTGTTCTTATGTCATATCGTAAGCATTCAAGTTGATAAACAAGGTCTAGATATATCTACCCCCTATCGACCCTAAACTTCGTCTTATGAAGTCAAGCATGAAGAGAAGTGGTTTTGGGTTTCAAACATGGAAATTTCAAAAACCTCCCAAAATTCAGCTTCATTTTAGAGCGACTAAGAAGGATCGATGCTTACCTTTTCATTTCCATGTTTTAAACTTATTTAAATCTTGGTCAAACCTAGCTAGGATTTGACCAAGATTCAAATGGGCATAAAAATTCAGACAAAAAATCTAAAGAATGAAAAACCAAAGCACATAGCCTTCTTAATTATGTCATATAGTAAACACTCAAGTTGATAAACAAGGTCTAGACATATTCAAACCAGAAAAATCATGTGTATATCTACCCCTAACCCTAAACTCTGTCTTGTGAAGTCAATCTCTAGGATTTGACCAAGATTCAAATGGGCATAAAATAAAAAAACAGAAAAATGAAAAACCAAAGCGCACATAGTCTTCTTATATGTCATATAGTAAGCATTAAAGTTGATAAACAAGGTCTGGACATATTCAAACTAGCTAGACAAATCATGTATCTACCCCCTAACCCCTAAACTCTGTCTTATGACGAAGTCAAGCATGAAGATAAGTGGTTTTGGGTTTCAAACATGGAAATTTCAAAAACCTCCCAAAAACTTCATTTTAGGGTGACTAAGAAGGATACAGGCTTCCATTTTCATTTTCATGATCTATACTTGTTTAAATCTTGGTCAAACCTAGGATTTGACCAAGATTCAAATGTGCATCAAAATTCCAAAAAAATCAGAAAAATTAAAAACCAAAGCACATAGTTTTCTTATGTCACATACATATATATAGTAGGGATTTCTATTTTCGTGCCCCTGCTTCGTTAGTTGTACTCAGTTTTCCCCAGCTCGTTAGTTTTTCCTCAGTTTTCCCCTCCCTCTAGTTTGAAACCCATCGAAGACGCGGGTTGCCGTCAGGTCAGAGGCCTTACCGTTACCGTGAGGTCAGTTCCTCGCTGACCGTCTCGTGCTGACGGGTGGATCCATCTACCGCTGACGCGTGGGCCGTTTTATTTACTGATTGTATACGCGGTGCTGCCAATGACAAATGGGGCCGCTCTATGGGGCTGCCGCAGCCAATGACCAGTGGGTCGTCTATTTATTTATAGAAAATTATATATTGCCGCTCTGTGGGGCCTCCGCAGTCAATGACCGCTGTGGTCGTCTATTTTATTTAGAGAATATAATATAGAGCCGCTCTGTAGGGGCCGCCTCAGCCCATGGCAGGTGACTATTTTCGCAGCTTAATCTAAAGTGACTTTTATGCTAAACATTGTGCATCCCGGCGTTGACCTAGCAGTGGCGGCGAGGATGTGGTGCTCGAATAATAGTGGAAATGCGATATTATTTTTTACATGCATAATCTATACCTAATAATAAAGGAGCTAAGGTTTCTGCCAAAATTTTTTTTTTTTAGACCGTTTTGCCCTCCCACCAACTCACATAATACTGGATTTGCCATCATACCGGTTCGGTCTTATGTCCCTCGTCATCCCTCGTCCACCAGGAGGACTACCGGTTGACTTCTTCATCTTCCCACCCCAATAAATTATGAGCTCGACCCGCGCGGATCGAGTATGGTTCTTCCACAACAGGCCGCCACCCTTCCCGGCGAGTTTCTTTGTTCCCCGCCGTGGCGCTGGTTTGTCTCCGTCCGCCGCTGTTGCGCCCGATCACCGCACCACGGTAAATTGAGAGCCATGGATTTCTCTGCATCGATCGATCAAAATTGATTTCGAATAGATCGAAATCAAGATCGAGTCTTCAAGATATCGCACGCGAATAGCGATTCGACACGCATCAAGCAAGGCTCGATTCGCGCAAGAGTGGCGCCGCCGCCGCGGCCAACGCTCGAACGTGTTTTTCCGCTGCGCGCTTTGAGGAGGCCGCCGGGAGAAGGCCTTCTCGCTCGCCGAATCCAAGACACACGCGCGTCTCGCCGTCTTCGAGGACTCCCTGGATCGCGGACGGAGGAAGGGTAAGGGAGGAGGAGCAACAGTGTTGGGGGTGTAGTAGGGGAAGGAAGAGATGCCCGCGCCGGAAGGAGATGAGCTGGTGGCCGCAGCATCGACACGGGCTAGGAAGTCTGTCCAGGACTCCTCCCTAGCGCCACCGAACTCTATCTCCTAGGTGTGAGATTCTGAATCTTGAAATCGATGTGCCGTGCTTTCTTGATTTTGAATGCAAATTCCATCTGGTCAATAATTTGCATCTTCTGAATTAAATTGATGCATGACTTTACTCACCGTAGGGATGGCTAACGAGAGATGAGGTCTTTTGGCATTGGAAAATCAGCAGATACGAGAGGCAAATTCCTACCCAAACTCGCTCGAGACGTACTAATGTACTATACACGAACACACAGCCATGGGGCTGCAAGCAAGATGGGTGCCCGATCCTCGACCTCGGCCACCTGCTACTTACCGAGCGTGAGGGATCTGAGGTGGGCTGACTCAAAAGAAGAGCACCGCAACATGTGAAATCGAGTCGCACCGTGTTTACCATCGATCAACAGGACTTCAGCAAGTTCAGGCTTAATACAAAACTTGCGGCCAGCGGGATGAGTGAGCCGGCTGTGTGCGCGCAATGAGGCGGCAACGAGGCGAAACATGCGTGCGAGCTAGGAAGAAATAGCAGGGTTCTACGCGTACGTATACTTGCAATCAGCTAGCTGAATGCATTCACTGTCGTGCGACGAAACGGAAGACACAACGGCGGTGAAGAATTGGGGGATAGAGAAGGGAAGAGAGGGGATTATGAGCTACCGATTTCGACACAGTGTGACTATTGTACTTGGTAAAAAATGTACACTCTCTTAATATCTTTAATCCATTTCTTCATTGCTTATATTTTTATTTAACATATTATGCAGCTTCTTTTCAGTGTATAATATTGGAGTAGTGCATATGTTATGGATAAAATATTACTTCAAAATATTATTTTTACGGCCACAAGTTAACAAAAGAAAATGTTTCAAAAAAAGATCAAAACACATAGGCCTGGACGCCATTATGCCTGGACTTCCTATATACTCCCTCCGTCCACAAATAAATGTACATCTAGGTTTTTTGATAAGTCAAACTTTATTACATTTGACCACCTTTTTAGGAAAAAGTAGCAGCATTTATGACACTAGATTAGTATCACTAGATCCACCTTGAAATGTAGTTTCATAATATAGTAATCTAATGTCACATATGCGTATAATTTTTGATAATAAGTTGGTCAAAATTAAACAAGTTTGACTTATCCAAAAACCTAGATGTACACTTATTTGTGGACGGAGGGAGTAGATGTTTCTGAATAGTATAAAATGTGACCATCTTCATCACATTTGGAGGATGTGGTGCTCGAATAATAGTGGAAATGTGATATTATTTTTTACATGCATAATATATAGAAAATAGCTAGATCTCTAAATCGATGCATATGAAGCTACATATATATTCTTGGTCATGATCCCCTTAATTATCTAAAGGGGATGGATGCATGGCTTCACGTCGTCGTCGCTTTCATCATCAGTATCTTCGTCGTCTGAGTAGTAGTACCTCCTGCACATTGTTCCGTCAAACACCTTCACTGTGAGCACATCATCGCCTTCATATTTGAAGTGTACGAACCAGCCGAAATCCACACCGTGCGCGATGGCGAATTTCTCCCAGCCCTTGTCGAGGTACATCCGGCCTTGTCCGTCAAATAGGACCTCCACGGTCCAGAGACGAGGACCGCAGTCAGCTGCTCGCAGATACACCTTAGCTGGCTCCTTGCCGTCAAGATAGTCCGCAAATTTTTTTGGGAGTTCCTGCAAAGAGATCGAGCGCCGATCGTTTGAAATTAGGGAACCCTTGAAATTAAAGGTTTTTTAGAACATGCCCATAATTAATCACATGCATCATATATGTGGGAACGCGTACGTACCTTCTTGACCAAAGGGTCTTCATAGACGACGATGAAGAACTCCTCTATGATCAATGGCAGTGTTGACGGTGGTGGTGGCAATGATGATGATCCACTTCCCATTCCCCTTCCCCTTCCCCTTCCCCTTCCGGTCCGCGTCCGAGACGTGGAAGCCATGGCAATGGATAAAGTGTATGTGAACGAAGAAGAGAGAGGCAGAACCTATTGACACAAGGGATGGCCGTGTGGGTGTTTATAAGGGAGAGATGACCGTTGTAGGGGTTTACACAATAAAATAAGGAGGAGATGACCGTTGTGGGGGTTTATACACAATAAATTAAGGAGGAGACGACCGTTGTGGGGGTATATATCTCAACAAAAAAAGTAATGCGGACTATGTTGACTAGTTTATCATTTTACCGTGAAAAGTAATGCCTAAGACTACTCATAGTGGGAGTAACTTGGGTAGTAACATAGAGCTACATGCAACGCCAACTAAGCAATTTGATGACATGGCACATCATTAATTGAGGAAAGAGAGCATTGTGGTAACTAGCTATGTTACCATAACATCACATTTTCCAAGATTAGATGAGTCTACAACCTAATTAATATGGCTTTGCATGACACTACACATATGTTACTTCCCACTATGAAGGTAGTAACATAGAGTAGTAACATGTGCATGTTACTACTCTATGTTACTCTCCACTATGACTAGTCTAAAAGAAAAGTAATGGCTACAAGAAATCGGTGATGGTTTATCGTTTTTTGCGTGAAAAGTAATGGGTACAAGAAATGGGTGATGGTGTATCATTTTTTGCGTGAAAAGTAATGGCTACAACAAAATCGGTGATGGTTTATCGTTTTTTGCGTGGAAGGTAATGGGTACAAGAAATGGGTGATGGTGTATCAATAAGTAATGGGTCCAAGAAATGGGTGATGGTGTATCATATTTTTGCGTGAAAAGTAATGGCTACAACAAAATCGGTGATGGTTTATCGTTTTTTGCGTGGAAGGTAATGGGTACAAGAAATGGGTGATGGTGTATCATTTTTTGCGTGATAAGTAATGGGTCCAAGAAATGGGTGATGGTGTATCATATTTTTGCGTGATAAGTAATGGCTACAACAAAATCGGTGATGGTTTATCGTTTTTTGCGTTGAAAGTAATGGCTACAAGAAATGGGTGATGGTGTATCATTTTTTGCGTGAAAAGTAATGGCTACAACAAAATCGGTGATGGTTATCATTTTTTGCGTGAAAAGTAATGGCTACAAGAAATGGGTGATGGTGTATCATTGTTTGCGTGAAAAGTAATGGCTACAACAAATCGGTGATGGTTTATCATTTTTTGCGTGAAAAGTAATGCCTAAAAAGAGTTTATAATTTAGCTCGTGAAAAATAATGCAGAAAACCAAACTTTAGCGTACTAGGTAACCGCCCTTTCGCATACATAGAGTGTGGAAGCTAACCGACGACAGAGAGAGAGAGGGTGGTGGCCCCGACCAGAGAGAGAGATAGGGGTTATCCTGCCCGTTAGATCATACGATCAACGGTCGGCGGGCAAGATCCGCGTGACATGGGCTAGACCAATCAGGGCAATGTTGGGCGTCTGTGAGAGTTTGTGAAGGGAGAGGGCAAAACTGAGTAGTATCAAGAAACCAAGGGCAAGTGAGTAGTAAACAGACTAAGGGATTCAAATATGAGATTTAAAAAATGGAAAATGCGTGTTTTGTACAATGAAACCCATCTTGGCCTACCTCAAACTATTTGCAATACCAATATACATCAGTGTGAGAATTGTGGCCTCATTTAGACAAAGTATGTTTTGGGGAAAGCTGTTTTGGGTAGGGCTTATTATGGAAAACCATGCACCTTCATAGCTACTAGGTGATTTGAGAAGTGGCAATTTGTGGTGAAACTTGATTTATCTATGATTTATCTATGATTTGAGAAGTGGCAATTTGTGGTAAAGACTCCATGAGTAAGTGCCACTCTTTTTCGGATTTTTTTGCACATTAAATAACTCATTTAACTAGTTAATCCCATTTGTTGACTCTCTGTTGACCAGCCACTTGAGGGTAAAACTGAGTATATTGCACTAGCCAGTATTAGCACTCGAGGAGAAAACTGAGCACACAAAAAATGCTAGTATATGACTCGAGGGTATACCTGAGTATATCTAAATTTCCAGGGTTAGACTCGAGGACGCGTGTTGCGGTGCAGAAGTGGAAGACGTGCCATTGTTGACGCGTGTCGCGGTGCAGACGTGCAAATAGTGGACGCGTAGGACGCGGGTCGCATTTAGGACGCGTAAGCCCCTCCCTCCCTCCCTCTGCACACAGTCGTCTCATTCTCGCTCACGCACGAAACCACCCCTCTCACGTCCCATCAACTTCTCCAAATCGAAAAAACCCCAACCGCCGTACGCACGCTACCCTGCCGGCGATGGAGAAGAAGAATGCGCCGGCGGCCGTCGCCTCCGAGCCCGTCGCCTCCGAGCCCGTCGCCTCCGCGCCCGTCGCCGCCGAGCCGTCGCCGCCGAGCCCGTCGCCGCCGAGCCAGTCGCCGCCGAGCCCGTCGCCGCCGAGCCAGTCGCCGCCGAGCGCGTCGCCTCCGAGGGCGGCGCATCCAAGCGCGGCTCCTCCGTGAACTGGGCCTCTCTCTCGGCTGATGGACCACTTCACCAGATCGGCGAATGCTTGCTGGCGAACGAGGAGTACGCCGACACGTACTCTGCCATGAGGCAAGTCTGTAGAAATTGGCGCTCAGGTTTGCCTGAGCCCGACGTGCACCTGGACGAATGGATCATGCTACACCACGCCCTTCCACACGTCGCTGAGTTCACCTTCCTCCAACTCGGCACATCACGCTACGTCACCATAGATCTATCGGAAGTTCATACAAGGTTCAACTTCCTCCATATCTACCTCTTTATTTTCAATCTTAAACATCTTAGTGCTGAATGTTATCGTGCTTGCCCAGATACTACTTCGTCGGATTTTGCCGTGGCGTCATCGTGCTTGCCCAGAAGAACCCGCCGCACAAGATACGGCTTCTGAACCCACTCACAAAGAAATACACTATGTTTGAGGCGCAGATGCCATCTGTTTTCCTGAAATCAGTCGCTGTGATCAAATCCCCGACTATGGTCTTCGTTACCGCACATTACCCGTCGGAAATTGGTTGGGTCGATGAGAGCACTCCAACTAAGGATATAGATAAAGATTGGGAAAACAGATTTTCGATCAAGAACCATTGTCTGCGTTGCATTACACCGTTCAATGGTGAACTGTATGCACTAGCTGTGGACAATTTAGAGCATGGAAGAATAGTGTGCACCAATGTACAGTTGCAGCAGCGCGCGAGCACTGTCAAGATGGAGACACTAATTTCATTTCCAGAACTTGGACATCAGAAGTTCTACCTCGTGAAGTCGGATGGTGATCTGCTGCTTGTGTTGTTGGTCAGCGTGGCTTTGGCGGGCAGACCATTGGTGTACCGTGTGGACACTCAGAGCCGCTCTCTCCATCCGGTCAGTAACATTGGCAGTAATGCCTTCTTCGTGAATTATATCCGGTGTATCTCCGTCGACACCAGAGTGTACCCGACACTTCGACCTGGCTGCATCTACTACACGGATTTGGGTTATATCAGAGAGTACTCTCATGATACAAAGGCCTGGGAGGAGTGGCCAGAACGTGTGGATAGAATAGGAAACTCCGGTCTGAGAAATGAACACAGGCCATACCGTTTGGAGGATGTATTGGCCTCACACTGCAGACGGAAGGAGTTCAATCAATATTTCCTTGGGGTAATGCACGGCTGGACCGACGCCGAAATATATGAGGAGGAATGAAGAACAAATTCATTCATCCTAATCTTCTTGTTGTCCATACATTGCGTGCGTCTTGTATATTACAACGTTATTGGCTGCTTTTGGCTGCTGTATGCAGTTTCCCTATGTATTATACTTAGCTTTCTGATTATGCAGTTGTCAATTTATCATATACTAGCTTCTAGATTTGCTACTAGATTTGCTGCCATATTGGGCAAAAAACGAGAGCCAAAAGGCATAAATAACCCTAGAGATTTGCTACTAGATTTGCTGCCATATTGAAGAAAGACAGAAATAGAAGCTTCTCTAGATTTGATACTAATTTGGTGAAAAAGACAGAGAGAGAAAGAGGGGAAAAGGTGCTCTTAAAAATGCCAATTTGGGCCGAGAGAGACAAAACCCAGCTCCTGCTCACGTGCAACCAAACGCTTCTCTTCCTGTCCCACGCGGTCCCTTTCTACCAGCCCCACGCGACGCGGCCCCACGCGACGCGGCCCCACACGTCGCGGCCCCACAGACGACGCGGCGCAACACGTCAGCACAGAACGTCCAAATAAACGGATTCCTTCCGTCTGAGCTCATGATTTGTCCAAATCGGGTTTCAAAACATAGGCTTGGGGAAAACTGAGGAAAAACTAAGGGGCTGGGGAAAACTGAGTACAACTAACGACCCGAGGGCACGAAAATAGAAATCCCTATATAGTAAGCATTCAAAAGTTGATAAACAAGGTCTAGCTAGACATATTCAAATAAGACAAATCATGTATCTACCCCTCTAAAACCATAAATAACTCTGTCTTATGAAGTCAAGCATGAAGAGAAGTGGTTTTTGGTTTCAAACATGGAAATTTCAAAAACCTCCCAAAATTAAAGCTTCGTTTTAGAGTGACTAGTTAAGAAGGATCCAGGCTTACCTTTTCATTTTCATGTTTTAAACTTGTTTAAATCTTGGTCAAACCTAGGATTTGACCAATATTCAAATGGGCATAAAATAAAAAAATAGATAAAATAAAAAACCAAAGCACATATTCTTCTTATGTCATATAGTAAGCATTCAAAAGTTCATAAACAAGGTCTAGACATATTCAAACCAGACAAATCATGTACCCCCTAACCCTAAACTTTGTCTTAATTATATATGAAGTCAAGCATGAAGCAGAGAAGTGTGGTTTTGGGTTTCAAACATGGAAATTTCAAAAACCTCCCAAAAAGCTTCATTTTAATTAGACCGGCTGGTTAATTAAGAAGGATCCATGATTAATTACCTTTTCATTGTCATGTTTTAAACTTGTTTAAATCTTGGTCGAACCTAGGATTTGACCAAGATTCAAATGGGCATAACAATTCAGAAAAAAATCGAAAGAATGAAAAACAAAAGCACATAGCCTTCTTATGTCATATAGTAAGCATTCAAATTGATAAACATGGTCTAGACATATTCAAACCAGAAAAATCATGTATCTACCCCTAACCCTAAACTCTGTCTTATGAAGTCAAGCATGAACAGAAGTACGGTGGTTTTGGGTTTCAAACATGGTAAATTCAAGAACCTCCCAAAAGCTTCATTTTAGAGTTACTAAGAGAAAGATCCAGACTTAATTACCTTATCATTTTCACATGTTAAACTTGTTTAAATCTTGCTCAACAAACCTAGGATTTTACCAAGATTCTCAAATGGGCATAAAAATCAAAAAATGAAATACCAATGCACATAGTCCTCTTAAGTCATAAAGTAAGCATTCAAGTTGATAAACAAGGTCTAGACATATTCAAACAAGACAAATCATGTATCTACCCCCTATCGACCCTAAACTTCGTCTTATGAAGTCAAGCATGAAGAGAAGTGGTTTTGGGTTTCAAACATGGAAATTTCAAAAACCTCCCAAAATTCAGCTTCATTTTAGAGCGACTAAGAAGGATCGATGCTTACCTTTTCATTTCCATGTTTTAAACTTATTTAAATCTTGGTCAAACCTAGCTAGGATTTGACCAAGATTCAAATGGGCATAAAAATTCAGACAAAAAATCTAAAGAATGAAAAACCAAAGCACATAGCCTTCTTAATTATGTCATATAGTAAACACTCAAGTTGATAAACAAGCTAGGTCTAGACATATTCAAACCAGAAAAATCATGTGTATATCTACCCCTAACCCTAAACTCTGTCTTATGAAGTCAATCATGAAGAGAATTGGTTTTGGGTTTCAAACATGGAAATTTCAAGTACGTCCCAAAAGCTTCATATATTTTAGAGTGACTAATTAAGAAGGATCTTGGCTTACGTTTTCATTTTCATGCTTGAAACTTGTTTAAATCTTGGTTGAACCTAGGATTTGACCAGAATCAAATGTGCATAAAATTCTTAAAAAATAGAAAAATGAAAAACAAAAGCACATGGTCTTCTTATGTCATATAGTAAGCATTCAAGTTGATAAACAAGGTTTAGACATATTCAAACCAGACAAATCATGTATCTACCCCCTAACCCTAAACTCGGTCTTATGAAGTCTAGCATGAGGAGAAGTCGTTTTGGGTTTCAAACGTTTAAGCCAAAAGCCCCATTTCAAATATTTCAAACTTATTCAAATTTGGTTCAAATTTGAAAGACACACAAGTTATAGCACACATAGTGCATACATTCTCACACATACTGCACTAGATGCTAACCCGGCCTATAGTTTGAGGCCATTGGATGAGGTCGAAAAAAATCTTGGATTAGAAATGGGGTTGTTCGAACCCCGTAGTTGGATTTTTTGAACCTTGATCTGTAGTACTGGGCAAAGCCCTAGTTTAACCTATTTAATTATAGATTCGTAGGTCGATTTTTCTACCTTTTTATTATTACTATGCAGCACATGTGTGTTTGCCCGTCGAGTGAAACTCGGAGGAAGAGGGATCACTCGGAAGGAGAGAAGAAGGGAGAGAATTATGGTGTCTCCCCTTTTTCGGGTGATGATGTTGACTTTTGTGCAGGGTTTGTCAGTGAGCAGGAGGTGCGAGCGAGCGAGTCGAGCGAGGCCGAGAATGAGAGAGATTTGTTTTTTTTTGAGAGGGACGACCGAAGGATCCAGAAGGACCCACAGACTTCCAATACGCATCCTGATGCGTCTTCTCTTGACAAAGAAAATGTCTGGGAGTTTGCGTACCTATTGCACGTGACTTGTGCTCACTGAAGTGTGGGACCTCACGCATGGGCACCACACGTAAGTGACAGACCTGTTGGTGTAAAAACTCGGTTGATTATTATAGTGCATTAGAACAAAGTTTCCTATGGATTCAAGGGTAGGAAATCCAAGTTAACTCATTTACATGACATTATTTTTTCCATGAAGCAAAGTTAACGCACCTATCAATTGGTACATTTTGGAGTGACTAAGAAGGATCCAGGCTTACTTATTCGTTTTCACGTGTAAAACTTGTCTAAATCTTGGTCAAACAAAATTGGCAGAAAATTCAAAAAAAAACAGAAAAATGAAAAACCAAAGCACATAGTCTTCTTATGTCATGTAGTAAGCATTAAAGTTGATAAACAAGGTCTAGACATATTCAAACCATACAAATCATGTATCTACCCGCTAACCCCTAAACTATGTCTTAAGAAGTCAAGAATGAAGAGAAGTGGTTTTGGGTTACAAACATGGAAATTTCAAAAACCTCCCAAAACTTCATTTTAGGGTGACTAAGAAGGATACAGGCTTCCCTTTTCATTTTCATGTTCTATACTTGTTTAAATCTTGGTCAAACCTATGATTTGACCAAGATTCAAATGGGCACAAAAAAATAAAAAAAGCACATAGTGTTCTTATGTCATATCGTAAGCATTCAAGTTGATAAACAAGGTCTAGATATATCTACCCCCTATCGACCCTAAACTTCGTCTTATGAAGTCAAGCATGAAGAGAAGTGGTTTTGGGTTTCAAACATGGAAATTTCAAAAACCTCCCAAAATTCAGCTTCATTTTAGAGCGACTAAGAAGGATCGATGCTTACCTTTTCATTTCCATGTTTTAAACTTATTTAAATCTTGGTCAAACCTAGCTAGGATTTGACCAAGATTCAAATGGGCATAAAAATTCAGACAAAAAATCTAAAGAATGAAAAACCAAAGCACATAGCCTTCTTAATTATGTCATATAGTAAACACTCAAGTTGATAAACAAGGTCTAGACATATTCAAACCAGAAAAATCATGTGTATATCTACCCCTAACCCTAAACTCTGTCTTGTGAAGTCAATCTCTAGGATTTGACCAAGATTCAAATGGGCATAAAATAAAAAAACAGAAAAATGAAAAACCAAAGCGCACATAGTCTTCTTATATGTCATATAGTAAGCATTAAAGTTGATAAACAAGGTCTGGACATATTCAAACTAGCTAGACAAATCATGTATCTACCCCCTAACCCCTAAACTCTGTCTTATGACGAAGTCAAGCATGAAGATAAGTGGTTTTGGGTTTCAAACATGGAAATTTCAAAAACCTCCCAAAAACTTCATTTTAGGGTGACTAAGAAGGATACAGGCTTCCATTTTCATTTTCATGATCTATACTTGTTTAAATCTTGGTCAAACCTAGGATTTGACCAAGATTCAAATGTGCATCAAAATTCCAAAAAAATCAGAAAAATGAAAAACCAAAGCACATAGTTTTCTTATGTCACATACATATATATAGTAAGCATTCAAAAGTTGATAAACAAGGTCTAGCTAGACATATTCAAATAAGACAAATCATGTATCTACCCCTCTAAAACCATAAATAACTCTGTCTTATGAAGTCAAGCATGAAGAGAAGTGGTTTTTGGTTTCAAACATGGAAATTTCAAAAACCTCCCAAAATTAAAGCTTCGTTTTAGAGTGACTAGTTAAGAAGGATCCAGGCTTACCTTTTCATTTTCATGTTTTAAACTTGTTTAAATCTTGGTCAAACCTAGGATTTGACCAATATTCAAATGGGCATAAAATAAAAAAATAGATAAAATAAAAAACCAAAGCACATATTCTTCTTATGTCATATAGTAAGCATTCAAAAGTTCATAAACAAGGTCTAGACATATTCAAACCAGACAAATCATGTACCCCCTAACCCTAAACTTTGTCTTAATTATATATGAAGTCAAGCATGAAGCAGAGAAGTGTGGTTTTGGGTTTCAAACATGGAAATTTCAAAAACCTCCCAAAAAGCTTCATTTTAATTAGACCGGCTGGTTAATTAAGAAGGATCCATGATTAATTACCTTTTCATTGTCATGTTTTAAACTTGTTTAAATCTTGGTCGAACCTAGGATTTGACCAAGATTCAAATGGGCATAACAATTCAGAAAAAAATCGAAAGAATGAAAAACAAAAGCACATAGCCTTCTTATGTCATATAGTAAGCATTCAAATTGATAAACATGGTCTAGACATATTCAAACCAGAAAAATCATGTATCTACCCCTAACCCTAAACTCTGTCTTATGAAGTCAAGCATGAACAGAAGTACGGTGGTTTTGGGTTTCAAACATGGTAAATTCAAGAACCTCCCAAAAGCTTCATTTTAGAGTTACTAAGAGAAAGATCCAGACTTAATTACCTTATCATTTTCACATGTTAAACTTGTTTAAATCTTGCTCAACAAACCTAGGATTTTACCAAGATTCTCAAATGGGCATAAAAATCAAAAAATGAAATACCAATGCACATAGTCCTCTTAAGTCATAAAGTAAGCATTCAAGTTGATAAACAAGGTCTAGACATATTCAAACAAGACAAATCATGTATCTACCCCCTATCGACCCTAAACTTCGTCTTATGAAGTCAAGCATGAAGAGAAGTGGTTTTGGGTTTCAAACATGGAAATTTCAAAAACCTCCCAAAATTCAGCTTCATTTTAGAGCGACTAAGAAGGATCGATGCTTACCTTTTCATTTCCATGTTTTAAACTTATTTAAATCTTGGTCAAACCTAGCTAGGATTTGACCAAGATTCAAATGGGCATAAAAATTCAGACAAAAAATCTAAAGAATGAAAAACCAAAGCACATAGCCTTCTTAATTATGTCATATAGTAAACACTCAAGTTGATAAACAAGCTAGGTCTAGACATATTCAAACCAGAAAAATCATGTGTATATCTACCCCTAACCCTAAACTCTGTCTTATGAAGTCAATCATGAAGAGAATTGGTTTTGGGTTTCAAACATGGAAATTTCAAGTACGTCCCAAAAGCTTCATATATTTTAGAGTGACTAATTAAGAAGGATCTTGGCTTACGTTTTCATTTTCATGCTTGAAACTTGTTTAAATCTTGGTTGAACCTAGGATTTGACCAGAATCAAATGTGCATAAAATTCTTAAAAAAATAGAAAAATGAAAAACAAAAGCACATGGTCTTCTTATGTCATATAGTAAGCATTCAAGTTGATAAACAAGGTTTAGACATATTCAAACCAGACAAATCATGTATCTACCCCCTAACCCTAAACTCGGTCTTATGAAGTCTAGCATGAGGAGAAGTCGTTTTGGGTTTCAAACGTTTAAGCCAAAAGCCCCATTTCAAATATTTCAAACTTATTCAAATTTGGTTCAAATTTGAAAGACACACAAGTTATAGCACACATAGTGCATACATTCTCACACATACTGCACTAGATGCTAACCCGGCCTATAGTTTGAGGCCATTGGATGAGGTCGAAAAAATTCTTGGATTAGAAATGGGGTTGTTCGAACCCCGTAGTTGGATTTTTTGAACCTTGATCTGTAGTACTGGGCAAAACCCTAGTTTAACCTATTTAATTATAGATTCGTAGGTCGATTTTTCTACCTTTTTATTATTACTATGCAGCACATGTGTGTTTGCCCGTCGAGTGAAACTCGGAGGAAGAGGGATCACTCGGAAGGAGAGAAGAAGGGAGAGAATTATGGTGTCTCCCCTTTTTTGGGTGATGATGTTGACTTTTGTGCAGGGTTTGTCAGTGAGCAGGAGGTGCGAGCGAGCGAGCGAGCGAGCGAGTCGAGCGAGGCCGAGAATGAGAGAGATTTGTTTTTTTTTGAGAGGGACGACCGAAGGATCCAGAAGGACCCACAGACTTCCAATACGCATCCTGATGCGTCTTCTCTTGACAAAGAAAATGTCTGGGAGTTTGCGTACCTATTGCACGTGACTTGTGCTCACTGAAGTGTGGGACCTCACGCATGGGCACCACACGTAAGTGACAGACCTGTTGGTGTAAAAACTCGGTTGATTATTATAGTGCATTAGAACAAAGTTTCCTATGGATTCAAGGGTAGGAAATCCAAGTTAACTCATTTACATGACATTATTTTTTCCATGAAGCAAAGTTAACGCACCTATCAATTGGTACATTTTGGAGTGACTAAGAAGGATCCAGGCTTACTTATTCGTTTTCACGTGTAAAACTTGTCTAAATCTTGGTCAAACAAAATTGGCAGAAAATTCAAAAAAAAACAGAAAAATGAAAAACCAAAGCACATAGTCTTCTTATGTCATGTAGTAAGCATTAAAGTTGATAAACAAGGTCTAGACATATTCAAACCATACAAATCATGTATCTACCCGCTAACCCCTAAACTATGTCTTAAGAAGTCAAGAATGAAGAGAAGTGGTTTTGGGTTTCAAACATGGAAATTTCAAAAACCTCCCAAAACTTCATTTTAGGGTGACTAAGAAGGATACAGGCTTCCCTTTTCATTTTCATGTTCTATACTTGTTTAAATCTTGGTCAAACCTATGATTTGACCAAGATTCAAATGGGCACAAAAAAATAAAAAAAGCACATAGTGTTCTTATGTCATATCGTAAGCATTCAAGTTGATAAACAAGGTCTAGATATATCCAAATTAACCAGACAAATCATGTATCTACCCCCTAACCCTAAACTTCGTCTTATGAAGTCAAGCATGAAGAGAAGTGGTTTTGGGTTTCAAACATGGAAATTTCAAAAACCTCCCAAAATTCAGCTTCATTTTAGAGCGACTAAGAAGGATCGATGCTTACCTTTTCATTTCCATGTTTTAAACTTATTTAAATCTTGGTCAAACCTAGCTAGGATTTGACCAAGATTCAAATGGGCATAAAAATTCAGACAAAAAATCTAAAGAATGAAAAACCAAAGCACATAGCCTTCTTAATTATGTCATATAGTAAACACTCAAGTTGATAAACAAGGTCTAGACATATTCAAACCAGAAAAATCATGTGTATATCTACCCCTAACCCTAAACTCTGTCTTGTGAAGTCAATCTCTAGGATTTGACCAAGATTCAAATGGGCATAAAATAAAAAAACAGAAAAATGAAAAACCAAAGCGCACATAGTCTTCTTATATGTCATATAGTAAGCATTAAAGTTGATAAACAAGGTCTGGACATATTCAAACTAGCTAGACAAATCATGTATCTACCCCCTAACCCCTAAACTCTGTCTTATGACGAAGTCAAGCATGAAGATAAGTGGTTTTGGGTTTCAAACATGGAAATTTCAAAAACCTCCCAAAAACTTCATTTTAGGGTGACTAAGAAGGATACAGGCTTCCATTTTCATTTTCATGATCTATACTTGTTTAAATCTTGGTCAAACCTAGGATTTGACCAAGATTCAAATGTGCATCAAAATTCCAAAAAAATCAGAAAAATGAAAAACCAAAGCACATAGTTTTCTTATGTCACATACATATATATAGTAAGCATTCAAAAGTTGATAAACAAGGTCTAGCTAGACATATTCAAATAAGACAAATCATGTATCTACCCCTCTAAAACCATAAATAACTCTGTCTTATGAAGTCAAGCATGAAGAGAAGTGGTTTTTGGTTTCAAACATGGAAATTTCAAAAACCTCCCAAAATTAAAGCTTCGTTTTAGAGTGACTAGTTAAGAAGGATCCAGGCTTACCTTTTCATTTTCATGTTTTAAACTTGTTTAAATCTTGGTCAAACCTAGGATTTGACCAATATTCAAATGGGCATAAAATAAAAAAATAGATAAAATAAAAAACCAAAGCACATATTCTTCTTATGTCATATAGTAAGCATTCAAAAGTTCATAAACAAGGTCTAGACATATTCAAACCAGACAAATCATGTACCCCCTAACCCTAAACTTTGTCTTAATTATATATGAAGTCAAGCATGAAGCAGAGAAGTGTGGTTTTGGGTTTCAAACATGGAAATTTCAAAAACCTCCCAAAAAGCTTCATTTTAATTAGACCGGCTGGTTAATTAAGAAGGATCCATGATTAATTACCTTTTCATTGTCATGTTTTAAACTTGTTTAAATCTTGGTCGAACCTAGGATTTGACCAAGATTCAAATGGGCATAACAATTCAGAAAAAAATCGAAAGAATGAAAAACAAAAGCACATAGCCTTCTTATGTCATATAGTAAGCATTCAAATTGATAAACATGGTCTAGACATATTCAAACTAGAAAAATCATGTATCTACCCCTAACCCTAAACTCTGTCTTATGAAGTCAAGCATGAACAGAAGTACGGTGGTTTTGGGTTTCAAACATGGTAAATTCAAGAACCTCCCAAAAGCTTCATTTTAGAGTTACTAAGAGAAAGATCCAGACTTAATTACCTTATCATTTTCACATGTTAAACTTGTTTAAATCTTGCTCAACAAACCTAGGATTTTACCAAGATTCTCAAATGGGCATAAAAATCAAAAAATGAAATACCAATGCACATAGTCCTCTTAAGTCATAAAGTAAGCATTCAAGTTGATAAACAAGGTCTAGACATATTCAAACAAGACAAATCATGTATCTACCCCCTATCGACCCTAAACTTCGTCTTATGAAGTCAAGCATGAAGAGAAGTGGTTTTGGGTTTCAAACATGGAAATTTCAAAAACCTCCCAAAATTCAGCTTCATTTTAGAGCGACTAAGAAGGATCGATGCTTACCTTTTCATTTCCATGTTTTAAACTTATTTAAATCTTGGTCAAACCTAGCTAGGATTTGACCAAGATTCAAATGGGCATAAAAATTCAGACAAAAAATCTAAAGAATGAAAAACCAAAGCACATAGCCTTCTTAATTATGTCATATAGTAAACACTCAAGTTGATAAACAAGGTCTAGACATATTCAAACCAGAAAAATCATGTGTATATCTACCCCTAACCCTAAACTCTGTCTTGTGAAGTCAATCTCTAGGATTTGACCAAGATTCAAATGGGCATAAAATAAAAAAACAGAAAAATGAAAAACCAAAGCGCACATAGTCTTCTTATATGTCATATAGTAAGCATTAAAGTTGATAAACAAGGTCTAGACATATTCAAACTAGCTAGACAAATCATGTATCTACCCCCTAACCCCTAAACTCTGTCTTATGACGAAGTCAAGCATGAAGATAAGTGGTTTTGGGTTTCAAACATGGAAATTTCAAAAACCTTGTTTACCAACTTGAGTGCTTACTATATGACATAAGAAGGCTATATGCTTTGGTTTTTCATTTTTTTTGAAATTTTATGCCCATTTGAATCTTGATCAAATCCTAGGTACGGTTTGACCAAGATTTGAACAATTTTAAAACATGAAAATAAAAGGTAAGCCCAACCTGGATCCTTTAGTCACTCTAAAATGAAGCTTTTGGGGGGTTCTTGAAATTTCCAAGTTTGAAACCCAAAACCACTTCTCTTCATGCTTGACTACATAAGACAGAGTTTAGGGTTAGGGGTAGATACATGATTTTTCTTGTTTGAATATATCTAGACCTTGTTTATATCAACTTTAATGCTAACTATATGACATAAGAAAACTATGTGCTTTGGTTTTTAATTTTTCTGATTTTTTTATTTTGATGCACATTTGAATCTTTGTCAAATCCTAGGTTTGACCAAGATTTAAACAAGTATAAAACATGAAAATGAAAAGGGAAGCCTGTATCCTTTCTTAGTCACTCTAAAATGAAGTTTTTGGGATGTTCTTGAAATTTTCATGTTTGAAACCCAAAACCACTTCTCTTCATGCTTGACTTCATAAGATAGAGTTTAGGGGCTAGGGGATAGATACATGATTTGCCTAGGTTTGAATATGCATGTCCAAACCTTGTTTATCAACTTGAATGCTTACTATATGACATAAGAAGACTATATGCTTTTGTTTTTCATTTTTCTGATTTTTTTAAAATTTTATGCCCATTTGAATCTTTTGGTCAAATCCTTGGTTTAATTTGACACGGATTTAAACAAGTTTAAAATATGAAAATGAAAAGGTGGTAAGCAGGCATGGATCCTTCTTATATATATTAGTCACTCTAAAATGAAGCTTTTGGGAGGTTTTTGAAATTTCCATGTTTGAAACCCAAAACCACTTCTCTTCATGTTGTTGACTTCATAAGATAGAGTTTAGGGGTTAGGGGTATAGATACATGATTTGTCTTGTTTGAATATGTGTCTAGACCTTGTTTATCAACTTTAATGCTTACTATATGACATAAGAACACTATGTGCTTTAATTTGGTTTTTATTTTTTTAAATTTTGATGCACATTTTGAATCTTGGTCAAATCCTAGGTTTGACCGAGATTTGAACAAGTTTAAAACAAGAAAATAAAAGGTAAGCCCGCCAGACTGGATCCTTCTTAGTCACTCTATAATGAAGCTTTTAGGGGGGTTGTTGAAAATGTAAGCATGTATCCTTCTTAGTACGTCACACCACAATGCTTTTGGGAGGGTTTTTGAAATGTCCATGTTTGAAACCCAAAACGACTTCTCTTCGTGCTTGACTTCATAATTAAGACAAAGTTTAGGGTTAGGGGTAGATACATGATTTTTCTGGTTTGAATATGTCTAGACTTTGTTTATCAACTAGCTTGAGTGCTTACTATATGGCATATATAAGAAGCTAGGCTATGTGCTTTGGTTTTTCATTTTTTTTGAATTTTTATGCCCATTTGAATCTTGGTCAAATCCTAGGTACGTACGGTTTGACCAAGATTTGAACATGTTTAAAACATGAAAATAAAAGGTAAGCATGGATCCTTCTTAGTCACTCTAAAATGAAGCTTTTGGGAGGTTTTTGAAATTTCCATGTTTGAAACCCAAAACCACTTCTCTTCATGCTTGGCTTCGTAAGATAGAGTTTAGGGTTTGGGGTAGATACGTACATGATTTTTCTAAGTATTTTTACGCCCATTTGAATCTTCGTCAAATCCTAAGTTTGACCAAGATTTGAACAAGTTTAAAAACATGAAAATGAAAAGGGTAAGCCTGGATCCTTGTTTAGGGTTAGGGGGTAGATACATGATTTTTGTGGTTTGAATATGTCAGACCTTGTTTATCACCTTGATATATGACATAGGAAGACGGTGTGCTTTTGTTTTTCTTTTTTTTGAATTTTTATGCCCATTTGAATCTTGGTCAAGTCATAGGTTTGACCAAGATTTAAACATGTTTAAAACATGAAAATGAAAAGGTAAGCCTGGATCCTTCTTAGTCACTCCAAAATGTACCAATTGATAAATGAGTTAACTTGGCTTCATGGAAAAAATAATGTCATGTAAATGATTTAACTTGGCTTTCGTACCCTTGAATCCATAGGAAACTTTGTATAAATGTAGTAGTATAATAATCAACCGAGTTTTTACATCAACAGGTCTGTCACTTACGTGTGGTGCCCATGCGTGAGGTCCCACACTTCAGTGAGCACAAGTCACGTGCAATAGGTACGCAAACTCCCAGCCATTTTCTTTGTCAAGAAAAGACGCATCAGGATGCGTATTGGAAGTCTGTGGGTCCTTCTGGATCCTTCGGTTGTCCCTCTCAAAAAAAACAAATCTCTCTCATTCTCGGCCTCGCTCGACTCGCTCGCTCGCTCGCTCGCTCACTGACAAACCCTGCACAAAAGTCAACATCATCACCCGAAAAAGGGGAGACACCATAATTCTCTCCCTTCTTCTCTCCTTCCGAGTGATCCCTCTTCCTCCGAGTTTCACTCGACGGGCAAACACACATGTGCTGCATAGTAATAATAAAAAAGTAGAAAAATCGACCTACGAATCTATGATTAAATAGGTTAAACTAGGGTTTTGCCCACTACTACAGATCAAGTTCAAAAATATCCAACTACTAGTTCGATTTTGGGCTACTAATATAAAATTAAAATAAGTTGAACTAGTATTCCTCTAAAAAATCATTTTGGTATGCATTGTTTGATACTTTTCATAGCTATAGTGCATCACAAATTTATGATTTCATGCTTTGCTTTGCCAATTTCGATTTTTTCTAACCACCTTCTCTTTGATTTCAAATTTAGGTCAAACTATCGATGCCTACTATGTGTTCTACTTGAATTGGATGCAGCGTGCGCACATGTTTTGCCATTGTTCTGGGCTTCCACACATCTTTGGGGCATCCAAGTATTTAAGTTACCTTGTTTTTTTGAATTGTAATTCATACCCTTCCTCCCAATTTTTATGCCCATTTGAATCTTGGTCAAATCCTAAGTTTGACCAAGATTTGAACAAGTTTAAAACATGAAAATGAAAAGGTAAGCCTGAATCCTTCTTAGTCACTCAAAAATGAGAAGCTTTTGGGAGTTTTTTGAAATTTCCATGTTTCAAACCCAAAACCACTTCTCTTCATGCTTGACTTCATAAGACAGAGTTTAGGGTTAGGGGGTAGATACATGATTTGTCTAGTTTGTTGTTTAGACCTTGTTTATCAACTTGAATATAATGCTTACTATATGACATAATAATACTATGTGCTTTGGTTTTCATTTTTTTTTGATTTTTTCTGAATTTTTATGCCCATTTGATCTTGGTCAAATCCTAGGCTTAACCAATATTTAAACAAGTTTAAAACATGAAAATGAAAAGGTAAGCCTGTATCCTTCTTAGTCACTCCAAAATGAAGCTTTTGGGAAGGTTTTTGAAATTTCCATGTTTGAAATCCAAAACGACTTCTCTTCGTGCTTGACTTCATAAGACAAAGTTTAGGGCTAGGGGTAGAAACATGATTTTTCTGGTTTGAATATGTCTAGACCTTGTTTACCAACTTGAGTGCTTACTATATGACATAAGAAGGCTATATGCTTTGGTTTTTCATTTTTTTTGAAATTTTATGCCCATTTGAATCTTGATCAAATCCTAGGTACGGTTTGACCAAGATTTGAACAATTTTAAAACATGAAAATAAAAGGTAAGCCCAACCTGGATCCTTTAGTCACTCTAAAATGAAGCTTTTGGGGGGTTCTTGAAATTTCCAAGTTTGAAACCCAAAACCACTTCTCTTCATGCTTGACTACATAAGACAGAGTTTAGGGTTAGGGGTAGATACATGATTTTTCTTGTTTGAATATATCTAGACCTTGTTTATATCAACTTTAATGCTAACTATATGACATAAGAAAACTATGTGCTTTGGTTTTTAATTTTTCTGATTTTTTTATTTTGATGCACATTTGAATCTTTGTCAAATCCTAGGTTTGACCAAGATTTAAACAAGTATAAAACATGAAAATGAAAAGGGGAAGCCTGTATCCTTTCTTAGTCACTCTAAAATGAAGTTTTTGGGATGTTCTTGAAATTTTCATGTTTGAAACCCAAAACCACTTCTCTTCATGCTTGACTTCATAAGATAGAGTTTAGGGGCTAGGGGATAGATACATGATTTGCCTAGGTTTGAATATGCATGTCCAAACCTTGTTTATCAACTTGAATGCTTACTATATGACATAAGAAGACTATATGCTTTTGTTTTTCATTTTTCTGATTTTTTTAAAATTTTATGCCCATTTGAATCTTTTGGTCAAATCCTTGGTTTAATTTGACACGGATTTAAACAAGTTTAAAATATGAAAATGAAAAGGTGGTAAGCAGGCATGGATCCTTCTTATATATATTAGTCACTCTAAAATGAAGCTTTTGGGAGGTTTTTGAAATTTCCATGTTTGAAACCCAAAACCACTTCTCTTCATGTTGTTGACTTCATAAGATAGAGTTTAGGGGTTAGGGGTATAGATACATGATTTGTCTTGTTTGAATATGTGTCTAGACCTTGTTTATCAACTTTAATGCTTACTATATGACATAAGAACACTATGTGCTTTAATTTGGTTTTTATTTTTTTTAAATTTTGATGCACATTTTGAATCTTGGTCAAATCCTAGGTTTGACCGAGATTTGAACAAGTTTAAAACAAGAAAATAAAAGGTAAGCCCGCCAGACTGGATCCTTCTTAGTCACTCTATAATGAAGCTTTTAGGGGGGTTGTTGAAAATGTAAGCATGTATCCTTCTTAGTACGTCACACCACAATGCTTTTGGGAGGGTTTTTGAAATGTCCATGTTTGAAACCCAAAACGACTTCTCTTCGTGCTTGACTTCATAATTAAGACAAAGTTTAGGGTTAGGGGTAGATACATGATTTTTCTGGTTTGAATATGTCTAGACTTTGTTTATCAACTAGCTTGAGTTTTGGGTTTCAAACATGGAAATTTCAAGAACCTCCCAAAAGCTTCATTTTAGAGTGACTAAGAAGGATCCAGGCTTACCTTTTCATTTTCATGTTTTAAACTTGTTTAAATCCTGGTCAAACCTAGGATTTGACAAAGATTCAAATATATGGGCATAAAATTCAAAAAAAATAGAAAAATGAAAAACCAAAGCACATAATCTTCTTATGTCATATAGTAAGCATTAAAGTTGACAAAAAAGGTCTAGACATATGCAAACTAGACAAATCATGTATCTACCCCCTAACCCCTAAACTCTGTCTTATGAAGTCAAGCATGAAGAGAAGTCGTTTTGGGTTTCAAACATGGAAATTTCAAGAACATCCCAAAAGCTTCATTTTAGAGTGACTAAGAAGGATCCATGATTACCTTTTCATTTTCATGTTTTAAACTTGTTTAATCTTGGTCAAACCTAGGATTTGACCAAGATTCAAGTGGGCACAAAATTTAAAAAATCAGAAAAATGAAAAACCAAAGTACATAGTCTTCTTATGTCATGTAGTAAGCATTCAAGTTGATAAAATGGTTCATGCAGGCGTCTTAGCTCCTAAAAAAAATTATACACCAATTGATTTGACGAATTGATGATTTACTCTAGTCTGCTTCTAGACCATGCAGCTAGCGAGTATTCATATGTACTGCATGGAGCCCCCAACTTTTGACTTCCCGTGTCGGAAAAGGCCTGTCTAATAATGTGGGGCAGTGAGGTATCCCGAAGTATCTAGAGGGTTCCAGTGTTTCAGGCTTTCAGCATCGCCAGTCCAAGGGAAGGATGGGTGACGAATCCGTGCATTCACAGCCGTTTAGATCTGAAGAGTCCTTGTATGATGAGCGGTAGATAGCACCTCTAAGCTGCAAATCAACAGCTTCAATTACTTCAAATGAGCATTGGCCGGAAGGCTGACAGAGTGAAAAAATTCAATTTCAAAAACTCATGTATAGAATAGAAAAAAAATAAAAAACATGTAGATAGAATAGAGGTATAGATAGATTAGCCCAAAAAAGAAGAGGACGGGGAAATTTCGAACGCTCGCCTTTAACTCAGCACAGCAGACACCTCCCTCGCGCACCTAAACTTTCGAACGCGCGCCCAATATTTCGAACGCTCGCCTTTAACTCAGCACCCAGCCCACCTTGTTCTTCTCTAGACACCTCCTTCGGCGCCCTGTTCTTCTCTAGACACACCCTCGGTGAACCAGGCCGCGCACCAAAACTTCCCCACGCTGTCTATCAGCCGCGTCAGCCGGCGACTGCTGGTGGCGCCGTTCTTCTCCAGCCGCACCGGCAGGCGCGGTCAGCTGGTAGATCCTCACGGTATGCATGCTATCTTCAGGCCTGGGCAAGTACGATTCATTATAGCTCAATCGAAGTCAGTCGCCGTCGCCCAGCCCTTATAAGTTCGTTAGTTCGTTCGAATCGATCGGTTGATATTGTTTTCCTCTCGATGTGTTTGTTTGACATTGTTTTCCGCTTTACCTATTTGCTCGAATTCGTTCGTACTGTACACTGTACTGCTCACCATTGCCCAATGTCTGTAGTCGTCGCTTGGTGCCAGTCCTCTATGGACCTGTTTGTAATCTTATTACTTCTGGGTTCTTTGCACTGCTAATACATCGGTGGATTTACGGCCAAAAAGAAGAAAGAATTTGTTGGTATTATATTGCTTTCGATTGATCTGTTCGCCCCCAAGCTTTTACAGAAGCCGCAAGAGATTCAAGGATGAAATGGCTCTCCTTGTTTGCAGTGGCGGATCTACAGGGTATGCCGTATATGCCACGGCATACCCTGCGTCCAAGCCGTGCAAGATCTTTGATAGTTTAATGAGCTGAGCAATTAATCAAGATGAGTGATGTATATGTATACATGCGGTGCTAATACATGTGGCGTGCAGCCATGCGAACACTGAGCTAGTGCATGTAACCGATTGATTAGACATCCGATTGATTTGGCCAAAATCCGGTGATAACACATGCCCCCCTGGTTTTGGTAATGATAATATCAAAACCATCTGTTTTTCCTTCGAGGGGTCATGTCGTGGCAGAGCAGAACCGTCGCAGTATTCTTCATCATGACGCCTTGCCTTCTCAACTTCTCTGCACGATTTGACAGTTTTGAATATTTTATGATTTGCCACACTTTTCTTAATTTAACCGCATCGAACAGTTCACTTCTTCATCCTCCTGCTTCAAACCAGCCATCGGCCCAAAAACCCTCCTCCTCTGTAACCATGTCTTCCTCTTCCTCCTCCCAATCCTTTTCCTCGAGTGAGCTGGAGCCAGAGGTCAGCCAGATGGAAGCGTACAATAGGCGCGCTCCCAAGCATTGGGACGAGCAAGAGTTCGACTTCGACTTCGTACCAGAGGGTCGACCCGAGGACCTCGTCTGGTCGGATGGCGACATGCCCCTGACTGACGGGGAAGATGACCTCCGATTCCTGATTGACGGAGAACTGGAGGCGGAGAGCGACGACGACGACCCTCTCTTCCGGGGTAAATTCACTTCCTCCACCAAAGAAGAAGAAGAAGAAGAAGAGGACGACGAAGACGAAGACATCTCCTCCGACACGAAGAAGGAACCAGAGGACGACACCTCCTCCGATGAACCGCCACCAAAGCGCATCCGTGGCTGGGCCTGGTCCGATGAGGAGGATGATGATGAAGAGGAAGAGGCCTCCGCTGAAGGTCACAGTAGCAGCGACGAGGAATTCGTCGACAGTAGCAATGACGGCAGCTACCCCAGCGACGACGAAGACGGCAACAGCCCTTAGAGTAGGGATTTACTAGCATAAGACTAGCCGTAGCAATCTGTTCCCCTTTTGTTGAGCAATCAGCTTCTCCTTGTAAGAAATCCCCTTTTAAATCAATGAAGATGGATAGATTCTTCCTTTTGAGGGCAATCAGCTCTTCTATGTAAGAAATCTGATCATCGATGAAGAATTTCCTCTAATTTGACTTTGTCGATTTTCTTCAAATTGATTTAGCCGATTTTCCCTCAATACTCCACTATAATAAATATAGCATATCTATGATAGTACTCTATGATACCACCCACTATGCACCCATGTTCCAAACACCACTCCCGCTGACTGTACCTTATTGTATCGAGCGATAAGCTTGATGAGCAACCCAAACAAACAAAAAAAAGACTGTACCTTATTGTACTTGCTCTTACCCGTATCTTCTCTTTCTCTTTCATCGCGAGTGCAGCTAATTCAGTTAGTCTTCCAATGAATATTAATATTTTGTCTCAATGATGTCATGTTTCGACTAACAATTAGCACTTTTGAATTCTTAGATTGCCTTTTCACACGATGCACTTCTTTTAATTTATTTTACCACATTTCAATGTGAACCTTGACCAAATAAATAGGACAACAATATCACGATCATATAATACATAAGCAGCATTGTTAGAATCGTGTTGGAAAATACTTTCTAATGATACCAGTTTTATATCAATTTTTTTATATACTTCATCCTGAAAAATATGTTTCAACTTCATCAAAACTTGCATGTATCTGCAAACTAAACTCATCTAAATACATGTATATCTACATAAAATTGAAACATCATTTTTAAATAGAGAGATATAGATTAATATTTTTTCGAAGATAAAATACGAAAAACAAGGGTGCATTGTTTATTGAAATGGAGTGAGTAGTATATATAAAATCATTTTAGTTGCCAATGATCATGTTGAGGGCCTCTATTTCTTGTTTTGCTCAGGCCCTCCGTATTCTCAGGTACGGCCCTGGTGGTCTATGAACCTGTATGTAATCTTATTACTTTTGGCTTCTTTGCACTGCTAATAGATCGGCGGAATTACGGCAAAAAAGAAGAAAGAATGTGTTGGTATTGTATTGCTTTCGATAGATCTGTTCGCCCCTCCCCCCCAAGCATTTATAGATGGCACAAGAGATTCAAGGATGAAATTGCTCTCCTTGTTCATAAGGCAAAGAGGAAATCATATCATGGGTAGAACATTATATATATATTTTGCTGCTTGGGATCTATGATCCTTTTAGTTGCTGCTCTCCAGCAACTTTTGTACATATTTCCCTCTTTTTATTAATAAAAAAATAATAAGTGGGGAAACCCAGTGGTCAGCCTAAAAAAATCTGTTCGCTAGGTAGCCGTAGTTTTGCACTCAGTTTGTTTGCTGAAATCGGCTCAAATAATGTAGCATTTATAGTTTTATATTCGACCTGTTTGCTCAGGTATGCTTGCTTACATTCGTAGGTGACCTGTTTGTTGAAATAGCTTATCGCTTCTCTGACCATCTATCTCCTCAACAGATGGACAGAACTTGGATATTATTTGACTCATTAACCACACCAACATATTTGAGTGGTATTGAAGACTTCATGAAGCACGTTAGTGATTTTACTGACGGCGACAAGACAAAGGAAGTGATTTGTCCATGCCGCGTATGTTTGAATATTGGGTCCAAGCCTCAACATGTAGTCTCAGATCATTTATTCGTTTATGGGATGGACCAGACATATATCAGGTGGATTAACCATGGTGAACACTATGATCAGCCTGACATTATTGATCCTCTTTATTCTGATGGTTATCAGCCTGAAGATCTCGTCCAGGATGAGGCTACTGCTAATTTGTTACGGGATCTGTATCCATATGCAAGCCAACAGCCCCATGGTTATCACAAAAAGCCTCTTTTCCATGACCTGATAGAAGATGCTAAGCGCTTAGTGGCCCCTGGTTCTGTTGTGTCAAGATTCGAATTAATTGTGAAATTACTTCATGACAAGTCATACCAGGGGATTACCAATAAAGCGTTCAATGCAGTTGCGAAGACATACAGCGATGCACTCCCTGGGGCTGGACTGCCAAAATCCTTTTATGAGGTGAAGCAGTACATCAAGGTACTGGGACTTGGATATGAGAAGATTGATTTTTGCAAAAATAACTGTGCACTGTTTTGGATGGAGTATAATGACCTCGATGAATGTCCAGTATGTAAGGAATCAAGATGGAAACATGATGGAGCTGGTGGTAAGAAAAAGATTCCTTGGAAGGTTCTGAGATACTTTCCACTTGTACAAAGATTGCAGAGGTTGTTTGCTTCAGAACAAACATCTCGGGAAACAAGATGGCACAAAGAGATTCTCACGCCCGACCCTGATTTACTGAGGCATCCTGCTGATGGCGATGAATGGAAGCAATTCGACCTGGATCATCCAGATTTTGCTGCAGATCCAAGGAACCTGAGACTTGGCCTTGCTACAGATGGATTCAACCCATTTGGCAACATGAGCAACTCGTATAGCATGTGGCCAGTACTAGTTACACCTTACAACCAGGCTCCCTGGACATGCACCGATCAGTCGAACTGTATGATGGCCTTACTCATCCCAGGTCCCAAATCTCCTGGGAAGGATTTTGATGTGTTCATGCAGCCTCTTATTAGAGACTTGCAAACATTATGGGAGGGTGTCCCTACACGGGATGTGTGTCAACCTAAAGAACAAAATTTTCTATTACGTGCTGCTGTACTGTATTGCACCCATGATTATCCAGCTTTGGGCACTATGTCAGGCAGAGTAACATCAGGTTATAATGCATGTGTTCACTGTGATACTGATCAGCTGGCAGTGAGGATAATAAACAAGATATGCTATATGGGCCATCGCCGTTTCCTTCCATTAGATCACAGTTTCCGAAAAAATAGAAAAAAATTGCAATTTATTGGTGATCAGGCCTGTAAAAAGACTAAACCGCAGCACTTTAAGAGTCACGAGTTGGAGGCGCACCTAGAAGCGGTCAGAAATGTTAAACCAGGAAAACCACCAGCCGCCACAGCAGGTACAGCAGAGAAGAATACAGAAGATGCAGCAGCAGTAGTAGCAGATAGAAAAAGGAAGAAGAGACGAGATGAACTGAGTCTAGCAGCTACCAAAAGGAAGATGGGAGGTGAAATAGCAGCACGTACCAAGAGGAAGGAAATGGAAAATGATAGACCGAGAATATTTTATAAGCGCAGGACCACTCTTTGGGACTTGCCGTATTGGGCTGGTAAGAAGCTTCGGCATAATATTGATATCATGCACATGGAGAAGAATATATGTGACAGCATTGTCGGCACATTACTCAACATTCCATCCAAGACAAAAGATAGCTCAAATGCTAGGATTGATTGTGCAACATTGAATGTTAACAGGCACTTGCAACTGGATCGTAATGACAAAGTGAACAAAGGCAAGGAAAAACATTATAAATTTCGAGGCGCGGAATTCACATTGCCGATGCCTAAAAGGAGATTATTTTGTGAGTACCTCCGAGGTGTGATGTTCCCGTTCGGATTTGCTTCCAACATTGCAAATTGTCTCAATGCTGAAGGAAACAAGCTCCAAGGGTTGAAAACTCACGATTGTCACATCCTGCTGCAAAGGCTTTTAGCTATTGGCATTAAAGATTTAGTGAAGCCAAATATGTACAACGTGATTGCAGAGTTGGGAAGGTTCTTTAGGGAAATATGTAGTAAAACTCTAAGCAGAGCTGTTGTAGAACGTCTTAAGGTGGACATAGCAGTAATCCTGTGCAAGCTGGAGCTGATATATCCTCCAGCCTTCTTTGATGTGATGGTGCATTTGGCTGTTCATCTACCTGATGAGGCACTTTTAAGAGGTCCGGTACAGTATGGATGGATGTACCCTATAGAACGTCGACTGTGCACTTTCAAGAATACAGTTAGGAACAAAGCTAGACCGGAGGCTTGCATTGCAGTGGCGTATATTGCTGCTGAAGCATATACATTTGCCTCAAGATATATTCCTGATATTGAGACCAGATTCAATCGGGGTCGCAGAATTTTGGAAGTTGGAGGATCTGTTTTTAAACATGGTGTTGAGCTAATAGGAAAGAGGACCGAAAAAACATTAGAGCAGTCTGAATTTGAACAGCTGTCTTGGTATGTGCTGAATAATGCTACAGAGGCTGATGAATATGTTAAGTGAGTACTATGCACACGAACTACTCAGTTCCTCGCATATACTATGAACTTGTATCAAAATGAAATATATTCAGCTGACTTGGCTATGTTTTGCAGGTTGTACATGGAAACGAATGGAAAGCTATCGGCACGTGGGAGTGGGTTTCAGGACTGGTTTGAGAAATATGTAAGATGTTCAATTGCACTCTGACTTGTCTATGTGTTTTCACATGAGATGACCTCTTGTCTATTTTGTAATCGTAGATCTCGAAACTCCATGCGGAGAATCCAGGCGCTGTTAGTGCTGATCTCCTTGTCCTATCACGTGGTCCAGATAAGAGGGTGTTGGTAGCTGCAGCTTGCAATGCCAATGGTGTCCATTACAGCTCCTATGAGCGTGAACAACATTTGAAGACACGAAATAGTGGCATCACAACCAGTGGAGATCACTTGACAACCAGAAAAAAGAGATCAGAGTCATTTGACCATTATGGTCACATAGAAGAGGTTATTCAGTTGTTCTATAGTGATAAGGTTACTGTCCGATCTGTGGTTCTATTTAAGTGTTATTGGTACAACCAAGATCCAAACAAGGGCAAAGGTGCCAGAAATGATGGGTATTTCATATCAGTCGATACTACTGCTCAGTGGTACAAGGATGATCCTTATATTTTGGTACCTCAAGCGGCCAAGGTACTTTTCTTGGAAGACAGATCTAGAAAAGGATGGCAGTATGTGCAAAAGTTTGTGGCAAGGAACATATATGATTTGGATGAGAATGCGGATCCAATAATTGGTGCCCAGCAAGATGATTTCGCTGGTTGTATGCAAACTAAAGTTGCTGACATTGATGAAACCTCGTTGGATACAGGTATCCCTGCACATGATGGAGAAGTAGATTTCACTGTTGAGGTTAGCATAGTCGACAAAGAGATGGATAAACTGAAGCTACCTGGTGAATCTCAGGAGGAGAATGGACAGGACGAGCAGGATGAGACCATGCACGAATATCAGAATGAAGACGGAGGTGATGATGATGATGATGATGATGATGATGATGATGATGATTAGACTCTTGTCTCTGTATCATGCTGTGAGATGAAGAACCATGATTTGTTTTGATTTTTCTATTTGGAAAATGTATGAGTCCTGAAGACAATTATCTGTTGGATTGTAATCCCATGATGACTAATTATTTATGTTTGTTGTCCTACTAAAAGTTGGTCAAACTTAATTGTGTGGAAGTAATCCCATGCTGTTTGATTCATAGGGTCATATCCCATAGGAAAATAGAATGATAATAGATCAAACTAATGCAGAATATCTTATAACCACAATCAAATAGAATTTCTCTTGACATAGGATTCAAGTTGGCATGGCATCCCTATCATACAGGGTTTTTATTCATACTATGCTACAAATCGAAAATAAGATGGGTCAGCACTTTATCGCGGCAGATAGGGCAGCTGGCGTTCGTTACAAACCAGGAGAAGATGCACTTCCTATGGAACGGGTGTTTGCATCCCCGGAGACGCACCGTTGTGCGCTGCGACAGCCCCAGCATGCATATGCTGCAGTGGCCGTCCTCCGGCGCAACTAGGACCCAACTGTCCTGCAGCGCCGGCAAGTTGACGATGAGCCGGTGGTCCACCCTAAGGGTGAGGTCGAAGTGGAGGCCACCGAGCCGACGACACGCCTGCTGCCACATCAGGTGCATAACATCGTAAGGCATGATGATGTCCCACTCCTCCTCCGTGAGGTTCAGGTTCTTGAGCAGCCATACACGGGCAAGAATCTCGCGCATAGTTCGCACGACATTGCCCCCACTACGCAGCTTCCTCGGAGGCAAGCCAAGATCCAGCACCACCTCTTCGCAGGGTGTAGTGGTGATATCGTCCTCATCCAGTGGGGCAGGGAGGGGGCCGGCCATCCTCCTGAGCTCGTACGTCCTCGAGAAGAAGATGTGCACTGTCATAGTGTACGGGGACGCCTCGCCCTCGCCCACGGCCGGCGGCTCGCCGACGGAGAAGTCGGTCGTGCTTGCCGACACACGGCAGGCACGGAAGACATGTGGGCCAGACTCGATGATGCGCTCGCGTGAGGAGCGCTCTAGTAGGGGCGTCGCCGCCATTGGGGATTCTTCGGAGGGCTGTAGACTGGCGGCTAGTCGACGGTGAGGTGGTTGGTGTGAGATCTCTGGGATGAGGCCAGGGGAAGTGGGCGAAGTGCTCGGGACTAGGGACTGCCCTCAACTTTCCGCAGTAGTTTATGATAATAATTGGTGGACGAGGGAGACTAGTCCAGAGACTACCCAAAGTTGATAAATCATGTTCGAGGGAAAATGCCCAAGATTTATTATCAAAATTCAAGCTAATTTCGCCGATTTTGTTCTGCCGTTCATTAGACATCATCCAACGGCCTTTGGTCTCTGGGATTCGCTGCTACAGTGTCATCGAGTACTATTTTCTACCCAATTCCAGAAACATCCATAAAGCTAGTAGATAGCTTTCCTGCTTGTTGGCCCCACCCCATTTTTTTAATCTTTTCTTCCTTATCCCCTTCGCTCATGCTAGCAGCTACTTGCAGCCATTGCTACACCAGCGAGGTGATCTCTATATGATAGGCACGGTTTTAGTAAGACAGCAAGTTGTAGATAGCTAACCATGAGACACATGCCTCTCTGGTTGAGACTGAGCTCGCTCTTGTGATTGGGCTCCAATGGTCGAGGTGAGTCACAGCTGCAATGACAGAGGTTTGTGCTGAATTAATTAGCACAGAGGCGTAACTAGCACTAGATGGAGAAGGCATAGTACACATATCGGACACGAAGTCGCGTCTGGCGAGCAGCTCGCATTCACTTGCATCAGTGCGGTACAACAAAGATGATGAAGAAGGATTGGAGCTTTGAAGGTAGTCAGAAAAGTTACAAAAAATAATACGTGCAAAACTTAACCTGTATAAACGCACATGCATGGATAATTTTACATTTCTGCATGAGAAAGACATGTCAATTTTCAGTACGACATGGTTTGATTTGTCAAATTTGATGCTCCTTAATGCATTTTAAGTGAAAATTACAGGTTTATTCATTATAATTGCCGATTTTTAACGTTACGTGCAGCTGACTAGCAAACTATAAGTGTGTGATTGCTTGCTTCCAAAATAAGGATATGTAATCATTTTGTATAAGGTAGTACCAATTAGTCGTTATATTGCAGAACTTAAAGAGTTTTGAGAGATTCAACTCGTTGCTACTCCATAAGAATGGTCATGTTGACAAATTTGATCCAGTGTTGAACAGAGCCAGAAACATTTCAAAAACTTGAGCATGGAAGAGGCTAGGGGTAAATGCCCCAAGGCCAGCCGAGCCTATCGTAGGTGCCGTCCCGAGGAGGAAGTACCTTAATTTGGGGCGCGCGCGGACGCTGCGGTACCCCGAGCTCGAGACGCCGCCGTACCGGTAGCTCGACCCGCGACGAGGCATGGCGGCGGCGGCGGAAGCGGAGCGGCGGCGGCGGAAGGTAAAGCTCCTGCTGACAAACATATTAGGCACAAATGGGCAACCTTCAGTAACCCATGTTCCATTTTTTTTGTCAGGATAACCCCATGTACCACCTTCCCAATAGAAAAAGTACTGTTCAACCTTCCCCTGTTGGGCCCAATATTTCACTTTTGGGTTGCCAAGGAACATCTACATGGTAATTGTTATCGGTCTACTTGCTCCGGCCGTCGAAGCCCAATAACTTCAAATGGGCCTTTCTGCTCATGCAATTTCGGCCCTTTTCTAATGAAACACAGATCCTATGATTGGCAAAAAAAAATACACGGAGATTCTACATAAAAGTTGTTTTTATTTATTTTGAATTATAGGGTTCCAATTTTTGAAACTGCTCATGCCCAATATGAAAATCCTTGATCGCTCCATACCCACATGGATAACGGTATTTTTAAAAATTCATAAAGTGGATTTGAAATTTAAAACATATCCTAATAATTCCTTGATTTAATCTATCAACTTGCAAGATCTTGGAGCCAAAGAGCTTGTATTAGTCTGCGAAAATAATACTGATAAACCTGTCGTTAACAAGAAATGAAGGTTTATCGTTCAGAGAGGATGCCATGTGGGACCCATGAGACAGTAGCGTCCTCAACGTTTCAAAGAAAAAGGCAAGTAGCCCGAAAATAGGGGTAAAAAATAAATCCTACAAAGGAAACATTTATAGTTCATAGAGGCTGACATGTGGGACCGATCTGCCAGCTGCATCCTCATCATTTCGAAGTCGGCAGGGATCAGAAGAAAAAGGCAAATAGCCAGAAATTAGGGGTCAAAAATAAATCCAAAAAGGAAACTTATATTCTTCATAGAGGATGACATGTGGGACCGACCTGCCAGCAGCGTCCTCATCGTTTCAAAGGCCGCAGGGGATCAAAAGAAAAAGGCAAATAGCCAGAAATTAGGGGTAAAAAAAATACAACAAAGGAAAGGTTTATTGTTCATAGAGGCTGACTTGTGGGACCCATGAGCCAGCGGCGACCTCAATTTCAAAGGCGGCATATGATCGAAAAGAAAAAGGCAAGTTAGCAAAAATCAGTGGGTAAAAAAAATCTAAGAAATGAAACTTTATTGTACAGTCCCATGAGCCAGCACCTTACTCAACGTTTCAGTGGCGGCATGAGATAGAAAGAAAAAGGAAAGTGACCAAATATCAGGAGCAAAAAATAATCCAAGAAAAGAAACTTTTATTGTACATAGATGATGACATATGGGTCCCACTTATACAAGCTCTTTCGCTCCAAGATCTTGCAAGTTGATTGTACATAGAGGATGACATGCGGGCCCCTTGTGTCAGCAGCTTACTCAACGTTTCCAAGGCGGCAGGGGATCAAAAGAAAAAAGGAAGTAGCCAGAAATTAGCGGTAAACAATAACTCCAAGGAAGGAAACTTTTATTGTTCATAGAGTATGACATGCGGGACCCATGCGCTAGCAGCTTCCTCAACGTTTCAAAGGGGGCATGAGATCGAAAGAAAAAGACAAGTGACCAAATATCAGGAGCCAAAAATAATCCAAGAAAAGAAACTTTATTGTACATAAAAGATGACATGCGGGTCCCATTTTGCAGCAGCGGTGTGATACGTCTCCAACGTATCGATAATTTCTTATGTTCCATGCTACTTTATTGATGATACCTACATGTTTTATGCACACTTTATGTCATATTCGTGCATTTTCTGGAACTAACCTATTAACAAGATGCCGAAGTGCCAGTTCCTGTTTTCTGCTGTTTTTGGTTTCAGAAATCCTAGTAAAGAAATATTCTCGGAATTGGACGAAATCACCTCCCAGGTTCCTATTTTGCCCGGAAGCATCCAGAACACCCGAGCGCCGCCAGAGGGGGGCCCTGGGCCCCAGATGACATGGTGGCGCGGCCAGGGCTGGGCCCGCGCCACCCTATGGTGTGGTTACCCCTTCGACCCTCCTGCGCCGCCTCTTCGCCTATTTAAAGCCCCTGCATCGAAAACCCTTACGGAGGAAGCCACGATACGAGAAAAGTTCCAGAGCCGCCGTCATCGCGAAGCCAAGATCTGGGGGACAGGAGTCTCTGTTCCGGCACCCTGCCGGAGCGGGGAAGTGCCCCCGGAAGGCTTCTCCATCGACACCGCTGCCATCTCCACCGCCATCTTCATCACCGCTGCTGCTCCCATGAGGAGGGAGTAGTTCTCCATCGAGGCTCGGGGCTGTACCGGTAGCTATGTGGTTCATCTCTCTCCTATGTAGTTCAATACAATAATCTCATGAGCTGCCTTACATGATTGAGATTCATATGATGATGCTTGTAATCTAGATGTCATTATGCTAGTCAAGTGGGTTTTACTTATGTGATCTCCGGAGACTCCTTGTCCCACGTGTGTAAAGGTGACAGTGTGTGCACCGTGTGGGTCTCTTAGGCTATATTTCACGAAGTACTTATTCACTGTTATGAAGAGCATAGTGAAGTGCTTATTTATATCTCTTTATGATTGCAATGTGCATCGTATCACAATTTATCTATGTGCTACTCTAGTGATGTGTTATTAAAGTAGTTTTATTCCTCCTGCATGTGTGCAAAGGTGACAGTGTGTGCACCGTGTTAGTACTTGGTTTATGCTATGATTATGATCTCTTGTAGATTATGAAGTTAACTATTGCTATGATAATATTGATGTGATCTATTCCTCCTACATATGCATGAAGGTGACAGTGTGCATGCTATGCTAGTACTTGGTTTAGTCTTTTGATCTATCTTACACTAAAGGTTACTAAAATATGAGCATTATTGTGGAGCTTGTTAACTCCGGCATTGAGGGTTCGTGTAATCCTACGCAATGTGTTCATCATCCAACAAAAGTGTAGAGTATGCATTTATCTATTCTGTTATGTGATCAATGTTGAGAGTGTCCACTAGTGAAAGTGTAATCCCTAGGCCTTGTCCCTAAATACTGCTGAGTTACTACTGCTTGTTTACTGTTTTACTGCGTTACTACTGCTGCAATACTACCACCATCAACTACACGCCAGCAAGCTATTTTCTGGCACCGTTGCTACTGCTCATATATATTCATACCACCTGTATTTCACTATCTCTTCGCCGAACTAGTGCACCTATTTGGTGTGTTGGGGACACAAGAGACTTCTTGCTTTGTGGTTGCAGGGTTGCATGAGAGGGATATCTTTGACCTCTTCCTCCCTGAGTTCGATAAACCTTGGGTGATCCACTTAAGGGAAAACTTGCTGCTGTTCTACAAACCTCTGCACTTGGAGGCCCAACACTGTCTACAGGAAAGGAGGGGGAACGTAGACATCAAGCTAATTTCTGGCGCCGTTGCCGGGGAGGAAAGGTAAAAGGTACTCACACTCCGGATCTCGGCTACTAAGCTATTTTCCGGCGCCGTTGTAAGTACTCGAAGCTATTTCCTTTAGACTCTGCAATTGCGACATTTGGTTTCTTGTTTACACTAGTTAGGCTTAATGGAAGACAACAATAAAATGAGAGATCTTTATGAACTTTATCTTGAATTAGGACATGATGTGTTTGAAGAAAGAATTAAAAAACCCATGGAACTTTATATGCATGATAATGGGAATGTTATTAGTATGAATGCTTTGAACACCATTGTTGCTAATGCTATGGAAAATTCTAAGCTTGGGGAAGCTGGCTTTGATGAGCATGATATTTTTAGTCCCCCAAGCATTGAGGAGAAAATTTACTTTGATGATACTTTGCCTCCTATTTATGATGATTATAATGATAGTAGTCTTTTGTTACCACCTGTTATGGAGGATAAATTTGATTATGATTACAATATACCTCCTATATTTGATAGCTACTTTGTTGAATTTGCTCCCACTACAACTAATAAAATTGATTATGCTTATGTTGGGAGTAGTAATTATTTTATGCATGAGACTCATGATAAGAATGCTTTATGTGATAGTTATATTGTTGAGTTTGCTCATGATGCTACTGAAAGTTATTATGAGAGAGGAAAATATGGTTGTAGAAATTTTCATGTTACTAAAATGCCTCTCTATGTGCTGAAATTTTTGAAGCTACACTTGTTTTATCTTCCTATGCTTGTTACTTTGCTCTTCATGAACTTGTTTATTTACAAGATTCTTATGCATAGGAAGCATGTTAGACTTAAATGTGTTTTGAATTTGCCTCTTGATGCTCTCTTTTGCTTCAACTCTCATTTCTTATGAGAGCATCA